>CM060437.1:6101824-6739380 GCA_030545235.1 Helianthus tuberosus | reverse complement strand
CATATACGAGGATTACATGGCCATTTCAAATTCGAGAGATATAAGCACATGAGCTTCCATTTTCACAACCTCTAGCTTCGTGTGAGTATTATCCCATGTACCCCAGCTAACTTCCGGATGACATGGCCATTTCAAAAGGTATCTAGTCACCATTAATTCATGAATATAATAACACCTCATAAACCAGTTACATTAATTATCTTTGATGTCACATTATGTAATATTTATTGAACACACACAACATGGCTGATTACATGAACTTATTAGCCGTGGCGCCTTTGTTGCCACGTTATGTAATTCAATCATTTCAAAAGAAAATAAAAAACGTGGAAACAACAACTTACGGGCGGGTACTTGATGGAATTCTTTGAAAGCATAACATGTTTGCTAAGGAAACGAAGAAATGAAGCCGTCACAAAAAAATTATCTTTATATATGATTTTGTTAAAAGATAAAACAAAACATAATATACTGAATATATAAAAGAAAATGCAAAATAGATATAAAACATTACCAAAGAACCGGTAGCCTAATGGTATTAATGAGTGTAGTAAGGTATGGGTTCTAGTCCCATAGTGAACATTGGTGTAATATTTTGTGAGTATGTGAGTTTGTCATTCTAAAAAAGATATATTTGATGGCTTATCTCTTAATTAATACGTGCTGGCCTTAAATGAGTTTACAATTTAATTAAGTGTTTATTTTAATTGAGTTACCTAAAACATGAAAACAAACCTCTAACATCAATAGGACACATATCTTGCCAAACAAAACTAGTTTTGAACAGTTAATCATATACAATTACTGATTAATATACCAAATCCAAATATTATAGGAACAAAAAAAGGAAAACCATTATGTTGTGTACCTGATCACATTCGAACAAAAAGAACATTTTTCATGTATGAAAAAGGAAACTATCAGGTTGGAGTTCGAAACATCAGGTTGTAGTGTTGTACCTGATTTTTGCTTCTAGTTTGGTCTGCTGCTTGTGATTAAATCGCATGCAGTTCCGCTGCTCATGGTTCATCTATTTTATCTGGTTTGTTCGGTTCGATTGACGCCTCCTACTACCTCCATACTATGGTTCGCTGCTGAAAATTGATTGATAATTTCTCAATAAAAGAGAAAATTTGATGGATTGTTCTTTCATATCCATTTTCGTATGTACTCACAACAAGAATCTTTTATCCTAAGGTTGTTGAAGTACCTTGTGAGTTTCCAACGGCACTCTAGCCGCCAGAGAACCGACTATTCCACTCAGCGTCGTCGTTGGTTGGTAGGACTGTGAAGCGGTGGAGTTCACTCATCGCCGTCGTCGGGTGGTGAAGCGGTGGGCGGTGGGGTTCTGCTCCATATCTCTCTCTATATATATCTCATTGTATGTGTAGAAAAAAAAGGATCCAAGAAAGCCAGTCAGATGGGAAGATGAAGAGAATGGTGAGAGACAGAGTCAACAGATATTTTTGATGGAGAAGGGTTATATGGTGGGGGACAAAAGGTAGCTTATGGAGAAGTGTCCCTTGCTGATGTCCACACCCGGGTATTTCTTATGAGGGCCGAATATTTGGGGGACAAAAGGTAGCTTATAATTTGTTATTAAGTGGGTCGGACCAAAGTCATATTTTTATAAATCAACTTTCTTGGGGTTTTCCTTGTGGGCTCATTAAAATGTTTACAAAATATGCTCTAGTAAGCTTTGTTTTTGCTAAATATTGTTTGGCATTTTAATTTTTACTAGTGACTCCTGCATTGCGGGTGCGAGGGTCGTAAAACCGTGGTAAGTATAAGCAAATAACGACTAAAATCAGAAAAAAAAATTGTAAAACAAAAACACGAATTTATACCACCATGTGACGTGAAACATAGACAAACTCAAACTTATACCAAGAAAGCTTTAACTTAAAGACAAAAAAACAAAAAGCAAAACTTGAAAGTCCAAGTGAAACGTAAAAACATAAGTGACCGAAGACGTAAACCACCTTTACTTTAAGACGAAAAAGATAAAAACTTTAAAAACCTCATTATAAGACAAAAGCAAAAAAAAAGCAAAAAAACAAAAAAAAAACAAACAAACAAAACATTGTTCCTAAGAATGACGCAAATTGTGTATATATATAACAAAGCCACTAAACAAATGATAATAATCTGATTTTTAGGAAGGAAACTCATGCTTTACCAAGATGTAAGAATCCATCGTAGAACTAAGTTTTTGGTTAAAATACTCAAATCAAGGCTTGATTCTCACATGTTTCTTGAATCTTCAAGAAATTGTTATTAACCTTCATTCAAATCATATATTTCTCTAAGTTGATTCTTCAACTTTCTCTCTAAAACTCTCTCTTTTTTCTTTCTATTTTCTCTCTAGATTTGGATGAAATAAGAAGAATATAAGAATTAGGGTTTCTAAGCTCTTTATATAATCTCACATCATGGGCTTTTCACCATTAAATCTTATTTGGGCCTTGGCCCAATATAAATAGCCAACATAATTAATTAAATAAAACATTGTTTAACTAAAATATTTATTTGTTTAGTTGGTCTACGTTTGAACGTATATTTTATTTTTCCGGAAATTACTTGAGTTAAATGAAATACGTTTTCATGTTTATTTTTATGCACGTTTTTAATTAGTCTACATTTAACGTAAATATTTTTCGGAAACGAGTCGGGTCAAATATAAGATGTTTTCATTAGACGTGTAAACTCGAGTCACTTTACGCTTCGACAATGCCACAATGCGTCGTACCATTTTTTAACTTAAAAAACACCATTTTCTTATGTGCTTCTTTTTATTCATGTGTTGGTATAAATTCAAGTTGGTTTACTCTTCGACGTAAACTTTTTCAGAAATATGTCGGGTCAAATATAATACGTTTTCGTGGTTATTTTTATGTACGTTTTCTGTTGCTCTACTTTTTAACGTAATTATTTTTAGGAAACCAGTTATGTTAAATATAATATGTTTTCATTATACTGTATAAATTCAAGGTACTTACATTTCAACGTCACGACAACACGCTGCGTTTTCATTTAAATTTTGTTAAAAATCGGTCGCCCCGCCGCGGAAGGCGGACATAACCCACTAGTTAATAACATATCGTATCAAATATTGGGTAGTCGATAAACAACTTAAAATAAACCCCAATATACACATATCACTAGCAAGTGAGCCATTTTGTCATGAGGCATAGGAGATTCCATATAAAACGTTCACGATCGTGTCCTAGGATTGGTTCATTCACCTATAAATATTTATATTATGGTCCTTTTAGGGCAATTTTAGTCTCAATCACACCGATACGTAGGGATACGTAGGGCAGGGGCGGACTTAAAGTGTTAGTAGGGGTAGCACGTGCTACCCCTCAAACCCGTCTACATAGTGTAAAAATACCCTTTAGCTTCATTTCCGTAGTGTAAAAATACCACTCAACTTCGTTTTCGTTATATAAAGGATACCCCTGATCCTAAAAAAAGGATACCCCTAATCTTGTGGGCTAGTTCCGCCACTGACGTAGGGGCATGCTCGGGTAACACCTAATAAAGCACGTGTAACACATCTATATGTGTGTATCATATCATATTATTATATTATCTACATGCACATGCATGCATGCCCCTAATAAAGTTTTCCAAACCATTGCATTCGGTTGAAATGGCATTTCGTTAACGATGTTTTTGATACGTATAACCTCATGCACTTCTTGATGGTCCATACCCACCCACGTTCACCATGCACCCGCTTCCTTTAATTTCCTTGTGTTTAGCAATATTAAGATAACGGCTAGTTGTTTTTCAATTCCAGTTCGTTTCATTTTTGTTGATTAGTTTGTAATCTTATAAGAAAGACTAGCATGTTTAGGTTTTACTATGATTGAAAATCAGGGGCGGCCTTTATGGTACCGGTTAGGGCCCATAACTACGAGGGACGCATGTTTTCAAAAAAATATGATATATAAATATACATATGTTTATTTTTGTAAGTAGTATACCCATAGAAATTTCAATATAACTTTATTTTCATTATATTTGATATAGTTCACAGGAAAGATCGGTTGGTGTGTGGTTGAACGAAAGGAAGCTCTAGTGGATAACCTGGGAAGACATGATCTGGTTTCAAAAGTTGAGCGAATTGATAGTTGAGATTATTTAAATCAATATTACTTAACTTCTCCATTTCTTGCTAATTCATTTTATTTATTTGAAGTTTATTAGAAAGAAAAAACATAAAATATATGCGCGTATACACTTTTAATGGGTATATGAGATTTTTAGTAACATTTTATGGTAATTCGTTTTATTTATTTGAAGTTTATTAGAAAGAAAAAACATAAAATATATGTGCGTATACACTTTTAATAGGTATATGAGATTTTTTAGTAACATTTTAAATTCTTAAATACTTTAGAATATAAAAACAGGAGTTAAATGCTTGGTTGGTCCCTGTGGTTTTTCAAAAATTACAGACTTGGTCCTAGTGGTTTACTAATTACACGCTTGGTCCTAAAACTTGTCAAAAATGCACTCGATTGGTCCCCAGCCCTAACATCAGTTAAATTTCTCAGTTAAGTTCATGTTAAATGACCAAAATACCCTTGCTTATTAACTCTCTTTATAATCATTATCATCCCCAGGTCTCTGCTCTCTCTCTCTCTAAAACAATATATTTTCTACCCTACCAATTCTTCTTCTTCTACCCTACACCACCACCACTACAAGCACCACCACCTTCCCTCCTCCACCACTACTGAACACCCACATCCACCGTCTCCCCTCCCCTCCGCCACCGTACACCCACCACCACCGGACACCTAACCAGTCGATTTCCCAATTTTAATAGCAAATCCATTATCCACCACAACCAGTCAAATCCTAATTCTCTCCGGCGACACCTCCATCACCGTCAAACTGGCGATCGACAACCAAAATTGCACCGCCGTACACAGATTCACAGCAGAGTTGTTTTTTGGATTTATGCATCTTTTTTCATAATTTTTTTTATAAATTATGATTACATGAGATCTATGTATGCTACTGTTTTAGATACCCTTTTCCCTGTTTTTGCTCTATTGGATTCTGGGCTTTTGTTATTTGAGGTAAAGGTGGTTGCTTTATTGTTATATAGCTCTTGAATTGAGCTTTGTGCGGTCTTTTTATGGTTATTTTATGAATTTAGGATTTATGTTGGTGATATTGGGTTCTGGAGTTTGATATATATATATATATATATTTTTGTGGGTCTCTATATATATGCCTTTTTGTTGGGTGATCAAGAATTCAAGAATTTCAGGATTAGGGTTTTGTTTTTATTTGCTACTCTATTTCCGGTTACAATAAAGGTTAGATTTTTATGATGTTCTTGAAGTTTTTATGGTTGAATTATGTTCTGTTAATGGTGATTTTTACCTTCAATTATTGAATCTTGATTGCTTTTTTTTTTTTAAAGATTTTTATGCTGTTCTTGTGGTTTTTATGGTTGATTTATGTTCTGTTAATGGTGATTTTTACCTTAAATTATTGAATCCTGAATGCTTTTTTTTTTGGTATGAACATGTGTAAATTTGTATCAGAAACTTGCTTAAAATTTAGGGGTTTTAGTTGAATTTGCTTTAGATATGATTAATCTAAGAGAAAAATGCTTGGTTGTCGATCGCCAGTTTGACGGTGATGGAGGCGTCGCCGGAGAGAATTAGGATTTTACTGGTTGTGGTGGATAATGGATTTGCTATTAAAATTGGGAAATCGACTGGTTAGGTGTCCGGTGGTGGTGGGTGTACGGTGGCGGAGGGGGACGGTGGGTGTTCAGTAGTGGTGGAGGAGGGAAGATGGTGGTGGTGCTTGTAGTGGTGGTGGTGCAGGGTAGAAGATGAAGAATTGGTAGGGTAGAAAATATATTGTTTTAGAGAGAGCAGAGACCTGGGGATGATGATGGTGATGAAGATGATTATAAAGAGAGTTAATAAGCAAGGGTATTTTGGTCATTTAACATGGACTTAACTGAAAAATTTAACTGATGTTAGGGCTGGGGACCAACCGAGTGCATTTTTGACAAGTTTTAGGACCAAGCGTGTAATTAGTAAACCACTAGGACCAAGTCTGCAATTTTTGAAAACCACAGGGACCAACCAAGCATTTAACTCTAAAAACAGTATTAAATTGCAAAATTTAGTGAAATCTTTTAATAAAACAAGATAATTCAATATGAGTAAATTCCAGGTTTTGTCCTTTATTATTTATATATTAAATTTCATGTGAATTGCACATGAGGTTAATTTTATCATTTCACATGTTCAAGGACTAATTATATAAATAACTAAATAACTAAACATCTTATTAAAATTAAAAAAATACTTTAAAACAAAAGATTAATCTTTCTCTCAATCCAGTCCACAAACTTTACCTTCTCAGAATTCGTCTTTGTTCTTAAACCCAACTTTTCCAATCAAATAAACAAGACAAAATTGCAGAAAACAACCTTTATGTATACCCCAAACTGCACTTTATACCTTTCACTATGAAATCCGCCAAAACCAACCTTTACGTTCATGTTTTGCTACAAGTTCAACCTTTAACACAAACTCTGTTAATATTCTTGGTTAAATCACCTCACATGCTTTGCATGTGAGGGTATTATTGTCATTTCAACCTTGTTTTTTTTGTTTATTAATAAATTATATAATTACACATGACCCCGCCATAAAACTCTTCTTGTTCATCTCTCCTAGCTCCCAACCAGAAAACCCAGATCATCAACAAACACCCCTCCTTCATCTGCGCCGTCTTCATCAACAATCGCTCACCACCATCATCATCTAGCACCGCCACCATCATCATCTAACACCATCATCATCTAACACATACATGTTGTAGTGATAAAAGCATATATGTGTTGTTGAACACCCCTGACCTATTCACAAAAAAACATAATGCAAGCAGATAACACACCATATTTATCACAATGCACAGGATGACTTATATCTACTAATCATGATATGTAGATCAACATTAAAATTACCTTGCAGTTTGCAGCGGCATGCTTCTCGAGAGCGGAAGCTTGGGACTTGTAAATTGAAACGTTTACTGTGGTATGATCTTTGTGTGAATCATATGCAAACTGGGTATATGTAGATAATCATATTAATGTTGATATATTAGATCTGTGTACGATGAGTGAATAATGTGCTCTTCTATGAAAAATTCCTTTTGGTCGCACAACACATTAAGGGTTCGAACAGATGTTTGTAAATCACAAAGTGCTTTATATGCATAAATGAACATACTTGTCGAGTTATTTAGGAAAATTATGTGTCAAGATGAAATGACTAGTGTGCTCTGTTCATACCCAAAAACATGATACTGGGTTTTATCTTAAATGGGTCTTCTCCTAACTTCCATGTTTTAAATGATTGATTGTGAGAAAAACATTAATGTAGAGTTATGTAAGAAATCTGGGTTTACTTTGAGTGCATGATGTAGTGTTTTCATGGTGGGTACAACTGCCTATGCGCAAGGTACAACCTGGTCAAGCATATTAGTGGTAGTGTTAGAATGATCCTTGATGAAAATGATATTGTTAGAATGGTATGTTAGAATAAAATGATACTGTTAGGGTGTTGTGAAATGATGATGATTATGATGGTCGATAATTGCTAAGAATGATGTTCCTAATTTCATGTTTCTAAGTAATGACTTCCATTATGTTTTGAATATTCGAAATGATAATCACCGTTAGTTTACTATATGTTTTAAGAAAAGAATGATGCTTCGTGTTCATAATCTGGTTGAGATAAATTGTTATGAAGATGTCCATGGCTTTGTTTGTATGAATTAATGAGGTGGGTTTTCATCTCAAGCTTGGGACTTGTAAATTACCTTGTAAGGTGGGGTCATGTGTAATTATATAATTTATTAATAAACAAAAAAAACAAGGTTGAAATGACAATAATACCCTCACATGCAAAGCATGTGAGGTGATTTAACCAAGAATATTAACAGAGTTTGTGTTAAAGGTTGAACTTGTGGCAAAACCTGAACGTAAAGGATGGTTTTGACGGATTTCATAGTGAAAGGTATAAAGTGCAGTTTGGGGTATACATAAAGGTTGTTTTCTACAATTTTGTCTAAACAATTAACAATGGGCTTCTACACTCCAAACAAGCTCAACTCCCAGCCACAAAGCATACCAGTTCTCCAATTTCTTTATCTAAGTTATTGAAATTATTTATTGTTTCCTTTTAGTGATTCATAAATACAAATCCAACAACATTTACACACTATTGCCAAACAATCAAACTATGCATTGTGTGTTAACCGGAGCTTCAAAGATATGAGTTCTACAAAGATCGGCCACTCTATTAGTTAACATATATTTGGGTTTTGTGTTAACCGAAGCTTCATAGTTAGCACACCAACCCAAAGCTCCAAATCCAACAACATTAAATAAACAGTTCACTCGCAACCGCATTTGGTTCTTCAAACAATACTTAACGACCAGAAACCACCTCGTCTCCACCGGAACAACAACCACTGTCAACTCTGTCTTGTTCGAAGACCTCTAGATCTCGCCTGAACAAGTTGTGGCTGGGGTTTGTAATTGGAGGTAAAGTTTCAGGTCTTAATGGAGTGTGGTGGCAGAGAAAAGGTGGGGTTAGAGCATTCACATCCATTCCACCAAACGATGTGAGTGGAGTTTTTATAATGTAAGACTGAAGGGAGTGGGGCGTCTCCCCTACCCAAGCCGCCCCAAGCCGCCTCGCACACCGCCCCCCATCGGCGTCCCATGGGGCGTCCCCCCTTTGGGCATCCTCTTCTCGTCGCCAACTCCTCACACAAATCAAGAATTCCCCCCTACTTTGACCAATTATTGTTTTTTTAAACCAAATCACATATATATATAACACTTTATATTTTTAAATGGGTGTCACGTGTCGCAAGACGCCCTCTCAAAAGGATGCCCCACTCCCTTTAGTCTAAAGGGTATAAAAAGTGATTGTGAGTGTAGGAGAGAGAAGATGTTATTGTTCATCTGTATATTTGAGGTTATGAGATCATTCACATCCATTTCACCATTTTTTTCACCCTAAGTTATACTAAAATACACTACATTTTCTCTCACATTTTCAATTAAATAATATTTTTTATACTTTTATCACTACCTTTTCTCTCTCCTCTACTCACAACTACTTTCAAAATATATTAAAAAGTTATAGGGGGTGAACAGTGACCACTCAAATATACAGATAAACAGTAACATTTTCTCTCTCCTCCACTCACAACCACTTTTTATACTCTTTATATTATAAAAACTCCACTCACACAATTTGGTGGATTGGATGTGAATGCTCTTAGTGGAGGAGAGAGAAGATGTTACTGTTCATCTGTATATTTGAGTGGACACTGTTAACCTCCTGTAATATTTTTAATATATTTTGAAACTGGTTGTGAGTGGAAGATAGATAAAAGATAATGATAAAAGGTATAAAAAATATTATTTAATTTAAAAGAAAATAGAAAATGTAGTGTTTTTTTAGTGTAATTTAGAGTAAAAATATGGTGGAATGGATGTAAATGCTCTTAGGATGGACGATAGTTGGTGGATCTTCTTGAGAGAGAAATAGGAAAAAGAGTTTAGCGAAAGAAAGGATGCGAAGAAAGAGAGAGAGAGAGTTTTAGGTTTATATATATCTTATTTATTTTGTTTTTTAATTAAATGAGTAAAATTACCAAACTACCCTCATGTGACATGCACATGATCTGACTTAACTGAAAAAATAAATTGGGTTAGGGCTAAAGGATATAACGTGCATGATTTTAAAAGATTAAGTAAAAAACTCATCAATTCTAAAGACAAAACACATCACCTGAAATCTATTATATATAATAAATGAAAGTTATTTGGGCCACGTGTCATTAGATTAGGGCATCCTCAGTTCTGTTTTCCCACCCAACAGTACCACACTTCCATCCCTTTTATACTCCCTTCGTCTCCTTTTCTACTTTTCAAAACCCTGAATCTGAATCTTCTTCTCCTTCTCCTGTACTCTTCTCCTTTCTTAATCAAAGATCAAACCAAATCATCTCATCATGAATCATTCAGCCTTTGTAATTTTCATGTCTGATTATACCATGAAGAGGTAATATATGGCTTTGTAATTATCATCCCGAGCTATAGTTGGGAAGATTCTTTCATCTTCTTCGTCTGGAAGGTTCTTCCATTTGAGGTTTGATTTCTATGTTTATAGATCTGTGTTGATTTCTTCTTATTTTCATACAAAGTTTTAATTAAACCCTAATTTCTACTCGTAATCTCATCATATGGTTCCAGGGTTGTTGTCATCGAATGTCATCAAAGTTGAAATCCGCTTACCTGAGGATAAATTTCTGCCATGAACTGGTATGTTTGAATATGTTCAGAAACTAAGGGTTTTTTTCTTAACGGTGATGATATGAGTACAACATCTGTTGATTATTGATCTTTGAGTATGTTCAGCGATTATTCTTTTTGAAATTAGGGTTTTATTTCCAGTTCCCGTGGTATTATCTATTTGTAACAGCAGTGGTTCAGCATCTACAGTGGATTCAACATCAGGTGTTTGCTATTATTGTTTGATGTTGTTTGCTATTGTTGTTTGATGTTGTTTGCTATTATTGTTTGATGTTGTTTGCTATTATTGTTTGACGTTGTTTGCTATTGTTGTCAAGTAAGGTAAAAATGGCCATTCTAATTACCTGAATATTGCGTATGATATCCTTTTAATTTTAATCGCCCAACAAGTTTTTTGGTTTGTTTCTTTCATATTTCCTTATGATTTGTATGCTATTACGGTTTGATTTTATATTGATCATCACATTAATGGTGAGTACTCAAGAATATTGGATGGTTTTATTAGTTTTATTTTGGGTATTTTTGGATGCAGTTGAAGGGATCATTTGAGTGAAATGAATGTTGATTTATCAGATGATGCAGTTGAAGTTATCTTAAATAAGGTAATAATTGTATTACATCCCTGTTGAAAAATAGAATTGATAAATTTAGGGAAAGTGAGGTTGAAAGATGTTAACCCAATAGTGGAGATCTCATTCTACAGGTTCGATAAATTAAGGGTATTCTCATATAATTCTTCCTCGATGCTTCCAATGAAGCGGCACTTTGGACATTTGTTGTCTTCAAACTTCTATTATCTATTATCTATTATATATAATAAATGAAAGTGATTTGGGCCACGTGGACCAAATCACTTTCATTTATTATATATAATAGATAGAATAGATAATAGATAATAGAAGTTTGAAGACAATTCTATCTATTATATATAATAAATGAAAGTGATTTGGGCCACGTGGACCAAATCACTTTCATTTATTATATATAATAGATAGAATAGATAATAGATGTTTGAAGAACAACAGATGTCCAAAGTGCGGATTCTTTGGAAGTAGCCAGGAACCATTATATGAGAATACCCTTAATTTATCGAACCTGTAGAATGAGATCCTCCACTGTTGGGTTATCATCTTTCAACCTCACTTTCCCTAAATTTATCAATTCTATTTTTCAACAGGGATGTAATACAATTATTCCTCTCAATCAAATAGACCGACCCTTAGTTCCTCTCAAAGTGTTATGGAATGGTTATAACAGCTGATCATGCTAAGGACTGTTATAACTAACCACTGCTCCTTATAAAGACTGATGGAGTTAAATACTGACGAGGCATATCCACTGTTGAAGACAAATCCCTGTTAAAGTTCCATGTGCTAAGGACTGTTATAACTAACCACTGCTCCTTATATAATCATCGTTCCAGTATCATTGTTCCAACATCGTTGTTTCAATGAAGCTTCCCATCACACATCGACCTTTCAATATCGATGTTGCAGTATAATTGTTGCAACATCGTGAAAAGTTGCATGTGCTACCTTCTTTGATGGGAGAGTTGTAAGTTGAACGAACGATATTTATCTCTTCTTCTCAATACTCGACATTTGTTCGTAAAGGATAAGAGCAGACTAAAGCTCTCTCTAACCCATTTTCAGAAAAAAAATTGTTGATATGTGGTTTCCCTTGATAATGGTATGTGTTTTTGTTTTTGATTTTTACTGAAGTTTTGTTATATGAGTTGTGACTAAATGATGATTGTGAATGATCTGCTGCAGATGATGATGATGATGATTGTTCTACGGTTGTTTCCAGTATCATTGTTCCAACATCGTTTAAAATATGTGTGTTTTGCTACTCTAATTTTGAATTTTTTAGTTTTTTTTATTTTTAAGTGATATACTCTAATTCTCGCTTTATATTTCAGTCTAATCACAGTGGTTTGAAATTGATACACTCTGCTGCGGGTTTTTATAGGTTTGTATTAAAGAAGCATAGAGTTAAATTAAACACAAAGAAATATTTTTAAATCTACATTTATAATGATTTTTGCTGGTGACTAAATGATGATTATATGTGACTCTGGGCAGATGATGATGATGATGTAGAAGCCGCAGTAGTTCCTACTAAACGCAAGAAAGCATCTGCTATTGCTGTAAGATAAGGTTTTATGTTACTAGAGTAATGGTCTTTCCTGCCTTTTTTGTATTTAAAGAAGCATAAAGTTTGTTTTAAAGCAGCTCTTTATGAACAAAGTTAAGTATTAAGTATATGAGGACAGGGCTACTCTTCCACAGCTGAAGAAGTTTTTTCATGTACTGCATGTTGGTCTGTTCACGAGAGATCAGGTTTCTATAAATCCTGCTGTTGATGCATTGAGTACTTCCACGGAGTTCATGGCGATTGTCGAAGATATACTTTGATGGCTTTTAAAGCTAAAAGCACTAAATTTTAAGCTAAAAGCACTAAATTTTTGTTGTTAGGTTCGTAAATTTCTTGGTGTTGTTCTTAGATTTTAAATTGTACGTAATTTTGCAATTTTGTAAAGTACAATAACAAACAGTGGTTTGAACATCTATTTGCATTTTGATCAATAGATAATGGAAACCTATGTTAGGTTGAACAGTGTTTTTAAGAGGAAAACAGTGTGAGAAGACAGTAGATCATATTAAGTTAAACATCCGTTCAGTGTTAAACAGATGTTTGGCCTTTAAGAGATGTTTGGCCTTTTATATCAGAGGTTTGGACTTAAACAGTTGTTTGACCTTAAACAAATGTTTGGCCATAAACAGATGTTTGACCTTAAACATATGTTTTACCTTAAACAGATATTTCGCCTTCTGTATTATATATTTGGACTTAAACAGATGTTTGTCCTTAAACATATGTTTTTCCATAAACAGATGTTTGGCCTTAAACCAAACATTTGTTTAAGGTCAACATCTATTTCACTATTGGCCAACATTTGATTGACTTTTGGTTAACATATGTTTGAATTTTGGTCAACATCTTATTTTTTAAACAAGTACAAAATCCCAAATCACCCTATCATTTAAGTGCATTCAAGTAAAAGTGGAAATGATATTTTTCATGTGGTCCTGTTGTTGTTTTGTTTGACCTCGAATATGGGTTCATGATCTAATCCGGTGATTTGAAGACATTGTTGTTTCATGTTTATACTAATAAATAAAAATCAAGTACACTTGGATGATGTTTAAGCTCCTCATTTTGATTGTTTGGGTACAGTATTCTTGAAATTGGTCTTTTTTTGCAAACAGATGTTTATGGGCAAATATCTGTTTATGGCCAAACTTCTGTTTATGGGCAAACATCTGTTTAAGCTCAGACCTTTGTTTATGTTAACAGTGTTTATATGTAACAGTGTTTTTCACATTAGTGTTTTATAGTCTGTTAGGTTGATAAATGTTATCACCTCAGTGTTTTATATGTAACAATTTTTATGACATCAGTGTTTATATGTAACAGTGTATATCCCAACTGTGTTTATATGTAACAGTATTTATCAAATCCCATCATTGATTTGATCTGTACTATAAACTGAATAGTTGTTTCATTTTATACTAATAAATAAAAATAAAGTATACTTGGATGATTATTAAGCTCCTCATTTTGATTGTTTGGGTATAGTATTCTTGAAATTGGTCTTTTTTTGCAAACAGATGTTTATGGGCAAACATTTGTTTTAGCTCGACGATTTGTTTAAGGCCAAAAATCTGTTTATGGCCAAATTTCTGTTTATTGGCAATCATCTGTTTAAGTTCAAACTTTTGTTTAAGTCCAGACAACTGATATATAAGGCGAAACATCTGTTTAAGCCCCAACATCTGTTTAAAAGCCTGTTACAACCGCTGTGTTGGTTGAAACAGTTGATTGTTAAAACTTATCCACTGCTGAAATACAACCTCTGTTTCTTCAATCTTCGTGTTGACCACTGACTTACCAAACATTAGTGTTTAAAAAACTGTTCGGTATCCACTGATAGGAAAAAATAGCCACTGGTCACTTTTTTATTGTTGACATCCAATGATATTGACCATCAACGGTTTTCCTAAAAAACAGCCACTGCTCACATTTTTATAATTGATGGTGTTAAATAGTGATATATTGGAATTATCAAATAAAAACTAGAATTAAAATAAAATTACCATTTTACCTAATCGTTACATTACAATGAGATAAGAGTTCCTCCAACTTTGTTTTCGTGATGAAATTTTGTAACACCCGTCTTTTACTTTTCATTATTTAATAATAAGAAAAGTGGTAATTGTAAAAAAAGAAGATTTTTAACTAACAAAAACTTAGTTAGTAAACTAAATCATACTTCATCTTAGTATTTAACATAGTAAAATATCTGGTTTCAAACATAGGTAATTCAGTAGTGTTTACAATACTACGTGGATCAACTAGATTAGATTAGTGCGGAAGCATCCAAAAGTTTCGTGTTCGGTTCTTGAAGCATCACTTGATCATCGTCCACATACTTGCAATACCTACAAACAGAAATTTTGACAAATATTAGTTTTAGGGTTCTTAGAAAATTTGCATAATCGAAGCAACGCTCAGAAACGGATTCGATTACCTAAATATGCAGAAATTTAACAAAATTTTCTGGACTATACCGTAACTTACGGTATCTACCGTAAGTTACGGTAGACGCTGCATGATCATGGTCTGCCGTAAGACAGTAATGAACCACCGTAACCTTTTTGTTCTCCACCGTAAGTTACGGTAGAGACCGTAACTTACGGTAGGTTCTGTAACTTTGTTGTTTGACCCATTTATTCAATTCACCCAAATTTTTCAGTTTTAAAATCAGTTTGTCTTTATTTTGGCTCTTTATATATTCGACCCGTTTGCATACAAGTTTTAACATCTTGTTTCATTGTCATCTCATGTTTATAACCGATTTACTCAATCTCGGTTTACCCACTACAACGCTTTGCTCCTTTAAAAGGGGCACTTACACAATAATCATCATGCTTGTTTTCTAAGGGTTTAAGCATGCTATTTCTCGGACATTTGACAAGTAAAAATTTAGAACTTTAATCCCTCTACAAGGGTTCAAATTTTTGCAACAAGTTAGCGTGTCCGCTTCACAGCTTACGCTTTAACAACATGCATTGTTTTCGGGGATTTTAACATGCTCCTCTTATCAATTTGACATGCATCTTTATCCCACACTATGGGTTTGTTTATAACAAGCTTAGCGTATCCGCCTCACGGCTTTCGCTTTAATTATATATATATACTTGACCAATCACAATATATGGTTATTAATTTCTATATTTGTAACTCAACTTGTTTTAACCCGTTTGGATGCCGAATGGGTGTCAACATTACAAGACACATCCAAACTCTATTTCTAGCATATGTTTTGACCCGTTTTTCTTGTCTAAAACACCCTGTCACTACCGTGACTTAACGGGTTTTCCTTGTTTACCAAATTTCAGTATAACAAAGTAAGACTAACAAATAAACATAATGTAGCGAAATTATAAATCGCTTACCTTTAAAGCGCACCCTTCAAGCGTGTATCTCCTCCTCCGGCTTGTCCGCTCGACGATCCGGGTTCTTTGCCTAAGGAGTTCAATTCAACTTCAATTTAAAACCCTTTTTGTAATTATATACACATAATTTGCCATAACAGTCAATTATGCATTTTCATCCGATTTTTAATATATTAATCCCCACTTAGGCATTTCAACAAACACCTAGCGGGTCAGATTTCTACATAATCATTACCAAGTTCATGACTTGTTATCTTATCTAAATCAACTTTAATTAGGCAATTGTACACATATTTCAACATCACTTTTTCAGAAATTATCTCATAAATTCAGATTACACTAGAACAAGAATCTTAATCCTAGTGTTTATCAAGTTCTACTAACTTATTAATCACCCACTATGGTGATTATGAACCTTACAAGTATCATGCAAGACTTTGACAAGAAATCATCTAGGGTTTGTCCCTAAACCTCATATCACTTCCAATTTCATATATCCAACACATAATCAAGCTCAACATTCGATTTCTATCACATGCAAGGAATTTGAGTTGAATCAAAACAATCTAATTTGGCATACCTTATGATCCCTTTGACGAGGTGATCACGAATCTATGTTCAGATCTCGATTTTGACTTGGTTTGAGCCTTCAATTCGCGAATTTTGTGTGAAAACTAGGGTTTGGAGGAACCCCTTATCGCCCCCTGCTTCTTGATCGACCAGACACACCATTTGAGTGTGTTTGGTGTGTTTTAATTTTGTTTTAAGTGGTTAAGTTTCAATTTTAACAACATAGGCCCCTCCACTTTTATTTAGTTTATTTCTTTGGCATTTTAAATTCATTCGTACTTTAAAACAAGATAATTAACTAACTGGGTTATTTATTTCCTAGTTAGCTCATTCTCGTTTATTTTGTACTTTATATAATGCTAATATAAAGCTTCTTAAATTTCGGGGTGTTACAAGTCCACCCCCCTTAAAAGGGTTTCGTCCCCGAAACCTTCCTTAAGTAGACCTTTGGTTTGGACCTAATTATCTCAGTTTTGTTTTTCAAGGCCTTCTTTATTTTCCAATATAAAGTTTTTCATTTGTATTGTCATGTGCGTCTTTTAGACACATGTCCTCATGGACTGTAACCTTTTATCATTGATTTCCTATCTTTGTCGCCTTTTTGACCGAGTTATCTCTTGACCACCCGGTCGCTATGTCCGCCGGCATGTTTACTTCACGTTAATCCTGTATTGCCGAACTCTTAACATTGGCCACAACATTACTTTGATAAATTGCTTTACTGGCTAGGCTGATTAGTCACCATTTTACCTCATACCTCGTCATTCGGGTATACTATTTTGCCGTCATCTTATTCCCCGTTAGTTTGGGTCTACCCCCTTGCCACAATCGGACTTATGTGAGTTTATAATCTCCTATCCCATAACTTGCGCTATAACCTGATTATATTCTATATCACTTTTATGGTTGTGGTCGCATCGCATTACGTCATGTTTAAGTTTTACGTCGGATTTTCATTATAAGGAATCTTCCCTTCAAATGCCTCGTCTTACACCTTTCGGCGTTAAGACCTATATTCTTTAGCATTAACCATTTTCTAATTTCTCACATAATATTTATATGTGTTAGAACATCTTTTCTTACTAAAACCAATTTTTAGTTGAATGTTTTCCTCTTGATCACTTGCCAATCAATCATATCAAAATTTGACGGCAAGAATTATTCTTCTCCGTTATTATTTTACGTGGAAAATCATAACTGGTTCCCACGCTTTATATTATCGACCCGTAGGTTACTTTACCTAGCCCATAAACTATTTTATTGGATCTTTACCTTTTTAAGGTGAGACCCCATTGTTTGTTTCTTGTATTTGTGACCCGAGGGTCATTTTGATCCCATAGACCCTTATATTGCTTATAACCCGAAGGGTATAGCGATTTCCATAGATCACCTTCTACTCCTGTCTTTATTTAATAATATATATATATATGTATAGATATGGCTTTTAGGCACCCTTCCCTTTTTATGTTCAAAATAGTTTATTTTCGCTTTTGAAACTTGCTTGACCTCAACAGTAGTCTAAGAATAAACTCATTTTCTTTCGGATTATCTTTTCGACTCTATGACTTCTTACATAGTTTTTCGCGTCGGTTTATCCCACTCATTCCGCTATTTAGTTTATGTCTCTACTTCCTTTCATCCCGTTACCCGGGTTCTTGATCTTGATGTTTCCAACACCTCGGTTTCATTGGTTTGCTTTTTCCTTTCCATACTCTTTTATGACTTATCACATAGATTCAATAATATTTTACACTTTCATTATTTGGGTTGCTCTTGCCTGGGATATCACTCATTATACTTTATTCAGCCCGTCCAACATTAAAGTAGTTGAACATGACTAGAGAAATTTCTATTTTTGCAATATTTTATCGTCTTCTTAGTCATAACTTTTAATCCGAGTCTTTCGACTTTTAATTCGCGTTCTTGACTGTTGGTTACACATATATCTGAAAACATACCTATCAATTGGGTATTTTATAGAAATTATTTTCATAGCAACCTTTCCGGCATTCATTGAGACTTTGTTTCTCGATTTATTTGATCGTATTAGCAAAATCCATTGCTTTTACTCAACCAAGTCTTTTATTCTTTCACTCGTCTCGTTTTGACTTGTTCGTGTGAGTTCCATTACTTATGATAGTCAACTTTATCCTTATGCTTTGACATTCTAAATTGTCGATTTATATTTTGTTTACCTTGATTCTTATCCCTTCCCTTGGGCTCATTATCTTAACGTAATATGCTCCCATTATCCGGCTTCCGTTCACCTTTATTATCAAGCACTTTACTTATTTAACCCGAACACCACCTTTCTTTTGTTAGCGACCCTTAGGTCTGTTTCTTTTACTAATGTCCCGAAGGCCCATTTCTCAATTCTTATTTGGTAAACTACTGCTATTGTTATTCAGCTTTCTGGGGTTTACCCGCTCTTATTCTAATGCTTTCATAACGTTTATCTTACTAATTCTTTTGTATAATCACCCCCATCAACGTGATTATCGTTCTTCCTCAGGAGGGTTTTGTTAATAACATGTTACTTGGGTATCTACCCATACCTGGGCTTGTAAATCCGAATTTATTGGTATTTCATTATTTACAACAATGAATAGTACATATTACCCATTTTAGTTTCTTTCTCGAGGATATTCCTATCCAAATCTTAGTCTCTCGATTTTTGATCTTAATCACTGTTACACTAACAATTCTATTCATTTCATGTTATTGTTTCACCTTGTTGTATGGCATTTATCCACATCGTTTGTTGACATAAACGATGTTTCTATATGTTTCATTTGGTTTGGCTTAATCTATAACCATGTCCTTGTCATCTATTACTATTGCAAACTCCCCCGGTTCGGGCGTTATTACATTTCTCTCAATTATGACGCTTATCTTTCATTACGTTCTCGGGTTCGAGTGTGCACGCACCCCTTCCCATGGCAATATTTATCATGATTACTTTTGGCTCGATCTTTACTTGATCACTTCTGTTCATGCTTATATGCATATATATATATATATGTGTGTGTGTGTGTGTGTGTGTGTGTGTGTGTATTTCTTTCACAAGGTTTACTCGTCTCACTACTCATATATGTCCATCTATAACTATTATTCGCACTCGTATCGAAATGATCTTTGTGCTAAACTTTAATTTACAAGAAACATACCTGAAATGATATCAGGTTCAGCTTTAGCCTCTGCGGTTGTCATGTAGGAAGACCTTGCCTTCTCTTTTGGAATATCAAGCTTTGATTTCTTTACGGGTCTTGGGTCCACATCCGACTCACTCCCGTCATCTTTTTTCTTGTGAGAGACTATCTTTTAATTCGATTATCATATCCTCTACTGCTAGCAAAATTGTGGTTTGTAGTCTCTCGGCGAACTGCGGTAGACTGGCTTCTATTGCCTTTCCGACTTCCTCGGAAATTTTAGCTTCTATCTCTTCAGTTAATTGAGATGCTGATTCGCCCCCGATTACACCGGACATTTCTTTCATCTGTTCGGTGACTATCGGCACCGTATCATTATTGCCTTCATCGGCCATCTTGAATCTGAAATGTTTTTGCTAATTATTAAACATTTCATTTTATATCTTTCGCATCTTTAGTTTTGGTTTAGCCAAGTTTGCAACTTGCTTAAACCATTCATGTTTGGTGCACGTTCCGGGTTTGAGTGTATTACGCACTCTTCCCCTGCACATCCAATCGTATTCATTTTCTAATGTTTTAATGAAATCTACTAAAATAATTAATTAATTCTTACCGGATGATTGATCAAGCTTGAACCGAACACTTTGTTGACAACCTTAAGCTCTGATTACCAACTTGTAACACCCGTCTTTTACTTTTCATTATTTAATCATAAGAGAAATGGTAATTGTAAAAAAAGAAGATTTTTAACTAACAAAAACTTAGTTAGTAAACTAAATCATACTTCATCTTAGTATTTAACATAGTAAAATATCTGGTTTCAAACATAGGTAATTCAGTAGTGTTTACAATACTACATGGATCAACTAGATTAGATTAGTGCGAAAGCATCCAAAAGTTTCGTGTTTGTTGGTGCATGCGTCTGTCGACTTCGTCTTGTATCGAGTCTTGCATTGTTCATGGCACGAAGATCGAGAAAACAAGTCAAATGGTTAATTCCGCTTGATGCATGTAATTCCGCTTGAATGACTGATTCCGCTTGAATGGCTGATTCCGCTTGAGTGTGTAATTCCGTTTGTAGGTGATTCCGTTTGAGCCTGTTCAAACGGAATTGGACAAGTCTATAAATAGGTGATAGGTTGTGTCATTTGAAACGGGATTAGGAAGAAGTTTACCGACAGCGAAGCTCTGTCGAAGTGTCTACAGACTTGTAATTGTTACCAGATCAATACAAAGACAGTTAAAAGTGATAATCTTGCTGAATTACACATAATATGTCTGTTTCCGCCTTTCATATTGTGTAGAACACCTCTGATACCACATGTAGGATCGTGTGTCGACTTCGTCTTGTATCGTGTCTTGTATATGTATAGATAAATCAAGGCATGAAAAACGAGAAATTAGGTCATCAGGTAAGTTCAAACGGAATTGGAATGGTTAATTCCGCTTGAAGTTGGCATGGCATTTCAAACGAAATTAGCTTTGCTAATTTCGCTTGAACCTGCTAATCCCGTTTGAAGGTAATCTCGTTTGAACTGTAATTTCGCTTGAGTCATGTTCAAGCGGAATTACTTGGCCTATATATAGTTGAGTCCTGATTCCATTTGAGTCATTCTTGTATGTGTGTTTCCGACGGCGAAGCTCTGTCGAAGTGTCTACAAATCTGTAATTGCTCAGATATCAATCAAAAGACAGTTATAAGTTAATCTCGCTTGAAAGGGTAATCTCGCTTGGAGTAATTCCATTTGAAGCACTAATTTCGTTTTGAAGTGTTTGTCTTGATAAACGTGTTACCGAATCATGAGTGAAGAATTTTACAACGCATTTGCAACATCCCCAACTACTCCGGCTACCATTGCTCAAAGCATGAAGTTGGAAAATGAGACTGGAACTATGCAAAAACCCCCGAAGCCAATGAGCATTGAGGAGTATTACGGTTGGAAAGATCGGTTTGAAAACTGGGTTCAAGCAAATCATTTGAGATCTTGGGAGTGTATTTTGAAAAAGTATGTACTACCACGTACTGAATTGCAAGTTGAAAAAACAATCTCTGAATTCAATGACAAAGAACGAGATATGTACAAAGCTGAAAAGATGATGATTAGTCTACTTCAGCAAGCTATTAAAGAAGACATCTTTGTATTGCTTCAACATGACAAAACTTCAAAATCAATTTGGGATGCTCTTAAAATCAAATTTGAGGGAAGTGAGAAGATGATTAAGAGTAAAAAGGCACTGCTTAAGAAAGAATTTGATCTTTTCACAAGTCTACCAGGGGAAGATACAAAGAAATTGATTGAAAGATATTGTCACTTAGTGTGTTCTATGTCGTTGTTAAGCATAACCAAAGAACGAGAGGAATGGGTTGACAAATTAGCTGATGATTTACCTCAAAAGGAATGGGGTACATTTTTAATGATCTTAAAGAACACCGGAGAATATGATGATTTGACGATTTCTCAGTTCATCGAGAAGATTGAGGGTCAAGATCTTGAACAACAGAAGATTGCGAGGATGAGTAATCCGAGTGGTCAACAAGATGTGAAAATGTATTACAAAGGCAATGTTCAAGAGGTTGAAATGAGTCCGAAGATTCAAACTGCTTTTAGTGCTGGAGACTTATCTGGAACTGTTGAACAAAGTCCAAATAGCAGCAGTGGTTTTTCTTCATATCCGAGGGTTAATCCAAAGAGTTCAACTTCAAGTTTTCATTCTCAAAGTTCAAAAGGTAGGAATGGTTGTGTGATACAGTGCAACATTGCATTGAATCTTCCAGATGGTCAAAGTTTTTCAGAAGAAATTGCAAAAGATCACAAGGCGTTACTTGTAACTGTGCTACAATCCTATGACGGTTTGGTTGCAGGAAGGATCGGTAATCCTATGCTGACGAAAGAGGATTACGATCAGATAGATGCTGAAGAGATGGAGCTCATGGACATCAAATGGTGCTTAGCTAGTGTCTTGAGAAGAGCTGAAAAGTTCAAAATGATTACAGGAAGAAATGATTTCTTGGATGCACATGTTTCTACTTTGTGTTTTGATAAATCTAAAGTTACCTGTTTTCGATGCAGGGAGAAAGGTCATTTCAAGAGAGAATGCAAAAATCAAGAGGCTAGTGGAGCAAAGAATCCATTTGGAAAAGATGATCACTATCGAAAAGCCATATATCAACAAGTTGCTCATCAATCATATCAACAAAAAGAATCACAAACTGCTCATGGGAAAATGATCGAAGATGCAAACAAGAAAGCTTATTATGGTATAATTGATCAAGAAGATGAGAAAATGGGTCAAGGATTTAGCTGGGATAAGTATGTGAATGAGAATTGGGAGTTTAAAGCTTTCATTGCAAAGATAGTTAAAGAACCTGATTTGTTACAGAATGGATGAAAGCGATTGGTGTTCATGAGAAGAATCAAGAAGAAGAATCTGTTTCATCCGATGAAAGTTCAGAAGAAGCAACTGTTTTTGATCAAACACCATCTGATTCTGGTTCTTCAGATGATAGTTCTAAAAAAACAATCGATTTTGATCAAACACCAACTGATGACAGTCGTGATGATGAGGAAGAAACATATTAATGTTGCAAAGACTCATTTATCTCCTGAAAGTTTTCAATTTTATTTTGCAGATCGCTTGGAGAAATTAAAGAAGAAACAAGTAGCAAAAGAGTTGAAAAAGATGAAGGAAGTTAATGTTGCTGAGAGGAATGGTGAAGCTGAGAAGGTGATTGAAGCTGAAACAGTGATTGAGGTTGAGAAGGTCATCGAAGTTGAAAAGATTGTGGAAATCATCAAGCCTTGCTCAAAGTGTTTGGAATCTTGCAAGCAATGTGAAGAAAAAGATGAGAAGTTGAGTGAGCAAGATAAGATGAAAGAACAATTACTGTTCAATCTCAATTATGTGAAAGAGTCATATGATGTGCTAAACCGAATAGTAACTGGTCTACAAAAGACTAATTCAGAAAGAGAAGACGCATTGACTATGATGAATGTTGTGATGATGACAAAGCAGAAGGCGATTAATCATTACATTGAAGAATGTGCAAAGTTGCAGCGGGAGTTGGAAAATGAAAAGATAGAAAATGAAAGAATCAGACGGTTATTACAAAGTTATTCTAGTTCTGATTATCTGATTGATCGAATTTATCCAACTGTTGCAGGTCTTGAAGCATTTAAAGATGAGAAGCCAAAGAAGAAGGATACTGGTAAGAAGCAGAGTGTTAATTATAACAAGTGTCCGCCTCCAATTTGGGAAGGGTATTCTCCTAGAAAACCGAATGAGGAGCAAGTCAATAAGGTTGTCAATATAAAGTTAAAATCTGAAACAACTGATGAGTTACCAGAAAACATTGACGTCACGTTTACATCGTCTGATACTGATCATGAGTCTGAGTTAATAAAAAAGGTGGTCGATCAGGTGTTGGATACAGATGAGGAGTTGGAGTCAAAGTTTGAGTCTGGAAATTCGAGTTCGTCTGTAAAATGTTCAAGTTCGTCTGTCAAACGTTCGAGTTCGTCGGTCAACAGTTCAAAGACGTCGGTTAAACGGGTTTACAATAAAGAATTCCTGTTATCAAAATCTAATTTGAATGACGAACCAATCAAAATGGCATATACTTTGATTGATTCAGACAAATTATATTCTGATGAGGAATTTCCAATAAGAGGTGTCAAAATTGAAATAATAAAAAAGGTTTTCAAACTAACAGAAATTAATATTTATGAAATAAAAGATGTAAATCTTTCTGAAAAACCAAGACTTTACACCTCAAGAGTTCAACAAAGGTTAAACAAGAAAAAGGGTTACAATTCTGGTTCTGGTTTTCAAAAGAAACCAAACCATAATGGTAATTTTAAAAAGAAAGGATTGGGTTTTATTCCACCTGAAAATCATAAAAATGAAAAAAATTCTAAAACAAAAACAAAATTTGTTTCGGGAGGAAGTGCTGAGGAAGAACAAAAGAAACCGTTCTGGAGACAATCAAACCAGGAGTTTCTTACTGAAAAGAAGAAAAATGAAGATTATCAGAAGAAAGAGACAAGAACCTGTTACAGATGCAATGAAGTGGGTCACATTGCATGGAACTGTACAAAAGCAACACAGACAAAACAAGGAGTTTCTTGTAAACTGAAAGAAAAAGTTGTTGAGAAAAATGAATTACCAACTGAAAAATTTTAAATTTTTGAAAATTCAACATATGAAGTTGGTGAGTGTTCAAAGACACATTTTTATAAAAAGAGAGCTAAGAATGACAATCAAATGTGGGTTGTTAATAAGTTTGATGAAGATGTTAAAAAGTTTGATGTGAAATCTGGTGATGAATCTGATTCCACAAAGTCAGAGGAGCCACATGTTGAGGTTAAAGAAGAAAAATCAGTACCTCCAATGGATGATGTTAATTTTCCACCATTGAGGGCTGAGAATTTTAAATCAAAAGTTGGTAAGGTTGAGATCTCGAATCAATTCTATTCTGAGAAGAAAGAATTTGATGTTGAGAAAGTGTTTAATGGAAATGTGAAAAAGATTTTTGGGAAAATGGTCGAGGGTAAGGCCAAAGGGGTTAAAGATTTTTATGCCACAAAGAAAGCAACTTATTACCCAAGTGAAGTTGAGGAGGAAACATCCAAGTTTGGTGAAGCTTGGATGTCTGTTTTTCATAAGTGAGTAGTATGACTTGCCGGAGCTCCCAAGTAGGTAATCGCGAAGCATGAATCGGCATCATTCTTAAAAAAATGTTTTTGAAGAGGTATGTCTTGCCGGAACTTCCAAGTTGGTAATCGTGGAGCAGGAATCAGCATCCTCCTACAAGTGGTTATTTGGTAAATCTACAGGTGGTATCTTTATATTGTTATATTTGGTTTTACAAGAGGTTTTGGTTGATAAGTAAACCTCCAAGTGGCTGAAGAAGGTTTTCATTTTCAAATGATTAATCAAGGTCATTAGGTTGAACTTGATTTGATCATTCCTACAAGTGTTTGAGAAGACAATGTGATGAATTGATCCCCTAACCTACAAGAGGTTTTATGAAATTAATCAAACTTATTTTCCGGAAAAACCATTGTGATTAAAACAAACTTAAGTATTTTGAAATCAAATGGGAAAATAGTTTGTTGAGAGGGGGAGTTCTGATTGTTTATGCCAAGTGGATGGCGATTTGAAGTGATTTGATATCAGTTGTCATTTTACTTGTACAGTTTGTTTTCAAATTTCCTTTTAAATGTGTTTGAATTTTAGGGGGAGTAAGAATTTCAGAAAATCAAAAAACATTTGAAATTTTGAAAAAGGCAAAAACATGATAAAATTCAAAAATGAGTTTTGTTGTATAAAAGAGGAAATGATAGTACATCAGTGGACGATCACAGCATGCTAAAGATTTGGAAAGTTAAAAAAAGTGATAAACGGTCTCACTAATGATGTGTCAGTAAGTTTTTACACATTTAGTAGATTGTGACGAGATATAAACCTAAATTTCAAACTTGCTTATATCGTGGGGAACATCTCTCGGATATATGGGTAACCCTCGAAATCTTGTTTGAAAGGTCTCTCTTTCTGAGATACTAGGTCTTTATACTCAGTGATATCTGGGGTATTATCCCGGGACTTCTGATTTTGCGGAAGCAATGGCCTAGTCCCCGGAGAATACTTTCTGCATTGCTTGAAATATAGCGTCACCCTCAGTACAAAAAAATGATGAAACATTGCAAAATGCTAATCATGTGCTGTTGAAACAAAAGATCCTCTAAAGGGGACACACCTAAAGTCGAAGCCGTCATCTCTCTGCTGAACGGAAGTTCTGACCTGAGCTCTCACGGCCCTCGCAATTTAACCCCTTACAGATATCATCTGTGGTATATTCACATGTAAGACTGAATATTGGGATCTGGATACGGGAGTATATTCTGAGGTGCTACACGCGATTAAGTTTAAGTGCTTAAAACATTAATCTCGTATCTCGAAACAGTTGAAATTTGTGTGAGAATTTAAGTGGACCAGTATACTGACAATCTAAGTGAATCGTTTAGAACTTAAAATGGTTAAAGCTTAACGGTGTTGGTGATTTGTCTCATAAAGTGATATGATCCTCTTACACAAACTCACAAAAATAGTGTCTTTATATATTTCTTTACTGCATTTCATTTCATTCAAAAATTCAAAAAGATTTTAGTGTGGTTTAGCATAAATTTTGAAAAATCCAAAAAGATTTTCGACAACTGATGTTGGAGAGCTGATTTTCAAAATTCCAAGTGCTAAACATGATGAGCATTTTGTGTGAGGGAGTTTGTAGATAAATGATAAAAGATTTTGAATATTTTCTAACAAGTGGTCATCAGAAATTATCATTGATAAATCATTATGATTAAATCTGAGGGGGAGTCTGGATAGATAAATTTGTCAAATGTTAAACTTGTGAAATTTATTTCTGGGTTAAGAATGTGCAGGTTTAGTCAGGTTTCGATCCTGAACCTGAAGAAAGAGCACAGAGCCAGGTTGTGATTCTGGAAGAGAGATAAAGTTTAAGGATGCTTACACGGTCAGATACTTCAGAAAGCGATCAGACTGATAAAGACTGAAGACGTTGAAGACTCGACACTTAAGACTCGTCAACATTCGAGGGGGAGTCTGTTGGTGCATGCGTCTATCGACTTCGTCTTGTATCGAGTCTTGCATTGTTCATGGCACGAAGATCGAGAAAACAAGTCAAATTGTTAAATCCGCTTGAAGCATGTAATTCCGCTTGAATGACTGATTCTGCTTGAATGGCTGATTCCGCTTGAGTGTGTAATTCCGTTTGTAGGTGATTCCGTTTGAGCCTGTTCAAACGGAATTAGACAAGTCTATAAATAGGTGATAGGTTGTGTCATTTGAAACGGGATTAGGAAGAAGTTTACCGACGGCGAAGCTCTGTCGAAGTGTCTACAGACTTGTAATTGTTACCAGATCAATACAAAGACAGTTAAAAGTGATAATCTTGCTGAATTACACACAATATGTCTGTTTCCGCCTTTCATATTGTGTAGAACACCTCTGATCGACTCGTTTCGGGTCATTACACGATCCTACAGTGTTCGGTTCTTGAAGCATCACTTGATCATCGTCCACATACTTGCAATACCTACAAACTGAAATTTTGACAAATATTAGTTTTAGGGTTCTTAGAAAATTTGCATAATCGAAGCAACGCTCAGAAACGGATTCGATTACCTAAATATGCAGAAATTTAACAAAATTTTCTGGACTCTACTGTAACTTACGGTATCTACCGTAAGTTACGGTAGACGCTGCATGATCATGGTCTGCCGTAAGACGGTAATGAACCACTGTAACCTTTTTTTTCTCCACCGTAAGTTACGGTAGAGACCGTAACTTACGGTAGGTTCTGTAACTTTTTTGTTTGACCCATTTATTCAATTCACCCAAATTTTTCAGTTTTAAAATCAGTTTGTCTTTATTTTGGCTCTTTATTTATTCGACCCGTTTGCATACAAGTTTTAACATCTTGTTTCATTGTCATCTCATGTTTACAACCGATTTACTCAATCTCGGTTTACCCACTACAACGTTTTGCTCCTTTAAAAGGGGCACTTACACAATAATCATCATGCTTGTTTTCTAAGGGTTTAAGCATGCTATTTCTCGGACATTTGACAAGTAAAAATTTAGAACTTTAATCCCTCTACAAGGGTTCATATTTTTGCAACAAGTTAGCGTGTCCGCTTCACAGCTTACGCTATAACAACATGCATTGTTTTCGGGGATTTTAACATGCGCCTCTTATCAATTTGACATGTATCTTTATCCCACACTATGGGTTTGTTTATAACAAGTTTAGCGTATCCGCCTCACGGCTTTCGCTTTAATTATACATATATACTTGACCAATCACAATATATGGTTATTAATTTCTATATTTGTAACTCAACTTGTTTTAACCCGTTTGGATGCCGAATGGGTGTCAACATTACAAGACACATCCAAACTCTATTTCTAGCATATGTTTTGACCCGTTTTTCTTGTCTAAAACACCCTGTCACTACCGTGACTTAACGGGTTTTCCTTGTTTACCAAATTTCAGTATAACAAAGTAAGACTAACAATTAAACATAATGTAGCGAAACTATAAATCGCGTACCTTTAAAGCGCACCCTTCAAGCGCGTATCTCCTCCTCCGGCTTGTCCGCTTGACAATCCGGGTTCTTTGCCTAAGGAGTTCAATTCAACTTCAATTTATAACCCTTTTTGTAATTATATACACATAATTTGCCATAACAGTCAATTATGCATTTTCATCCGATTTTTAATATATTAATCCCCACTTAGGCATTTCAACAAACACCTAGCGGGTCAGATTTCTACATAATCATTACCAAGTTCATGACTTGTTATCTTATCTAAATCAACTTTAATTAGGCGATTGTACACATATTTCAACATCACTTTTTCAGAAATTATCTCATAAATTCAGATTACACTAGAACAAGAATCTTAATCCTAGTGTTTATTAAGTTCTACTAACTTATTAATCACCCACTATGGTTATTATGAACCTTACAAGTATCATGCAAGACTTTGACAAGAAATCATCTAGGGTTTGTCCTTAAACCTCATATCACTTCCAATTTCATATATCCAACACATAATCAAGCTCAACATTCGATTTCTATCACATGCAAGGAATTTGAGTAGAATCAAAACAACCTAATTTGGCATACCTTATGATCCCTTTGACGAGGTGATCACGAATCCATGTTCAAATCTCGATTATGACTTGGTTTGAGCCTTCAATTTGTGAATTTTGTGTGAAAACTAGGGTTTAGAGGAACCCCATGTCGCCCCCTGCTTCTTGATCGACCAGACACACTATTTGAGTGTGTTTGGTGTGTTTTAATTTTGTTTTAAGTGATTAAGTTTCAATTTTAACAACATAGGCCTCTCCACTTTTATTTAGTTTATTTCTTTGGCATTTTAAATTCATTCGTGCTTTAAAACAAGATAACTAACTAACTGGGTTATTTATTTCCTAGTTAGCTCATTCTCGTTTATTTTGTACTTTATATAATGCTAATTGATGCGTGTGAAGTGTTATATATATTAGGTGTATATTTTAAGCCCCTTTAACACTTATTTTTAGCCAAGTTTTAAATTTATAAAACACGATATTTTACTAACACTAAACACACATATGGGCAAGTGCACCCATCGTGAGCGTAGTATAGCGTTGGTAAGATACCGAGGTCGTCCAAGGACACAAGAGCTTTTAGTACCGGTTTATCCTCAACGTCTAATCAAAATAAAAAGTTTAGAAAAATGTTTTTAAACTAAGAAAAATAAAAACTAACTAAAATGCTGAAAATAAAAATAAAAGAAAAACAGATAGACAAGATGAATCACTTGGTTCCGACTCGTATCTAGTGTAACCTTTGATTATTTCCGCACTTTTGCACATAATTAAGAGATTATCTTAGTTATTGTAGTAGGCCCCTCTTTTGAAGGTGACGTTACCCTCACCCCAGTAGTTTGAGTCAGCAAGGATACAATCCTAAAAGGGTGGATTATTGGAAGATAATGAATTAAGTTATTAATGCAATATTATGGTAGGCCCCTCTTTTGGAGGCGACGTTACCCTCGGCTAAGTAGTCTGAGTCAGCAGGGATACAGTCCTAAATAGCCGGGTTATAGTATTAATAGTAGTTAACTTATGAGGGGATCAAAGAGTTTGGACCCCCGCCATCCAATACCGCTAAGTATTGAAGGAGGTCCTACTAAATTTGACCCAGGTCCATTGCAGGACCTCTAAACGCTGAACAATGGCAAGACGTTTACCAAACCGTTCCCTTAACCCCCGACCAGGTAGCCAACATATCTCCATATAGACCGTGGAGATATGAATGGTGAAAATCTTTTATTTTATATAGACAGTAAAATAATGCCAAGACACCACGGACAAACGATAAGGAAAGATCACCTTCAACATAAGCAACTAGTTATTAAAGTCATTAATACAAAACCAAATAAAAAGTGCAAAAGATTAGAAATAAAAAGTATTACACTAGACACTTTGTCTTCACCAAGTGATGTAAGAGACTTAGGCAAACATGGCCTTGATTGTCAAGAACTCTTACGATCAATCTTGGATCCCGAGACGACTCACACACTCTACGATGGACAATGGATGATGGTGGTGGATGATGGTGTTATGGTGGTGGTGGGTGGTGGGTGAAGTGTGAGAGAGGTGGTGTGCCAAGGGATGAGTTGAAATGAAACCAAGCACTCCTATTTATAGGCTGAACAGAAGGCTGGGCACGGCCCCGTGTCCGCTGGACACGGCCCCGTGCCTGTCTGACACTCTCTCTCTCTTCATTAATTGTAATTCGCAATTACAATTAATGCGCCTGTTGTACTTTCGCCACGCCCCCGTGTTCACTGGGCACGGCCCCGTGGTGGGCAATAGAAGCTTCTATAGGTTTGTCTTTTCTGCTGCTTCTTGGGCACGGCCCCGTCTGGCTGAGCACGGTGCGTGTTCAGTCTTCTGCCTTCTCTATTTTTCTTGGGAAGATGCCGTTGGGGGGTCGGGCAGTCCACTTATGTTCCTTTCCTTGTATTTATGTTGGATTTAGCTGTCTTTTTGCTTCTTTTGTGTTTTTGAGCTCATTTAATCCTGAAAATACAAAAGGAAGACAAAAACACTCTTTTTCCAATATTAGTACTTAAAAAAGATTAGTTTTATGTCTCATTTGATGTAATTTATATGTTGCATTTTACACACATCAAATACCCCCACACTTGAACTTTTGCTTGTCCTCAAGCAAAACTCTTTAATATGTGGCTTACACTCCCAAATGGAATGGGTAGAAGAGAAGGTTTTGACTTGTCGTAGAGTGTTGGGAATCCAAGATCTTTTTGGGTTTTATTTTTATCTATTTACAATCCTATTCGTAATGATTTATTTAGAACGTTTCATAGGAGAAATTACTTATTTGGGCATAACATGCCTTTTTAAGATTCCATTTATATACAAGTTCACATACCTCACGGGAGAAATCACTCACACTCGGCCGAATGTGTATTTTTAGTGAATCACTCGAGAGCGGCATGGAACTTATTCCTACCATAAGCTTGCCAAGCAATCAATCCTCCTCCTTTTTAACTTTTATACCTTTGTAAATATCAAGAGGACTTTGTGGGCTAAGGGTTAGGCTTGGGTTAAAGGTAGGTGGTTGGGATAGTGGTTAGTGGTTAGTAGAAAAAGGGCGAAAAGCGTAACAAGTGTCGGTTTTCGTAGGACTTTCTATTTTTTTTGTAACTTTTATTTTGATGAAGCTTTTATTCAAACAAAGTTATTTTTGATGAACTTGTTTGTTTATCTTTTGCTTCATCATCAACACATATTTTTTTTTTTGAACGATCATACGAAAAAAACCGAACTTGTTACTAAAACAAAGGGTTAAAAATAAAAAAAGGTTTTGGTGGGTAAAAGGATTTTGGTTTGGGTGATGAAATGAAAAGGTTTAGGCTCAAAGGGGCTAACTAGGGGGATTTTTGGGTAGGTGGTAAAAGAAAAGGAAAAATAATGGTGTAGAAATAAAAAGGGTTAGTCCTAATGCCTCCATCATTTACTTACTCGGGTTTAAGTTGATAAGGACCGGGAATGTATCGTCATGGCAAGTTCTAAAGTCGTAAGAACCAAGCGGCTATTCACACAAGAAACGAAAAATGAGCATTTAGTCTAATGATATGTAATTGTATGCTCAATAAAGGCTCAAAACTCACTTTTGTGGGAATGGGTTTTTATGTGTTCAAGTATATATAATTAAATTTTAGCTAAGCTTGTCATGCCTTTTCATAATTTTCTTATGTTGGTTCTTTTTATCACGACGCTATCGGTTGTAAATTTGTAAAAATATAACCTTTTTAGAATTTTGAAATTCCCAAATTAAACCTAGACAAGTAAAAAAAAATTGAAAATTTTTGAAAAAATTTGGGGTGATTAGCGGTTCCAATAGAGTTTTGTGTAAGGCTTGTATTTAGGACTTGCAAGATTCAAGGTTTTAGTATCCCCCCCACACTTAAATTACACATTGTCCTCAATGTGTCCCAAAAATAAGTTTTTAGGTTGATTGAACGTGTAAAAGTGGGTTAAAAACAAGATTTTATGGTACTGGGTAGCTGAACACGGGGTGGTGTTGGCTGAGCACGGCCCAGTGTCCAGACTGCCAGTACCAAAAGTAAACAGAAGGCTGGGCACGGGGGCGTGTCCAGTGAGCACGGCCCCATGTCCAGGTACCTGAACTGGGCATTTTCTACAGAACCTTGGGCACGGGGCGTGTTGGGGTGAGCACGGCCCCGTGCTGAACTTGCTGTAATGAAGAAAAATTGTCGGGAGGCTCTGTTTTTGTGCATGGGGTGTTGGTTCAAGCTTCCCTTATCATCCTTCGCCATCCCGAGTGTGTTTTATTCCTGAAAAAAAAAAACTAAACTAGAAAACGCAAAAGTTAATCTAAACTAAAACTACGGATAGTTCCGCGGAATGCCTCCGTGGTGCGCCACGTTTATAAGGGTCCTTGGCTAGACCCACCTTATCAGGTGGTTCTGGCTCATCTTCAATTAGGGGGTCATCATTGCCGAATGGATATTTCATTGATCGCTCAAGGTCGACACTTTTTTTGAATGCCCCTAATTGAAGAGGTAGATTGTTGTACTTCCGGTTTTTCAAAGCTTCGTGAGTTTTTACAAATGGTCGTCCCAACACTAGAGGAGCGTCGTCGAGGATGACAAAGTCGGTGGGGATTACCAATTGATTTGTTTGAACCAATACATCCTCAACTATACCGATTGATTTTATTACTTTCCGATTGGATAGAAAAATGGGTATTTGAAGTGGAGAAAAATCACTAATACTTAATTTTTCGAAAATGTAGTTAGGCATTATGTTAACACAAAGATCTTTATCAATTGTGACATTACTAATAAACGAATTTTGAAAGAAACATGGAACCGGTGTAATGTTAATTTCAAATGGGTCTTCTTTTATTAGCGAGGGTTGATCATTAGTTAACTTAACACTTACCGTTTCGTCAATTTTAGTGTTAGTGTTTAATTCTTTTAAAAACTTAGCATGAGTGGGTACTAAACAATGATTTTCAAAAGAAGGTGACAAGAGATTAATTTCTTCAAAATTAGACTCTTCTTGAATTTTAACATTGTCGGACTCACCTTTATCGTTGTTTAACTCATGTGTCGGTTTTTCACTTATTTGTTCTTCCATTTTTACACTTTCGGTTATCTCTTCCTTTTTTAACTCTTCTCTTGCGCGGGACTCCTCTTCCCTTGCGCGAGCTTCTTTTATACATCGATCGATAACTCTAATGTGTTCTAATATCCTATCGGTCACTTCGGTTATAGAAAAAGAATCGGTGTTTTCTAAGCTTGAATCCGGTTGTTCGACCCTTTGTTCCTCATAATACCCATATGAAGTTAATGGTTCGCACCATTGTTCTTCATTGTAAGCATAAGGTTCGTAATTTTGTTCTCCATAATACTCATATGAGGTGGGTTGTTCACGCCATGGTTCCTCATAGTAAGCATACGAAGGTGGTGGCTCATATCTTGGTTCCTCAAAGTATGAGTATGAAGGCTCATACCTTGGTTCATCAAAATATGAGTATGAGGGAGGAGGTTCATACCTTTGGTCTTCATAGGATGTGTATGAAGTTGATGGCTCGTACCTGGGCTCCTCATAGTAGGTGTATGAATTGGATGGTTGATATGAGTGATTGTATTGAACCGAGCGTGCATTACGACAATTAGTGCAATAATTACCCCTATAATCATCCTCCTCATAGGTGTAGTTGTAACCTCCTGAGTATTGATCCATAAGAATCACTCAGCAGACCACAACTGAGTCTCAAGATCAGAAAACAAAAATAAAAACGGAAACAGAGTCTGGACACGGCCCCGTGTTCAGTGGACACGGCCCCGTGTTCAGGATCTGTATCTGGGCGTTTTAATTAAATTTACTGATTTCGTTGAGCACGGGGCGTGTTTAGTGAGCACGACCCGTGTTCAAGCTACTGTTACTGGGTGTTTTATGAAAAATGTGCAGCACGGCCTCGTGTTCAGCGAGCACGGCCCGTGTTCAACCTACTATAAATGCAAAACTAAACTAAAATGCAGAAAAATGTGGGCCCGTTTTGAAAAGGTTTTGAAAAACTGATTAGGCCGTCGATTTTAAGCTTTCCTAAAATCCTTGTGTCCCCGGCAGCGGCGCCAAAAACTTGATGCGTGTGAAGTGTTATATATATTAGGTGTATATTTTAAGCCCCTTTAACACTTATTTTTAGCCAAGTTTTGAATTTATAAAACACGATATTTTACTAACACTAAACACACATATGGGCAAGTGCACCCATCGTGAGCGTAGTATAGCGTTGGTAAGATACCGAGGTCGTCCAAGGACACAAGAGCTTTTAGTACCGGTTTATCCTCAACGTCTAATCAAAATAAAAAGTTTAGAAAAATGTTATTAAACTAAGAAAAATAAAAACTAACTAAAATGCTGAAAATAAAAATAAAAGAAAAACAGATAGACAAGATGAATCACTTGGTTCCGACTCGTATCTAGTGTAACCTTTGATTATTTCCGCACTTTTGCACATAATTAAGAGATTATCTTAGTTATTGTAGTAGGCCCCTCTTTTGAAGGTGACGTTATCCTCACCCCAGTAGTTTGAGTCAGCAAGGATACAATCCTAAAAGGGTGGATTATTGGAAGATAATGAATTAAGTTATTAATGCAATATTATGGTAGGCCCCTCTTTTGGAGGCGACGTTACCCTCGGCTAAGTAGTTTGAGTCAGCAGGGATACAGTCCTAAATAGCCGGGTTATAGTATTAATAGTAGTTAACTTATGAGGGGATCAAAGAGTTTGGACCCCCGCCATCCAATACCGCTAAGTATTGAAGGAGGTCCTACTAAATTTGACCCAGGTCCATTGCAGGACCTCTAAACGCTGAACAATGGCAAGACGTTTACCAAACCGTTCCCTTAACCCCCGACCAGGTAGCCAACATACCTCCATATAGACCGTGGATATATGAATGGTGAAAATCTTTTATTTTATATAGACAGTAAAATAATGCCAAGACACCACGGACAAACGATAAGGAAAGATCACCTTCAACATAAGCAACTAGTTATTAAAGTCATTAATACAAAACCAAATAAAAAGTGCAAAAGATTAGAAATAAAAAGTATTACACTAGACACTTTGTCTTCACCAAGTGATGTAAGAGACTTAGGCAAACATGGCCTTGATTGTCAAGAACTCTTACGATCAATCTTGGATCCCGAGACGACTCACACACTCTACGATGGACAATGGATGATGGTGGTGGATGATGGTGTTATGGTGGTGGTGGGTGGTGGGTGAAGTGTGAGAGAGGTGGTGTGCCAAGGGATGAGTTGAAATGAAACCAAGCACTCCTATTTATAGGCTGAACAGAAGGCTGGGCACGGCCCCGTGTCCGCTGGACACGGCCCCGTGCCTGTCTGACACTCTCTCTCTCTTCATTAATTGTAATTCGCAATTACAATTAATGCGCCTGCTTTACTTTCGCCACGCCCCCGTGTTCACTGGGCACGGCCCCGTGATGGGCAATAGAAGCTTCTATAGGTTTGTCTTTTCTGCTGCTTCTTGGGCACGGCCCCGTCTGGCTGAGCACGGGGCGTGTTCAGTCTCCTGCCTTCTCTATTTTGCTTGGGAAGATGCCGTTGGGGGGTCGGGCAGTCCACTTATGTTCCTTTCCTTGTATTTATGTTGGATTTAGCTGTCTTTTTGCTTCTTTTGTGTTTTTGAGCTCATTTAATCCTGAAAATACAAAAGGAAGACAAAAACACTCTTTTTCCAATATTAGTACTTAAAAAAGATTAGTTTTATGTCTCATTTGATGTAATTTATATGTTGCATTTTACACACATCAAATACCCCCACACTTGAACTTTTGCTTGTCCTCAAGCAAAACTCTTTAATATGTGGCTTACACTCCCAAATGGAATGGGTAGAAGAGTAGGTTTTGACTTGTCGTAGAGTGTTGGGAATCCAAGATCTTTTTGGGTTTTATTTTTATCTATTTACAATCCTATTCGTAATGATTTATTTAGAACGTTTCATAGGAGAAATTACTTATTTGGGCATAACATGCCTTTTTAAGATTCCATTTATATACAAGTTCACATACCTCACGGGAGAAATCACTCACACTCGGCCGAAGGTGTATTTTTAGTGAATCACTCGAGAGCGGCATGGAACTTATTCCTACCATAAGCTTGCCAAGCAATCAATCCTCCTCCTTTTTAACTTTTATACCTTTTTAAATATCAAGAGGACTTTGTGGGCTAAGGGTTAGGCTTGGGTTAAAGGTAGGTGGTTGGGATAGTGGTTAGTGGTTAGTAGAAAAAGGGCGAAAAGCGTAACAAGTGTCGGTTTTCGTAGGACTTTCTATTTTTTTGTAACTTTTATTTTGATGAAGCTTTTATTCAAACAAAGTTATTTTTGATGAACTTGTTTGTTTATCTTTTGCTTCATCATCAACACATATTTTTTTTTTGAACGATCATACGAAAAAAACCGAACTTGTTACTAAAACAAAGGGTTAAAAATAAAAAAAGGTTTTGGTGGGTAAAAGGATTTTGGTTTGGGTGATGAAATGAAAAGGTTTAGGCTCAAAGGGGCTAACTAGGGGGATTTTTGGGTAGGTGGTAAAAGAAAAGGAAAAATAATGGTGTAGAAATAAAAAGGGTTAGTCCTAATGCCTCTATCATTTACTTACTCGGGTTTAAGTTGATAAGGACCGTGAATGTATCGTCATGGCAAGTTCTAGAGTCGTAAGAACCAAGCGGCTATTCACACAAGAAACGAAAAATGAGCATTTAGTCTAATGATATGTAATTGTATGCTCAATAAAGGCTCAAAACTCACTTTTGTGGGAATGGGTTTTTATGTGTTCAAGTATATATAATTAAATTTTAACTAAACTTGTCATGCCTTTTCATAATTTTCTTATGTTGGTTCTTTTTATCACGACGCTATCGGTTGTAAATTTGTAAAAATATAACCTTTTTAGAATTTTAAATGTAAACCAATCTATTCAGCGGAAGCAAATAGTAAACCAAAGTTAAACTAATTCAAAACCAATGTATGAAATCAATAAGTCAATCACATGAATTCCTCCAGTCGACCCATGACCACTCCAGCTACTCCAGACAGCAAGTTCCTAAATCCAAGATATCTAACGACCTGCGAGCATGCAACAAGTGTATCAGACAACGCTGGTGAGTTCATAGTTTTACGAAAACGTTGGTTACCAAGTATTTAGTTAATCCATTGTATTTAATTCCGAAAGTAATGTTGATAATATCTCGATACTGAACAAGACGGCTCCTGATGTATGTTTTGCCCTTTCCCCAGTGCTCATATCAAAGCACTGGGCTCGACTGGGTAATTAGTTCCCAACCGTCCTCCCCGGTACGGCGTGAGGGTGCCAAACCTAAGTATCGCTACCAACTAATACCCCGCTACTACCCACGATAGCAAAAGATGGGACTTAAGAGATAGAGAGTGAGAATATTATCCAACATCCCAGTTTTACCCAAAAGATTTATCCCTCCCCGGGATACCCACTGACTGTCCCAAACCACCGGGACGCATGCTCAAAGTAATGAACTCACCTTTGGTTTGCTCGGTAAGATCAATGCACGTATTCCAAGTTGATCAATTAGTTACTAATGTGGTTACCACTAACCGTTAGAATCTCATTTTTTTTCCAAATCACACATGCAACATACACTTGTAACAATTACGCGTAATCACCAAATAAACGTTTGGTTTTCATACATTTCACATAGCATGTTCACGTCTCACATAGACACTTCGCAACTTTATACAAATAAATCAAACACGTTGTACAACCCGGAGTTTTACTCGCGGCCCAAGTCTTCACCAATCCAACCCATTTGGTGATCCAATAACACAACCGTGGGCCGCCACTAAGCGTGCAACCCGACCCAACTGCTGGCCCACAACGCCGGCCCATTTTAACAGTAATCCCGGTCATATAAGAGGCCCAACTGAGGTATAAGAACCGGTCCCCTTATATGCGAATAATTAAACTTGTGGCCCAGCTCTAAACAGAACGGCCCAAGTTCAGTTCGGTTATATTTGTAATCCAATTTCATAGGCTAATTATATGTGTGACTTATCTTATTGTCATATCCTCAGTTTTGGAAACGTGTCAAACTATTACTTATCCTAGTAATCAATTCCTTGACTTTTGCAACAATCACCGCTAACAATTCCCAATCCCATTTAAATCGAATAATAATATGGAAGTTCCAAATCAAGGTATCAATTCATTAACATGTTCCTATTAATACAATCTGAATCCCATGTACACAACAATGATCGAAATAGTAAATAAATCATGCAATCAATTAACCATTAAATCAATTAACAAGCATTGATCCCAACTAAGCGGTTTACATGCTCTGACTAACCCCTAGGTTACATACATGCTCTAACATCCAGTTTAAGAGTTCACAATAACATCAAGCCCATTGCGAAACATAATACGGACACATGTAAATAGATATCAAACAAAAGACTTCACACATGAGCAATATCACACCACTGTTACTCGATCACTACATATAAATTATGACACACTCATCATCAAAAGACTACCACAATTCACGACACTCATGTTGATCAAGATCACATATCCATACCATCTAATCATGCAGCACTAATAATTAAATCAATCAACATTAATCATACAATTATCCTATTGTCACAAACCAGTTTCCAATCAAGTTATGAACAAACGAGTACAATACATCAAGAACTTAATAAACATGATTGGACTAACCTGAGATTGATATTCACTAGACAAGAAGGATGATTCCTAAGAGGGATAGACTTCGATCACGATGTAGGGGGGTTATGCCACTGCCGTCACACAATAGCTAGCTAGGGTTTGTTATGTGATGATTGAGAAGTAATAAGAGGGGTTTACGTACATGTGCTAATCAGTTATAAGTAAAATACTATTCTGAGGATAGGTGGGCCGGTTACAAGTTGGGCTGGAAGACAACTGGGTTGCGCTAATGATTAATAAAAATCGTTTCACTGTGCAAAACAATTTATCAATAGAACATCAAGTATGATTCTAATTCATACTTACACACAAAATCCACGTAGTGGGTGCCTACCATGAATTCTTATTTGTAACCCCCTTACCCTGTTCGACTTCATCAGGCCTTAACATCATACCAATACTAGTTAAATGATAATAAGATCATACCCCCAAACTAACTTCCACTTGGGCTTTACTAGGCCCAATCATTGGCCTGGTGTAGCAATGTGCTCGGTTTGGGCTTTGATTTAGGGATTGGGCTCGTGCAACTCAGCCTAGAACAACTTGCGTGTGTGGGCCGAAGAGATGTGTATGTGCGGTATGGTCTCGGCCCGAGTGTGTTAAGTATCTCACGGCCCACGCGTGTCGAGTAATCCCAAATTTCTGAACTACACATATAAAAGTATTACTAACTACACATATAAGACGTATTATATAAAACGTATTACTGAACTACACATATAAAACGTATAACAGTTTCCTTGTAGCTAACCAGTCAAGCACACGTAAACATATTCCATCACGTTTTACATTTAGCAAGTGTATACGCGATAGAGAAATAATAGTAAAACAGGATCGCGTGACCAAGAGACAATAACCTTGAAAATTCGGGTTGTCACATCATCCCCAACTTGAAAGAAATTTCATCCCGAAATTTGACAACTAAGCACGAAGGAGTGAAGTAATAAATTAGGATTGTTGCAGGTTTTCCCCAGGTGCCACATCATCCCCAACTTAAAGAGAAATTTCGTCCCGAAATTCACCAGCTTTATCAGATTTAGATTGATCATTGTGGAAAAGTTGAGGATATTTGAGCTTCATCTGATCCTCGCGCTCCCACGTGAACTCCGGTCCACGTCTGAAGTTCCAACGGAATCTAACCATCGTGATATGACTATGTTAACGAACCTTGACTCCCTGGTCTATGTGTTCGATAAATTCCTCCAGTAAAGGTATCGCACATGTTTCGTCAGACGACCACTGTCTTAGATCCGAAACATAAATGACCTCGCGTACGTTACCCGATTCGTTGGGTAACTCGAGTTTGTAGGTTACGCTACCGATTCTTCCCAGACCGTTGAATGGCCTATCGTGACGTCAGTTAAGTTTGCCATGCTTCCCAAGCATTTCACACCCTCCCAGGGTGAGACTTTCAACACGATACGATCGCCTACAGTGATTTTCCAACGTTTCCCAAGTTGATCAGTTTTCCTGACGGTCACGCGTTGTCGCCAATCGACTCCCGATCCAAACAACCTTCCCAAGAGTTTCAAGTACCAGTCCTGGACCAGTAATTAAGTTGTCAACCATCACAGTCTGACAAGAAGGTTGGCATTATTGTCTATGTAATGCCTCAACAGAGCTGTTTGGTTACCAAGATGATAACTGCCACGGTAGTACTCAACCATAGGTAAAAGTCCTTCCAAAATGCACCAAAGCCAGTCACGCACGTGCTCGCAGCTTGTCTTCGAGTGCCAGGAGAGTTCGTTTTCTCTGATCGTTTGCCCAACGGTGATAAGCAATGCTCTGGTCCTGACGTGAGCCAAGGGTGTTGTGTATTGCCTGACATAAACCATGCATAGATCAAATTCAGAGGTAACAGGAGTTGGCACCTCCTACCCAAAAGCCGCGTCTCTCAGAGGAACATTCACAACTGTGAAGACTCGTCAGTTTTCTTGATTGCAAGAAAGTGTGCTGGTAATGTGTGTCCCTCAACGATCATCCAGGTGATAATGTTTCCATTTCGAGTTGTAAGTAGACCAGTGATAAAATCCATGGTAGTCTGTTCCCATTCCCATATATGCGTTTCTAGTTGCTAATATTCCACCTTGACTTTCCCACAAGTCAAACATCGTTCTCATGCGTTGCTATGTGCCTTCAGGCCCGGTCACTCGCACATGGTCTTCAGGTTTTACTACATCCTATCAAAACTCAAATGAATATGATATCGAGACCCGTGTGCTCCGCCTGCACCAGTTCCCTAAGGTTGCTGCATAGTGAGATCCATATTCGTTCCATGAAGTAGCAAATATCGTCCGACCTGCCAAAGGTTGCTTCCCCATGCCCCGCATGGGTCAATCTTGAGAACTCTCTTCCTTCAGTTCTTCAGTTTGAACAAGGCGAGTCTGATCAGGTATGTTAGAGTCGATAGTAAGCTGCAAAGCTCGTGCACGTCTAGGTTTCACGGTCGTATTCATTCAAAAGTTCCATCCAGCGGTGCCATCACATGTTTAGCTCACACGGGAGGCCCTTGTGATCGGTCTAGGTAGAGCATTTGGTACCGTCCAAGTAATGCCTCCAACTTAATTCCAAAGACCACGGTCTCCACCGCGGATTGTGACTCGCGAAACCCTTCTTCGTAAGCCCACTACGTACGTCATCACCTTCTCGTGTTGCGTCGGCGCGTAACGGGGACTCTGATTCAAACCATCATGGTGTACCACTGATTCATCAATACCTTCGGATAGGGACGATATTCAATGCATTGCGAAGTTAGGTTTCAAAAGCTGAAAGACGTCCTCCTATTTTGTACTTCACGAACACATCACCCTACTGTGCTAAAGAGATTTAAGGTGCGCGATCTTCGACAATCATGTGGTGAATCTGCGATAGAGTCTAGTGTGACCAAGAAATTGCTGCATTTTCGAAGGGATCTTTGGTGCCGAACAATATCTAACGAAATGGTTCTTTAGCGAGATCCACGTGTATTCCCACTTCGTTGATCATATGACCAAAAAGGTATCTCTCGAATCCAGAAGTTAACTTTAACAAGACTTCGCACGGAGTGGCCCCTCCCTCGGGAGCTCTAAAATAAGATACAAATGCCGCCCATGATGTTCCTCTTGGAAATGATCCAGAACGTCATCCATAAATACGGTCGATTCATGTGGTCCATAAAGCTGCTGGTGTGTTAATTGACTCAATGGTCATGGTGTACAAAGTCGCAATGGCCGTATTACGTTCGATATGCCGTTTCAGAAACATTCTCCTCTTGGTCTTTCGTCAATACATGGTCGAGGCAAATAGTTCTTGCTTGTCACCTTGCTGAGTTCTGGATAATCAGTGCACATTCGAAAAGGCTTTATCTCCCCGAATATAGCTGGGGCTCCCCAAAGCGAACAAAAACTATGTCCAATAAAACTCTTGTCCAACAGTTCCTGTAGATAGTCCTTGCAACCCTCCTGGTGCAAGACGGTATGTCGCACGAATAATCAGGGCTGCCCCTATCGTGAGATCAAACTGAGATTCGGCCTAACAGTGGTGGAAGTAAATCTGTAAGCTCCTCGGGTAGCACACTGAGAGGAATCACGAACAATTGGTGGATCCTCGATCCCCTTTTCCTTAGTCTCAACATCAGTAACGGTTGCTAACGTAGCGGGGTGATCCCTCTGTAGACACTTCTGGGCCTTCATAGCTGATATGGCGCTAACCTTTTCCCCAATCTGTTGCTTTAGAACAAATAACGATTCTCCACACAAAATTTTCTCCTCACAAGGTGTGTCTGCGCGATTTCTGAATAACCAATCCACACTAACTACTGTATTGTAACCATCAAGGGTAGTAGAAGGAAGGTCGATGTCGAACACATGTTCCCCCAAGGTCGAGTTTGCATCCCAGCGATCATATAAGGCTTCAATTGACTTGCATCAGCCGACTCTACAATAGGTTTGGTTTCAAGAAGCATCAGGGTTAAGCCGAACAGAGACGAAGCGAATAGCTTCCCATCCAAGCTATCGTGTTTCTATTACGCCTGGTATAGCCTATGCCAATACTAAATGTCCTTCCATGAGCTTCATTTCCAGTGTTGTTTTCGTCACGAGAATTTCCAGTAATGTCGTCGTTCCCTTGGTTGTTGTCACCTTGACTTAACACAGTCAGTCCATATCGTAGTCACCTTCATTTCCATACTTTAAGCGATGTTTCACGAGTACCTTGATGTCGTCACGACGGTTGCCTCTAATGTCGTGGCTCGTAACGGTATCCTGTGACCTTTCACCAGCAGGGTCCATCTTTTTCACATCCCGTGTCACGTCCTAGGTGTTACTCATTGTGCCGACTGCTTCATGTTCCATACCATGGTCAATTGTCATCGTTTATGTCCCGATTGGTTCGTAAAAGTTGACTCCCATGAGTCGCTGGCTGGAGTTAAGGATTCGATTGGAGTCAAATCGCTGATGTTCGTTGCTAGTAACTAGGGTCGTTCAAATGCTGAAGTCGGTAAGGTACTACGTTTACCCTCTTGTCCATCGTTCTTGCAAGTTGACTGAGTAATACACGGTATGTCGCGAGAGTGTTGCAGAAGTGATCGCACTTCGGGATCTAAGGCGTCAACACGCTAAGTTCCAGTAAACAAGGATGAGTGAGGAAAGTATAGTCCAATCATTTGACGCTGAGCCATCCAACTCAGGGACATTCGTACTAGCACTTAACATTCTACACAGTTCGCTAGGCGTTCAGATGTATGATCAGGTGATACTCGATAGCATCGAGATTTGTAAGGATTTAGAAAGGGGTGAATAGATCATGTTCGAGTAGGAGACATTCACTGCTATGACTCCTATAGACTGTTGAGTTCTAACATAACATCAATTAACAGAGCGGAACCCATCTCACACTCGTTAAGCCTCACTGGGACTCACATGAACCCCACATTATTATTATGTGTGCACCCATAATAATAAGGCAATTTGCATGCTTATCTCAGTGCCTCTAAACTCGCGCTAAAAGGTTCCCCGAATTCGAGCAATAAAACAGATGACGTCACAACATAGATCATGAAAGTTCAAGAAGAGTCGCACTCTTAAAACACCTAACCTGGGTTGGTAACATAAAAGTTCATACTGCAAGCTAAGTGTACATTCACGTGTGATGTTATTCATAAGCAAACACTAGATATACTATGCAATAGTAAACGAGAAACGAACCTTGCAGTCTGGAGTTGAGTGTCATGGTCGATTTCGAATCTGTTCGGTTATAGTCTGGTTTTATAAAAAAACGTTTTAAAACCAAGTTCACTATAACCAGTTGCTTTGATACCAAACTGTCACACCCCCAAAATACCACCTTGGGAAAGTCCCTGTTAGGCGTGTGACGTACCAACTACGAGCCACTAATTACATTGAACCCATACAAAATTATTAATGAAAATACAATTCACAAGTTTAAATGTAAACCAATCTATTCAGCGGAAGCAAATAGTAAACCAAAGTTAAACTAATTCAAAACCAATGTATGAAATCAATAAGTCAATCACATGAATTCCTCCGGTCGACCCATGACCACTCCAGCTACTCCAGACAGCAAGTTCCTAAATCCAAGATATCTAACGACCTGCGAGCATGCAACAAGTGTATCAGACAACGCTGGTGAGTTCATAGTTTTACGAAAACGTTGGTTACCAAGTATTTAGTTAATCCATTATATTTAATTCCGAAAGTAATGTTGATAATATCTCGATACTGAACAAGACGGCTCCTGATGTATGTTTTGCCCTTTCCCCAGTGCTCCTATCAAAGCACTGGGCCCGACTGGGTAATTAGTTCACAACCGTCCTCCCCGGTACGGCGTGAGGGTGCCAAACCTAAGTAGCGCTACCAACTAATACCCTGCTACCACCCACGATAGCAAAAGATGGGACTTAAGAGATAGAGAGTGAGAATATTATCCAACATCCCAGTTTTACCGGAAAGATTTATCCCTCCCCGGGATACCCACTGACTGTCCCAAACCACCGGGACGCATGCTCAAAGTAATGAACTCACCTTTGGTTTTCTCGGTAAGATCAATGCACGTATTCAAAGTTGATCAATTAGTTCCTAATGTGGTTACCACTAACCGTTAGAATCTCATTTTTTTTTTCCAAATCACACATGCAACATACACTTGTAACAATTACGCGTAATCACCAAATAAACGTTTGGTTTTTATACATTTCACATAGCATGTTCACGTCTCACATAAACACTTCGCAACTTTATACAAATAAATCAAACACGTTGTACAACCCGGATTTTACTCGTGGCCCAAGTCTTCACCAATCCAACCCATTTGGTGATCCAATAACACAACCGTGGGCCGCCACTAAGCGTGCAACCCTACCCAACTGCTGGCCCACAACGCCGGCCCATTTTAACAGTAATCCCGGTCATAGAAGAGGCCCAACTGAGGTATAAGAACCGGTCCCCTTATATGCGAATAATTAAACTTGTGGCCCAGCTCTAAACAGAACGGCCCAAATTCAGTTCGGTTATATATGTAATCCAATTTCATAGGCTAATTATATGTGTGACTTATCTTATTGTCATATCCTCAGTTTTGGAAACGTGTCAAACTATTACTTATCCTAGTAATCAATTCCTTGACTTTTGCAACAATCACCGCTAACAATTCCCAATCCCATTTAAATCGAATAATAATATGGAAGTTCCAAATCAAGGTATCAATTCATTAACATGTTCCTATTAATACAATCTGAATCCCATGTACACAACAATGATCGAAATAGTAAATAAATCATGCAATCAATTAACCATTAAATCAATTAACAAGCATCGATCCCAACTAAGCGGTTTACATGCTCTGACTAACCCCTAGGTTACATACATGCTCTAACAACCAGTTTAAGAGTTCACAATAACATCAAGCCCATTGCGAAACATAATACGGACACATGTAAATAGATATCAAACAAAAGACTTCACACATGAGCAATATCACACCACTGTTACTCGATCACTACATATAAATTATGACACACTCATCATCAAAAGACTACCACAATTCACGACACTCATGTTGATCAAGATCACATATCCATACCATCTAATCATGCAGCACTAATAATTAAATCAATCAACATTAATCATACAATTATCCTATTGTCACAAACCAGTTTCCAATCAAGTTATGAACAAACGAGTACAATACATCAAGAACTTAATAAACATGATTGGACTAACCTGAGATTGATATTCACTAGACAAGAAGGATGATTCCTAAGAGGGATAGACTTCGATCACGATGTAGGGGGTTATGCCACTGCCGTCACACAATAGCTAGCTAGGGTTTGTTATGTGATGATTGAGAAGTAACAAGAGGGGTTTACGTACATGTGCTAATCAGTTATAAGTAAAATACTATTCTGAGGATAGGTGGGCCGGTTACAAGTTGGGCTGGAAGACAACTGGGCTGCGCTAATGATTAATAAAAATCGTTTCACTGTGCAAAACAATTTATCAATAGAACATCAAGTATGATTCTAATTCATACTTACACACAAAATCCACGTAGTGGGTGCCTACCATGAATTCTTATTTGTAACCCCCTTACCCTGTTCGACTTCATCAGGCCTTAACATCATACCAATACTAGTTAAATGATAATAAGATCATACCCCCAAACTAACTTCCACTTGGGCTTTACTAGGCCCAATCATTGGCCTGGTGTAGCAATGTGCTCGGTTTGGGCTTTGATTTAGGGATTGGGCTCGTGCAACTCAGCCTAGAACAACTTGCGTGTGTGGGCCGAAGAGATGTGTATGTGCGGTATAGTCTCGGCCCGAGTGTGTTAAGTATCTCACGGCCCACGCGTGTCGAGTAATCCCAAATTACTGAACTACACATATAAAACGTATTACTAACTACACATATAAGACGTATTATATAAAACGTATTACTGAACTACACATATAAAATGTATAACGGTTTCCTTGTAGCTAACCAGTCAAGCACACGTAAACATATTCCATCACGTTTTACATTTAGCAAGTGTATACGCGAAAGAGAAATAATAGTAAAACAGGATCGCGTGACCAAGAGACAATAACCTTGAAAGTTCGGGTTGTCACATGCAGCTTCAATGGACAATATGTATCTTCTATCTTGAAAAGTTACATGTGCTATCTTCTTTTTCATTTTCGTTAAATCGAAAGCCAGGTTTTCTTGCTCCAGGAAGATTTTCTTCTTTTATAGAAAGTATAGATTCGTCCAATATCGTGAAAACTCAGATGTGCTACAACAGTTGAGAATAGATGTTTGAATTTTTGGTTAGTTTCTTATTCTTATTTGTGTTGTCAGTAATATAGAGTGTGGTGATAGAGACGTGCAGTTCTTGGCGATGCTGAAGGACATACACGAGAGGTTCAGCAATCGATGTAGTTGAAACTAAAGTTTATTAAGTCTTGCTGTTATTCTTAGATTTGAACTTTAATATTGTTCAGTATGTCATGTAATTATTGGACTTTTAGTTTTAAGGTCATGAATAAATGAATAAATTTAATTTTATGAATCTATGTTGTGTTTTATTTTATTTTTATTTTTACTTATTATTTAGTGTTTCAGTAATATTTAGATTATGTTGATGTTGAATTGTGTCTGAAGATCTGTTTGGTAAGTCAACAGAGGTTTAATAGTGTCAAGGATTTGTTTGATGGTCAACCTCTCAAAGGGTTATGGTGTGGTTATAACAGCTGATCATGCTAAGGACTGTTATAATTAACCACTGCTCCCTATAAAGACTGATGGGCTTATTGACTCATGAGGCCTATGCACTGTTGAAGGCAAAGCCCTGTTAAAGACAAGCACTTATCAGTGTTTCTTATGTAACAGTGTTTAGTGTAGCAGTGGTTCTGTATACTTTATCTCTCGAGACAAACCTATACAAACTCAAAGACGAACCACTGCCCAACAACAAAAGTGGTTCTGCATCAATAGTAGATATTCTATCTTTGTTTATGTTAACAGTATTTATATGTCCAAACTGTAGATATTATATCTTTGTTTATGTTAATAGTATTTAATTTCAAACATCTGTTTATGTCCAAACAGATGTTTAACAGTATTTAATTTCAAACATTGTTTTCATGATAAAATTTAAAGTTAAATTAAAAAATAAAAAAATTCTTGATGATTATTTGTTGCAAATTAAATCAGTAATTAATGCTATTAGAAAACTCATCATGACAATTGCTTTCAAATCAAATCAGCAAACTACTGCCCATAGTCAAGAAAGTATAACTTAGCAGATGTTTCCTTTGGCAAACATATACCATAGCAGTGGTTTTGAAATTGCCGGTAATTTCAAATTCAAAATTCCTTGGGATATGTACTTTGCAATTAATGCACGTTAAGCAATCACGTCTGTCTTATGGTAATGGCGTCTTATAGGTAAATGAATAGGTTAATTGTAATTATAATAACGTGTTTAATTTTATATTTTTCCCATGTAAATGCATTAAAATCCTAATGAGTGTCGCATCATATTCTTTTGTCTGACGATGTATTTAGTCATAACCTTCTTCATTGGGTATATAAAATACATTGGGCAGAGGTTTTGATTATTACCGTTTTCATCCATCTACTCAATCATCTTCAAAAAATTTGTTGACGAGATTTTCACAAGGCTCTCTGCTGAATGGAAAAATTTTGGTTTCAAGTGATTGTTGACGAGATTTTCACAAGGCTCTCTGCAGAAGATATTTTCTGTTTCAAATGTCTTTCCAAGAATTTTTATAGGGAATTGTCAAGTCATGCATTTCAGATGATGCATGCTATCCGAAGTGGAGATTCAGTACAAAAGAAACTACTATCCTTTAAAGACACGTCAATTGTCATTGATGACGTAGTTGGTGGTAATTTGGATGTTGTTAGAAGCAAAACCTTAAGTTTTCCTAACAATGTCCACCCTAGCTTCTTACGTATTCTATGTTCATTTAATGGGTAGTTGTTAGTTTCCAATGAAGGGATTTGCTGTTAGTTGATTCTTTAGAATCCAACTATCAGGCGGTATAAGGTTTTGTGTGATGACTACTTTAATTACAATCATCATCGAAACTCTGATACGGGTGGAATTTATTTTGATCAGTTCAATGATCTGAAAGTGTTGAACATCAGATGTTACCGTAATGTAACTGTTGCTCGTGTTTACTCACAACGTCGTGAGTCATGGAGAACAATAAATTCCGGTATCGTAAACAATTATGGTTCAAGTCGTTATTCATGGTCTACAGGAGTTTATGCTGATAAAACCATATATTTTATGGTTTCAAATTATTGGTATCCACTAGGTGAGAGGAACATCGTTGCTTTTGATGTTCTTAGTGAGACTTTCAGAATGCTTCATTTTCCCGAGAGTATTGTAGTCAATCCTTGCCAAGGGCATTTTTTCACCATCGCAAAGAGGTTGCATTTGATTGTTATTGGAAAGTCTGCTGAGCTAACTGCTGATTTGCTCAGATATGTAGAAGAAGGCCGGATGAAGATGTTTGTTTTCAATAATCCTCGTGTAGTTGATTATGTAGATACACGCCGAAGTACTAATATAATTGAAGACAACAAGTGGCTGATAACAAGCATCTGGGGGGATATGATTGAAGTTGATCTGACCAACGAACTTCTGAAATACCTCCAACATGTTGACAACTACAATGGTCCGAAAGGAGTTTTACTTATCGAAACTACTGTTTCACCAATAGATTAAGAATTAGGATCTTGTATTTTATTGAATGCTATTTGCTATTTTGACAATTGTATTTTTTATATAATTAGTTGTGTTAAAATTATTAATCATGTTTGTTATTAAAATTAAGTAAATGAATATTGATGTTTGAGAGTGTAAAAGCTTGTAATATTGGCAAAGGTCTGTTTAAATGATCAAAGCTATGTTATTGGGAACAGATGTTTCAAAATTAAACAGGGGTTGATACATCTGTTGACTTGGGTCAACAGATGGATGAACTATGTATGTTGTTTGACACTTGTAGTTTTTATATAATTAGTTGTGTTAAAATTATTAACCATGTTTGTTATTTAAATTAAGTAAATAAATATTTAGGTTTCAGAGTGTAAAAGCTTATAGTATTGGCAAAGTTATGTTTAAATGATAAAAACTCTGTTATTAGGAACAGAAGTTTGAAAATAAAACAGATGTTTGGAGCTACTGTTAACAAAATTGTGGTTGAAACTACTGTTTGGTTAAAATGGTGGTTTAAAACCACTGTTGGGTTAAAATTGTTTTTCCTGGAGGTTGAAGGGGATTGAAACGACTGTTGGGTTAAAATATAGTTTTTTGGAGAAGGAACATGCTTAAAATGGTGGTTTAAAACCACTGTTGGGTTAAAATAGTGTTTTGTAGAGGTTGAAGAGGATTGAAACGACTGTTGGGTTAAAATATAGTTTTTTTTTGGAGAAGGAACGTGCTTGAACTACTGTTTATATAATGATTGTTGTTAAAGCTCAGTGTTTTAATCCACTGATAGGTTATCCACTGATAGTTATAGTCAGCTATTGTTTTCATTTTGATCACTGTAAACTACTGATATTGATTCATCAGTGCTTTCCTAACAACTGTCATCCATTATTCATCAGAAGTTGTGACGTGGACAGTACTTAGCCGTCAGATCTTTGTATGCTGTTTCGCGCATTGATTTGGAATTAGTATGTTGCATTCTATTGATTGTTGTTTGCTTTTTTGAACTTTGTTTATTATATAGTTACCTCTGTTTTACACTTGTAGTTTTTATATAATTAGTTGTGTTAAAATTATTAACCATGTTTGTTATTTAAATTAAGTAAATAAATATTTAGGTTTGAGAGTGTAAAAGCTTGTAATATTGGCAAAGGTATGTTTAAATGATCAAAGCTCTGTTATTGGGAACATATGTTTGAAAATAAAACAGTGGTTGATACATCTGTTGACTTTGGTCAACAGATTGATGTCCACAGATGTTTGGAACTACTGTTCAGAAAACTGTGGTTGAAACTAGGGGTGTAAACGAGCCGGGCCGAGCCCGAGCTCGACCAGGCTCGAGCTTGGCTCGTTAGGTTTTTATGAAGCTCGGCTCGGTTCGAGCTTACTTCTTTGAGCTCGAGCTCGGCTCGCGAGTAAAACCCAAAGCTCGAGCTCGGCTCGACTCGGCTCGAACTATTATGAGAACAACCTTATACGAGCTAAAAGCTCGGCTCGAGCTCACTTCAACATCGCTTAAACGAGCCAAAGCTCGGCTTATCAATGTTATCATCATTATTTTAATATAATATATATAAAAAAATTAATTTTATATGGGCTCGTTTAGGCTCGCGAGCCTAAACAAGCTTCGTATTTCAGGCTCGAGCTCGGGCTCGATAACAAAACGAGCTCTATTTCAGGCTCGAGTTCGGGCACAGGCTCGTTAAGGCTCGGCTCGTTCGAGCTTTTAACTGAGCCGATCACGAGTAGCTCTCAAGCCTTTGGGCTTGTTTACACCCCTAGTTGAAACCGCTGTTTGGTTAAAATGGTGGTTTAAAACCACTGTTGGGTTAAAATAGTGTTTTGTGGAGGTTGAAGGGGATTGAAATGACTGATGGGTTAAAATATTGTTTTTTTTTTTTAGAAGGAAGATTCTTGAATCATTGTTTATATAATGACTATTGTTAAAGCTCAGTGTTTTAATCCACTAATAGGCTATTCACTGATAGTTATATTCAGCTATTGTTTTCATTTTCAGCATTGTAATATTGGCAAAGGTATGTTTAAATGATCAAAGCGATACACATATCTATATATTCTGTCAATATATGTTATGCATGTTAAATATCTTTTATATTTACTTATAGTTGTCTTTTAGCTATAAGAAATAACACGTTTTGGTACAATATCTATACACATATCTATATATTCTGTCAATATATTTTATGCATGATTTTCTAATAATCGAGCTGTGTTTGCACCCGGGTCTTACCGCTTCAGTGGTTGAAACACCAGTTGTTCCAACAACTGTTAGTCAGCAACTTTCCACTCAAATCACTACCACTCAATCCATCAAAACAACCCCAACCTCTCCTAAAACCAAGAGTAGAAGGGTAACCAATGTTGTCCTAGATGATGACACTTTACCACCACAAACAACCACACAATCACTGCCACTTGTACCTATTCCAATGTTTTCCTAGATGTTAAAATATGTGTTGAAAACATTTCTCCTGTTTGATTGTGTGCAAAGTTTATTTCCATTTTAATTCTGCTGCATTACTTGTTCATCTTCTTGATTCTTAAACAAAAAACACAATAAAAAAGAAATTCAGATCTTAACAACCTCTAATATGGGTTCATGATCTAATTCGGTGATTTGAAGACAATGTTGTTGAATCGAATGAGATGGTTGATGTAATGTGGTCGTATTAATAACAAATAGTAATTAATCTAAATAACTTTCCTGAGCCCGGGAAGCAATCCCGGGTAAAAACCTAGTTGGATATAAAGATAAAGGACAAAACTTGCAATTCACTCATTATTATATATATAAAAGGTTGACCACTTAGCTACAATGAATTTGACTATCTTTTTTATTTTTATTTTTTGCTTTTGAAAACTACCCTTTTAACTTTTAACATTGGCATTTACACCCCCTTTAACTTTCTAAAAATGTTGTAAAATGTTATTTTGACCCACTCGAGTTTTATGTGTTTATTTTTATATGCGGGTCGGTATAAGTTCAAGTTGTTTACGTTATGATCGATAAACAATGGCAAAAACATTTTGTCGCTCAAGTCACGTTAAAAAACTAACCCCGCAACATGGGGAATCAATTCTAGTTCAATATAAAATAAGCGATTTTTAAATAATAGTCATTTGATGCATAATTTTAAATAATAGTCATTTGATGCGCGGGGAATCAATTCTAGTTCAATATAAAATAAGTGAAACCCTGTTTCAAGAATTATAATCTTCACGTGGAACACTTTCTTCAATCGCATTGCTTTCACGGACAAATTCGGCAGCGGATGTTGTATATTCTCTCCTCTGCAAGTATGAAGAATAAGTACATTCCGCTTCCTATTCATGTCTAAGATTAGAGAAATATTTGACACAAAGTGTCTCTGAAGACAAGGTTAAAAGAGTATTTATACAAAAGAGTTAATTACTGTTTTCGTCCATGTGGTTTGTCAAAAATCACTATTTCAGTCCATTAGTTTAAAATTTGAGATTTCAGTCCCTGTGGTTTCACTTTCGTAACCATTTCAAGCCACCTCTGTTAACCTCATCAATTTATTCTGTTAAGTACACGTGAATTGTATTCTAGGACCCACTTGTTAAAACACAACCCCACGCTACCCTACCCCACTCCATCCCTACTCTCATTTCTGGCAAAAGTTTCCGGTCATCTTCTCCGGCATCACAACCCCACCCTCTTAATGTCCGGCGACCCATTACCCCACCCCAATTACTATTTTCCTAGCAGCATCAATTAACATAATAACTTTGAAAAATAATGCTTACCTGAACATTTTCTCATTCTAAAATCCAAAATTAAAATTTTGGAACCTTATATGTAAAAATAGTGCCAGACTTCTACTTCTACTGAAGCCATGGTGGGTCGAACCCTACAATTCAATTTAAGTCCATATGTCATACAACAATAAAATCATATAAATCCAATAATAAAATCAAATAAGTCCATATTTAATTAACACAAGGGTAATTTAGGTATTTCATTAAAAACTTAACGGTAAAATAGACGGTGTTAGGAGACTGGACTGAAATGGTTACGAAAGTGAAACCATAGGGACTGAAATCGTAATTTTTAAACTAGTGAACTGAAATAGTGATTTTTGACAAACCACATGGACGAAAACAATAATTAACTCATTTAGATATCTTTTTTGTTTTTTATTAATAAGGGCATTATGGTCAATTCATGTGTACTTAACATAATAAATGGATGGGGTTAACGGAGGTGGACTGAAATGGTTATGAAAGTGAAATCACAGGGACTGAAATCGCAATTTTTAAACTAATGGACTGAAATAGTGATTTTTGACAAACCACAGGGACGAAAACAGTAATTAACTCTATACAAAATCACAGTTCAACTCAGGTGCCAGCGGAATGTGCTGCTTGAGGATTTGGAAAATGACATAACATTTCGATCGACCTTCCCGGTAGGAAATAACATCGGAGGATATGAGTGAGTAGTAGGTTAAATATTAGTTGCGTCGGAGGATATTAGTGAGTAGTAGGTTAAATTTTGGTTGCCGGTACCTTACTACTACTATATTCATGTTATTAGTGCCCCAACCCAACTTGTATCAGTATGTATTAGTTTAGCCCATATTTTACAACCACCCATTCCATATAAAGATAATTATTATTTTACATGTTTGTTATTTTTTTTTTTTTTGAGCTTATTCATTATCACTCTTATATCTTAATGTTCATGAACTTATGTAGTTTAATTGAAAAATAAACATAATTAGTCAAATACAACCAAAGATTATGATTGTTTTCTTGAAAATCACTAGCAAGTGTTAGTTTGTACCTGAAAGAACGGGTTTTCACTCATAGACATTTGTATATCGTACTATCAAAACTAAATACTAAAAAGTAGAAGTGGAGTTAAATGCCCATGGCTTTATAGCCTAGTGGTATTTTGGGGGTGGGATAAGGCTTTGGGACCAATAGGTCCTGGGTTCGATTCCCACAATGAGGGTTTTTTCTTTTTCCCATATTTATTGGGTTTTCTTCTGAATTGGTGTATAGGCATTATGCCTAGTGGAGATGGATATAATCGGGTGGTTCCGCTGGTAGCACGATAATACTCCAGTTGTCCGTCAGTGATTCAAATTTGCCGTTCAAACAAAAAAAGAAAAAAAGAAATGGAGTTAAATTAATTACCAATATTAAACAAAGATAGAAAAACTTACAACAAATGTGGTATATAAGAAAATCTTTAGAGACTTGCAACTTTGCTTATATGTTTGTTAATTAATTGTAACTAGTTTTTTTATATCGCGCGTTGCGGCGAAACCGAACAAATGATAATGTAAAACAAACTGATTTGAAAGCATGTTGTTTAGAAAGTCAAACCATTAGAACGATTTAGTTTATCATCGTATCGTTTTATGATACCAAATAAATACTTTACTTTGAGTATAACCTCGTTTTAACAAAACTTATAACGGAATGTCGGGAAAGAAATCAAGCACAACTACGTACTTAAGTTTTTAGAAAAAAGTTATAAATGTAACTTATTAAAGAAATATCAAGTTAATCGATAAATTAATATATGTTAAAAAAGAAATAAAAAACAATTATGGAAAAAAGTAAAAGTAAATATAATAATAAACTATTATAATATATTAAATAATAAAATAACAAAATAATAAAAAAAATATATACTATTATAAAAATAAAGTTACTATTCATCATCCCTCGAAATCAATATACATATATATATATATAATATATAGAGTTAGGATCCTCTAAAAAAGACCCAAAGTGTGAGAAAGGTAAGAAAGAATCTCAACCATTAGATCTTTTGATCTAATGGTTGAGATCAATAGGGACCAAAATGTAAAATATTTTTCATAATTTGGACTGAATTGAAAATTATAGGGGTAATAAAGTCTTTATATCCATTCAAAATAGGAAACTGTAAATCAAAATTCCTATAATTCCGATCTCTCTCTCCAATTGATCGTACAGTTTCTCTCTCTACAATTTCAAAACCCTAATGCCGCTAAACCTGCATATCTCGACTTTTTGTGCCCCGATCAATCACGCACATGATCGAACAGCGGCGACGGCGAGCCGGCAGCGGTAGTGGCAGCGGCGACGGCGAGCCGGCAGCGGCTGTGCGGATCGGCAGCGGTGGTGCAGCAGTGGTGGTGCCAGAAGTGCCAGTGGTGGTGCCGGAAGTGGAGAAGATGATACAGAGGTGTTATTTTTTTCTTTACTGAATGGTGTTATATATTGTACTGAATGGTATTATTTTTGTACTGAATGGTGTTATTTTTGTACTGAATGGTGTTTTTTTTATTTACTGTTGAATGGTGTTATTTTTGGTCTGAATGGTGTTATTTTTGTACTAAATGGTGTTATTTTTGTACTGAATGGTTTTTTTTATCTACTACTGAATGGTGTTATTTTTGTGCTGAATGGTGTTATTTTTGTGCTGAATGGTGTTATTTTTGTACTGAATGGTGTTATATTCTTGTACTGAATGGTGTTTTTTTTATTTACTGCTGAATGGTGTTATTTTTGTGCTGAATTGTGTTATTTTTGTGCTGAATGGTGTTATATTTTCTGAATTGTGTTATATTTAAAACACCATGTATGAACATGCTCTGAATGGTGTTATATTTATGGACGGTTATAAATCCTAAAATCCAGGTTTTTCTCTCTCCAAATCCTTAAATCAAAGATTACCATATTTGAATTTGTTAATGCATTTACAATCTTACCCTTTTCAATTAATTTAGATCTAATGGTTGAGATTCTTTCTTACCTTTCTCACACTTTTGGTTTTTTTTACAATAACTCCACCCTATATATATATATAATATACTTTAAATTTTTGCATATTTAATGTCCATTATTTCAAAAATTTGTTTACATACTTATAAATTGTATATTTCACATTGTGTGACCCGTGTAACACATTGGAACTTAAACCAGCTTTATTATACTCTCACTAGTGAAAGTACCGATCCCGAAAATGCTCGGTACGGTACCGGAATTTGAAGGTACAATACCGGTTCCAAACCGAAAGTACCGATCCTGAAAACACCAAAAAATGGGTACCGATTCGGTATAAAAAAATCGATACCAGTACACTACTGATTCGGTACGAAAAATTCGATACCAGTACACTACTGATTCGGTATCAGTACTTTATACAATGCTAATCCCCATGGTAAACCCCCAAAGTTGAATTCCTAGCCTTTGGAGTTGTGTTTAGACAAATAAATTAAAAAGGTGTTTTTAAAGTATGATTAACCATCTTAACTTAGGGGGCAAGAGTTGGGTAACTTGGGTTAATTATGAGTGTTTTAGTAGTTGTTTATTGCATGTGATGGTGGTATTTGTGTTGACCTCATGTTCATTATATGCAAGTCGATTGAGGATAGGGTGTGGGCAAGTGATATGTGTCAACATGTGCTAGTTGATATACAAGAATATAATTCGTCATTGTTATGATTTCATGTGTAACTATGTTGGTTGAGCATGCAAAGTAGTAAATCCATATGTAATTTTATGTGTATGATTAGTTATATAGTTTGGTAGGGGGTAAGGTTAAGTAGTGTGAATCCATACATGTGAACAAGTAGTGTGTGATTGCATGTAGACATCGTGTTATGATGTGAAATCGTGTTAATTTGATAAGATTGTATGAATGAAGTTGCATGCACAAGTTTATACGATGCAAGGTGCATAGGTAAACCGTGTGCATAAGTTTGTGGATGAGATCATGCGAATTGGTTTTGTAAATGAAATTAGATGGATGAGTTTGTGTAGGTTGTGGTTATATAAATCGACTCATATGACTTTGCTTACATATTTGGGGTGGGATCAAATAGAAAGTTTATTTTGGCTAGGAAGTGTAGGAAGCAATAGAATTATAACATGTGGCAACATTTAAAATAAAGAGAAATGGTATTTTAGTCAATTCAACCCTTTCTTCTTCCTTTTCAAAACTCAGTAACTTCAAAACCCACCATTTTCAAAACCCACAATCTTCAACCATTTCTTCACTTTCTATCTCAATAATCACTACATTATAGTGCGATTTTAACCAATCAATGATTCAAACACCCGATCAACGTGTTCTTCAGCTTTTTTGAAGAAAACCCAGTTTAATTTCATACAAAATCTCGTTTTTTCCGGTGATTTTGAAGATAATCACTCGATCCGTTCGATTCGAGCGCTGATAAGTGTTTCAATCATTCAAAATTCTTCAATTGTTGAAGAAATCACTTCGATCCATGTAAGAAATTCTTTAATTTCATTTTTACGATCTGGGTTTTTGATTTAGTCATTGCGTTTTATGATCTTGACGGGGGTCCGAGGGCAGCGCCCCTGTTAGGGGGTCCCAGGGGCGCCAGCCCCTGGCTGGGGTTGAATTGCTGTAATAAAAATGCATCAGAAAAATTAATTTTCTGTAAATTGACTCTGGAAAACTGCATTCGTAAACTGCATTGGTTCAGACAATTCACAGCTCAGACAATTCACAGCACAGACTAAACTATTGTCATGGTTCAATGCGTTTTAGAGAGAACACTTTCTTTGGTGTTTTTAGGCAATTGCGTTTTAGAACTAAAACATTTTTATGTGTTTTCTTGCAATTGCGTTTTAGAAAAACACATTCTTGAAGTGTTTTTAGTCATTGCGTTTTAGGTAAAACACATTTTTAGGTATTTTCAGTCCATTGCGTTTTACAGAAAACACTTTCTTTTGTTTTTTTATGCAATTGCGTTTTAGAATGAGACATTTTTAAGTGTTTTCTGGCCATTGCGTTTTACAAATAAGACATTTCTTTGTGTTTTTTGTGCATTGCGTTTTAGGTAAAACACATTTTTATATGTTTTCAGTCCATTGCGTTTTAGAAAACAGACATTTTTAGTGTTTTCTGGCCATTGCGTTTTAGAAATAAGACATGTGTTTGTGTTTTTGGTGTATTGCGTTTTAGGTAAAACACATTTTTATGTGTTTTCAGTCCATTGCGGTTTAGAAACTACACTTTCTTTTGAGTTTTTAGGCTATTGCGTTTTAGAAATAACATATTTCTTTGTGTTTTCTGGCCATTGCGTTTTACAAATAAGACATTTCTTTGTGTTTTTTGTGCATTGCGTTTTAGAAAAATGTCATTTTTAGGTTTTTTTTTTCCATTGCGTTTTACGCAACTGAGTTTTTTCCATTGCGTTTTACGCAACTGGGTTTTAAATTTTTTTTTCGAAAATATAGCAATAGTATACTCGTTTTAAAGATAAAAAAACGCTCGTTTTTTTTGTGCAATTTTTATAAAAAAATAATGTCGTATGAAAGAGTTATTAACGTTTAAAATTGAGGGGGAATAGGAGAAGAGATAAACTATTGTCTTGGATTGACTAGAATACCCCTAAACAAACTCACGCGCCTATTTTCTTCCCTTCAATTTCCATCATTTAATCTTAGCCCTTGATTAACTAAATGGATGGTCAAGATCACTTCCTAGCCTTCTTAGCCAAATAAACTTACTATTGTATCTCCACCCTACGTATTTGATTTCTATGAAAACCTATGGCGGTAAAGGTAGTTAACAAAGCAAAATTAATTACATTAGAACAACCCGTTCCAAAATCTACATATTTGTCACGTCAACAAGTGTTGGTAATTTTAATGTTATCAACGGATTTTGGTGGTATTAGATTAATTTGTCGACTAAGTTAATCTTATTATATATTAGACGAGTTAGGAGATGCGGGAGTGTAGACTCGTCCATTCTAATACGATTTGGTAGAATTGGTTTTGACTATATAAAAATACATAACTGATATATTTGTGTTTGGGCCTTGACAATGGTTGTATCTAGGGCTGTTCATTTTTATCCAAAACCCGAAACTCGATCCGAATTCAAAGCCACCCGAACCAGAATTAGCGAATACCTGAAAAACCCGAACCCGACCAACCCGAACTTTAAATAGTTAGGTTATCGGGTCACTTTTTCCAGGCCAAAAACCCGAACAACCCGACCCGAAAAACCGAAACACGAAACCCGAAAAAAAAAACCAAACATTTATTGTTTTTTTTTTCTTATAACAGTGTTTAAATTTGGAGTCTTTAATAGATGGAACACTAAGTTTTGGAACTTTTAAATATTATAATAGCATATTGTCAACTAATCTTTGAACTTTGATGATATTTTTAAGAGTAAAATGCACGGATAGTCCCTATGGTTTGGTGAAATTTCACCTTTAGTCCGTGCATTTTACTCTATTTTTAAAGTAACAATATGAATTTTGATGATATTTTGTAAAAAAAAAAAACATTTATTTTCATTTTACATCTAAACCCGAAAACCGAATAACCCGACCCAAACTAACCCGAACCCAAATAACCCAAACCCGACTAACCCGAAATTTAAAACGGGTTGGTTATCGTGTCAATTTTTCCCAGAGAAATACCTGAACAACCCGATCCAAAAAGCCCGAAACCTGAAGAGAAAACCCGATGAACATCCCCTAGTTGTATCTATATTCATTAACGGGCCTTTCAATTAAATAATTTGGTACTAATTGGACCTGTCCATGTGGGCTTCAAAAGAATGGATCAGATCGTATGTTTTGAATGATCTGATGAGTTTTGGTTTAACCCAAAAATATAAAACCATGGTTGATGCACGAATATAAAAGATGTATAAAACTGGTCGCAAGTTTTGACGGTTTCCTTCATGTCCAACAGAACAGAAAGAACATGGTACGCTAATTTTTTTGAAAAAACAACAAATTCGTTCTTGAAACCTCTTGGTCTATTCCGATCAGATTTTTGAGTAAACGTTTGATCTGATAGTGTGTCACAATTCCAAAAGGAATCCAAGTAGTTTCAGTTTTATTTTCGGTGCCAGTTTTCATTTCAGTTGGATCTGCAAATCGGTAAGTATTCAACAAGTTTGGATGTAATCGGGTAATTGAGTACATATGAAGATATACAATCAACAAATATAACACATGCCAGCTACTCTAGAGTCTTAGTCTAATCATTAAAAAGTAAAGTTCAACTCACGAATGATCCCAATGTGTTTAAAAGTTGTCTTTGTCAATGGACCACCACCCTATTGGTATTTCGTACTACTCAATTTTACATTTATTTATTATATAACAATTACCATTTCGAGTGGACAATGTTTTCACCTGATTGGTCCAGGTGTCATTACGTGATTGGTCGATGTATCATTACCTGATTGGTTCACGTTTTCAATTTTTTTTTCTTTCAATTTGGGTGGTTGTTGACCAATGAATGAAGTAGCTGGAGGTGTTACTTGGTCGCCAGAAAGTCGAGAACAAGGCGACTATATGGCCTGTCGTGTTCCTGATGGTTGATTGAGATGACATGCTGTGGAGACAGGTGGTCGAGGGCACTTTAAAGTAACTATCAACTCATTTCATGTCTTCGGCGGGAACTTCGTTTATCACCATGTGTTTCATTGTCTTTTGTCTACACACTCGTGTATATTACTATATTTGATTTATGATTAGCATTTTTTTATGAGTAAATTACAAAAATCGTCCTTTATGTATGTCACTTATTGCAAATTGTATCTTTTATCTTTAGTAATTACAGAAAACGTACTCGATGTTTGCAAACTCTTGCAAGTTATGCCCTTTAGCCCTAACTCAATTAATTTTCGTTGTTAAATCTGACCAAATGGACCTCACATGAGGGTATTTTGTGGTTAAATCTGACCAAATTGACCCCACATGATAGTAGAATGACCAAAATACCCTCATGTGGGGTTCATTTGGTCAGATTTAACCACAAAAAATTAACCGAGTTAGGGCTAAAGGGCAGCAAACTTCGAGTATGTTTTCTGTAATTATTGAAGATAAAGGACACAATTTGTAATACGATACATAAAGGACGATTTTTGTAATTTACTCTTTTTTATATAGTATTATTAATATTAACTTTTTTGTTTATTCTTTTGTTTTGTTTACTTGTTTATACTTTTTCACTATATCTGTACCTAATAAATAACTAACAGGTTGCTTTCCATTTCAGTACCATGCCTAGAACAGCTGCAGAATAAATAAGTTCAGTCACTCTTATCAACAAAAAATTAAGGTTTATTTCAGTATGAAATGCAGAAAAAGATTTAAAAAGTTCAGAAAAATCAGAAGTTTGTAGGGAATAGGATTAGCACTTCAAAAAGCAAGTGCTCGACATACCTTGACCACGGTTCAATACCAAAGCCATTATGAAGACACTCGGTACATTGTTAAAAACATCATAGACTCATAGTTGAATATTGTGTTCGGGTTTCCAGCACCATAGAGACAATAATCATAGCCTTAAAAAGAAACAAATTGTTACCAGGGTGTAGGGTGTTTGTGACTGCAACTTACATGTTCTCAGCTTGTTCTACTATAGTTATAAAGCAATGTATCATGTTGTAACTGTAACACCCCAAAACCCGAATGTTTATATTCGTTAAATGTTATGCTATGGTACATTAAGAAATAAATGACTAGGTTATTTAACCTAATAAAGTGTATGATAGAAACTAATTAGAAGATGAAAGTTGTGCCAAACATGTTTAAGTGGCAAACATTGAGGGGTTAAATGGAATAAGGTGAAAGTTAGGTTACTAAATAACAAAACACACACACAAACACACATAGTGTGTTCGTGAAAGAGCAGGAAGCTCCCATGGAGCCAAGAACCCTAACTTCATCTATTCCCTCAAATTGGAAGGCTAAACGAAGCTCAAATTCATAACCAAACACGGATTAATGATCACCTTCACAAGGGGATCGTAAGGTATGTCTTAGATTCTAGATTGGTGATGATGCACGAAATGGGTTATGTTGTAAATCACGAATTTGTATGAAATTGAGCATGAGTATGTGTTAGATTCATCATTTGGAACATGGATTATGCATGAATTAGGTTAATTTGATGTTTAAGGGTGAAACCCATTAGTTATGGTAAGAATGATGATTTGAATCATCATCCATGTCTAATTCTTGTTGAATGTTGATGTATTTTTATTTGTATGATGGATTCTTGTTAGAGGAATTAAAAGAAATGTGATACTAGTATGTTTGATGTTCATGCATGTATGATTCATGTTGATTAGAAGGAAGAAATTGATGAATTATGTATAAGATTAGAAGGATATGCATGAACTAGTTGTACACCATGCTTAGGAGGTAGTACACACATCAAAAGCATGAAGAAATTATGAAGAACTTAAGATTAGATCACTTGTAAGTGATTAGAAAAATAGTTATGAAGTGGGTTTTGATGATATGATGAAAATGATAATATGTTCATATTATTGATGTGTGATTTTAAATACCACATGTTGATTAGTAGAAGGATTTGATGAACTGTGTCTGAATTTAGAAGATTGTGCATGAATTAGTTGTACGTTATGCTTAGAAGGTGGTACGCACACCTATCGTATGATAAAATGTATATAGTGTCGTCCGTATAGTCTATCATGATGATACGGGTATAAAATGATAAGTCGAAAGTTAAATAAAATGAATTGTTGACTTTCTGGAAGTCAACTACGAACAAGAAGCATAATTTAACTTCTTGTTGTGAAGGTAGGATATTAGGAAGTCGTACGTTACATGTTACATCAATACACGTTATATGTAATGACATGATGAACTACATGAGGGCAAACGGATATGGATATGACTATATGGGTTATGCTTGTTAGAAACGACTAATGATATGATCGTCAACATGTACAAATGAATATGCTAATAAGAATGTGATTTCGATGACATGGAAGTATAGGAATCATGTCGAGACGGAATCAAGCACGGATGGATCAGTGGCGGAGCTATAAATTTTTTCTTACGGTGTCATTTTTTATGGATACTCCGGTTTATAATAAAACGGAGTCGAACTTTTTGGATCGATTCGGATCTAGTCGGGTTAAATCACATAATAAAAGCAAATGTCACAGTAAAATTACAATGTCATTGATAAAAACACATAATAGAATTACAAATTCATTTGAAATATATAAAAAATGCATTTAATAGTTGCTCTGTACACATTTTCATGTTTTGAAGACGATTCATAAAGTTTTAAATCGCAACTTGCAAAAAAAATATCCTCCTTTTCGTTTTAACAAAAAAGTGCACGCATCATTCAAATGATCAGCAAACATCTTGTTAGGTTAAACAATTGAAACAAAACCGACATGGGCCTATAATGCTTACTGTATTAGAAAAAATAAAAATTAAGCATGAACCTTTAATGATTTAAAGTATACTAATTAAATACAAGTATCTGGACTTAATTTTTGAAATATAAATTTGTTTATTATGTAATTCTTTTAGAAGAAAACAAAATAATGATGTCATTTGTAAAAAGACAATGGTGTCGCTCTTAAAAAAACAATGGTGTCACTCAAATTTTTCCTATTATACGTCGTATTTGCTACACAAAATTCAATGGTGTCGGACGACACCGTTGTTCAAAGTGTGGCTCTGCCACTGGGATGGATAATGGGTCAAGAAGTGGCGAGGAAACGAATATGAACACGGATGCATGAGGTAAGTGATTCCATAATCACTTCTTAGTTGTTTATGTAAAGTTATATGCAATTTAATTAAATAGGGTAATTGAAGTCAAATAGAAATGAATTGTATGATATCGATGAAGTATTAAACGGATCTTAGTTTTGATCCGAGCAAGTTATGTGTGAATAAGATTTGTAGTTAAGTAGTAGGATCGGTTACTTATGCAAGGAAATCTTTTGTTGTTAAGGATAGCGTAAAGTTGACAAAAACGCCCTTGATAGGTATTTCGGGCAAACGACCTTAAAAGTTGTTTGGAAATGAGCTATTCGATTAAAGTAATGTCTTTGTCAAGTATGAAAGCGAAGTATAGGGTTTTGTATGTCATAGACCAATTAATGCGCATATACCCATAACTGGTCAAAATAAGCCTTTGAGCGAGAACGGGTTAAGAGAACGCTAGACATCCGAGAAATCAATCTTTTATGATAGGCGTCAATGAAATTATTAAGTTCATATGAGATTGAGGTCAAATAAACAGATTATGTTGATAAATGCACGAACGGGTCAAATAATTAGAAGATAATAATAAGCCGAATGCATGTAAGTTAAGAATTTCCTTAATCCGGATGTGGGATTTTAAGTTCATATGATAGAATGTGAATTTACAAGCATGTAGGAAGAAACGGGAGGTTAAACGGGTAAACGGGTTGAAAGTTATGCGAGTTTTAGTTTATGCGAACGACGAAACAACACAGCAGGAAAATGAATAAACGAGGAGCCGTCGCCGACGCCCAGAAGGGCCGTCGCCGACGGCATGTGGGATTTGGATTTTGGCCGACGGCCTAGTTTTCTGTCTACGGGGCTTTAGGACGACGGAGGTGCGTCGCCGACGGCCAATATGGGCGTCGGCGACGGTGCCTAGAGTTTATGTTTTCTGTTTTCTTCCATATGTGAACCCGGTTGATCCAGTTCGTATCCCGGCGCTCCGTTAAGCTCCCGAATGGACCGAAATCAAGTTTCGGATGCATTTTTGATAAAGGAAAGGTATGTATGAGTGTATGCTTGTATGTAAAGATGTAGGAGAGGTATGTACGTATGTATAAAAATATGTATGATCGTATGCATGTATGTAAAGATGTAGGAGAGGTATGTACGTATGTAGCTGTGTATGTATGTATGTATAAAGGTATGTACGAGTGTATGCATGTATGTAAAGATGTAGGAAAGGTATGTACGTATGTAGATGTGTAGATACGTATGTAGATGTGTATGTACGTATGTATAAAGATATATATGAGGGTATGCACGTATGTAAAGATGTAAGAAAGGTATGTACGTATGTAGTTGTGTAGGTATATATGTGTAAAGACATGTGTGAGTGTATGCATGAATATAAAGTTGTAGGAAAGATATGTATGTATGTAGATGTGAATGTATGTTTGTATGTAAGTACGTATGTAAGTATGATTTAGACACGTTGAGTGTTAACGTTTTTAATGGTGTACCTTGAGAATGAAAAGTAATGCAGGTACATTACTAAAGCCTCATCAGGATATGGATACGCAGATGAAATGCTTAAAGTTTGTTAAAGAACGAAATGGGAAGTGTACATGAATGAGCTTGTTTATATAACGTGTGCTAATGTTTCGAATGTATGTGGTGAATGCAGGTTGTGTGGATAACGGGCGATTATAACAAGGATTAGAGATCGAAGATCGAGTCACAAGATAGATTGTACGGGGACGTTGAATGTAAAATGTAGCAATCATAAGCTATGTTTTTAATTAGTAAATAAGAGGATGACGGATTTATGAATAAGAGCTATGTTAAAGTTAAAGTTTAAATAAGTTGAGGTATTTATAAAGAAAGAAATTTTATGGTTCGTGTTTTCCGCTGCGACTTTTGTCATGTACGATTTAGGGTCTTACAAGTTGGTATCAGAGCCCTGGTTTGAGAGAATCAAGTATAAGAAGGTAAGCGCTTGAACTCAAACCTGTGTGCTCTTGTGATAAGAAACCCGTACAATCCAAGACTCGGTCAAGATCCAAAGGTAAAAGAGAATGTAAGTATGTACTTATGTATACATATAAAGAAACTGATGGTTTTGTATATGCAAGGTAAGTATAAGTGTTTGAAGAGGATGATCCGCGAATGCGGTCAAGTACCGACACCAAGGCATGAAATAAGATGAAGTTGAACCCAGGTACGTAAATTCAATATGTGGGTATATGAAATGGTAAAATGCATTAAGGGAAGAAAAATGCTAAATGAAGGACCATGAAGGTATAGTAAACATGTTTTGAAAATGATACACGTGCCGAACCCTAATTCTTCGGACATAAGGTGACAATTACACGAAGACACGAAACTAGTATGTGAATTGTGTACCTGGCCAGTACACGTGAAGCATATGACGTTCGTGAGACCATGATAATTGATACAGGTATGTTCGTTAGAATTAAGTAGTAGGTGGACGTGAGGGTGAAGAGAAATGTAAGACTCTCAGGAATGAAAGTATGAATGCTATGTTAGAATCCGCGAGACGGATTCGAAACATGAAAGAAGTTAAAGTATGAATGCAATGCTTGAATCCGCGAGACGGATTCAAGGGATGAAAAGCGTATATGCAATGTTTGAATCCGCGAGACGGATTCAAAGAATGAAAAATATGAATGCAATGCTTGAATCCGCGAGACGGATTCAAGGGATGAAAAGCGTATATGCAATGTTTGAATCCGCGAGACGGATTCAAAGAATGAAAAATATGAATGCAATGCTTGAATCCGCGAGACAGACTCAAGGTATGAAAGGCGTAAATGCAATGTTTGAATCCGAGAGAAGGATTCAAAGAATGAAGGATGTGAATGCAATGTTTGAATCCGCGAGACGGATTCAAAACATAGATGGTACGAAAGGTATGAATAATGTGTTCGAATCCGCGAAACAGATTTAAGATATAAAAGACGGAACTAGCCTACAAAAGAAGAAGTCAATAGCTTGACCATGTATGCGTCAAGCAAGTCATATAAGTAAATGTAAAGCAAATGAACAAAAGAATGATAGGAATGAAAATATCCGAATGTGTAAGTAACGTAAGGATAAGTATGATACAAAAGACTATAGAAATGTAGAATGATGTTAGCTACGGAGTTAAGCACGTAGGTATGACGATGACATAGTAGTTTTGTTGTGATAACAAAACAAGGGTTAAATGTTATACAATGTGTCTATAGAATGGAATTATAGAGGATGAGATGAAAGTACTAAATCCGTTATAAACGGATCAAATGAGTGTAAGCATTATTATAAGTTTGAATAAGTATGTATATTAACCTGTTATTAACGAGTCAAAGGAAATAAGAATGTTATATGAAAGTATACCATGGAAAGTATAGACTTGTTAAGAAGAGGAAGCCAATTGATTGAATAATTATGAAATGAGGTAGGATGATTACTTATGATTATGATGTGACTATGAAGTCAAACATGAATGTGTGTGTGTAAGAGGAAATGAGAAAGGTTTCGGGGACGAAACCTTATTTAAGGGGGGTAGACTTGTAACACCCCAAAACCCGAATGTTTATATTCGTTAAATGTTATGCTATGGTACATTAAGAAATAAATGACTAGGTTATTTAACCTAATAAAGTGTATGATAGAAACTAATTAGAAGATGAAAGTTGTGCCAAACATGTTTAAGTGGCAAACATTGAGGGGTTAAATGGAATAAGGTGAAAGTTAGGTTACTAAATAACAAAACACACACACAAACACACATAGTGTGTTCGTGAAAGAGCAGGAAGCTCCCATGGAGCCAAGAACCCTAACTTCATCTATTCCCTCAAATTGGAAGGCTAAACGAAGCTCAAATTCATAACCAAACACGGATTAATGATCACCTTCACAAGGGGATCGTAAGGTATGTCTTAGATTCTAGATTGGTGATGATGCACGAAATGGGTTATGTTGTAAATCACGAATTTGTATGAAATTGAGCATGAGTATGTGTTAGATTCATCATTTGGAACATGGATTATGCATGAATTAGGTTAATTTGATGTTTAAGGGTGAAACCCATTAGTTATGGTAAGAATGATGATTTGAATCATCATCCATGTCTAATTCTTGTTGAATGTTGATGTATTTTTATTTGTATGATGGATTCTTGTTAGAGGAATTAAAAGAAATGTGATACTAGTATGTTTGATGTTCATGCATGTATGATTCATGTTGATTAGAAGGAAGAAATTGATGAATTATGTATAAGATTAGAAGGATATGCATGAACTAGTTGTACACCATGCTTAGGAGGTAGTACACACATCAAAAGCATGAAGAAATTATGAAGAACTTAAGATTAGATCACTTGTAAGTGATTAGAAAAATAGTTATGAAGTGGGTTTTGATGATATGATGAAAATGATAATATGTTCATATTATTGATGTGTGATTTTAAATACCACATGTTGATTAGTAGAAGGATTTGATGAACTGTGTCTGAATTTAGAAGATTGTGCATGAATTAGTTGTACGTTATGCTTAGAAGGTGGTACGCACACCTATCGTATGATAAAATGTATATAGTGTCGTCCGTATAGTCTATCATGATGATACGGGTATAAAATGATAAGTCGAAAGTTAAATAAAATGAATTGTTGACTTTCTGGAAGTCAACTACGAACAAGAAGCATAATTTAACTTCTTGTTGTGAAGGTAGGATATTAGGAAGTCGTACGTTACATGTTACATCAATACACGTTATATGTAATGACATGATGAACTACATGAGGGCAAACGGATATGGATATGACTATATGGGTTATGCTTGTTAGAAACGACTAATGATATGATCGTCAACATGTACAAATGAATATGCTAATAAGAATGTGATTTCGATGACATGGAAGTATAGGAATCATGTCGAGACGGAATCAAGCACGGATGGATAATGGGTCAAGAAGTGGCGAGGAAACGAATATGAACACGGATGCATGAGGTAAGTGATTCCGTAATCACTTCTTAGTTGTTTATGTAAAGTTATATGCAATTTAATTAAATAGGGTAATTGAAGTCAAATAGAAATGAATTGTATGATATCGATGAAGTATTAAACGGATCTTAGTTTTGATCCGAGCAAGTTATGTGTGAATAAGATTTGTAGTTAAGTAGTAGGATCGGTTACTTATGCAAGGAAGTCTTTTGTTGTTAAGGATAGCGTAAAGTTGACAAAAACGCCCTTGATAGGTATTTCGGGCAAACGACCTTAAAAGTTGTTTGGAAATGAGCTATTCGATTAAAGTAATGTCTTTGTCAAGTATGAAAGCGAAGTATAGGGTTTTGTATGTCATAGACCAATTAATGCGCATATACCCATAACGGGTCAAAATAAGCCTTTGAGCGAGAACGGGTTAAGAGAACGCTAGACATCCGAGAAATCAATCTTTTATGATAGGCGTCAATGAAATTATTAAGTTCATATGAGATTGAGGTCAAATAAACAGATTATGTTGATAAATGCACGAACGGGTCAAATAATTAGAAGATAATAATAAGCCGAATGCATGTAAGTTAAGAATTTCCTTAATCCGGATGTGGGATTTTAAGTTCATATGATAGAATGTGAATTTACAAGCATGTAGGAAGAAACGGGAGGTTAAACGGGTAAACGGGTTGAAAGTTATGCGAGTTTTAGTTTATGCGAACGACGAAACAACACAGCAGGAAAATGAATAAACGAGGAGCCGTCGCCGACGCCCAGAAGGGCCGTCGCCGACGGCATGTGGGATTTGGATTTTGGCCGACGGCCTAGTTTTCTGTCTACGGGGCTTTAGGACGACGGAGGTGCGTCGCCGACGGCCAATATGGGCGTCGGCGACGGTGCCTAGAGTTTATGTTTTCTGTTTTCTTCCATATGTGAACCCGGTTGATCCAGTTCGTGTCCCGGCGCTCCGTTAAGCTCCCGAATGGACCGAAATCAAGTTTCGGATGCATTTTTGATAAAGGAAAGGTATGTATGAGTGTATGCTTGTATGTAAAGATGTAGGAGAGGTATGTACGTATGTATAAAAATATGTATGATCGTATGCATGTATGTAAAGATGTAGGAGAGGTATGTACGTATGTAGCTGTGTATGTATGTATGTATAAAGGTATGTACGAGTGTATGCATGTATGTAAAGATGTAGGAAAGGTATGTACGTATGTAGATGTGTAGATACGTATGTAGATGTGTATGTACGTATGTATAAAGATATATATGAGGGTATGCACGTATGTAAAGATGTAAGAAAGGTATGTACGTATGTAGTTGTGTAGGTATGTATGTGTAAAGACATGTGTGAGTGTATGCATGAATATAAAGTTGTAGGAAAGATATGTATGTATGTAGATGTGAATGTATGTTTGTTTGTATGTAAGTACGTATATAAGTATGATTTAGACACGTTGAGTGTTAACGTTTTTAATGGTGTACCTTGAGAATGAAAAGTAATGCAGGTACATTACTAAAGCCTCATCAGGATATGGATACGCAGATGAAATGCTTAAAGTTTGTTAAAGAACGAAATGGGAAGTGTACATGAATGAGCTTGTTTATATAACGTGTGCTAATGTTTCGAATGTATGTGGTGAATGCAGGTTGTGTGGATAACGGGCGATTATAACAAGGATTAGAGATCGAAGATCGAGTCACAAGATAGATTGTACGGGGACGTTGAATGTAAAATGTAGCAATCATAAGCTATGTTTTTAATTAGTAAATAAGAGGATGACGGATTTATGAATAAGAGCTATGTTAAAGTTAAAGTTTAAATAAGTTGAGGTATTTATAAAGAAAGAAATTTTATGGTTCGTGTTTTCCGCTGCGACTTTTGTCATGTACGATTTAGGGTCTTACAAGTTGGTATCAGAGCCCTGGTTTGAGAGAATCAAGTATAAGAAGGTAAGCGCTTGAACTCAAACCTGTGTGCTCTTGTGATAAGAAACCCGTACAATCCAAGACTCGGTCAAGATCCAAAGGTAAAAGAGAATGTAAGTATGTACTTATGTATACATATAAAGAAACTGATGGTTTTGTATATGCAAGGTAAGTATAAGTGTTTGAAGAGGATGATCCGCGAATGCGGTCAAGTACCGACACCAAGGCATGAAATAAGATGAAGTTGAACCCAGGTACGTAAATTCAATATGTGGGTATATGAAATGGTAAAATGCATTAAGGGAAGAAAAATGCTAAATGAAGGACCATGAAGGTATAGTAAACATGTTTTGAAAATGATACACGTGCCGAACCCTAATTCTTCGGACATAAGGTGACAATTACACGAAGACACGAAACTAGTATGTGAATTGTGTACCTGGCCAGTACACGTGAAGCATATGACGTTCGTGAGACCATGATAATTGATACAGGTATGTTCGTTAGAATTAAGTAGTAGGTGGACGTGAGGGTGAAGAGAAATGTAAGACTCTCAGGAATGAAAGTATGAATGCTATGTTAGAATCCGCGAGACGGATTCGAAACATGAAAGAAGTTAAAGTATGAATGCAATGCTTGAATCCGCGAGACGGATTCAAGGGATGAAAAGCGTATATGCAATGTTTGAATCCGCGAGACGGATTCAAAGAATGAAAAATATGAATGCAATGCTTGAATCCGCGAGACGGATTCAATGGATGAAAAGCGTATATGCAATGTTTGAATCCGCGAGACGGATTCAAAGAATGAAAAATATGAATGCAATGCTTGAATCCGCGAGACGGACTCAAGGTATGAAAGGCGTAAATGCAATGTTTGAATCCGAGAGAAGGATTCAAAGAATGAAGGATGTGAATGCAATGTTTGAATCCGCGAGACGGATTCAAAACATAGATGGTACGAAAGGTATGAATAATGTGTTCGAATCCGCGAAACAGATTTAAGATATAAAAGACGGAACTAGCCTACAAAAGAAGAAGTCAATAGCTTGACCATGTATGCGTCAAGCAAGTCATATAAGTAAATGTAAAGCAAATGAACAAAAGAATGATAGGAATGAAAATATCCGAATGTGTAAGTAACGTAAGGATAAGTATGATACAAAAGACTATAGAAATGTAGAATGATGTTAGCTACGGAGTTAAGCACGTAGGTATGACGATCCAAAATACTGTTTTGAAAGATAATTATTATTTTACATGTTTGTTATTTTATTTTATTTTTTTGAACTTATTCATTATCACTCTTAATGTTCATGAGCTTATGTAGTTTAATTGAAAAATAAACATAATTAGTCAAATACAACCAATGATTATGATTGTTTTCTTGAAAATCACTAGCAAGTGTTAGTTTGTACCTGAAAGAACGGGTTTTCACTCAGAGACATTTGTATATCGTACTATCAAAAGTAAAAAGTAGAAATGGAGTTAAATTACCAATATTAAACAAAGATAGAAAAACTTACAACAAATGTGGTATATAAGGAAATCTTTAGAGACTTGAAACTTTGCTTATGTGTTTGTTAATTAATTGTAATTTAAGTTTTTGCATATTTAATGTCCATTATTTCAAAAATTTGTTTACATGCTTATAAATTGTATATTTCACATTGTGTGACCCGTGTAACAAATTGGAACTTAAACCAGTTGTATTATACTCTCACTAGTGAAAGTACCGATCCCGAAAATGCTCAGTACGGTACGGTATCGGAATTTGAAGGTACAATACCGATTCCAAACCGAAAGTACTGATCCTGAAAACAGCAAAAAATGGGTACCGATTCGGTACAAAAAATTCGATACCAGTACACTACTGATTCGGTATCAGTACTTTATACAATGCTAATCCCTATGGTAAACCCCCAAAGTTGAATTCCTAGCCTTTGGAGTTGTTTTAGACAAATAAATTAAAAAGGTGTTTTTAAAGTATGATTAACCATCTTAACTTAGGGGGCAAGAGTTGGGTTAATTATGAGTGTTTTAGTAGTTGTTTATTGCATTTGATAGTGGTATTTGTGTTGACCTCATGTTCATTAAATGCAAGTCGATTGAGGATGGGGTGTGGGCAAGTGATCTGTGTCAACATGTGCTAGTTGATATACATGAATATAATTTTATGTGTAACGATGTTAGTGGTTGAGCATGCGAAGTAGTAAATCCATATGTAATTTTATGTGTATGATTAGTTATATAGTTTGGTAGGGGGGTAAGGTTAAGTAGTGCGAATCCATACATGTGAACAAACATTGGCGAAGTTTGGGGGTCGATTTTTCCCAATTCCGGAGGGCGAAAATGTATATATCTAAAAATTTCTATACGAATGTACTGTTCATAACACTACGCGTCGAAAAGTTCGGGGGGCGGGCGCCCCCTCCCCCTCTTTGGGGACTATCCAAGTAACAACTTGTCAAACCACATGGACTAAGAGTGTAATTTTAAAAAGATGGGGACTAAAGGTGAAATTTCACCAAACCACATGGACTATCCATGCATTTTACTCTATTTTTAAAGTAACAGTATGAATTTTGAAGATATTTTGTAAAAAAAAAACATTTATTTTCATTTTACATCTAAACCCGAAAACCGAATAACCCGACCCGAACTAACCCGAACCCAAATAACCCAAACCCGACTAACCCGAACTTTAAACGAGTTGGTTATCGTGTCAATTTTTCCCAGAGAAATACCCGAACAACCCGATCCAAAAAGCCCGAAACCTGAAGAGAAAACCCGATGAACATCCCTAGTTGTATCTATATTCATTAATGGTCCTTTCAATTCAATAATTTGGTACTAATTGGACCTGTCCATGTGGGCTTCAAAAGAATGGATCAGATCGTATGTTTTGAATGATCTGATGAGTTTTGGTTTAACCCAAAAATATAAAACCATGGTTGATGCACAAATATAAAAGATATATAAAACTGGTCGCAAGTTTTGACGGTTTCTTTCATGTCCAACAGAACAGAAAGAAAGAACATGGTACGCTAATTTTTTTTAAAAACAACAAATTCGTTCTTGAAACCTCTTGGTCTAATCCGATCAGATTTTTGAGTGTACCCTCAAACGTTTGATCTGATAGTGTGTCACAATTCCAAGAGGAATCTAAGTAGTTTCAGTTTTATTTTCGGTGCCAGTTTCCATTTCAATTGGATCTGCAAATCAGTAAGTATTCAACAAGTTTGGATGTAATCGGGTAACTGAGTACATATGAAGATATACAATCAACAATTATAACACATGCCAGCTACTCTAGAGTCTTAGTCTAATCATTAAAAAGTAAAGTTCAACTCACGAATGATCATAAATGAATTTCAACATAACTAGGATGTTGAACCCAAGACCTCCCTCTCCCAAGGTGTTTAAAGGTTTTGTCTTTGTCAATGGACCACCACCCTATTGGTATTTCGTACTACTCAATTTTACATTTATTTATTATATAACAATTACCATTTCGAGTGGACAATGTTTTCACCTAATTGGTCCATGTGTCATTACGTGATTGGTCAATGTATCATTACCCGATTGGTTCACGTTTTCAATTTGGGTGGTTGTTGACCAATGAATGAAGTAGCTGGATGTGTTACTTGGACGCCAGAAAGTCGAGACTATATGGCCTGTCGTGTTCCTGATGGTTGATTGAGATGGCATGCTGTGGAGACAGGTGGTCGAGGGCACTTTAAAGTAACTATCAACTCATTTCTTGTCTTCGTCGGGAACTTCGTTTATCACCTGGTGCTTCATTGTCTTTTGTCTACGCACACTCGTGTATATTACTATATTTGATTTATGATTAGCATTTCCGTTTATTGAATTTTTTATATAGTATTATTAATATTAACTTTTTTGTTTATTCTTTTTTTTTTGTTTACTTGTTTATACTTTTTCACTATATCTGTACCTAATAAATAACTAACCGGTTGCTTTCCATTTCAGTACCATGCCTAGAACAGCTGCAGAATAAATAAGTTCAGTCACTCTTATCAAGCAAAAATTAAGGTCTATTTCAGCATGAAATGCAGAAAATGATTAAAAAATTCAGGAAAATCAAAAGTTTGTAGGGAATAGGATTAGCACTTCAAAAGGCAAGTGCTCGACATACCTGACCACGGTTCAATACCAAAGCCATTATGAAGACACTCGGTACATTGTTAAAAACATCATAGACTCATAGTTGAATATTGTGTTCGGGTTTCCAGCACCATCTTAAGCGACGATAATCATAGCCTTAAAAAGAAACAAATTGTTACCAGGGTGTTTGTGACTACAACTTACATGTTCTCAGCTTGTTCTACTATAGTTATAAAGCAATGTTTCATGTTGTAACATATTATAAACTAAATGAATATGGATTGTTTGAAAACCATTAAGCATGTGTCATAATTTATAATAACAAAAATGAAAGGAAAGACATCGTCTTTTCAGCCACACGGGCAGAAAACCAGGGGCGGTTCTTAGAATAGCCGTGGCAGGGCCACGGCCCGGGCAAGTTTTTCGGGCGTAGTGTTAATTTTCCGCATTTCGATCGAAATTTTTTATATATACTATGTTTGGCCCGGGCTTGTCCGGGCTTTTTTTAGTGCCCGTGTCTTTCGGCCCTGGCATGTTCAACGGGCAAGATCCGCCACTGCAGAAAACGCAACACCAAGTCTAAGACCAAATGTATCTCTATAGGGTGCATTCCAGGTTTAAAAGAACGGAAACGAGTTTCGAGGCGTTTTCCCTTCGCCTCACGAGGCGTAAGCCTCGAGGTGAAACAACGCGTAAGGCCAAGGCGCTATTAATAAATAAATATAAAATCATATATATTATAAAAATAATAATACTAACTAATTTCATCATCAGATTCGTCAAAATCATCAAAAAACACATAAAAAAAGACATGAAATGCTTGAAATTGACACAAAAAGTCAAAAACAACTAACAAAATCCCCGGAGGCACAACCTTTCTTAGTGCCATATACAATAAAAACCGCATGAGGCGTGCAGCGTGCCTCATAATCGTTGTTTGGTCCTTTCACCTCAAGGCACGCCTCAAGCGTTTTTTAAAACAGTGGGTGCATTTTTAGATCACCCGAATAATAAAACAAAGAAAAAAATCCTAATAAGTAAAACTCTTCATGTGTTAGAACAAAAACTAAACGATATGAAAATTACCTAATGCGGATGTTTACCGCCTATTTCGCTTCTGTAGAAGGCTGATAGGTGAATGAGTGAATGACCATGGGTTTCTGATCTGTTTTGGATCCTAAATAAATCCATATTTCCATTCTGATTATCCATGTTTACATTTGAATACACATATTAATGCATAATATTCACATGTGGATCTGCATGCACGCGTTAAACGTTTTAAGTACAGACTTAAGATCTTGAAAGGTCTTGTAGTGATCAAGATTTGATATTTTTGATCCAATGTTCCAGTTATTCATAAATATTATCTAAATCTGCAAATCGTTTGTTAGTGTTCTCAGCATTTGATGTATATCCTCGTTTTGAGTATGTGAACGGCTAGCAGCATTAAATGCATGCATCTGGTTCCCAACCTCTATCCAGCTCCAACCGGGCATCTTTTTGACCCCCTTTTCTTTCATTGTTCTCTTTAAAACCGCAATTTCATCCCACCACTTAAGATGACCATATAACTCACACAAAAGAACGTAAGTACAATGGTCATAAGGCTGCGATTCCAATAACAACTTCCCCACGCGTGTAGCTAACACAACATCACCACATAATCTACAAGCCCCTAATAAAGTTTTCCAAACCATTGCATCAGGTTGAAACGGCATTTCTTTAACAATGTTTTCTGCCTCTTTGAGACGACCCGCCCGTCCATACAAGTCGATCACACAAGCGTAATGTTCCATTCGCGGTGAAATTCCGTAACCAGATTCCATAGTTTTTAAAAAGGTGTATCCTTTTTCGACTAAACCATTGTGACTGCATGCTGTTAGAACCGCAACAAAAGTTATATGATCCATTTTCACTTTACTTATTTTCATCTGAGAGAAAAGATCCAACGCAACATGCCCTTGACCGTGTTGCGCATATGCAAACATCATTGAGTTCCAAGTAACCGCGTTCTGCTTATATGAAGTCTCGAATGATCTTCTAGCATCCTCAATAGTCCCACACTTAGAGTACATAACTATTAAATTACTGGTTACAAATTCATTAGATTCATAACCCGATCTTAGCGCCAAAGCGTGAATCTGTTGACCTAACTGTAAGGCTGCCACATCAGCACAAGATCTAAGGACTGTGGAAAATGCGTAATAATCCATCCCCACATTCCCAGATTGCATTATTTGAAAAAGCTTCAACGCGTTCTCACTAAACCCATGTTGCGAGAGTCCTGTTAACATTGAGTTCCAAGAAACATGGTCTTTAACCTCCATTTCGTTAAATATTCTTATCGCGTTATCCATATAAACGCCATTTGATCCACTATACATAGCCATCAATGAATTAGAAACCGGTATCAAATGCTCAACACCTCTTTTGATTACCAATGCGTGTAAAGGTTGTCCTTGGTTTGTAATTTCTTCTTCAAAGCAAGAACTTATCATGCTAGTGTACGTATAAATATCCGGTTCGAATCCCAAAATTTGCATCATAGAGAAAAGGTTAAACGCAAGGACCCGTTTATCATGTTCCAGATAAGCCGCCAGCATGGCGTTCCAACTGACAATATCCCGCTCATCACTTGCGCTGTCAAAGACCCTCTTTGCATCTTCGACTGACCCACATCCCGAGTAAGCACTGATTGTGGTGTTAAGTACAGAGCAATCAGATAACATGCCATGTTTTATAATCGCGCAGTGGACTTGCACTGTTTGTTTATATAAATCAGGGCTATCGAATAATGTCAAAAGGGGAGAAAACGTGCCATCGTCAAGCCTCACGCCTTCCCTATGCATAGATTCGAATAACGAAAAACAATTGAAACGGTCACCCGTTTCAACATATCCCGAAATCAAAGCATTCCAAGACACAGTATTACGCTCAGGCATGCAATCAAAACACTTGCGTGCATCCACCACTCTACCACATTTCGCATACATGTCCAAAAGAGCACTCCCCGAGTACACATTCTGTTCAAACCCTGTTTTAACGATACACGCGTGCAATTGCTGCCCGGCAAAGAGACACTCATTAGAACCAACACCCTTGAGTATGCTACCAAATGTGTACTCATCAAACCAAAACCCACAATGTTTCATACGCATTAGAACTGCCCATGTGCTCTCAAGAACCCCGTGGTTGACGTACCCCGCGATTAACGAGTTCCATGAAACAGCGTCTCTCTGAGGCATTTCATCGAACAACTTGTGGGCAAGTTGTAGTTGTGGGTTTTTTACATAACCTGTTAATAGAATGTTGGCAGTGTAAGTATCCCGGATGGTTCCTAACTTGATTATATTACAGTGGTTTGATTCAAGGGCATACAAAGCAGCCCTGCGTAATTGGATCATTCACTTCGCAAACAGGGTCAATTTCATAACTTAAAACAATAACTAACAGGAGCAGCAGTAAGAAAGGAAGAATTTGTACCGATCAAAGTGATTGAAAACCGAAAAGAGTTTCATTTTTCGGGTTTGGGAGCACTAAACCAGAAAAATCGAACCAAAAAACTGAACGGAAGCCTAAATCGAATAATCGATGGTTCGGTTTTTGAATTTTTAATAACTAGAATTACGACCCGCCGCAATGCGGCGGGAATTCTTTAGTTATAACTAAGTCGATTTAAGACGCGCACGTTATGTTGAACCTGTCAAACGGGAAAAAATAGACGATGTAAAAACGTTCACCCACACACGCACGTTGCGTCGTGTTAACTCGCAAAGTTTAGAACGAAACGTGAAAAATGCTAAACCATAGACGCATGTTGCGATGTTTTAAGTCACAAAATTCAAAACGAAGCATAAAGCGAAAAATTTGCGGAAAATGACAACTATAAAGGACCAAAGTTGAAAGTAAAAAAGTTGTGAGGATAGATTGCAAAAGATAAAAAGTTTTGTGTTAAAAAAAAACAAATAGTTTTGGGTTAAAAGTAATTTATGAAATACTTTTGGGTGAAAAGTAAAAAAAATCAATTTTTTTTGAAAAAGCCCCAAAGCCAAGGTTACAACAACCATATGCATAACCATTTTTTCTTTGAAAACCCCCCAAAGCCAAAATTACAACACATAAGTAAAAAGAAATCAAAGTGGTTAAATCGCAAAAGATGGAAATGTTTGAATTAGAAGTAAAAAATCAAGTTAATCAAAGGGATTAAATTACCAAAGATTAAAACTTTAAACTTAAATTGTCAAAGATTAAAACTTTAGGGTTAAAAAGGAAAGAAAGATTAAAAATTTTAAACTTAAATTGTCAAAAATTAAAAATCTAGGGTAAATTGTCAAAGATTAAAACTTTAGGGAAAAAAGCCAATAAGTCAATACTTTTCCAAAAAGTCAATAAATCAATAAGTTATTTCAAAAAGCTTAGCCAAACATGCCCTTAGTTCGGACAACCATTTTCAATAACCATAAAAAATCGAACCGAACCATAAAAAATGATTTTTATAGTATTAGAAAAGAAAATGTCTTAAAAAAACTTTTGACAATCATAATAATAGATTACAGTGTTACCCTTATGTGAACAATTTTAATTAAAATGGTTAAATATAATAACTTAAATGTAAAAATTTAAGAAATATTTTTAAATGTTATATTATACATTTTATTTTTGTATCTTATGTAATTTTGTTTCAAAAACCGGAAAACCAAACCGTTGCTAAAATCAAAAGAGAACGGTTTTCAAAAACCGAACATTTATGTTATGGTTTTGGTTTTACAATAAAACCAAACCGCACCAAACCAAACTGTGCACACCCCTAGTCTATGGTTCAACCAACTATGCTAGTCCCGAAGGTGTTCAACCAACTATGCTAGTCCCGAAGGTGTGGTCTGAATTTTGGCCGGGAATCCAGACCTTATGTTGTGCCTGCTCTTATTGAACATTATAAAAAAAGGTGTTTTTTTAATATTTATTGATATATTCAATCAAAAATTTTTATTAATAAAGATATTTTGATTTTTAGTCGATTGCAACAAGTTAACATCATATGAGTTCCCCACACATGTTATTTGTTACAACTCTTTCTCTTTATATTGTTAAGGGAAATTTGAAGAAAAAAAAAAACTCTATGTCACTCCTTATCCATATGGAATGTTTACAAAAGAATTTGAATGTTTTAACGGAATTAGAATTCAAAGGAATTGAGAATAAGGAATGAGATCAAATACAAACACTTGTGTTTATAAAAACCGTAAGAAACAACACATAAATGACAAGTGTCCCTCAATAAAAAAATTAGTCTAGGGGTAATTTAGACCTTTTGATCATATTTATTTATAACTAATTAAAAATAATTATTAAAACATCCCTAAATCCATGCAAGTTTAATTCAAATCAAAGTTTGAATTTTTTAACATATCCATGATCTAGTAACTTTCCATGATTGAACCAGCCTATAGGAACCAACACAAAAAATATAATCAGCAGAACACTATATAATTAGCATAACATCCTTAATCGTTCTCCATTATCAGCACATCGTCCTCAATCGTTCTCCATTATCAACATAAACGAATTAGCAAAGCATCCTCAATCGTTCTCCGTTATCAGCACATCAGATGTGCTGATTATATCTACTTTTAGTGTTTGTTTGTATTATATTGTAATTAACACATAATCAACACATTATCAACACAATTATAAAACAACTTTTGGTAACTTTTTTAAAAGTCACTTTTATAAATAAAAAAAAGGTATAACAATATGGTACTCATATTAAAGATAAAAAAATACTTGATTTTATGGTATATTTAAAAAATAATAATGAAGTATATAAAAGTTATTTTAGTTTAAAAAACCTTGGTGGAATTTGTATTTAATTGAAAATGGTCAAATGACTAGCAATTTTACAAAATTACCCCTAACTTGTTAGTACTAATTTTTAATTATAAGAGTTTTATTTATAATTAACCCCAGCCCTTGATTTAAACTATTAATGGTTCAGATATGTTCTTACGGTTCTTACAGTTAGCACTGTTTGTACATGATCTCAACTCTTGAGAATAATTCAAACAAAACTAATTAACGTGTATGGGTGGAAGATTTGGTAAAAAAAAAAAAAACTAAAAGATAAAATTGCAGTGTATGCCCTTTACATTTACATTAAAAAAATAATGAATTTTAACAATCCCAGCTATTAGTCGTTGGTCGGTAATAGTCTCAACTTAAAAAATAACCAGTGGTGGTCCCATCTTTTCACATATTGTAAACCAATGGACCTTTACTAACAGAAAAAGAAAAGGGACAAAAAGAAATTTAGATCCTGTTAGTAAAGTTCAGTTGGTTTACATTATGTGAAAAAATGAGACCACCACCAGTTATTTTTTAAGTTAAGACCGTTGACAGCCAACAACTAATAGTTGGATTATTAAAATCCATTATTCCTACATTAAATTGCATTGCATGTCCTTTATCTTTAAAAGTTTTGGTGCACGTCCTTTACGGTTTTTTTTTTTGTTGCGGTGCACAACCTTTACCACAAACCCAGTTAGTTTTCTTAATTAACTTAGGGGCTGTTTGGCAACCCTCTTAATGAATCATTAAGAGGTTCCCCTCTTATTCAGACAGAGGTTACTTGTTTGGTTGGCAAAATACCAGCCTCTTAATGGTACCATTCAGTGATGTACCATACAGACATAAGAAGATGCTGAATGAAAAAAAAAAGACTCTTGCTACCCTTTCCCTTCTCTTCTCTGTATCAAAACCTAGGGTTCACAACTCTCCCTCTTTCACCTCTCATCACCAACACCTCCGCCCCCACCCCTCTCCTCACCACCTCCCGCCGGTCGCCGCCCTCCTCCTCCCTCTCCTCACCACCGAACAGCGTCTCCTCCTCCCTCTCTTCCACCCTTTCCCTTTCACCTCTCATCACCAACACCTCCGCCCCCAACCCCTCTCCTCACCACCTCCCGCCGGCCGCCGCCCTCATCCTCCCTCTCCTCACCACCGAACAGCGCCGCCTCCTCCTCCCTCTCTTCCACCCAACAGTGCCTCCACCCAGGTTCGTTTTCTTACATCGTTTTTTTTTGTATTAAACTGATTTTTCATTTATTTTACTCATTATTATGATGTGGTTAAGTTTGATTTGGTTTTTTTTATGGATTTGTTTATTTTTCTGATTTTTTTTCTATTAGTTTTTTCTGATTTTTTTTCCAATATTTTACTCATTATTATGTTGATTGATGTTATATGTAGAATGGTTATGTTGTATGTTGAAAATTCATAGATGTTTTCGCTATGTTGTATGTTGATTATTATTAGTTGTTACATTAGAAATATTGGCTAATTGGTATGATTGATGTGGTTTAAATCCCTAATATTTGGTTATTTTTCTTAACTTAGTTTTTTGTGAATGGTTATGTTGTATGTTGATTGTTATTAGTTATATTAGAAATATTGGATAATTGGTATGATTGAGGTGGTTTAAATCCCTAATCTTTAGGAACGGATATCCAAAGAAATGGCAAAAAGGATTAGGATTAATTGGAAGCAAGAAGGTGTTGAAAAAACCTTTCTTGAAGCATGTGTTCATGAAATAACCGTTAATGGACGTGAAGGAAGCAGTCTTAAACAAGCGTCATGGAAAACTGTAGCTGAAAATTTGAAAACACAACATAATTTGCATGGTACTTCTACACAATGTCATGAGATGATGCGTCTTTCACGTGATGCGTTTATACTATTGTGCAATCATTTTAAACAAAAAATTGGGTGCAAAGTAGTAGGTCAATAAGCTTGGAAGAAAAGTTGGCTATGTTTTTTATGGTCATTGGACATAATGAACGTTTTCGAATGGTTAAACGAAGGTTTCAACACTCAACAGAAACAATTCATAGATGTTTTCATGAGGTCCTAAAGGCAATGAGGAATTTCGCAAGAGAAGTTATAGTTCCAACATCTTCTAATGTAAGCGCAAATAACTGCGAACGACATAGAAGGCTAAAAGAAATATTTCCTGGAGCAATAGGTGCCTTAGATGGAACTCTTATACATGCGATCGTGCCTGTTGATCAACAGACTCGTTACAGGGGAAGAGGAAAAGGTGAATGCTTTCAAAATGTATTAGCAATTTGTGACTTTGATATGATATTCACATTCGTATGGGCCGGATGGGAGGGCATTGCACATGATTCACGAGTTTTAAAAGAAGTTGCATTCAACCCAAATTCTGGCTTTCCTTTTCCGCCACCAGGTTTTTAACCATTCTTCAATATTCATTTCATACATTATTTGTTTTTTATATGATAGTTTTGATACTGACACAGATAAGTATTACCTTTGTGACGCTGCATACACCAACACTCGTGGATTTATGACTCCCTACCGTGGTACGAGGTATTGGTTAGCCGATTTTCGACGACAACGTGCGTTAACTAAGGAAGAAAGATTCAATCATGCTCACGCACAACTCAGAAATGTCATTGAACGTGCATATGGTGTTCGAAAGGCGAGATTCCCAATCCTAAAGCAAATGGCTCCCTTTTCTTTTCCAATACAAAGAGACATAGTGATTGCTTGTTTCGCCATCCATAATTTTATAAGGAAATACAATATTTATGATCAGTTATTTATGGACTATGATGAGAACACGATGTTTCATGAAATGCAAAGTGGGGGAAATGATGGCCTGTTAGTTCAAGACATAGAGTGGGGTTCACAAGGTATTGACTATATGACTTCTTTACGTAACCAGATTGCTAATCAGTTGCTTTCAAATGATTAAAATTAAAATTGTATGCAGAGTTGTGTTATTTGGATTTCGTATGTTGTGTTATTTTGTATTTGGATTTTCGTATGTTTCCATGGAATTTAAAGGATTGATGTGTAATTTGGATTTTCTATGGCGTTTTGTATTTTTCTTTTACAATTTTTCATCAATCTGTACACTATTCAGAGCTCTTGCCAAACAGATACATTTCATTCAGCACATAATAGTTCAGAGGGGTAAAATAGTCATTCTGCACAGTCATTCAGAGATACAACCAAACAGCTCTTAATGGTTCAGCACTTACTGGTTCAGAGCCTCTTACCCATTCAGACCTCTTACTGGTTCAGCACTTACTGGTTCAGCACTTGCCAAACAGCCCCTTAATCAATTGCCCGGCATATGGTGGGCAAAATAGTCATTTTAATCCCCTAACGTGTATAAGTTTTGTATACCGACTTTTTCTCTTCCCTCATGTGATTGTTTCCTAACCAGATTACGTCTCAAGCTCCATAGACCTTCAACCAAATTCAACGATGACAACCAAAAATTGATTTCACATATGAACAGAAGATGATGATTATGATATCGAATTAGCATATGGTACGATTCAAACTCTAGAATTTCTACTCTTATTTTTTAATGTAGCGACGTACCCAAGTTACTTTCAATGATAATGATGATTATGATATCGAATTAGTATCTAGTATGGAATTAGATTTCAAGATGCAAATTTACGTTGATTCTAGTTTTTTTAATGCAACGATTTTAAGTATATGGTATTGAATTAGGTATATGGTATTTATTATACAGAAAATGATATCGAATTAGGTATATGGTATCGATTATTAGTATATACAACAATTTTTTAATGCAACGATTTTTGGTACATGGTATTAGTAAATGCAACATACGGGTTTTGAAAGAGTCATTGAAAGCACTAATACTGGATGAAATGGTGGAGGGACTAAGTCCTCCACTAACCGAAGATGAAGAAGCAAACGACGACACTAACGTTGAAGATGAAGAAGCAAACAACGACGCTAATGTTGAAGACCTATGTTCGGACGAAGAATAAACGCTTAGCAGTTAATAAAATAAAATGTCTTATTAGTCTTAAAATGTGCCATTAATATTATTGTGAAAAAAATATTTTTTTTCTATATTGATTTTCTCTTTATTTGTTTTGATATATATATAGGATAAGGATCCGTTAAAAACCACTCTTTATTGCGAGAACCAGTGTGAACACATGGCATTTTTGTAATTAAAGTGAAATTCCATCTAACAGATATATATCCAACCTGAAATAGATGGCCAAATCGGTTAGGAACCGGAAAAAAGTAGCCATCTCTACCCTTGGAAAAGCTAGAATTTCCTAAGAAATGTCTAGATTTGTTGACCAAAGAAGGCTGCAAAAAGATGTTTTTAGGTTAACTCTTGAACACCCTTGAAAAGTCTTAGGGGGTGTTTGGCTAAACTTTTCAACACCTCCTTATAACTTATTGACTTTTACAAAAAAGCTAATAAGGAGAAAAAGTGTTTGGCAAACTTATAAACACTTTTCAAAATGACTTTTTGTATAGGGAGGAAATGTTAGTTTTGAAAAGTTAGCAAGGAGTGACTTTTTGAAGCTGCTTATGACTTTTAGTTATTCTACATGAATAAGCTAAGACAAACACTTTTTAAAAAAAACAACTTATTGACTTATTGGCTTTTCTACCACATAAGCTTATCCAAACATTTTCTTAAAAACTTCTTTTCAAAAAGTTATAATTCAATAAGTTTTTTTTTCACAAAAAGTCTTTTTTGAGTTAAATAAGCTTGGCCAAACAAGCCCAAACAATGTTGGATATTTCATGGAATGTTATAGAAATCAACCTTGAAATTTTATAATAGAAGTTTCTAGATAACCTTGTAACTAATATAAATAGAGGATGGTAGCCTCATTTACAAACCACCTTAGCTTTGCAAAACATCAAACACACACTTTAAACTTGAAAGCATTTCCATATAATACAAACATTTTTTTTCTTATAGCGTATAACATAAATTGTAACAGCCCAGGGTAACCGCACCATGATATTCTCCGCTTTGGCAGCCAGCACTCTCTCAGCGCCCGCCCCTCACTGGTTTTAAAATGTGTCATGATGGTGAAGGTATCCAACCCCTTATAAGGAAGCATTTGTTCCCCTTCCCACCCAACCGATGTTGGATATCACAATCCACACCCCGTAAAGGGGTCCAGCGTCCTCGAGGGACCTGGCACCATCGGTCCGGCCCTGACTCTGATACCATCTGTAACAGCCCAGCGTAACCGTACTATAATATTGTCCGCTTTGGCAGTCATTTCAAGTATGATTCATGTTCAATATTGAAAATCTGAATACATTCAAAAAAACTCGTGTTTAAAAACCCACAAAACTGCATAGAATTAGTAAAACCCATAATAATGAGACTAAAGAAACAAAAACTTCAAGATCTCTTAGAAAATTTAAACCAGTGAAAACCCATTCATGTTTAAGAATCATAAAAATGTTCCTAAGTATTTAGTAAAAACAGAAAAAGAAAAGGAAAAAATCGTTCAAGAACTCTCAAAACCCAATGAAAACCCTCGGAAGTGTAATACCTGCATATTTATATTGACACGCCTTTGTCTCCTCCTCAAACGTCTGAGCAGAATGACGATGACCCCTTCTCCTAAGATAGGATACGATATTTACATCTAAAGTTGGTTTTATGTCGATAGTAAATAGATATGTACCATGTAGGAGCCGATCATCAACAACTGGGGGTGTGTACCACATATCCAAGTGTCCCTTGCTGATGTCCACTCCCGGGCATTTCGTTGGCAAATAGAAGCAAGAAATCTACCGGTAGGGTCCCAAGCAATCGATTTTACGGCGTCAGCATGTCCCTATATAAAGAAAATGTTAAAAACATCAAGAAATGAGGAAAGTATGTTATTAACTATATGATGAGGTGCATACCTCTAAAATGCCTTCGCTGGTTACATCATTCTTGTCAGGTTGAACAAACATAACCACAATGTTTTTTCCAAGGGCAACAGCTAACAGATTGCTGTTCGGGTGGAATCTAAGTTGCTTTATTATGCCTTCACGTTTACATTAAATTGCATTGCATATCCTTTATGTTTAAAAGTTTCAATGCAAGTCCTTTACATTTATTTTTTGTTGCAGTGCACGACCTTTCCCACAAACCCAATTAGTTTTATAAGTCAATGTAATCATTTGCCTAGCACATGGTGGGCAATATAGTCATTTTAATTCCCTAACTTGTATAGGTTTTTTATACCAACTTTTTCTCTTCCCTCATGTGATTGTTTCCTAACCAACTTACATCTTAAGCTCCATAAACCTTCAACCAAAATCAATGATGACAACTGAAAATTGATTTCACATACGAACAAAAGATGATGATTATGATATCGAATTAGTATATGGTATGGTTCAAACTCTAGAATTTCTACTCGTACTTTTAATTCAGCAATGTACCCAGGTTACGTTCAAGACAACGTGCATTGCAATTTAATAGTTATGTGCAAAAAGAGAAGGGTCAATGTGAGCCAAATAGAAAGTTAGTTATGGGAATGTATCACTAAAAACACAAAAGTAAGCATAGAAGGTTAATGACTCCACCATGCTATACTTTCTAATTTATTAGTATGGTTGATCAATCTTGATTTAACGAGATAAAGATCAAACAGGTTATTGTTATAGATAATTGTTGGTGAATTATTTATTGAGTCAAGTTTTATAGTAAATAGAAAGAATCAATATTGGTTGATAAGAATCAATATTAGTTGGTTGAGATCAAATTTGGTGTTTGTGTTTAGTGGTGCACAAATCGGGTTTTTTTAAAAACCGGTTCCGGGTATGGAACCGGGTTCGGGCAGGATCGGGTTTTACAAAATCGGGTTTTTTTTTAAATCGGGCCGGGTCCGGGTTTTCTACCAAAAATGTATACCCTATATACCCGGGTTCGGTCGGGTTTTATAAAACCCGGGTATTATAATACCCTATTTCCGGGTTCGGGTATTCATCGGGTAGGGTTCAGGTATGCATCGGGTTGGGAAAAAACCCACACCGGGTATTAAAAAAACCCGACCGGGTATTAATGCTTCTTTTATTCTTTATATGTTTTAGTGGATGGTGCCTATTGAAATTTTAATGACATTTCTAAATTTAAATTCGATAGTACTAGATCGAAGGAATAGTCATGATTTGAATCCTTTTGGATTACATAAACAACAATATATTTTATTTGCTATGTTATGTTTTAACTTTTAACCAAGTTCCATCAATTTTTCATTTTTTTGTATTAGACAAACACCAATGGATCTTTCCAGCAAATAGAGGGGAATAATGACCAAATACTTCAAATATAATTAGAAACTTAATAATTAAACAAGATTACATCAAAGTGCATACATAATTTTGTTAAATCATAAGAACTAGAAGTCTTAATGCTTGAAAACATAGATAAAATAACATAGATAAAATAACATAGATAAAAAAAACATAGATAGGACTTGAATCGTCTTCGCTTCTTGATCTTCTTCTTTTTGGTCGTCTTCGTTTTTTGATCATCTTCGTTTATATCTTAACTTTAGTTTTGTGAGTGATATTCCCCCAAAGCTTAAAAGCCCTCACGAAGCCCATAAGCTTAAACAGAAGTGGAATGTCCATAATTAGGTGTGTGTAATCATATTTTCAAAGATGCATCTACTTAAAACTAGAGGTAGCTATATAACCGGGTATAAAAAAACCCAGTTCCGGGTATTTATAAAAACCGGTTCCGGGTATTTATAAAAACCGGGTTTCGGGTATAACCAGGTATAAAAAAACCCGGTTCCGGGTTCGGGTTTTAGATCAAATATGAATACCCGGTCCCTACCCTATGGGTAGGTTCGGGTATAGAAAACCCGGTTTTTATAATACCCGGTTCCGGGTTTTTTGTGCACCACTGTTTGTGTTCAATGTTGGTTGAGATTAAATTCGTTGTTCGTGTTGTTGGGTCTCATTGCCAACAAAGGATCTTAGCGGGTCCCATAACATGTTTCACATGAGCCATTTAAGAAAGAAACTTTAAATCTTAGACCATTCGTATTTCATATTTTCTACTTTTTATAAATAGCAGAAGTTTTTAAGATCATGTGTTCATATTTTATTTTCTACTTTATATCAAAGTTGTCGTAATCGCTAGTCGGGCGATTAGGTTGGGACCGGCGATTAATTGACGCCTAGTTGGGATTTTTACAACCATACTTTTTATAAATAGCAGAAGTTTTTGAGATCACGTATGAAAGCCAACTCATGTTTAGAGAAACGATAAATAGATCAAAACCCGACATTAATACAAAAATTTCTTTCATATGATTCTTGTTAATACAAAACACAACATAAAGGACACAAACCATCTTTTCAGATTTGATCTTAAACCTTTTGCTACAAAGCGCAAAACCGAAAATGCAATTTACAATGGGTTTCACAGCTTATTCGTCATGTCCCAACGGGTCATGACTGGCGTAACACGAAACTTATAATTCGGGTTCGGGCAGCCAGAAACGACAACCAAGTAAAATAAGAAAACACGTTTCTCCATTTTAGCAAGAGCTAAAATTACTTGGATAAAATGGTCATTTTTTTCATTTCCTAATCGACAGGAACTCGAAGCTGCGAAGCTGGTCTTCGTGGCCACCTTTCGTAGTACGTGAAAATCCCAACGGTTTGGTGTCGTAGCTCGGTTGTGGTTGGACTCTATGAGTAGTTGATATGCGGGCCCCACTGGACGACACATGACGAGCTAATCGGGCTTCTGTTGGTTCCACTGAGGAGCCGGGTCTGCTGCCAGCGGTGGCACCCCGTTTTGAAGAGTCCCCGTCTCGAGAGGACCGGATTCTCTCAGAAGGCAGCTGTTGTCGATTTGAGTGTTATAAGTCAAAGTCAACTTTTGACTTTTAAGAGTCAAAACTATACTAAAAACAAAAATGGGATATACAAGCTTACCACGTCTTTTGATGATGGTACATCATCGGAAATCTTGTTTCGTGAACTTTGTCGGGCGCCACCTGTCAAATTTCTTCTAGAAAACGCTTCTACCGCACCTGAGATTCTGCCGCGGATATCTTGTCCCGCTGCACAAAATAAGCAACCTTGAAAAATACAGTAATACCTAACCTACTAATCAACTTAAAACGATGATGAATCTTATTAGTGGCTGATGGGCTTGTTTTACGAGTGATACCTGAGGTTCTTGTCGGCTTTTCCGCTGATGTTCCAGCGTTTATACCCGTGTTTCCGCCTTGAAGCTACACAAAAAGAAAGACCATGTAATTATGCAATCTTTAAGCCGAAAAAAGGTCATGTGTATATATGGATGTATACACATGCGTATATAGGTATGTATATGCATGCGTGTATAAATTGATCAGCATTTTTGCACTCACTCGTCCTCTAGAGGTAGCGCCAATTTGAGGGTACTTTAACATGGTCCAATCGAATACATTGTCAAATTGATAGCCTGTAATTATAAAATCATGTAATTAGATCGAGAATCAAAACTCAAAAGGTAATATATACATTTGAGTTTAATTTGGATTATGAGATTTGACTTTGACCTTCACGAATAAATAAGTCTCGGAAAAGCCTCTTTAAATATGAATAGTCGGGTTTATCCTCGAATCTCAGTGATCGACAGTAGTGAAAGTATGATATGAACTCCGATGGGTATGATTTACATAACACCTGTTAAAGAGAATTTCTTTTATTGTAAACTTCAATTCGCTAAATTATCATAAAACTTAGCTTTTCATAGAGCAAACTGCATGAAGAGTAAAATGCCATTTTCGTCCCTGAGGTTTGGCTACTTTTGCGACTTTCGTTCAAAGGTTTGTTTCTCCGCATCTGGATCCAAAAGGTTTGAAATCTTGCAGTTTTCATCCAACTCGTTAACTCCATCCATTTTTTAACGTTAAGTCAGGGTATTAAAGGGTTTGGGTGGGGAGAAAGTCAACAGAGATAGATTTTTATTTCTTTTAGTGTTTTTTACTTTAATTAAAAATGTCTAAAGAGACAGAAATGCCCCTCTTTTAACGGAGAAAAATGGATGGAGTTAACGAGCCGGATGAAAATGGCAAGATTTCAAACCTTTTGGATCCAGATGCGGAAAAAACAAACCTTTGGATGAAAGTCACAAAAGTGGACAAACCTCAGGTACGAAAATGACATTTTACTCCTGCATGAAATAGAAACCGAAAGTTACACTTTTTTGCAATCGGGGAAACTGTAAAGTTTGTTTCTAGTTCGTGCACACACACACACACGTGCGTACATATGTCTCTGTATGTATGTATATACAACTACTGTTAGTAGTTACCTCTATTGGAGTCAGCATCTTTTTTTCGCTTATTTTATCGTACTTTTGTTTCTTGTTTCCCGCTCTTAGTCCCTGCCACGGAAGGCTTCCTCTAAGGAAATACATAAGAACATAACCGAGAGATTCGAGATCATCGCGTCTACTTTGTTCTGCATCGTAACAACTAGACTTTACATCAAAATGTTCAACAAAACTTTATAAATCATATTAATGTGATGAAACAACTCACCAACACCAAGGTGCGTGTTGACACTTGCGTAACGAGCCGTGCCGGTGAGATTCTTGTTTTCCCTGAGAAAATAGTTGAAACGAGTTCACATATTAATATATACGCGAAAAGGTTCTATAATACTATATTTAAGTATCAAAAAATTACAAAAATAAAAAAGGTGATTAATTTATGTACAATAAATTAGATATGTAAGTTACGAGATAAAGATTAAAAATTTCAGAGTTTCTTGAGTTACCTGTATGGTATGTGTTTATTAGTTTGAAGATCTCTATATTTTTTCGCGAGGCCAAAATCAATGGCGTACACCTGTCATGAATATTGTTGGTCCAAATAAATGTTCATTCTAACATATATAGTAAAGTCAATATAATTTTCACACATCAAAGTATCAAACCGTTTTAAGTCGATTTAACATTTACTAATTAATTTAAAATAAAATATTCTGAACCCAAAAAGATTAAGATAAAAGAAGCTGTAAGCTACCAACACAAAATTGGTCAACGGTAACTCAGTTTGTACAATAAAGCATGTACCTTAGATGATCCACATATAAAAAAAATTCACAAAAGGCTAAATAAACCAAACGGGTACCTGATTAGCTTTGCGGCCCAGGCCCATTAAAAAATTATCGGGCTTTATGTCACGATGAAGAAACCCTCTGGCATGCATGCATTCGACTCTGTTAATCTGTAAAAATTGGTATGAATGACTGCTGCACTCAAAAAGTTAAAAAATTTAAAGATGTTGCATGCCCATAAATAACCACTTACTAGTTGATCTGCAAGCATTAACACGGTCTTCAAGCTAAACTTTCTATTACAATAGTTGAAAAGGTCTTCAAGGCTTGGTCCAAGAAGGTCGATAACCATGATATTATACTCTCCCTCAGCTCCATACCACTTAAGGTTTGGTATTCCGGCTTCATTAAGAAGAAAATTATAAGATCACATGTATATAAATACGTGTGTGCGCATTTCTGAAGCTGGTATCAGCAGCAATCACCATTTACTTATGAACAGGCAGATTCGGGTTATGTTATCTAAACTTGATTAAATGGGTAAAATTATAAATAGATTAGGAAAAAAAAAAAAGGCAACGGGTCAAATAGGCCCAAAGTGTAGCTTCAAAGCATAACTATTTATCAAAAAAATGTTGGACAGAGTGACAAACAAGTGTTTCATGTAAATCCAATCCGATTTTGACAAACAAAAATATCCCTTTTGATCCAAACCAGTTTATTGTAATAATTTAAATTGCTGTCTTGCAAAAGTGATGATTTGTTTCAAACAAAAAACCTTAAAAAAGAATTTAAAATCATTATACAAAACACACACGCATATGTAGATGTATATGTGTGTATAAGTGGAGAGAGCGACTCACTTCCTCCTTGGAGAAGCATATATACTTTTGATTCATAATGAAGTTGCGGATGCTTTGTTTTGATAGATTCCTGGAGAATTTAGGAACCGAAAAATAAGTTATACAAAAATATCAAGAAAGTGCTTCTCATACAACACATTTGTCACACACATCAATAGAAAGTACTTCTCAGTTCATTTCTATATTTTTGTTGAAAGAATAAAAAAGCTTGGCTTTATCTCCCTTTGAAATATGCTAACAACTTATAATCAGAAAGTTCTTGAGACACTCGTACAAAGTTACAAAAAGAACCATAAAACTATGAATACAACAAACTTCACGTCTTCACATACAATTCGATATGAAGAAGTTGCAAGCAAGTTACAGTAATCTACAAAACATAACAGAAAAACAGAGTTGTGTTCTATATTTAGATTTCCACATAAAGTGTCAAGCTTTTTTGGATTTTTCACAATAATAATGGTTTATTTGCAAAAAAAATAAAATAAAAAATAAATAAATATGGTGTGATCAGTCTATCAGTAACTTAATTAAACAATCTTCTGCTTCAAAACCATTGAAAAGAAAAGAAGGCCATACCAGCTTAATAGCAACTTCTTCACCACTCTGAATATTAACACCTGCACATCATCAAACAAAATCCAATCAACTAACTATATTAAAAAAAAAACAAAAAAAAAGATAAATATAAATATAAATATAAAGATATGACAGCAGTAATTCAAGAAATACCCAAATAAAGTTCACCAAAAGATCCACTCCCAATCTTCCTTCCAAGTTTAAACTTTCCTCCAACAACATGATCCATGATTCTTTCTTAAATTAGCTCTGAACACCAGTTCAGATTCACATAAACTTGATAACTTAATTTAAACCTCAAATTAAGGTGTGCAAAAAACCTAAACCCTAGTTGACAAATTTCAAAAACAACCTGAAAACTTGCATCAAAATCAGCAACTGAATACACACTTTACAGAATCAAGAAACACCCAAATAAAGATTCTTTTTTTTTATAAAATATAAAAAAAACCCAGGTCAGATTCACATACACATTATTTAAACCTCAAATTTGATATATTTTAAATCCACCCTAAAACTTGCCTCAAGACCAGCAACTAAATAAACACTATACAGAATCAAAAAAAAAAAAAAAAACATCCAAATCAAGATTCTTTTTGTATATATAAAATACAAGAAACCTAATTAATCCTCAAATTATGGTTTAAAAAAAACCTAGATGATGAATTTCAAAACAAACCCAAAAACCTGCATCAAAATCAGCAGCTGAATACACACTGCAAAATCAAGAAACACCCAAATTAAGAATCTTTTTTACAAAATACAAAAAACCCAGGTTTTAAATTTGGGTAAAATACTTTTAGAGAACTATATAGCTACTAAAAATACAAATTTAAGAGCACCCACGAAGCTAATTAAGAAAAAGATAAGATTTTTAATGTGGGTTTGAATTTGATTGCTTGTGGGGGACAAACAAGCGAAGATTGAGGGAGTAGTTGGGGAAAAAAAAAGATAAAGATTGAGACTTTTATGTATGAATTTGTGCTTTGGAGAGTGAAACACGATGAGAGTGATAAAAGTTGAATAATGATTGAATATTATAGAGAAAATGTAGATCGTGAGGAGGAGGATGAAGAAAGTGGAAAGCTGGTGATGAATGATGATATTATTTTGTTTGGTGATTGATAAAATAATGAGTAATTAATTAAAAAAATGGTGATTAATGATTAATTTAATAGTTTAATAAAATGATTTGTGGTAAGAAAGACAGTTTCTTTATCGACCGCCTAACACGTTTGACCCCTATCAAGATTCAACAAGTATCACATTTCTCTTCTACTCCACTAAAAAGGTGGGGAATGCTTAATCTTTGGTTAATTGTTTTGGATGATAAGATTTGGGTGTATGTTAGGTTTGGTTTTCGCCTTTCAGTTTATTCAGTTTGAAGGATCCTTTTGATCGAAAACCGACCAGGACCGACATTGGGTGGTTAAGAACGAACGGAAGATCAAATTGGAATTTGGTTTGGTTTTCGGTTTCGATCGGAAAAAAAAAAACAACAAACATTTTTTTGTTATTGCATTTGATTGAGGGGCTGGGGCAATGCATGTCGGCTGTTTAGTACAGGGCTATCCTCAAATACCGGCTGATGATCCCTATGTATCCAAAAGACGAAACATGCCCAATCTGCCGTAAAGCATGCATGGATAAATATAGGGAGTATGTTGTTCATTGCAAGGAGCTCACTGGTTTCAAATACCGGCATGACTGGGTGAGGGATGTTTTGGGGGACATCTTGAGGAGAGCGGGGATTTCTGCCAAGAAGGAGACCCTGTGATTTTCCTTACAGACCCCATGGAAGGGAGATCTACATTGAGACCAGCAGACCTGCTCGTCTTTGGCTGGGCGGGAGGGAAACATGCTTGTGTAGATCTCACAGGAGTCTCCCCCTTAGCTGGTTTAAGGGAAAGCGGGTTTGTAGCAGGACAAGCTGTAAGGAAAGCAGAATCAAAAAAGGTGGATAAACACGCTAAAGCATGTGCTGATAACCAACATGCATTTGTCCCCTTCGCCTTCGACACCTTTGGATCCCTAGCTCCAGAAGCTATCCGTTTGCTGACTAGGGTCCAACAGGTTGTCCACAGCAATGGCTCATCAACAGAGGGGCAGGGGTTTGTCTTTAATAGGCTAGGGTTTACTATTCAGAAAGGGGTAGCGGCGCAGCTTGTTGCTCGCTTACCTGCGATATTGATGTAAAGTGCATTTTGATGTGAAAAAACAAACTTTCATAATCTTTAGTATACTTTTTTATTTAAAAAAAAATTTGATTGAGCTAAATAAGATTTGGGTAAAATTGTAGTAGGACTGTTATAAATGACAACTTAAATAACCATTATTTTATATTTGATTTAAACCGAAAACCCAATTCAGTTTGGATTTAAAACCGAATATGTAATGTTATTTGGTTTTATGATTTTCGTTTGCTTTGCTTTTTAGTTTAATCGGGTTGAAACTAAAGATTGAGCACCTCTATATAAAATTGGATAATCGATTGTTTTGGATTGAAGTCTGAGATAAATATAAGTTTGATTTGTTTAGACCAGTTTTATCTTTTAAGTTTGATTCATGATTTATGATTTTGTTGAGAAATGGCTTAAATTTAATGAGATTTCTTTCGATATTCTTTTTATTTATTTGAAACAAATTTATTGTTAGCCACTCAAGATTTCAAATCGAACAAAAATGGTTTGAATACGTTTAGAAACGGGGATTAGATCCTCATTTTACAAAACACACATTTTCAACGATTATAATCGTTATTAAAATCAAGAGATACAAGTTTTTATTTGCGGGAATTAACAAAAAAAAGTTGAAATAACAAACTAAATTAAAGAACACATTTGATTGCTAACTCAAGTAAACTAGAGTTATATGATTCTTTCCCATCGTTAGGTTTTTGTCACACCAAGCTTAGCCTACTAAGGTTTTATCAAGATATCAATTTTAGATATTGAATATCTAAGGCATAGTGTTGTGGATATTATAAGGTTTGTAAAGGAACCGAGTTGAGCCGAGCTAGACCCAGCTCGAGTTCGGCTTGAACTCGATTCGAGCTGGCTCGGCTTGAGCTCGAATTTTAAATCAAGTTGAGATTTGATAAGAATTCGAGGTAGCTTGGCTCGGCTCGGCTCAATCTAGCTCGAAATAACAAAGAACCGTAAAATTTACTACTTAAAAAGCCCTTAAAAATGAATTTCTTCATATCATATTATATAAGGAATGTCCACAACCTTAAGAGATATTTAAGTTATACTGAGACAATATAACATTTTGTATTATACATAGTTGTTTACCATAAATAATTTTTAATTTATTCTATTCATATTTTTTAACGGTTACTTTTGTTTTATCTAAAACTACTTTTTTTCTATGTTTGAACTTGAAATCTTCACTCTAAAGGTATGTATCTCAGCAAAGTGAGCCACATTGACATAATATATTAGTCCAATATGCGCCTTGCATTTTTTCAAGGTAGCTTTTCTTACGTCTATTCAGCTAGACATTTGATTTTTTTTCATGTTTCTCTTTGTAATCTTTCTTAACAAAATTGTAATAACCTAAAATGGAATATAACTATATAGAAGCAGAATCTTTTGTAAAATGAGATGCTTTTAAAAATTCCAACGGTCAAATATTTAATAGTTAAAAAACTCTCTTAATCTTGATTTCAAACTTATCGCTTGTACACAAATAATATACGCATGAAAAATGTGACTGAATAATGAATATAAGATACAGTTGGAGTATAGTTGCACTCCAAGTTTATTTGACTTGGTCCATGTTTTGATTTAAGTTTTAACCCAATCAATCAATCAATCTATTAATTTATTTATATTTCAATAATGGTATCCAACGTTTTAGATGACTTTTTAGATACGATCTAGTATTATTGTATTGTATTTAATTATAAATCATATTGGATTTTAATACTGCAGTTTTCATTTCATACAAAACTAACAAAAAAAAAACTAATGAAATATTTCAATAATGGTATCCAACGTTTTAGATGACTTTTGAGATACGATCTAGTATTATTGTATTGTCTTTAATTGTAAATCATATTGGATTTTAATAGTGCAGTTTTCATTTCATACAAAACTAACAAAAAAAAAAACTAATGAAACGTATTAAGAGACAGTATAATATTTAACCCTTCAGAGGCAAATGTCTGATCAATTCAGATTAGAAGTCTTAACCATTCAGACTCTGTATAATACTTAACCATTCAGAGGCAAATGTCTGAACCATTCAGACATCTGTTCACGAAACAAACAGTCTGAACCATTAAGTGCTGAAACAGTAAGAGGTCTGAACCATTAAAAGCTTCATTAAGAGGTAAACAAACAACCCCTTAGTCTTAGATAACAAACATGTTACAAAATTGCAATTACAAGCCCAGGTTTCCAACTTTAAATCCATGCACCACAAACATATTAGTTTGCCCAAACCGTATTAACCATCTGTTCAATTAACTTCAAAAATAATCATTCGAGTGATGTCACTAATGTGAACCATGATGCTCTTAATTTTTACTTTCATTGTAAAAAAATAGTCTCTTGCTAAAGGAGAAGTAACTCCGTAAACTTCCACCTAAACACTTCATACACCGTAAAAACAAGCATCTTATTCTCTTTAACTTAAATAGTGTATTGCTACAATTTTTTTTAACTAAAAAAATAGTATATGGGCAAACACCCCAAGACTCTTCTTCTTAATTAAGATTCTTCATCATCATTCATCTTAATCTCCTTTGTTTTTATCCTTTTCAACATCTTTGTTTCAATAGCTTTCATCTTAAATGTTATCTTCTATCTTCTTCAATCAACATCTTTGTTTCAATAGCTTTCATCTTAAATGCTATCTTATATCCTCTTCAATTATAATGAAACTCGCAAAACCACAATATCTAGAAACAAATCAAAATCCTAGAAAACTCAAAACCAAATCAAAATGGAAATAAAAAAGGTGAAATCATGTGTTGCTAACATTTATGTTTTTTTTTATAAGTGTACAAGTCTTTCAAACAGTCATTTTATTTGTTTGCTAACCGAATCAGGTTAAAAACCAGACAACGTCATAAATAACTTAAAATTAATATGGAACTAATCCATATTTATTTATAATGTATTATGGAAAACAAACGTAAAATCTGAATTATTTATGAACTAGTGTTTAACCCATGCGTTGCAGGCGTGAGGATCGTTAAACTGTGCTAAGTATCAAGCAAACGTCAACCAATACAGAAAAGAGTCGTAAAACAAAAAACGCAAATTTATACTACCACGTGACGTAAAACGTTGACAAACTTAAATCTATACAAAGAAAACTTGAACTTAGAGACAAAAAAAAAAAAAAAAAAAAAAAAAAAACAAACAAACCAAAACTTGAAAGGCTAAAAGTAAAATGTACAAACATGATAGACTGAAAATGTAAACCAAATTTAAATTTACTACAAGACAAAAATGATAAAAGAGTAAAAAAAAATCTCGCTATAAGACAAAAAAAAAACAAAAATCAAAACAGTATTCATAAGAACCTACTCTAAGACCATGTGTAGTGGTGGAACAAAATAATGCCCCTACCATGGGGCATTATTCGACATGTATCATCCCAGTTAGCATGAGGCATTATTGCAAAAGTGGCGTAGTGGGGCATTATTCCAATAACGCCCCTTCCAATCAATAAACAATTATTTTTTTAATAGAGAAAAGAAAGAAAAAAAAAGATGCTCAAGTTGTCAGACACACACACACAAAATATGGGGCATTATTCAAAAGTCAAAAAGTTGTCAGAAGATGCTCAAAGGTGATTGGCCGGTCAAGTATGTGCCAAGCGTTTTAAATAAAACGCCAAAGGTGTTTTTTTTCAAAAAACACGCCCCATAACGCCTAGTGTAATGGAGGGGGGGCGTTTTGGGGCGTTTTTTTTTTAATTTTTTTTAAAAATCACGCCCCACTACGGGTGGTCTAATTGTGTGTCTGTGTACAAATGAGATTTTGTAACAAAAAAGAATAAAAGCAAAATAAAACAAATAGAAATCGGATCCAATCACAATACCCGATAGTTGGTTCAACCGGTCCGACTAGTCAAATGAATTGGTTAAAATGGACCCAATCAAACTAGTTATATAGTGTGTTCTTGGTGTGATCTATTGGTCGCAATCCAATTCTAAGAAAGAATAGTATATGAGGAAACATATCGGTGTAGCAAATAACAAAAGAAAGAAATATATGCATCTATACTATATAATAAAAGAAACCAATGGAGAGACACATGTCATTCATTGGAGCCATCTATTTTTTATTTTTCAAATCTTTATCTCTTATTTAATTATAATTAATATTAATTAAAGAATAAAATTGAATATAAATTTAAACTATTGGTATAGGAGATAATATAGTCTTTTAAAATATTTATTAGTACACTAAATATAAATTAATATAATGTAAAGAGTTAAATGTCATTTTAGTCCCTGTTGTTTGGGACATTTTGTCAGTTTAGTTCAAAGGTTTTATAATACACAGAGTTTATAAAGATATAACTTTTTATTGATTGATATATAAAACTACATGTGCTCAACCCATACAATACAGGATGTTCTTAATAATTTTTTTACTTTGCTTTATTTTATTTAGAGTTAATTACATAGTTAGTCCCTGTGGTTTGCACAAAATAACATACTTAGGTACTAATACTTTAAAATCACCTTCTAGGGTATTAACTTTTCATTTTGTAACGTTTGAATGTATTAACTTCTAGGGTATTAACATAGTCAGTCCCTGTGGTTTGCACAAAATAACATATTTATGTACTAATAGAATGTGATTTTAAACCTACAAATAACGCTAATACTCTCAAACGTTACAAAATGAAAAGTTAATACCCTAGAATGTGATTTTAAACTATTAGTACCTAAGTATGTTATTTTGTGCAAACCATAGGGACTAACTATGTAATTAACTCTTTTATTTATTATCAGGTTATATAATAATCACAATGATTCTAAAGATATCGTTATTTATAACTCAACATCCATATGTCAAATTAATCGGAAATTTATACATATCGATTGTGGTCTAGAAATTCCATAACTTATAAAGCGCAATTTATTCTTTATATGTTTAAAAAAACACTAAAAATAATTTTAGAACTCAGAGCCTTCACTTTATCGTTTTTATACAAGTATAATGAAGTTTAAAGGCTACGTTATAATTCAGTGAAATGTTTGTAAATCTTCCTATACTAATAAAAAGCTTTTTTGGATACGTATCACTTTCTTGTGTTTTCTCATCTTATTTTCTTATTTATCTCTCATATTAAATAATAATCATTTTAAACAAAATATTATATAAGAATAAATATTTGTTATTCTTTAATAATTTTAATCAAAAATTTAGATAAGGATAAACGTTTGGTTTTATTATGATCATATTAAATAATAATAAAAATAATTCTAAATAAAAAATTAGATAAGAATAAATATTTGTTTTTCTATAAAGAATTTTAAACAAAAATTTAGATAAGGATAAAAGTTTGTTTTTATTATGTACTTAATAATAAATTTTCTTTTTGTTTGCTATAATTAAATAATTATTCTAGGTTGGACATATGCTTTTATCAAATTGCAAGTGTTTTTAGATGCATCACTGTAATGGTCCGGACTCACCATTATAATCGCACAATTCTTTCAAATGTCAAATCCAGATAACTTAGTTTCAACTATGTAATGTTAGACGTACTGTTATAATTGGTTTAAACCTATCATTTATCGCATATTGCATCAACATGTAGAAAGAACACCATTTTTAGATATAACAATTCTCGATTTTACGATATGACATTCTATTTTATTCAACACGTGCAATATATGAGTTTTTTTAAAAAATATATAACTTTTATTATTATTTATTATATAAATTACATTTATGTAACCTGTGTAATACACGGGGTTCTAACCTAGTGTATATATATAAAAAAGAAGAATAAGGAATGAGAAAGGACATGTGGTTTTCTTTCTTAGAAAAAAAATGGTTTTCAATTTGAGTTTAAAGATAAACATTGAATTTACTATAAAAAAAAACAAAGAAAACGAAAATTGACTGAATATGGCTAATTGGCTAAAGAAGGCTTTAAATTTGCCGTTCAAAAAAAAAAAAAAGTTTACTATAAAATGAAAATGAAATAGAAGGATATTAATGTTTGATTGAAAATTGATATTTTGATCCTGTTTACGTGTTCATAGAAGGATGTTAATTTTTTATTGAAAATTGATATTTTGATCTGTTTACGTGTTCATAAATATATTGATTTTAAAATTAAAATTTAAAATTTAAAATTTTAAAATTACAATAAACTAAAATAAAATAAAGAAAATAAAATCTATATCTATACTATATAATAAGAAACCATTAGATGGACACTTGTCATTATTCTAGACCATCCTTAATTATAGATTATAATTATTTAATTTAAATTATTAAATATTAATTAAATTAATATAAATGTTATCTAACTCTAAATTATTGGCAGAAAGTCTTTATTATTCCATATATAAATAAGCAACAACTTTGTGCATATGTTGGTTGTATCATAGGCTTAGGGAGTTTTTAAAAAAAAAAACTTTGATTTTTCACTTTTTACCCAAACATTTTCATATTTTGTATTTTAACCCCTTTTAATTTTTTTACTTTTAACCCAAACTTTTCCATCTTTTATAATTTAACACAACACTTTATTATTTGCAACTTTGGTCACCCATACTTTTTATCTTTCGAAATTTTACGTTTCATTCTAAATTTTGCAAGTTAACACGTCGTAGCGTGCATGTGAGGTTCAACGATTTTAAATATGCTTTTCGTTCAGTGTAATTTTTCCCATTTTATCTATTTTATTTTTACAATGTTGAGAGTCGATGCCGTTGTGGCATTGGTGCTACCTGGCACTGTTTTACGAACGTTTTTAACCTATTAAATTTTTTACTAATATTTTGTTTCGATTTACCCCTATACTTCCTTTACTTAAAAATTATTTTTTACGTGCATATTTTATGTACGGGTATGTATAAATATGATTTGTTCTACATTCTGACGTAAACTATTTTTATAGACGAGTCTGGTCAAATACAATACGTTTTCGTTTAAAGAAACCATTTTTACGTGCATATTTTTATGTACGTTTTGGTATAAATTCAAGTTGTTCTACGTTTCGACGTAAACTTTTTTGGGAAATGATTCAGGTCAAATATAATATTTTCGTGTTTATTTTATGTATGTTTCGTAAAGTTTGTTTCGAACCGAGTGGAGTCAAATTATGGTTTCTTTTTCTCTTTTTTTTTCGAAAGCTCTAATTAATCCCTTTCGATTACATGTGCAGATTTTCCTTCATACCCGTTATGTTTTCTATGTATGAGTTGGGTCACATATAATATGTTATGATTGTTCGATATGAATTTGATTTACTTTATGTTTGATCAAATCACAATGCTTATACAGGTTACATTGAGTTCAACTGGATACGTCGAAATGTGTGTTTTCATATTGTTAATGCATCATATAACGTTTGGACCAATTCCTTTGATGTTTACGATGTACACGCGCCACAACGCGAGCGAGTCTTAATCCTAGTTATTATCAAATCGTAAAGTCTTTTAGGCCCATTTGAATAAGCCCAACATAAATCTATTTTATTATTTTAGAAATTACTACTGTTTGTTTATTTTAGCATTATTTTTTTAGGTTTTTCTATATTCCGTTTATTTGATCTGATTTCTTTGTGTATTAGGTTATTTTTATATTTTATATTTTGTGTATTTGATTTCTTTATGGTTTTACTAGGTTAGAACCCCGTGTATTACACGGGTTGAATAAATAAAATTTTATATATTAAATAATAAAAATTTATATCTTTATGAAACACGTATATTGTACGGGTTAAATAAATGTAATTTTATATATCAAATAATAAAAAATTATATTTTAAAAAACCATGTATATTACACAGATTAAACAAATGTAATTTTGTATACTAAGTACTAAAAACATTGTATCTTTAAAAAACACGTGTATAATCGGGTTGAATAAATCTACCAAATGATAAAAAAATACATCCTTAAAACCCCATATATTACACATGTTGAATAGATCTAAAAAAGAGTTATATCTTTAAAAACCATGTGTATTACACATATTAAATAAATGTAATTTTGTATATTAAATACTAAAAACGTCGTATCTTTAAAAAACCCGTGTATAGTTGTAACACCTCGAAAATTCACGTCTTATAAGGTATTGACACGTGTCATAGGTTTGAACGTGTAAAAGAATGTTCTTGAAGGACTAAAGTTGACAAACATGGAAAGTATGTTAATAAAAGGGTTCAAATTGTCAACAAGGGATAAATATACTTTACAATAACCCTACATGATGCTCATACCTTCAAACGAATAAATCATGGATCATACGAGGCTAAAAATGAAAGAAAGTGAGAGATTACAAACTACAGGGGTTAAATGTGTCAACATGTTTAAAGTATACCTCTGAGTGACCTTTTAACAAACCCGAAGCTTTGTAACGATTAATTATGCTCACTAGAATGCATGATAAAAATTCCATAAGGTTTCGTTATCGTATGAGAAAGTTATGATCAAATTCGTATACGAGGGGTTAAAAGCGTCAACGATGAAGTTTATGACTTTTCGGGTGACAATAAAGTTAACCAAGGACTTAACAAAGTGGGTATAAGTCTTGAAGCCCTTATAAGTCAATTTAGATGGCTCATACTGCAAGAAATAATTGTAGAAACAACTTTTTAAAGGGCCAAGGACCAAAACATAAAAATCTAAAAATAGATTTGAGTCAGAGGGGGCGTCGCGCGACGCGAGGCTCCCCTAGGGGGTCTACGCGTGGCGCGAGGGGCCATCTGACTCCTAAAACTTTGGCTGATGGCTGCTAGGTGCTTTGTAACCGACTTAGGAAGATATTTTTCACTCCATGGGCGACCCCTACATGCTTTTAGACCTTAGGGACACATGTTGATGATCAGGGATCAATGGTAGCATGATTTGTCAACAATCTAATGAGATTTAAGCACTATATAAAGGCCCTCATGTTACAACATTGTGATCACACCTTCCATCTGCATTTGTGGAGCTTCCTGGAGCTTAAGAGCAGATCCTAAGCCTTCCTAATCGTGCATAGGACTTCAGTAAGTATGCTTAACCTTTCTTAGTTAAGTTTTTGCTTAGTTTTAGCTTAAAAGTCAAACCGTCGTAATTACCGTTTGACTTAGCGATTAATCATTGTTGGTCCAGTGATTAGTCGAATTGAAGGTAGTTATAAGTTGGTAATTATGTGGGCATTAAACCCTTAAAAGGGCTCCCTCTGATTCCCACTCTAACTAGATCAAATGTCGGGTCAAAGTTGATTAGAAAAAGTCAACAAAATGCTAATCTTCGAATTAAAGCATAATTAACAATGCAGAAGGCGTATAACCTATTTTATCACTCATATAACTTGGTAATAAGTATAATAACTGGTCTAAGCTTGTTTGATCCGACAATTTCCTGTTTAGACCCGGTTCGGACCGAAAGTCGCAAAACTTTGACTTTTGCTTTGACTTCAGTTCTGACCTGTTTTAGTATGATTTGGAAATGCCTTAGAGCTTCCTTAGGACCAGGCTACATGTTAGCATAACCCTCTGTGGTTGGTTCATTGATTATCCAATTCGTTTACATGTTTCCGTTAATTGCTTAATGTTGACCATAATGCCCTTTTTACCATAAAACGAGGATTTTGGATATGTGAAAAGACAATAACCTTTGTTACTGAATTATAAACATGTCCCTAAAGTTTCATATCAGTTCGAGGTCCAGAATAGGAGTTATGCTAAATAGCGCATTTAAGAAGCTTTTTGTTAATTAAACGGCGCAATTAGCATAAAGCCTATCTAAACCCAAATTTTGACACCAAACCTTTTACCCACTGATGTAATATAATATTTTGAGATTTTTAAAGATTTTTAACCTGCTCATAACCTAAGGTTATGGCGTTGATTCGGTAAATACCGATTATACCCTTTTCGGTCATAAAATGAGTTCTACATAGTATTTTGACACCAATCCAATTGCTAATGATTTTATATAATAAATAAAGTATTTTGAACTTTAAAACCTGATCAGAAAACTCAGATTTCCTGTATAACCTGGAAATCGCTTAAAATGACTTTTTACGCGTATTAAACGCATAGTTTGGGTTTAAAACCATTTTGCCATATAAAACTTATTATCAACTGATATGACCTATTAAAATAAGTTATTTTACTGATGTATTCGGACCCAAATCTAAGAACTTCATTTAAACTCTTTTATAACCTTTAAAATGACCAAAATACCCCTACGGGGCTTATTTTGATATTAAACTCGTTTTGGGCATAATGGAAGGTATCCTACTGATATCGCAACATATTTAAGGCATATTAACTTAGGAAACCTGTATATGACTCTTTTGGTTACTCGTTACGCACTTGTCGCGTTCGGATCGGCTTATGTGACTAGTTTGCATATATTAGCCGAAACGGGTCAGACCATATCTTTTTGGTCTCAAAATCCAGAATGTGTTTAAGTTACCCATATTAAGAAAGCTTACGAGCTTGTAGGGTCAAAACCACATTCTAAACCGGTATTCGCTTTATCATGAGTTTGATCCGTGTCTTCCTTTTGAAAGCTAACCGGTCTAAGTTACGACTTAAATAAGACCCGTTAGGAATCTAAGAGGTTAATAAAACCTTCGTTCCAGATTGAGAGCCCCAGTAGAAGTACTTGTGCTTGCTGATTAGAATATACGGCTGAGTATAAAATTGCATTTGCTAGCTCAGGTAAATACTTTTAACTTATTTTCCCTATACGGGCTTGGGATACGGTATTATAATAATACCGCTTGGTCGGGTATTGAATGTTTAGTCGAATTGTGATTAAATTATTGAGGTAAAAGCCTTTAGGGGTTAATGACCATGTCCCGGATATCCTTGACATCATTGTCTTATAAAATGGCCACGTCTTAAGCACGGGGTGTAGGCATACACTGGAAGTTGCTTAAAGGGAAACGGTATCTCACTCTCTTGTGGGCTTATACTTGTGGCGTGTCTGTTAATCTTGACTCGGTTTCTACATCGGGCCCTGAATGTACAACGAACATGTAAATCTGTATACAAGATTATAAATATAATTGTCCCAAGTTATAAAAGATATTTTTGTGCCTGGTGCATCTAAATAAATTTTCTTAAACTCTTTTCAAATGAGTCGGTTAATTGTATTTACCAGTGAAAACTGACGTATTTTCCAAAAGGTTGAGTGACAGGTACTAAACGTAATTGGCTGGAAGCTCAGGGCGTTAATTAGGAATCTTGCAAGTTCTAGGCGTCTAAAGTCTGTTGAACAATGTTTATGTTTTAAGATCCGCCTGTGGATCCTTTACCTTCCGTTGTAATACTTTGATATTACCTTATATTCGGATTGTAATATATTTATCTTTTGCTTCCGCTGTGCATTTGTATATTGTGTTGTTTGACTATGATGATTTCAATTACGTCACAATACTCCCCACCGGGCCCACCGGTGATACGTGGAAAGTCGGGGTGTGACAGGTTGGTATCAGAGCCAACACTGAGTGAATTAAACACTAGCCTTTGTGTTTAAATCTCAGTTACACAGTTGCACATTCTTGAGTCTAGACAAGAACATAGGACTAATCCTAATTCGTTCATTGTCTGTTAAATTGTTTCTTTTGTTATTTTTCTGATTTGCCCTTGCATGGACAAGTCATTTTCAGTTTGAAGTCCTGTTTAGGGCAACCATATACATGTTTAAATTTTAATGGAACGATTATATTTAAAATATCATTCCTATATTATAAGATCTACCATTATAATAAAATGGCAAAATCTAAAAAGGACAAGACCTAGCCATGTGTCGTTATAAGACAGGGCCAAGACGGTAGTTCCACAATTAGATTCAGATCCTTGTTTACATCTCAATTTAGGATTGTTCTGAGTTAAATATTAAAAGAATCTTAAAGGTAAAACCTAGCCTAAATGTCATTTCAGACATGGCCAAGACGGTAAAACCTATCCAAAAGATTCCAATCCCTGTTAACATCTGTAAGTATGTTAACATTTTTGGCAAACTGTGAATCGTTAAAGTCACACAGGCCATCTTTAAGGATGAAGTGCCTACGGGCTATAATTAGCGTCCTCTGAGACTAAAGACAGTAGTAGTCTTTGACTCTCTGTCAAGAAAAGGTAATGAAATATGTTCAAACCTTAATGCCTCGATTCTCTGAAATCATGGCTTATATCATCCTATAAGAGGATCATATTATAAATATCCCTTAGAAGGGAAGTGCCTACGGGCTATAGTTAATGTCCTCTGAGACTAAAGACAGTGGTAGCCTACAACTCCCTGTCAAGAAAAGGTAATGAACTTTGATTCAAACCTTAATGCCTCGATTTTTTTATCATTTAATATATAAAATTATATTACTCAACACGTGTAATAAAATAGGTATTTATAAATATATTGTTTTTTATTTAGTATCATCATCATCATACTCAGTTTATCCCACCAACAGCAAAGCTAAGGTAGGGTCTGAGGAGGGTGAGATGTAGACAGCCTTACCTCTACCCTGTAGGAATAGAGAGGCTGCTTCCAATGAGACCCCCGGCTCAATTGTGGTTTTGCATCAAGCCTTGGACATAAGGCACATAACACTCAGCAATTGAGACAAACGCCGATTAGTGCATGCACCCCCTTGTCTTTTGGCTATCAACGCCACCACATGATGCATGATTAACCGTCCCCCTCTTTTAACGTTATTTTCACGAAATTAGTAAAATAACGTTAAAATTAGTGCACTTTCACTTTTGCCCCCCGAGCGCCCACGCATATATACATTTATTTAGTATATAAAATTATATTTATTTAACCCGTGTAATACACAGGGTTCTAACCTAGTTGATTGAATAAGGGTAGAACGCTAGATGTTGAAATAGAAGGATAAAAAGACAAAAATACATTTCATAACATCTACACGTGACATGTCTCATGATTGAACTAGTGTAGGCTTGCTACACTACTTGTTTTATTTGGTTGTGAATATATAGAATCACCGGGGTAACCCTTTACCCAAAAAAACATCTACACGTGACAAGAGTTAATATATTTAGTACATTTTTTAAGCTCAAGAATAAAAATGTATATTTTTTAAGTTTTGAATAATATTTTATTCATCATAAAAGTTCCTAAGTTACATCAAAACAAAAGGTAGACGGGCAACAAGCTGTGTCTTTCTGGATTACAAACCCTAACCTTCCAAAGACAAACCCCTGCCCTCCTGAGGTTGAACAACTACTGTGGATGACCCGTTAGACCCTGGTCAAGAAGTGGATAACTTCTGGCGCTAGGGAGCCAAATGTATCAAAGGCAAAAGGAAAAAGACATGCTGGTTCTCTGCACAAGCTTTAACGTGCTTATTATTATATACATAAAAGATAAACTTGTTAGCGCGAGTCATCTTTGTTGCTTTTTGTTTTGCCATCAAAGTTTAAAGATTTATATTATTATTCAATATAACAATTGACGCCGATCTTAGCTACAGTGCCAAAGGGCACATTAGGTATTTTATCACCCAGAGCCACGTTATTTCTTCTCCTAAATCCACGTTGCCTCTTCTGCTGCTATGGCTCCCTCTCTTCCTGCCAAGTAACCCTTCACACCTCTTCATCAAACTTAAATCAAAATCATCAGCGCGATATCGCAATCAAAATCCAATACCTATCTTCTTCATCGAAGATGTGTTTGACGAAGAGAGGGAGTGGTGGAGTAAACCGGCCTTAAAGCAAATCTGATTGCCCAATTCTGAAACATTTATTGTGAAAAACATAAACATATATAATTATACATATTAATTCTAACCCTTCATGAACAGTAACATAAATTTTGATTTTCTTATATTATACCATCATTATAGAAAGCAATAATTTATTCCTAATAATAATGTGATTTTGGTTTGCAATTGTAAGCCTTCAAAAAGGTTTTATACATCCTCATTAACTTAATTAGGTAATTAATTAACTAATTTTTTTATTAATTGTAATGATATTATTGTTCTTATTTTTTATAATTATAATTACTTTTAAACATATTTTGTTTTTCTTTAATAACTCTTAAGATAAAATACAATGTTTTATAAATTGACGTCATTTACCCTTTTTCATTATTCTAATAATATGATATAATGCTTTATACATTTCATTATTCTAATAATATAGTACAATGTTATATTAAACTCTAAATATATCGTTGTAACATACTTATTTTATCTGCGTTTTAATAAAAGTTTTGTTCAAAATTGAACGAGTCAATTATATTTTTTTTGTTCTTTTCCATGAAAAACCAAACCGATATTGTTCAAAATTGACCCTAGGGCCGTCGCCGACGGCCTCCCCATGTTCAAAAACCTAAAAAATGTTTTCTAAGTTGATTTGGGTATAGTAGGCTTCGGTTTATCATTCATGGACCACGACGGTCCTCACAAACATGATTTTGATGGTTCCTTAGATGTTTATGGGCTATAAATCTAAGTCTAAGTCCCATGTAATTAATGTATGATTATGTAAGAAGTATGTGAGAGCTTGTATGTGTATATATATGTATGTGTGAAGGTGCGTCTGAGTGTATGTATGCACGTGAAGATATGGGAAGGTATGTATGCATGTGGATGTCTACGTATGTAAGCATAAAGGTATGTATGATTATATAAGGGTTCGGTAAGACCTTGAATGTGTAAATGTGAGTATGCATGTATGTAGAAACGTAGAGACGTATGTACGTATGTAGATGCGTGTTTACGTATATATGAAGATCCGTATGTATGTTTGCGTGTATGTAGAGATGTATGAATGCATGTAAGTATGTAGATGTGTATGTATGAATGTAAGTGTGTATGTATGCATGATTTCGATACGTTGAGGATTAACGTTATTAATAGTGTGCCTGGAGAATGAACATTAATGCAGATACTTTATCGAAGACTCACCAGGGAATTGATATGTGGATGTAATGCTTAAAGATAGACAAATAATTGGAATGGGAGGTGTACGTGATTGAATCTTGTTTATGTATTGTGCACTAATGATATGAATGTATGTGGTGAGTGCAGGTTGTACGAATCACGGGCGGTTATTACGAAGATTAGAGATCGAAGATCGAGTCACAAGATAGATTGTACGGGAATAATTGAGTATGTGTTTTAGCAAACAGGACTTACACCTTATTTTTGTAAAAGATACATATTAAAACGAACTTTCAATTAAGTCAAGATGTTGTAATGAAAGAATTTTTATGGCACGAATTTCCGCTGCGACTTTTTGTTAAATACGTATTAGGGTCTTACAAGTTGGTATCAGAGCCCTGGTTTGAGAGAATTAAGTACGAGAGGATAGGTACTTGAACTCAAACCTATGTGCTCTTGTGATAAGAAACCCGTACAATCCATGACTCGATCAAGATCTAAAGGTAGAAATGGAATGAAAACGTGCATGTATGCATTCATATGAAGAAACGAACGGTTATATTATGTGTAAGGTAAGCATAACTGCTTGGAAAGGATGATCCGTGAATGCGGTCTAGACTGGCATCAAGGCAAGTGATAAGACAAATGAACCCCAGGTACGTAAATTCAACGTGTGGGCGTATGAGGTGGTATAATTAAGCAAGCGAAAGAATATTATAAATGAAATATAATAGTGACATGGCAATGAAGTTTTGAAAATGTTACACGTGCCGAAACTTAATTCTTTGAACATAAGGTGGCGATTACACGAAGGCACGAAACTATGATGTGGATTGTGTACCTGGCCAGTACACAAGAAATGTATGACGTTCGTGAGACCGTGATAATTGTTACAGGTATGTCCGTTAGAATTAAGTAGTAGGTGGACGTGAGGGTGAAGAGAAATGTAAGACTCTCAGGAATGAAAGTATGAATGCTATGTTAGAATCCGCGAGACGGATTCGAAACATGAAAGAAGTTAAAATATGAATGCTATGTTAGAATCCGCGAGACGGATTCGAAACATGAAAGAAGTTAAAGTATGAATGATATGTTATAATCTGCGAGATGTATTCGAAACATGGAAAGAATGAAAGTATGGTTGATGTGTTAGAATCCGCGAGATGGATTCGAAGCATGAAAGGAATAAAGTACGAATTACCTGTTTGAATTCGCGAGGCGGATTCAACACATGTAAGGAAGAAAAGGTACGAATGATATGTTTGAAACCGCTAGAGGGATTCAAACATAGAAGGAATGAAGGGTATGGATGTTACGTTTAAATCCGTGGGACGGATTTAAAACATAAAAAGGATGTAATGAATGCCTTTATAAGTAAGCATGAATGAGAAGAGGTACGAGCGTGTACCTCAATACATATACGATAATTAAGAAACGTTAGTTTGGCCTTGAAAGGTCAACTTGCGAAGGTAGGCGAAATAAGTGACTAGAATGAAAGAATTGCATGTGAGAAATGAAATGTGTGACACGTTATAGCGTGTACGTAAGGAATTGTAGAATGAATGTTTGAATGAGAAATGCTAATTGCTAAACTTGCTGATAAGAATTATAGAAGCCTTGATGTGATGAAACCAATCGAATTGGTGGAAGGATGCGTACGAGTGAAGGCACGTTACACGGGTAAATGAAATCTAGCCTGGTACGACTAGCACTCGTGAAGAATGTGGACAGATCTGAATTACGGATCACTAAAGTATGGAAGGAAATCGAGGTTAGTAAAATGTGAAATGAATGAAATGATTCAAAGGTAACGTAAAGGTACGCATAGTACAAATAACTATAGAGAACGTATAACGATGTTAACTTTGGAATTAAGCACGAATGCACGACTATGAAATAGTAACTTCGTTGCGATAACGAAACAAAATTAAATATTATGTAATATATGTATAGAACTAGTAATAATGCCCGCGCGCGTTGCGGCGCGGGTACATCGCAAACATTGAATGAATTAGTCCAAGCGTTATGTGTTGCGTTAACCACACGAAAACGCATGTTTCAACGTATCCGATTGAACTTAATGTAACCTATATAAGCATTGCGATTGGATCCAAACGTTATGTGTTGCGTTAACTACACCAAATCGAATTTATACAATACGATTATAATGTATTCTATATGATCCGAATCATACATATAAAACGTAGCGGGTATAAGGAGAAACAAACACGTGTAAACAAAAGAGATTAATTAGAAATTTTTAAAAAAGGAAAAAAAAAACACAATTTGACTTCACTCGATTCAGAACAAAAAGTATCAAACAATTATAAAATAAGCATAAAAATGTATTAGATTTGAACTGAGGCATTCTCAAAAAGTTTACATCGTAATATAGAGCAACTCGAATTTATATCAACATGTACATAAAGGTAAAATTGTATTGTTGCAAATTAATCTCAGTAAGTATATCTTACTTTAACAATTTCAGTATATTATTTAATAAATTTAATAGCAATAATATAGTTGTAACAATGATGGCATTATGAAATTTCAATTACTTCAAAATACAACTATAACATTGTTGGCATTTTTGAAATTACAATTACTTAAAAAGTTGTTTAAAATTTAACATTATCCTCATTCCAAAACCATGTGTTTTCTGTCTCTATGTATACAACCACCACCAGTCATGAGAACACCAATATTTTATAGTTGTTGTAACTATGGAGTCTGATAATATTGATGTTTTTATACTTGAGGGGGTATAAGTGGCAAAAAGAAAGAAAGTGATTCACGAAGACCGTGACACGTGCAGAGGTAGTGCATCGATAAATGAAACGCATGCCTGACTTTTCACGCTTTCTTACACACAGACACGTGCCCCTGATTTTTACCTTTTTATTATTGTTTTTTTTATCTATTTCATTTGAACCTACTTGGAATAGTTATGTTATAATTAATAGTTGAAGTAGCTGCTTCAATTTTAAAGTTATTAAAAGTCCAAGTTTTGTAAATACATGTCACGTGCCATCTTTTGTGTTCTTCAAAGAAAACCTATGGGCATTAATGCAAACCCAGGGTTTTCTCTCTAGTCTACTAAGTCTCTCTAGTGTCTACAACCGCCATCAATAATGCCACCACTACAAAACACCATAACCACAAAAGACTACAATCACAAAACACCACCAGAAAACCTCCATCGTCTTTATCTTCATCTTTCCGTAAATCACAGCGCATGAGGATAATATAGTGGTTGGGGTTTTGAACGGTTCTCATATTTCAAATGGGTCTTCAAATATTCTAAAGCATTCATGTAAAGAGTTAAAGCTTTTGTACAGCCACCACAACACCACCTCCATCGTCGGCCACCGCGAAGCCATCGTTTGCAACGGCGAGGGCGGTTCTAGTGGCTCCGGTGTTTACAACAACAACCTCCAATGATGACGGCTTGAATGAGAAGACGTCGGAGATGAGATAAGGGTGAATTTATGTACTTACCGGTCCGAGCGCTGAACTTGTCCGACCGGCGAACCACCAAATCGCCTGAATCGGCGATGGCGTAGGCCATTTCCGGCATTGATATTTGGATTACCACAGTCCCGATCTAGCATTGCATGTGGTTTTCTCGACCCGGTCTGTGTCGGCTAGGGTTTCACAGTAAGCTTTCGACCTCTTTTCCGATGTTCTAGCTACAATATTTTTTTTCCGGATTTTAAAGACATTCCCGTCGTAGCAGGGATTTTCTTAGCAACGATGAAGTGGCTTTAATAGTTGTTGTGAAATCCGATGTCGTGCGGTGCGTGAAGACGGTGGTTGTGTGTATCACGAAAGTTGCCCGGCAAAAAAACGCCGTGTGAAAACAGTATTTGAAGGGTTATTATGTAATTTAAGACAAAGATCTGAATTGAAGGGTGCCAGTAAGGATAAAATTGTAAATTCGAGAGAGTTGTCGGTGGCCTTTGCCACCGACTTTGTACTTTAAGACTATAGGTAAGTGTGATCTTAAAGGATGAAATGACGGTATTAGACCAGTTATAAACGGATCATATGAAAGTAAGCATTATTATAGGTTTGAATATATATGTACGATGAACTGTTACTAACCGGTCAAGGAAATGAGAAGGTTACGTGGAAGTATGGCATGGAAAGTATAGATTTGTTAAGAAGAAGTCAATTGTATAAATACTTATTAATTGAGATAGGATGATTGATTATAATTATGATGTGACCGTGAAGTCAAACATAGATATTTGTATGTGTAAATGGAAGTGAGAAAGGTTTCGGGGACGAAACCTTGTTTAAAAGGGGTAGACTTGTAACACCCCAAAACCCGAATGTTTATAATTATCGTATGTCCTATATGACTTAGCATGAAATAAATGATTAGGCTATTTTACCTAGTTAAAATGTATGGCCAAAACTATTAAATGACGAAAGTTGTGCCAATTATGTTAAATGGTAAACACGAGGGGCTAGATGGTATAAAATGAAAGTTGAGTTATTAAAAGAAAATAACAACACACACAAACACACATTCGTGTGTGTTCTAGATCGATCAGGAGCTCCCAAAGGAGCCAAACCCTAGCTCAACCTTAAATGATCAAATTGACACTACAAGAAAAATGACCATTTGGGACTAAATTATGAGGGACTGATCTATCAGTCTCGGATACATAGTATCTGGGATTAATTTATTAGTTACTAATTGTATTAGAGACTGATTTTTTTGTGACTGATGTCCGTGACTAATAATCAGTCCTTAATACTTGGACAACTTATCTGAGACTGAATTTTAGTCACAAATATGTTAGTCTATAAATAATTTTTGGAGGGAAACATATTGGTTACTGAAATTCAGTCCTAAATAACTGCCCCCATTAATAAAAATGGCGCCATTTTATTGGTCACTAATATTCAGTCACTAATATATTGACACCGAGGGACTAAACTATGAGGGACTAATCTATCAGTCTCGGATACGTAGTATCTGGGACTAATTTATTAGTTACTAATTGTATTAGAGGTTGATTTTTTTGTGACTGATGTCCGTGACTAATAATCAGTCTCTAATACAAGAAAAGTGGCCATTAGAGACTAAACTATTAGGGACTTATATATCAGTCTCTAATACGTAATATCTAAGACTGATTTATCAGTCACTAATAATATTGGGGACTGATTTCTACGCGACATATATTAGTTACTAAAAATTAGTCTCTAATGTAGATGGAATATATTAGAGACTGAATATCAGTTCTTTATATTTTAAAGACAGACAAAATTAGGGACTAATATTCAGTTTTGAATGCCTTTTGGCATAGAAAATGATTGGTGACTAATTTTCGGTGTCCAATTATGTTATGCATATTCTACCATCTATTAGGAAGCATCAGGGACTGGGACTGTGACATCAAGCTTAAAGATCTTTTCGAAACCTTATTAGGAATTAATATTTAGTCTCCAATGATTTTTTATAGACAGGAGAAATAATGACAAATAATTAGTTATACTTCATGAAATTTAGTTAAAAAAACCTCCAGGTAAAAAACCTCATCCAATAATCTATTAACAAAGCATCTTAAATTCTAGGGTTTATGTAACCGATAATCTGCTGAACATCTTCTTTCAGGTTTGAAATTTAGTTATACTTCATGAAATATCAATGTTATTTTAGACTGCGGGGTATGGGGCGGGAGTTTGGGCGTGGGTAGGGGGAAACGCCCAAGCCACCATCCCGGGTGGGCTTGGGTTTGGGCGTGGCCCTTGGGGCTTGGGTTTCAAGCCGGGCGTGGGGCGGTATGGCCATCCTAGTTGGCTGAATCTCATTGGCTCACCCGCCACGTCATAGCGGTCCATCCCAAAAGTTTTGAATTTTTAAATTCAAACCGTTGGCTTGGCCAAGCGGTCACCCCAACCCAACATCCCCTATAAATAACCCCAAACCCCAACCATGTGGACCATCCCAAACCCCACCGTGGTCCATCCCAAACATTCGCTATCCCCCCGCTGCCCCAACCGGTCACCCCAACCCCAACATCCCACGAACCTGCTATGGCATCCTGGACCCACGAAGAAGAACTTGCCCTAGTCACAAGCGTCGTTGACGCTATGAAGGGGCGGCCACCGGGCCAAACAAAATATTGGCCGGAAGCTTTTGCGGCCTACCGACTAAACGTCAGTAACGACCGCCACAACGTCAACGCGTGCCAACATAAATGGCTCGAGCTACGTCCCAAGCTCGAGCGTTTCAAGGTTTACTACGAAGCCGTTCCCGGGGGCGAGTTAAGCCACGAGGACCGGGTGGCGGTGGCGAACATAGAGTTTCGCGACAAGGAAAAAAAGGCGTTCGACAAGATCGACCTTTTTGAAATTTATTTAACGCTTTAGGTTTCTTATTTTGTAATTTTTAGGTTTATGTAATTTTATAAATATTAATGAAGTTGTATGTTTTTTTTTATAAATGTTTGTGTACTTTTTTAAATTTTTTGTATTTTTTTTAAAATTTTTTGTATTTTTAAATTTATGCACTTGGATCCGTGTGTTTGTGGCTGGGTTGATACTGGCCATTGATATTGAGTGTGATCAATGGCTAAGGTTTTATCAGGAGGAAAAGGCGGGGTTTTTCCCTCCCTCCCCATGGTCACTTTTGCTCAATCTCCCCCAAATTCACATTCACAGCAAACACTACCAACCTCCAAAATCACACTACGAGCTCCATAGGGTTTCCCCAAATTAAACAAAACAGGTCCAAACACCATCTTCCCCATTCTGCCCCAAAACCCTCGCTCCCTCCCTGGCGCCGGTTTCTCGATACTTCCGCCTTCAACCCCATCACCTGCAACAACCTCCACCGTCACCATCTGTTACCCCTTACCACACACTAACCTCCACCACACCTTTCTTCATCACCGTAACCCCGTACCACCACTGCACCCCGACAACCAGAACCCCGCACCGTGAACCTCCAACCTCCGACACTGAGTTCATCGGAAAATGGGCTAAAAATTCACATTCAAACACTAGGGACTTGATTTGTTTGTTTCTAACCCTAAAACACTGATTATTCATGAATGTTGTGAGTTTTTTAGGGCTGTGGAAGAAGGTTGTGGGTTTTTGCAGAACCGGTGTGCTGATTCATTCCCAAAAGTAAATATCTTAATGTAGAAGATCGTCATCAAAATCATAGCACTTGGGGTTTTGTAAGTCGTTCTCATTTTTGTGAGTTTTTTGTGGGTTTAGGTTGGATAAACTGGTCCGTGATAAGATTTTGGTGTAGAACTTGTATCATGGCTGGTATACATGTCATTTGTTCGTGTAGGGCGATGGCAATATTTCGTTTCTTGGAGGGTGCATTTATCAAATTAACTATTCTTGGCTCTAAAACAACTTTATAGGGGTGGGGATGGTTTAACATTGGTGTGCGTGTGTTTGGCATTTTCTTGAAAAACTAGAAGGGAGGGCGGGGCTACAACCAAGTTTGGGTTTTGGCGTGTGTTTATGGTGATAAAATCGAGACATTGTGGGGTGCGTGAGTTACTCGTGGGTGAATGTTATGTGTGTTATGGTTTTAGTATTTCCAGTACTTATCACAGGTATTTTTCATGGTGGAACTTGATATTGGTTGAATTAGGCTGTTGAAAACTAGTTCAAGCAGTTCTTAATAAAGTTGGCAATACATATTCCGGACCTAGAGGTAGGAATAAGTGCGAGCTGGGGATACAATTTCATGTGTGGAGCCTTAAAGCTTTGTCGAGTTCCATGGAGAAACCTACATCAAAATGTCCCCATATTTTGGACCTAAAGGCATTGTTCTTCAGAGAGAAAATAATCATTAATGCACTTAACATAAGGAAAGAATGAAAAATGTTATGCGATCACAAGTTACTTGAGTGATGTAATCTGTACCCAGTCAAGAAGTCAAGATGCCATAAAAAGTGTATGAAACACTTCAATAGGGATCACAAATGGGTCTTTTGGTAACTGAAACCACTGCACAGGTGCCTTTTTATTTCTCTTGTTATTAAATTTGTTTTATATTCTTCTTATTTTAACCAGCCACACATTTTTGAAGACCATAGTAAAGCTTGTTTGGACTTGTGTCATATTGTATTAAAGCACACTTTGACCCGAACTTGTTCTGACCCAAACCAAATGACCCATTTTTAAAGCGATCTGCACCCATTCTGACCTACACTTGTTCTGACCCGTCACCCAACCTAACCCGCTCTGCCCATTCTACCAGGTGTAGATAAGATACTAAGAATGTATAATTTGTATTATGTATTGAATCTTGCATTTAATATACTTTAGTGTTGACTATAGGGGGTCAACAACAAGGAGGGAGAACACTTGTAATTGAAGGATCTGCAAGCAAAGGTGAGTAATTTTGTCCTATGCATGTCTACATATATTTTTTCCGAATGTTAGTGTAGTAAATTTCAATTCCATTATGTTAAGAGATGTTTTGAAAGGGAATTAATAATGTGTTATTTGGCCAAAAATGACTTAGTAAAGTGTGAAAACCAAAAATATGAGAAGTAAATATTCATCATGTGTTGATGATTTGTTTAAGTACTGTTGACACATGAGGGAGCTCATGGTCATATGAAGTATGAGTAATCACCATAAAATGGTGATTTAATAATGAGCATAATAGAGCAACAGGTCACGACAGAATGTGACTAAAACCATTGTATTTTTAAGTTATAAATAAATAAGAGATTGTTTATAGTATAAAGGGATTTCTAGAAAAAACATGATGCTCGGCATTAAACACATGTGTTTTATGTTGTATGAGTATGATCACTAGAATTTGTGAGGTAATAAGTAGCTTCATGTTGATTCCAATGTTTCTCTCAAGCCCTCTCATTTAAATAGCTCTCCTACCTAACTTACAAAGAAATCAAATAAGGTAAGAACTGCCCATCCTGAATGCTAAGTTCTTTTCACAAATTTTGATCTAAATTGTGTTTCTTTTTTCTTTCATTAAGCAGCCCCTCCTTCAATAGCAATTAAGCTTTTGCAACCAGATCACAAGAAGCACACAGATGATGACGACTCTTGCTTAGTAGCATCCTCATATCCATACTTCTTAACCATACTAAAACTGTTGCATTAGCAAGGACTATGATGTTCAAACCTGCTTCTGAATCAGCCTCGCTGTTCAGGTGTGGCACACGTGCAGAGAGATCTTAAGAGGTACCAACTATTATTAGACTATGAATGGTTCAGTCTGTTTTGGTTTTATTTTCATGGGGTTCAATAGTTTAAGTAATAGCAAAACCTAGCTAACAAATAAATGGTTCAAAATATTGCTCAAAGTGTACTGTAGAGAACACAACTATGTGTCACACCGATTAGTAACAAAAGTTCAAAATTTTGGGCAAAAATGTATGTAGTCAACATGACCTAGCCCGTTTCAACCTGTATAGTTACATCTTGTGCCCGTTAACATCTTTTAAAGATTCTACCAGGTTGCCCTCTTTATTTTTTAATTTTTGTTCATTTTACATCAGCTTTATTCTTAGTTATAAGAGAAGCATCAAGCACCAGAGGCGGAGAAAATTAAATGTGAGGCAAGAACTATGGTAAAATATCATCTTGTCTATGGTTCTTAGCAATATGATCCTAAGGTACTTACATGCATGAACTACTGTTTGTTTTCTTTACAATTACGTATTTATGCCTATTGGGACAGGTCAAATGGGTTGAAAGTGACCAAAGTTAATTAAATGCTTACCTTATAAATTGCTTTGTTTAAAAGTTTAGATTAGTTTCAGATAGTAACGTTTTCGTAATCATATCGTGTACATATTGTTTAAAAGATTGGATTTTTGAGGCCACGTGTTTGATTCCGTCTCCGTTGAATTTGGCACGAGTTTATCCTCTCATTACAGACTGGTATACATACTTTTTTCAGAGAGTACAATATTTGAATTCTTAAAGTGATTGGAATGCAGTGATTTTTATTTTATACGTTGTCAAGGCGCATAGGCCGAGCCCCAAGCCTAGGCGCCTAAAAATCGAGGGCTTTTTTAAATTAGGCGTAAAGTGTAAAATACCTTTTTAGGGGTTTTAGAGATGTTTTAGGACCTTTTATGGCTAGTTTAGGATGTTTTAGGGCTGTTTAGGGCTTAATTAAGCTAGTTTAGGCGAAGTTTAATTAAGTGTACTTTATTCCTTCCGTTGCTTCAGAAGCTTATGGAAAGAATAGCAGTTCCAGGGTACATCTGTCTTTAGTGCATTCTTTTCTTTACTTTGGTTCTTGTTTAACTAATCACGTAAGATGGTTTTCATTTATTTTAATCACTTTGTTTATGTGCAGGCTAGTAGATGCCATCTGGACCACCACCTAATGATGTCACAAACCTAGTCTACATCCATCTGCATATCTAATACCCCAGGTTCCTCTTCCAACTTATCATGGTGGTCCGCATCCTTATGTTATACCAACCATGGAGTACATGGACCTGTGGTGGTGTTTCTCAGCCTGGTATTCGTGGTTTCACTGCTGGTTAGGGGAATGCAATTGACAACAACAATCATTTAACTAGCATGAAGATTGTGAAAGAGGTTTATAAGCGCAATAAAGTTTTGAGTTTTTATTCGAACGCTTATTAGTTATTTGTTTTGTATGTTTGATATTTAGAATTAGGTTGATACTTATTAGACATTTGTTTGAAACATTTGCAATGTGTGGAAGACAATCAAACTTTTAATTGAAGTTATTATATTATGATTTCTACATGTTAAAGTTTTTTTCTTGTTTTTATGTATATAAATAATAATTTTTATTTATTAAAACTAATGTAGGAAAGGCCAATTTTTGTGGCAAAAATTATGTGCCGCTAAAGGGCTTTAGTGGCACTGCTTCTAATGGCACTTTTTTTGTGTGCCATTCATTCCTACAAGGGTCTTTAGCGGCACTTTTCAGGTATTTTGTGGCACATTTTGAATGCCACTAAATGACATTTTTTTTGTAGTGAACTGATTTTCAGTCGCTAAAGTTATGTTTTGGGGACTGAAATATCATAGTATTTGAGACTAATCTGCAGTCACCAAAGACATGTATCGGGGACTGAAATGACGTGGTAACGGGGGACAAATTGAGGACTGAATTTTTATGTATCAGAGACTAACCGTTAGTCACTGTTGGTGTCATACATTCGGGACTGATTTTCAGTTACTAAAAACACTATCTAGGACTAGGTATCTGGGACTGGCTAGGGACTGGCAAATCAGTCCTTGATAAACATTAGGGACTGATTTTTATGTATCAAATACTGATTTTTTAGTCTCTAATACTCATTTTTTTTTGTAGTGTGAAGGGTAAATCGAAGCTTAAATCCATGGATAAACATGGATTAATGATCACCATCAAAAGAGGATCATAAGGTATGTCTTAAATTCTAGATTGGTGATCTTCCACGAAGTGGGTTATGTTCTAATCCGTGAATTGGTATGAAATTGAGTATGAACATGTGTTAGAATCATCATCTATAACAGGAATTATGCATGGTTTGGGCGAATTTGATGTTTTGGGGTGAAACCCATTTGTTATGATAAGGATGAGGGCTTGAATGATCACCTATGTCCAATTCTTGTGTAATATAGATGAATTTTGATATGTATAATGTATTCTTGTTAGAGGAATAGAAAGAAATGTGATACTAGTATGTTTGATGTTTATGCATGAATGATTCATGTTGATTAGTAGAAGGATTTGGATGAATTATGTATGAGATTAGAAGGATATGCATGAACTAGTTGTACATTATGCTTAGGAGGTAGTACACACATCAAAAGTTTGATGAAATTATGAGGAATTTAAGATTTGATCACTTGTAAGTGATTAACAAAGTAGTTATGATGTGGGTTTTGATGATACGATAGAAATGATGATATGTTTGTGTTAATGATGTTTGGAATCATACATGTGTGTGAATGTTTAAAGAAATCGGATAAGAAATGATAGATTAGCATGTTATAAGGTTGAATGATAAATTCCATGTAAGATCCGTGTAATGAAAAGGTTGTGATGAATAATGAATAAGCTAACTATCTTGAGAATGATATATGATAGTTGATACTTGATAAGCGATGTGGAAGCTTGGAAAAGAAGCGGGTCAAACGAGACTAATGCGCATGGGAAGCATATTCGGATGCTATGTAAGTTAAGCTTACACCCTCCTTGTAGAATACCTATTCATTTTATAGATTATGAATATGATAAGTTTATAAATGAGGTATGAAGTTCCGACAAGTTTTGATATGGGTCGAAACATGTGTTCATGACAAGAAACTAAGTTTGATGGTTAAAAAGGGATAAAAGGGTATTATGGTAATTTTGGTTGCAAGTTAACAAAGTAATAAGTTACATGGATGGGATGGCGAATAACTAACATCCCACCAGGATAAAATGGACATTTAGACTTAACGGGTCAAACGGTGAAGATGTCACCCTTTGGCGTTATCGACTAATGAATTTCTTTGTTAAGTATTATGAATTTGTAGAATGTATAGAAAAAGGATTTGCGTTGCTATTATCTAGCAATTCAGCGGATGAAGTATTAGAATGGGTCATAGCTTTGATCCGAGCCAGGTATGCGCATTTACCATTGTAGATAAGTCGCATGATCGGTAATTTATGAAATGAAGTCTTTAGTAGTAAAGGATGGGTCAATGTTGGCAAAAACGCCCTTGATGGGTAAAATGAGCAAATGGTCCTAAAAGTTGATTACAAACAAGCTATTTGATTAAATGAATGTTTTGAAAAAGTAAGAAAGCGAGAAGTATGATTTTCGTAAGCTAAGGACCTTAAAATGCGCAAATACCCTTAACGGGTCAAAATAAGCTCTTGAGCGAAAATGGGTCAAGAGGATGCAAAACATCCGAGAACTTAATCTTTTATGATAGACAATGTTGAAACTATAGGGTTCATGAGGAATTTAGGTCAAACAATCAAGTTATGTTGATGAATGCATGAACGGGTCGAATAAGTGAAAGCGGGTATATAAAGCCGAGAGCTTTAAGTCAATAATTTCCTTAAACCGGATGTTGGATTTCAAGTTTATATGATAGAATGTGAATTTACAAGCATGTAGGAAGAAACGGGAGGTTAAACGGGTAAACGGTTCAAAAGTTATGCGCGTTCAGTGCGTACGGACGACGAAACGGAACTGCAGAAAAATGAAATTTCTAGAGGGGGTCGCCGACGGGTAAGGGGGCGTCGCCGACGGGCACGGGAAAGTCAGTGTTTTTGCTGACGGGTTATTTGCCTGTCTACGGGATTTTTGGGCTACGGGCATTTGCAAGGGCCGTCGCCGACGGCCTCCCCATGTTCAAAAACCTGAAAAATGTTTTCTAAGTTGATTTGGGTATAGTAGGCTTCGGTTTATCATTCATGGACCACGACGGGCCTCCCAAACATGATTTTGATGGTTCCTTAGATGTTTATGGGCTATAAATCTAAGTCTAAGTCCCATGTAATTAATGTATGATTATGTAAGAAGTATGTGAGAGCTTGTATGTGTATATATATGTATGTGTGAAGGTGCGTCTGAGTGTATGTATGCACGTGAAGATATGGGAAGGTATGTATGCATGTGGATGTCTACGTATGTAAGCATAAAGGTATGTACGATTATATAAGGGTTCGGTAAGACCTTGAATGTGTAAATGTGAGTATGCATGTATGTAGAAACGTAGAGACGTATGTACGTATGTAGATGTGTGTTTACGTATATATGAAGATCCGTATGTATGTATGCGTGTATGTAGAGATGTATGAATGTAAGTATGTATGTATACGTGTATGTAGAGATGTATGAATGCATGTAAGTATGTAGATGTGTATGTATGAATGTAAGTGTGTATGTATGCATGATTTCGATACGTTGAGGATTAACGTTATTAATAGTGTGCCTGGAGAATGAACATTAATGCAGATACTTTATCGAAGACTCACAAGGGAATTGATATGTGGATGTAATGCTTAACGATAGACAAATAATTGGAATGGGAGGTGTACGTGATTGAATCTTGTTTATGTATTGTGCACTAATCATATGAATGTATGTGGTGAGTGCAGGTTGTACGAATCACGGGCGGTTATTACGAAGATTAGAGATCGAAGATCGAGTCACAAGATAGATTGTACGGGAATAATTGAGTATGTGTTTTAGCAAACAGGACTTACACCTTATTTTTGTAAAAGATACATATTAAAACGAACTTTCAATTAAGTCAAGATGTTGTAATGAAAGAATTTTTATGGCACGAATTTCCGCTGCGACTTTTGGTTAAATACGTATTAGGGTCTTACAGAATAGCAGTTGTCGGATCGCAACCAAGAAATTGATTCATTTAGTAATAGGAACCATTTCTTCTGTTCCGGTCAGAAATCTTTAAGTCATAAAATTCTAATGTACCCTCTCTATAGATAAAGGACATTCGCATGTAATTGATATCTCTTTAATCCCTATTGATTACGAATGCCAGTATGACAAAACCGCCGTATGAAAATTGATGTATCTTAATAAGTTCCATAGATTGCTTCCATGCCTGATCAGTATGGAGGTTTAATGCATGGAACCACAAAGATATCCTAATGATCATATGGTACTAAAGTCAACTAATAGTATTCAAAGAAGATATCCAGAATGGAATTGTCCAACTAAGTGTCTCTGATTAAATCTGTGTACTCGTAACATAAATATGCCACTTATCTGACACAGGCAAGGATAAATGAACTGGAGCCGAGATTTGGAAAAATCTCTGAAATCTCCGTGTGTCTTGGTTACCTTCTGCAAAGACTACCCTGTTTACCTCCCGAGAGGCAAGTAGAGTTAAGATTAACATCCCACTTTGGGATGGAGTGTTGTAGAACTCTACGATTGATTATGGAATAATCGAAACCCTAATTAAGTAAATTTTAAGATAAGAGATTCATATAGCCTAACTTAATATTCCGAGAGTTTGACATTGCAAAATAAGAAAGACGGTTCATTTTGCTTATGCATTCATTACCGCAACCCTATTTAGACAACGATTAAGAATCGCCATCAACTACCCAGGATCGTCGAGTTATTCAACTAGCTATAAGGATTAGCTATTCCTTAATAATAGTTTTAAGCAATGGTTGGGATAACCATCTCACCTTAAGATAAACTTTCTATAATAGTTGATATATAAGCATCAAGGCTGCTCCTTTGAAGACCTTGTACAGATGGAATGTTAAACGTCCATTGATAGGACAATAGATTGGTAAGTCCAATTATCAGGATCTGAAAGTTGCATTAGAAACGGCAAATAAGATCACACAAATTCATAATCATCTGTAAGATGCCAGTATTCGGCAGAAAATCAAGGATTAATGAAAGTAGCAAACCTCCTAAATTCTTGTTAAGGAATAAGGTTCAACAAAAGATATCACCCAGGAAGGGTGTGCCAAATTTGTTAAATTATCAGGCTAGTTAAGCACTGAATATATAGAATCATTCGAAGGAAATTGAATGTATCAAGATCAAGTAGCTTATAAGCTAAAACCTATTTAAGGAGCTTGGCGGAGCTCGCAATACATTGCACACTAGTGACTGAAGGATGTGTTTCGCCAATAAGTCAAGAAACACTATTACATAATGATATGCAGAATTATGATGTGATGAGCATCCTGTATCGATTGAGGATCGACAGGTTAAAAAACCCCAAAAGGATACATGTACCTAATATAGGGGTCACTTTGAGAGCTTGGAAAGACTCCAGGTATGTTATAGAAGTTAAGTCCATTATGCGACAAAAAGTACATCCAGCATTGTAGCAAATCTTGAGGTCGAGATTTCTTTTAAGGGGGTAAGGATGTAACACCTCTAAAATTCACGTCTTATAAGGTATTGACACGTGTCATAGGTCTGAACGTGTGAAAGAATGTTCTTGAAGGACTAAAGTTGACAAACATGGAAAGTATGTTAATAAAAGGGTTCAAATTGTCAACAAGGGATAAATATACTTTACAATAACCATACATGATGCTCATACCTTCAAACGAATAAATCATGGATCATACGAGGCTAAAAATGAAAGAAAGTGAGAGATTACAAACTACAGGGGTTAAATGTGTCAACATGTTTAAAGTATACCTCTGAGTGACCTTTTAACAAACCCGAAGCTTTGTAACGATTAATTATGCTCACTAGAATGCATGATAAAAATTCCATAAGGTTTCGTTATCGTATGAGAAAGTTATGATCAAATTCGTATACGAGGGGTTAAAAGCGTCAACGATGAAGTTTATGACTTTTCGGGTGACAATAAAGTTAACCAAGGACTTAACAAAGTGGGTATAAGTCTTGAAGCCCTTATAAGTCAATTTAGAGGGCTCATACTGCAAGAAATAATTGTAGAAACAACTTTTTAAAGGGCCAAGGACCAAAACATAAAAATCTAAAAATAGATTTGAGTCAGAGGGGGCGTCGCGTGACGCGAGGGTCCCCTAGGGGGTCTACGCGTGGCGCGAGGGGCCATCTGACTCCTAAAACTTTGGCTGATGGCTGCTAGGTGCTTTGTAACCAACTTAGGAAGATATTTTTCACTCCATGGGCGACCCCTACATGCTTTTAGACCTTAGGGACACATGTTGATGATCAGGGATCAATGGTAGCATGATTTGTCAACAATCTAATGAGATTTAAGCACTATATAAAGGCCCTCATGTTACAACATTGTGATCACACCTTCCATCTGCATTTGTGGAGCTTCCTGGAGCTTAAGAGCAGATCCTAAGCCTTCCTAATCGTGCATAGGACTTCAGTAAGTATGCTTAACCTTTCTTAGTTAAGTTTTTGCTTAGTTTTAGCTTAAAAGTCAAACCGTTGTAATTACCGTTTGACTTAGCGATTAATCATTGTTGGTCCAGTGATTAGTCGAATTGAAGGTAGTTATAAGTTGGTAATTATGTGGGCATTAAACCCTTAAAAGGGCTCCCTCTGATTCCCACTTTAACTAGATCAAATGTCCCGGTCAAAGTTGATTAGAAAAAGTCAACAAAATGCTAATCTTCGAATTAAAGCATAATTAACAATGCAGAAGGCGTATAACCTATTTTATCACTCATATAACTTGGTAATAAGTATAATAACTGGTCTAAGCTTGTTTGATCCGACAATTTCCTGTTTAGACCCGGTTCAGACCGAAAGTCGCAAAACTTTGACTTTTGCTTTGACTTCAATTCTGACCTGTTTTAGTATGATTTGGAAATGCCTTAGAGCTTCCTTAGGACCAGGCTACATGTTAGCATAACCCTTTGTGGTTGGTTCATTGATTATCCGATTCGTTTACATGTTTCCGTTAATTGCTTAATGTTGACCATAATGCCCTTTTTACCATAAAACGAGGATTTTGGATATGTGAAAAGACAATAACCTTTGTTACTGAATTATAAACATGTCCCTAAAGTTTCATATCAGTTCGAGGTCCAGAATAGGAGTTATGCTAAATAGCGCATTTAAGAAGCTTTTTGTTAATTAAACGGCGCAATTAGCATAAAGCCTATCTAAACCCAAATTTTGACACCAAAGCTTTTACCCACTGATGTAATATAATATTTTGAGATTTTTAAAGATTTTTAATTATTTTTAACCTGCTCATAACCAAAGGTTATGGCGTTGATTCGGTAAATACCGATTATACCCTTTTCGGTCATAAAATGAGTTCTACATAGTATTTTGACACCAATCCAATTGATACTGATTTTATATAATAAATAAAGTATTTTGAACTTTAAAACCTGATCAGAAAACTCAGATTTCCTGTATAACCCGGAAATCGCTTAAAATGACTTTTTACGCGTATTAAACGCATAGTTTGGGTTTAAAACCATTTTGCCATATAAAACTTATTATAAACTGATATGACCTATTAAAATAAGTTATTTTACTGATGTATTCGGACCCGAATCTCAGAACTTCATTTAAACTCTTTTATAACCTTTAAAATGACCAAAATACCCCTACGGGGCTTATTTTGAGATTAAACTCGTTTTGGGCATAATGGAAGGTATCCTACTGATATCATAACATATTTAAGGCATATTAACTTAGGAAACCTGTATATGACTCTTTTGGTTACTCGTTACGCACTTGTCGCGTTCGGATCGGCTTATGTGACTAGTTTGCATATATTAGCCGAAACGGGTCAGACCATATCTTTTTGGTCTCAAAATCCAGAATGTGTTTAAGTTACCTATATTAAGCAAGCTTACGAGCTTGTCGGGTCAAAACCACATTCTACACCGGTATTCGCTTTATTATGAGTTTGATCCGTGTCTTCCTTTTGAAAGCTAACCGGTCTAAGTTACGACTTAAATAAGACCCGTTAGGAATCTAATAGGTTAATAAAACCTTCGTTCCAGATTGAGAGCCCCAGTAGAAGTACTTGTGCTTGCTGATTAGAATATACGGCTGAGTATAAAATTGCATTTGCTAGCTCAGGTAAATACTTTTAACTTATTTTCCCTATACGGGCTTGGGATACGGTATTATAATAATACCGCTTGGTTGGGTATCGAATGTTTAGTCGAATTGTGATTAAATTATTGAGGTAATCCGCTTTAATCTGTATTGTTTGAAATAAAAGCCTTTAGGGGTTAATGACTATGTCCCGGATATCCTTGACATCATTGTCTTATAAAATGGCCACGTCTTAAGCACGGGGTGTAGGCATACACTGGAAGTTGCTTAAAGGGAAACGGTATCTCACTCTCTTGTGGGCTTATACTTGTGGCGTGTCTGTTAATCTTGACTCGGTTTCTACATCGGGCCCTGAACGTACAACGAACATGTAAATCTGTATACAAGATTATAAGTATAATTGTCCCAAATTATAAAAGATATTTTTGTGCCTGGTGCATCTAAATAAATTTTCTTAAACTCTTTTCAAATGAGTCGGTTAATTGTATTTACCAGTGAAAACTGACGTATTTTCCAAAAGGTTGAGTGACAGGTACTAAACGTAATTGGCTGGAAGCTCAGGGCGTTAATAAGGAATCTTGCAAGTTCTAGGCGTCTAAAGTCTGTTAAACAATGTTTATGTTTTAAGATCCGCCTGTGGATCCTTTACCTTCCGTTGTAATACTTTGATATTACCTTATATTCGGATTGTAATATATTTATCTTTTGCTTTCGCTGTGCATTTGTATATTGTGTTGTTTGACTATGATGATATCAATTACGTCACAATACTCCCCACCGGTGATACGTGGAAAGTCGGGGTGTGACAGGTTGGTATCAGAGCCAACACTGAGTGAATTAAACACTAGCCTTTGTGTTTAAATCTCAGTTCCACAGTTGCACATTCTTGAGTCTAGACAAGAACATAGGACTAATCCTAATTCGTTCATTGTCTGTTAAATTGTTTCTTTTGTTATTTTTCTGATTTGCCCTTGCATGGACAAGTCATTTTCAGTTTGAAGTCCCGTTTAGGGCAACCATATACATGTTTAAATTTTAATGGAACGATTATATTTAAAATATCATTCCTATATTATAAGATCTACCATTATAATAAAATGGCAAAATCTAAAAAGGACAAGACCTAGCCATGTGTCGTTATAAGACAGGGCCAAGACGGTAGTTCCACAATTAGATTCAGATCCTTGTTTACATCTCAATTTAGGATTGTTCTGAGTTAAATATTAAAAGAATCTTAAAGGTAAAACCTAGCCTAAATGTCATTTCAGACATGGCCAAGACGGTAAAACCTATCCAAAAGATTCCAATCCCTGTTAACATCTGTAAGTATGTTAACATTTTTGGCAAACTGTGAATCGTTAAAGTCACACAGGCCATCTTTAAGGATGAAGTGCCTACGGGCTATAATTAGCGTCCTCTGAGACTAAAGACAGTAGTAGTCTTTGACTCTCTGTCAAGAAAAGGTAATGAAATATGTTCAAACCTTAATGCCTCGATTCTCTGAAATCATGGCTTATATCATCCTATAAGAGGATCATATTATAAATATCCCTTAGAAGGGAAGTGCCTACGGGCTATAGTTAATGTCCTCTGAGACTAAAGACAGTGGTAGCCTACAACTCCCTGTCAAGAAAAGGTAATGAACTTTGATTCAAACCTTAATGCCTCGATTTTTTTATCATTTAATATATAAAATTATATTACTCAACACGTGTAATAAAATAGGTATTTATAAATATATTGTTTTTTATTTAGTATATAAAATTATATTTATTTAACCCGTGTAATACACAGGGTTCTAACCTAGTTGATTGAATAAGGGTAGAACGCTAGATGTTGAAATAGAAGGATAAAAAGACAAAAATACATTTCATAACATCTACACGTGACATGTCTCATGATTGAACTAGTGTAGGCTTGCTACACTACTTGTTTTATTTGGTTGTGAATATATAGAATCACCGGGGTAACCCTTTACCCAAAAAAACATCTACACGTGACAAGAGTTAATATATTTAGTACATTTTTTAAGCTCAAGAATAAAAATATATATTTTTTAAGTTTTGAATAATATTTTATTCTTCATAAAAGTTCCTAAGTTACATCAAAACAAAAGGTAGACGAGCAACAAGCTGTGTCTTTCTGGATTACAAACCCTAACCTTCCAAAGACAAACCCTTGCCCTCCTGAGGTTGAACAACTACTGTGGATGACCCGTTAGACCCTGGTCAAGAAGTGGATAACTTCTGGCGCTAGGGAGCCAAATGTATCAAAGGCAAAAGGAAAAAGACATGCTGGTTCTCTGCACAAGCTTTAACGTGCTTATTATTATATACATAAAAGATAAACTTGTTAGCGCGAGTCATCTTTGTTGCTTTTTGTTTTGCCATCAAAGTTTAAAGATTTATATTATTATTTAATATAACAATTGACGCCGATCTTAGCTACAGTGCCAAAGGGCACATTAGGTATTTTATCACCCAGAGCCACGTTATTTCTTCTCCTAAATCCACGTTGCCTCTTCTGCTGCTATGGCTCCCTCTCTTCCTGCCAAGTAACCCTTCACACCTCTTCATCAAACTTACATCAAAATCATCAGCGCGATATCGCAATCAAAATCCAATACCTATCTTCTTCATCGAAGATGTGTTTGACGAAGAGAGGGAGTGGTGGAGTAAACCGGCCTTAAAGCAAATCTGATTGCCCAATTCTGAAACATTTATTGTGAAAAACATAATTTATTCCTTCATGAACAGTAACATAAATTTTGATTTTCTTATATTATACCATCATTATAGAAAGCAATAATTTATTCCTAATAATAATGTGATTTTGGTTTGCAATTGTAAGCCTTCAAAAAGGTTTTATACATCCTCATTAACTTAATTAGGTAATTAATTAACTAATTTTTTATTAATTGTAATGATATTATTGTTCTTATTTTTTATAATTATAATTACTTTTAAACATATTTTGTTTTTCTTTAATAACTCTTAAGATAAAATACAATGCTTTATAAATTGACGTCATTTACCCTTTTTCGTTATTCTAATAATATGATATAATGCTTTATACATTTCATTATTCTAATAATATAGTACAATGTTATATTAAACTCTAAATATATCGTTGTAACATACTTATTTTATCTGCGTTTTAATAAAAGTTTTGTTCAAAATTGAACGAGTCAATTATATTTTTTTGTTCTTTTCCATGAAAAACCAAACCGATATTGTTCGAACACATTCGGTAGCGGTATAGAGTACATTTTATATCATAAGCTATAGCGAGTATCGGTCATAAACAAAACCGATACCATCCAAACAACATTGGTGCCATGTCAATTTACTTTTAAAACCTTTATCGATATTCATTCTTATAGTTTTTTACCGATATAAAACATGTGTCAATATCCTTTTGAGTATATCATGACTTTATTTATTTGGGTTTATCTTTCGATCGCTATACAAAGTGCCAATTACGGTACCGATACTTTATTGAATCGAATGATAATACCGACTGACTTCCCGCCGCAATGTGCGGAGGAAGTCTACTAGTTTTAATAGCTTAAAAGCTCACATATGGGTGTTTCATGAATATTATTTAAAATGCTAAAACTAATTGTAATCTTAGTTTACTAAATGATGTATTCATATTTTATTTTTTACTACAACACATTCTAAACATATCATTGTCCTTATTTCTATATACTTTTCAATTAGCTGTTCATATATACTTTTCGATTCGCCGTTCTACTTTTGGTTATATGAGACCGTGACAAGTTTTTTTAACGTTTTAGGTATATTTCTTTTTGTTTTTTCTTTCGTTAGTTAACTTAAATAATAACTAAACACATTTAAGGGGTATGGCTTTTTTTGTGTGTCTTCTCTTTTATTTGCTAAAGGGGTGCATCGATACGGACCGATTTCCGCTCGGCGCAACGCGCGAAGACTAGCTCTAGTTATATAAAATTCCATTTCATAGCGTAAGTAGCGTTTCTAATTGTTAGACTTTGGCCACCAAACTTTGTATGGTGGTCAAGTTTAACCCCTGCAATTTTCTTTTGTTTTTTTGTAGTTTGGGAAAAAAAATTCCCACCTCACTTTCTAAAAGGTTTATATAATATCTCTTTGACCGCTTTCATTTTCTATTACGTGTAGGTATAAGTTCGAGTTCAGACACCAAACTTTTCCTGGTGGTTACATACATTTAGTCCTTCAAGTGTTTTTTTAGTCTTTAGTGAAAGGGTTTTTCTCCTTTCTCTCAATTTTCAAAGTTGTCACTTTTGTCATCTGCTTTAGAAAAGGTTTATAAATTATCTCTTTAACACTATCGAATTTCTAATACGTGTTGGCATAAGTTCAACGTCGTATACGTTTTACATTGCGTAAGTAACTTAGTGTTATGATTTTACGTTTTTTCCTGCTTTTGGTTCAACTAGTTAAATTAAATTCAAGAATAAAACCTCTAGGATAAATTATAAAGAATGCATTTAATTAAAACAGCACGTTTAAGATAACGTAGGGACAAAATTTGTAGCTTGTCTCCATAAATTATTTTGAGTGTCTACACTCTATTATTTTTCATATTCAACTTCACAGTGCTGCTTTTAAGTTTAAATTTTAGAACTTTCTTTTAAAATTTTCAATCAAAATAATTCCAATAAAGTAGTATAAACATGGATTTCTTCTGGTATCAAATCCTTCAACTCCACACACACATATAGGCATGCTTATACTTGTAATGAGTTGTTACTTATGTATTCCATTTCATACACATGTGCGTACACATTTTATTCTTGGAGGTGATTTTAATTGTAATCTTGAAAATATTGTTTATTTCAAGTGTTATTGTTGGTCATGTAAATGTTTTCTCATTCGAATGTATGGTGTGAAGTTTTTTTTTCTTTTTTTGGGTATTGCGTTTTAGAGCATACGTAGTGGGACGGTATATACCGCCTTCTCCCTCTATGGCGCCTCATAGCATAGCGGCGCTATAGGGGTGCAAAATCTTGTTCCCGTTATATGCATAGCGGCGCGAAGGAAGAAAGATTCAAAGCCCCATTTACACACATATATACAAAGCCCCATACATATATAACCCCACTACACCCTCTTGTGATATAAAGCCACTCTCTTACGCGTTTCGCCACTTGTTACATAATGCACTACATAATGCACCACAAAGGGCTTTATGACTACACATGGCCTTAGATCAACCTTCACTTTCCTTATTTTGTTTTATAATGCTGCAATTTTATTAAAAGCAACCCTCTAAAAGTTTGTTTGGACATGTTCCGTAAGTAAATTTTTATTTGAACGGTGAATTTCTTGTTTCTTGTGAGACTTGAACCCAAGATCTCACACTTTAAGTGTATAAAAAGGTTTTGTTTTGCAGCTGGACCACCAACCCTAGTATTAAAAGATGTCAAAAGAAATTATTTTTGGAGTTAACTGACATTTTCATCCTTGTGGTGCCATTTCAGATTCTAAGTTGAGATTAACTTACAATATAGTCATTAAATTTAGTAAAGATTATGAGTTATGACAACTTAGAAGAGTCAAAGTGACCAAAATCCACAATTTTGGTGCTGGTTTGGACAAATTCTAAGTTGAGATTAACTTACAATATAGTCACTAAATTTAGGCTGAAACGAGTTAATATGATCCAATTTACTGCCGCTTCCTATAAACATGTACGTTCGGTGGCAAATGATTTGAAAATGGTCCAGGCGTTTTCTAATATATCGATATCAAGTTCTGGACCTTCCTCTATAAATTAAAATGTACAAGTTAATTAGTTTTGTATGCAAATTTTCATTTGTATTAAAAGTACCAGGTGTCAAATTGGCAATTTCGTGATTGTATGAGGGTGGGCTGGAATTTATAACCCGAATGACGACTTATATATTTATTCATGTCAAAGACATCACCACAAAATTAACATCACACACTGTAAAGTTTAAAACATGTAACCAAGGGGGCCCAAGACCCAAACATCCAAAGGGTCCGACAAGTTTTCAAAAGTTATTATATATTATGTATAATAAAAGTCCCAAAAACTCGTGTTTACCTACATGTTCAATTGTTAAGTTACCCAAGTCTTGTAAAAGGCCCAACAATCATTTAAGCCCAAATTTTAGACCCAATTAAAGAAATAACAATGATGGGCCAAATATGCCAAACATGTCAAACAATTTGAAATCAAACATGCCAAATTTAAGGAGATAATTCGACCCATCTTCTTATGAATGGGTCAATTTCTACTATGTATCATCTCTAACGGGTCAAACATGCCACACATGTCAAACGAGTTGAAAGTTGTTCAAAGTGGTTCATAATTCATAAACCTCCTAATTCATCATCATTATTTTTAATTACAATATAATCATCAGTTATAACTAAGAAATGACTACAAAAATATTAAAAATTTGGATAACAAATGTTTTGGTACCAGAGAAAGGGCTGCTGGGGTCTGTTTCCTTGGGCCAGTGAAAGGATATGTGGGGTTGGGCTTTGTGCAGTTCTGGCACCTTTTCCGTTAAAAGCATCAGGTCTCAAATGGGAGGGTCGGCGACGCTGCATCAGTTCGATTCGTTCTCTTGGAATCATTGGGTGCCAAAAAAAGTGTCTTTCGTGTCTTGGCGGGCCAGGTTGAACCGCCTCCCGACGGCTGATGCTCTTACAGGCGTAACATTTTTGTTCAAGATCCTATTTGCCGGCTCTGTGGGGAATTTCCAGAAACTACAAAAACATATCTTTACTGGGTACCAATTCGCTTAGATGGTGTGGCAAGTGATATCTCATTGGTGGAAGGTGCAACCGATCTATGCCTTCCATGTTTCGGATCTCCTCCATATGCACGATTTATTGGGCGGGTCGAAAGCTAAAAGGAAAGTAGTTCAAGGAATTGTGTACACGGTTATTTGGAGAGCAAGGAACAATGTCATTTTTAATGCGAAATCTCCCTCGGTGGTTAACGTGATTGAAGAGTCGAAGACTCTTTCCTTCATTTGGATCAAGAATAGAGCGAGAAGAACGGGCTTAACTTGGGAGGATTGGAAACGTTTTAATATAGATAGTATGGGGTAATGCCATTTGTTGTTATTTCGTTTGTTCGGGTTGTAAGTGCTAGCACCTTGCTAGTTGGCGTGTTGGAATAAAATTCTTGGTTTTGTTGACCGTTAAAAAAAAAAGTTTTGGTACCCGCCCGTGCATCTGGAGTATGCATTAAACTATATACCTCTTTGAGTTTTGAAAATCCTCTAAATTAAGGATGAGCCTGACTATCGAAACACACTTAATTTTCTTTGTTTAAAAAAAAAAATCTGATACTTGAAACAATTCCAAGAAGGTAGAACAGAACACCATACAACACCTTTTTTTCATTGGCACCTTTCGAACCCAACCGTTGGTTGACATTACAAAGCGCAAACCCACTACACGAGGCTCCCACGTGGCCACATGCGCGGAGTCCCCGTGAGTGTTGGGCAAACTTGGGCTTGTATTCTGGGACTAATATAGGGATGATATAGAATAAGAATAGAGTAAACTGCCAAAATGGTTGGTTTGGTTTAGGGCTAGTAATTGGGTACCTGTTAAGACACGATTAGACCTGTTTGACTGAAAAATACACCCTTTGATTTTTTTAATTTTTAAAATAATTAAAATTACAATGTTAGGATCTAGAATTTATTCATCTTTGTACATAAAACATAAAACTGTTTTATAAACATGAGGTAGAAAGTAGTTAAACGAGTCGTAATCATGTTTGAAACTTATGTTGTGCGCGTCGTCAGAAACCTGTTAAACCTGTTAAGACATGATTTGACAGCCTTAGTTTGGTTACTTTTGTCACTTTAGTCTAAAATTCAAATCTCTTGGTTTCAATTTTGTTCTCATTTCCATCCAAAAGCAAAATTTGGTTAGATTTTTCAGTTAACATCCAGTTTTTTTTGTCTTTTTCCTCCCTTTTAATGAAGGGCAAAATGGTCAAATTTTTTAAATTTGTTATAAGAAAACGTTAAAAGACCATTTTGCCCTTCATTAAAAGAGAGGAAAAAAACAAAAAAAAAAAACTAGATGTTAACTGGAAAATCTGATGGGATTTTGATTTTGGTGAAAATGGCAACAAGACTGAAACCATAGGGACCCAGATTAAAAAGGTTTGAGTTTTGGACTAAAGTAGCAAAAGTGACCAAACCTCCGGGACCATTGTGGCAGTTTACTCCTATAATTCAGTATAGCATCTCTATACTTTTTTCTCAAGAGTAAATTACAAGTTTTGTCCTTTATTTTAGCACCATTTTACAGGCGGTGTCTTTTAGTGCAAAAGTTGACAAGTTTTGTAATTAACGTTCTAAAATCTTGCATGTTCTATCCTTTATGCCAAACCCAGTTATATTTTTTTGTTAATTATGGTCATATACTGTAAGGTCCGCGTTTGCGTCTAATAAAAGACGACTAAAGGACACTAGAAATAATTTTTTTTTCTTAAAAGTGTCCAACTTTTCGGAATTTGAAACGATGATATCAATAACGCATGTGCATTAATTAAACAAAATTTGGGCATGACCCGTCCATAAAACGAGCATACCCCTGTTTTAAACATAATCAGACTAGGTACAATTCTACGATTCATTTGACAAAATACTACTAAGAACCAATACAACAAATTTTGGACCAAAAACATTTGAACAATTTAGCTGAAGCGTTTGGTATGACATAACATGAACACGCGCTCGCTCCGATTCTCCAAGTCGCCTGAATTGAGGTTTTACCTACATTCAACAACAAAGCTTTAAAAAGTTAGTCATTATACTTATTTGCTTATAAAACCGTCACTTTAGTTCCATTCGTGTATGTACTTTCATTTCTCTCACGCATTCAATTACCCAATTAAATGGGTATGACATATATTTTCATACAACTAACCCGTTAGTAGATGATGACGACCAAACATAAAATGTTATATAAACTAAAACGTCCATAGCATATTCTAACCGCATAAGTTACTTCAACCCGATTATCCTTTCAACATTCAACCGTTTCATTATTATATCAACACTTCGAAAGTCCGACATTCATAAACATGCACTTTCAAACATACTCAATAATAACTTGGTTAGCAAACCCGTAATCTCAACATATTCAAGTACTACATCTTCGTAAAAAGGACGTCAACCATTTAAATGCATCTAATTAACTTACATTCCAAACCCAAGGGCATTATTAGTAACGCTAATTCTCAAATGCATCCAAATCATGCATTCGCACATACTTGCACACATACATACTTACAATCATACACAACTACATACCTAATATACATTCAATCATACCTACAATCATGTATTCATACCTACGTGTTCCGTACGCATTCTTGTATACCATTTACATGCAATATATGTCCAACTTCATTACATACATCTATCATACTCTTATATAAATTACATGAGGCTTAGACTTGGGTTTAAAACTTATAATCGTCAAGGAAACACTCGAAATCATGTTTGGGAGGCCCATCGTAGTCCACGGATAATATACCGAAGCCTACGATGCATAAATCACATAAATAATATTTTTGACAGAACCTTCACCCGGCTGTGTCAGCTCACCACCCGGCCGTGTCAACTCTGCACTTTTTCTAGCCATTAATTCTTACCGAAACGGACATAACTCTCTCATTTTTCATCCGTTTTACGTCACGTTTCTTCCTACATGATTGTAAATTAATATTCTATCATGTGAACTTGAAATCCAACATCCGAGTTAAGGAATTTCTTAACTTATACGTGTTCGGCTTGTTATTCATCTACGAACTATTCGACCCGTTCGTGCATTTATCAAAATAATCTATTGATTTGACCTCAACTTCAATGAACTTAATAATTAAAACATTATATTACTTAAACAAACTAAGAAGTGATTACGGAAATCACTTACTTAATACTACTCATTCGATAACATCTTCAATAACAAATTTCAACATAACCTTTAACGATTATCATACAATTAATTTCATTACTATTAAAGATGGAGTCCGGGAGTTTACTTACCTTGAGCGTCCAAGTTCAAGCATAGGTTCCATGCTTACTTTTGACCCGTTAGCCTCCGTGCTTGAGCCCGTGGACATGTTATCTATCCTTTCATGACCATATATTGATATCCTTGTTAGTAAACAAGAACACGCATAACATCTATCATGATAAATTTATGCTCTACACTTGGCTCTCATTAGTCAATTTCTAACAACACATAGTATAGATTAACAATGAGACCCTTCCTACTCGTATGATATGAACGCGCCATCACATATCTCACTATAAACATATCATGCATCACAAGACTTCCTAATTCATTCAACATTTATAAAAACAACCATTCAAACATTTAATCGAACACTTGGTGTGCATACAACATTTCAAGCACTATGTACATATGCTTTATGCATAACCTACTCCTTCACATCAAACATGACCAATTTCAACCAATTTCACATAGCTTCTTAGTCTACATAAAAAACATCTACCAAAACTCTAATACTTATACATTCATATTTCAATTTCTCATAAGTTTCATCATCTAAGAATCACTATAATCTTACCATGTAACTAGCACAAAAGGGTTTTACTTTAATCTTTCAATATAATCAAATTCGAGCATAAATCACATTCTACATGATGATATTTATTCACATACAAACTCGGATTCATACAACTTTCACTGATTAATCGAAACCCACTTAACAAAAGCTTCAAAACATAAAATTGAACTCACCTTATGTTCAATACACTTAGATTAAAGGGTATCTTGACTCATGCATTCGATTTTTTCCCTAAATCAGGTTTAATTTCTTGAGTTCTTGTGTTGGAATGAAGGAGAAGGGTTTCTCCTTTGCCCCTGCCCTTTCTCGCGACCACACCCCCACACAAAACACTGAGTTTTGTTTTTTTTTCTTATTTTAATTATAACATTTACACTTTCAGCCCTTGTACATACTTTTATTGTCATTCTAGTATAAATGTTTCATTCTTTATAACTTATATCATAGTTATTAAAATTAACTAATTAAATTAAACTCTTAAACACCAAAATAATCTCTTATAAATTTTTGGGGTGTTACATATACTTTACACATAAGGACATTCTTGCCATTTCACCTTTTCATAGGCTATTTTGTAAAGAATTGTTATTGAGGACTACTTTTTACAAAGCTAAAAGATAAAAAAAAACAAATATAATCTTTCACTCTCTTTAATCTGAAGAAAGTCCTCCTCTCTCTTCTCTCTCCTCTCTCTCTCTAACACAACTAAAGAGGTGACGGTGACGGTGAAGGGTGGTTGTGGTGGTGGTGGGTAAAGGGTGGTGGTGGTAGTGGGTTACAGGCGACGGTGGGCGACTTGGTTTTGGTGGCGTTGGGTGGTGAGTGAATGTGAAGGTGAAGGGGTGGTTGTGGTGGTGGGTTAGGGGCGGCAGTAGGCGATTTGGTTGCGGTGGCGTTTGGTGGTGGGTGATGGTGAAGACGGGGTGGTTGTGGTGGTGGGTTAGGAGCAATTAGCAACTGCACAGAGTAGTTGCTAATTCATACTATATAAATGATTCACGTGGGGAGTGGGTTAAAGTCCATTAATTATTATCTATATCTTAAAATGCAAGGTCGGTGGACCATGCATTTTTGTATTTCACCCTCAGTTTTAGATATATCACACATTCAACCCACATATTTTGGTATATGACACCTTTACTTTTAACTTTTGATAATGGACTATTTTAACCCCCTATTTTTTTCTACTTAATAATTTCACACATCATTTTATCCAGCTTTGTTTATATTACTTTTACGACTTCACCCAGCACCGTACGAGACATTATACTCTTCTTTATTGTGCCTAATCATGTTAATGTCACGAACGTAACGTGTGTGACAAAGCAAAAAACGAGTCACATTACGCGCGGTCATCACACGTAAATGTCCTCATCGTAATGCGTGTAACAAAGCTGAAAGACAACGATGCCGCCGCAACGCGCGACACGAGTCAAAAATCTAGTTCACATGGGAATCAAATGTGATGGTGGGTTTTATATATATATATATATATATATATATATATATATATATAGGGGTAGGTGATGTGCTCGAAACGGGTTAACTAAAACAACTAAAATTACCCTAAATCTAGACTCTCTAAGTTTTAAATTTATAAAACTAAGACTCTCTAAAACCCTAAATCACACAACCGGCAAGTGTACCGATCGATGAAGTATAGCCTAAGGAAGTCCGAGTATCGAACCCAAGAGACTCTACTGATCACGATAACGACTCTATCTAGACTTAGACTGACACGACTTAACTAAATGTTTATTAATTGGGGGGGGGGGGGTTTCTAAAAAATCCTAAGAATGCAAAGAACGAATACTAACTAGACTAGACGAACTAGACACGAACTCTCACGAAGACTGAACTCAAGGATGGTGAAAGAACTACCTAGACAGGAATCCTGATTGCTTTTAGTTATGATTATAATTGGAAGTTGTCTGCTATGGATCCGGGATCTTGAAATTCTCACCTATCGGGAAATCTAAGGACCTTTTCAAGAGCACGCTAAGATCCCCTAAAGGTTGTTAAACTACCGGTTTTAGACTCTCTTACAAGACATCTAATGGTGTTTATAAAAGTATCCTACAAGGCTCACTCCCTTACGAGACCTAAACCTAGGATAGGTTTGTTTTCTCAGTTAGACTTGCTAGACAGCAGCAAATAGGTTAACTTTCTAAGAAGGACCCACCTTGCGGTTTAATCACTTAGACCTAGCAATAATCTCGCACCTTACAGCTATTGATGATTAGTAGAACACTTGATTTTATTAAATTACTGATTATTACTTCTAAGGTTACTTACTCGATTTTCACCCTAAAGGATCAAAGATTTATTATGTGATATAGACACTCACCAAAACCTAAAACCCTAGCCTGGCTCTATTCCGTGATAAAGACCGTCACCAAGATTCAAGCGAAACAATAATCAACAATTAAATACCATCAAGCACGCAAACACATCTAACCGATAGAACCAACCGTTTACAATTTATAAACTATCCATAGCTTCCATAAATCCAAAAATAATCAAACTTAAACAATCATTCATCCATGTCTAGGTAAGTAACAAAAATTTAGCCAATAATCATTGTCTCAAAAATAATCAAACAAGGTTTAGAACAAGAATTCATCGGACAAAGAACAAGAAACTAGAAAATAAAAGAAATCGTAAGGTAGAACCCGTAAATTCCTTGCTCTCCAAGCTTTTTGTTCCCCTCCAATGATTCTAGACCCTTATTCTTTATTCCTGCTGATCGAACCTCTGATGATGTCTTCTTACGTCCCGTCCGAATGATGTGCGGCTGATGATCTCCCCCAAGTTGTGATTGGCTGCCTCTTTTATCATAAAATCGTATATATGCCCCCCAATGTTGCCGTAGATATACTGCTGGGCTTGTAAGCCTCCTACGGCCCACACATGATTAACAAATTCTGCTGGTGGGCTACCATGTCTTTCACGGCCCAAATACACTTCAAAACAAGTCGACTTGGTCGTCTTCATTGCGGCCCGCGGAAATTCCCCAACTCAGAATAGGATTTCTCATATATTATAACACTGAACAAATAATGATTCTCAATGGCCCAGATTTCACGTGATCATGCATTGGACATAAAGCCCTACAAAAGATTCCCTGCCAAGCCCCATTGAATTCTCATCCAAATTCTTACTAATGTTGACTTTTTGATTTCTTTTCTAATAATAATAATAATAGTAATATCATAGGCCAGCTTTCATCTAGTTGGTATCTTAGCAGCCCTCTAACTGGTATCGGCCCACTCACAGAAAATAGTGGCAATTTTACTTCAGTCACTGGCGTTCTCCTCTGTCCAACTGGCTGGTTTTTTTCATATTACTCGTTTTTGCTCCATTTACACCGGTACCTGCCAAAACACAAGATAAAATAATATAATACTAAAACTAAATAAAAACAAATAAAAACTGTACAAAAATTATACAATTTACACGGAACAAATACATGTATTTTACCACTTATCAGTAGGTTAACATACAAAAGGGCTTATCATACTTCACGTACGCTACGCTTCCAACCGTCCGATCTGGGTAAAAATAACGCATGGAGCCCTAATAACGCATGGGGAGCAGTTTTTTTGTGATAATCACGCATGAGAGGTGATAATCACGCATGGGTAGTTAATCACGCACGTTATAAATGGCAAAAAAAATAATCACGCATGTTGTGTGTATTGTCGCGTACGATAATGTATGATAAGCAGTTTTGTACATTATACTTTCTCTCTCTCTATATATATATATATGGATCCCATTAAGTCTAACCAACTCCTGAATCAATCTTCACCGTTAAACTCACAAAAATAACTGATCTCATGGCAGTTCAGGGCAGTTCTTCCTTTACGGTTTCTAGCAGCTCCCCGTTTTTTTGCCCACGTCTGGTAACCTCCAACCTGTCTCCTTTTTTTCCTCCTCACGTCGCAGGTATCCTTCATATACTACACATCTGATTTATACATAGACAAATAACATAGCTTTCACCAATCGCTATCTCAAACCTTCATTCAATCACAACCTGGTAAGCATCTAGATTTTAGTTAGGGTTTCTTATGATTATATATTTTGTGTTTGTGTTACTATCCCGCCCGATTTGTCCCTAAATTCCTAACCCCTTTCAAGTTGCAGATGTTTTACACCCCCACTGATCTACCATTGTCGTTGAAATCTTCAAGACCAAGTTCATCTTTCACGTAACACTAATGCTTCTTCAAATTCATCTTGATTTTCACTTATGTGGCTTTGCGAATAGTCAGTCCATCACATAGCAGTTAATCAAAAATCGAAACCCTCAATGATTCAGAACCGATGTTGAAGATTTAGAGATGATTCAGTTGGAAATATCCAGATGGGTGAGAAGCCATTTTTTTGTTGTCTTCTTTTGTTCAGGTATTATACGATTCTTCACGACTAAGAAGTTCATCCGTTCGTTCAGGTATCATACTCTGAATTAATCTAATCACACGAATTTGTTCTTTAAAGTTCAATCGATTAGTTCCATTGATGATCTTGATTGACAAATTTACGTTATCGAGTACATTATTACATACATTTTGCAGAAGATCGGGTGACCTGAGTGACACTGAATCCGAGTCCCCGACCAATAGGTTTACATGGTACAATGGTACTAAGCCAACCCATGGTTGAGAAAAAAAGCTTTTAATGTTTATGTTTTTTCATTGTAAACAGATTAAGTGGGTGTTTGTTTTATTGTAGTGATCTGAATGAGCCTGCACTATCAAGAGGTGACATCTTAATGAGTTCCATTATGGTGAGTTGATCGAGGTTTGGTTAAACTCTATTTTTTGTTCACTTGATCCTCTAAGCTGTTAAGTTAATCTTTTCACATATGTTCCATAGACCACAGGTTCGGTACCGAAAAATAAAAACTTGTGGCCAAACTTTGTTCTAAAAAAACTTTGTTCTAATTTCATGATTTGTTAATTCAATTGTGCCATGACTTTAATTTTTTCAGATTGATTGAATAAAATGAGTGAGAATTTATTTGGAGTTTCAATTTTGTAACGACCTCACCTCACCTCAACCTCGTCAGCTGCTGCAACGTGCTCAACGCCAGATTTTAATCTCTTGCTACCAGGTATACATATATGAATCTCTTCATTTGAAACACAAATTACAAATTAATATGGTCTGATTTTTTGTTTCCATCAGTCAACTTATAAAATCGTAATTGTTTGAACAGGTACTAAAACTGCAACTCGATTATTATGAATTTGATTGTACTTAATGTTTTTTTTGACCAATAATTGGTGGTTTCCAAATTTCATGAACAAGGAATTTTATCAAAAGACTTTGGGGAGATTGGGGTGGATTTGGTGAATCTGTTCAGGGGTACTCCAGGGGTCGGGTTACAACATCGTTTTTGGAGAGTGTGTAGGTTGTTGTTTGAACAGCCACTATGTAGAAAATACCCCAGCTTATTTGAACTGGAAAGGGTAAAAAATGTTGTTATCGCGGACAGGTTGTCGATAGAAAATGGACTGAACAGGTTATCCGTATCGTGGCGGCGACAACCGGCGAGTATGGTGGAAGTGGCGGAGCTCATAGATCTGACTAACACAATCTCGATGTTTACAGCGAGGGCTGGGGAAGACGGGTGGACCTGTGTCACACCCTGCTAGTAGCGGAAGCGTATTGTGTGTGACGTAAGAAAGGTAATCATTGCATCCAAATGTATTAACAACATGAACCAACAACGATGCCATAGATATATAACTTCCAACGAATATTTACATATTTTCCCAAAAGTAGTTTCAAGTACCATACAATGTTCACAACATTAGACATAACATAGTTATCAGTTTGTTTTTACACATCACAAAAGATAATTTTAACATAAAATTAGTAAGGTTTTGTTTCCTATATACCCATACGAAGTTGGGATATAGAAGACAAACCCTTCAAAAGTGGCAATCGTTGTCATTTGTTTTCCCGAATCCCATAGTGAATCACCGGCTCAAGACCTGTTTTCTGAAATACATGTAGTTTTAAAAAGTCAACAAAAGTTGAGCGAGTTCATGCAGTATTTGTTATCATATGAAATCTCATAAATGTTATCTTGTAATCATGGTATGTTCTGATTCATTCATGAAGTCTGTTAAGGATCTATCAGTGGGTAGCGAGCCCCCTGACATAATGCACCATAAGCAAATAACCAAACCGAGAACACTTTGTCATCATTTGGGATCACAAAAGCACTCCAGGGTATACCAACCAGGAGTGGGGCGTGCCTCAAGCCCAATAGATCTACACCTTTTGCACCTTGGTCACTAAGTGATTAATGGTTACTAATGTTACCTCCCTACTTATGCACATTGATCATGTTATCTACTACTCCGTAACTAACATACCAATAGTTTTAGCATGTATTTCCCCTCGATGTTTTTGAAAACAAAACATTGAAAATAGTGAAAGGAGGGACATGAACTCACAAATTTGCGTTCCGTGTAATATGATATCGAAGTGAGCGTCCGTACGTGTCAATAACCTACATGTGTACTAATCTCGTTAGACACTAGGTCTTTCGGACCTCGTACAAGTTGTTCATCTTGAATTCTTTATTATGTTCTCGTTTGTCATTTTTGGAACAACTTTGTATTTTAGAGCGTTGATAGTTTACTCGCTCGATTGTTATGTGTATACATGTATTCTATTCGTGTTGAATTTCATAAGCGTATTCATGTATTCTATGTGTATTGACTTATGTGTGATCGGCTTCGTTCTTCACACGTCCTCGTGCAGTGCACGCATGCCATTGAGCCTTTGCTCATGTCATTGGGCCGAGCCCATGTCATCTATGTTATCGTATCTAATCCATGTTTTAATGTTACTGGGCCGAGCCCATCTCATTGGGCCGAGCACATGTTATCTATGTTATTGGGCCTAACCCATGTTTTATTGTTATTGGGTCTACTCCATGTCTTTGATGTTATTGGGCTGAGCCCATGTTATATTGCCATTGGGCCCTAGTCCATGTATTAAGGAATTTGGGCCTAGCCCACTACTAACTTTGATAGGCCCAATTCTAACTTCATGAGTCCATTAACATAATCTTGCAATTTTTACCAAAATGTTACCAAATAGCAAACTTAAATAAGTTCATTTTTCCTATGAAAAATACTTGGTAATTTTATAGTTTTCGACTTTCCGGGTTCTTGTTATAGGTCACTTACATATGTGCTCGTTTTAACGTCCAAAATATGTTATTTTAGACTCGACTTTGTAGTAACTTATTCACGATGTCGATACGCCCAATTTGTCGTCATCAAGTATTATGTATTTCCGTTTTGGCCATTCTATTTAATTGTCCGATTTTACTAGCATTTCTTGGACCATGTAGGAACATGTTTGTGTATTTATTTTGATCACCCTATAGGTATCTAATACATACACATATATAGCACATATACACATACTTGATATGTCTCAAAATATATAATTTTCTGACCAAAAATTATACTCACACATTGTTATATTTTTACCCATTTATTTTTGTAAAAATATAAGTTTAAGTTCATAAGAACTTCTTGAATATTTAAACTTTAAATATTCCCATTAAAGTTTCCATAATGACGTTTAAGGCCACTAATCGCGTTTAACCTTGTTAATCACCCTTTAATCCCCTCTTTAATCGCGATTAGATTTTTAGAAAAATTCGCCATAGTTTCCCCTAAACTAAGACGTTTCCCACGTTACAAAAACGCGTTTAAATCAATAACCAATTCACTAAATCACCATTATTCACCAAGTTTCTTTTAAACATGTTTATATGTTAACATACTTCCACATTTCATGAACTTTCATAATACACTTTTTATACATAAAAAGTTAGACTTTTTAAGGTAATTTTTCATAATAAACAAGTTGTTTAATTTATTTTGTAAAAACAAAGTTCACTAACTTCCCAAGATTAAGTTTTAAACCCATTTAAACACTTATTTCTTTATGTAATCCACAAATTATATGATTAGTTCATGAAATGGGTATGATGATCTTTCTTGATTTAAACATAACCATGTTTAAATCACATATTTATGTTCATCATGATAAGATGAACACAAATACAAAATACTACATGAAACTAACAACAAGATCATCATAATATAAATTTTAACTCACTAATATTAACAAAAAAAATAACATAATCATCATGAACACATGAACATATTAACACTAAACAACCTAAATCAACATATAATATATTCATATTTAGTGTTTATTAGCTTTGTGTTTAGGGTTTTAGTTTATGTTCATCTTTTATATCAAGATAATCAACTTGTACAATAATAATCTACTAATAATATGGATCATAAATATGGTGATTAGAAGACTCACAAAGTGCACAAGCTAGATTATATAATAAGAAGAAAGATAAGCTCCAAGAAGACTCCTAATATTGCTCCATGCTTAACCCATGCTTATAAGTTCTTGAAATGGCTAAATTATGAGAAAATGGAGTATTTAATGGAAGTTTAAAGATGGGTCTTGTGGGTTCTTGTGGCTGCCGAATATGGAGGATAACTAGGAAGGGTTTTTGTGTTTTGTAATGTGATAAGAATGGATGGAATTAGATATGTCTTTAAGTAAGCTAGGTATGGTATTATATGATTACTTTTCATTCAACAACCATACCTCAAAATTGAGATCTTTCAACAAAGTTTAAGTGGGGTGGGACCCACCTTGAACCGTCAACCATAGAGGGGGGGGGGGGGGGGGTACCATATGATTTTTTTTTTATAAAAATTGGTTAAAGTGTAGATATTTTGGTAATTAAGAGGTGTAGGGTGATTAGGGTTTAAGTACATCATTAGTAGGGTAATTAGTGATTCGGAACCAAAATTAATATTAACTAGTTCACTAAACTAGTAAAAATCATGTTTTGATACCTTGGATGCCTTTCGTTCGGTCGTCGGTGGGTTTACGGCACTTTTGTGGCGTACCGACGGACTTTGTCGCAAGATGTTATTTCACATCCGAAAGATGTATGGAGTGATTCCGAGTCCCAAATTTTACTTAAATAGCTCGCTAGACGCTTCCTTTGGTTGTTTCGTGACGAAAATGTCGCCTACTAGTTCGTCGGTTCGCTAACGAACTATTTAAGCGCATAGCGATGTAATACCGGAAACTTGTGATTATGACCATTCCGTTGATATCATCTTATTGTTTTAGTATGTTTTTCATCAATTGACACTATTATGAAGTCCCGGAAATGCTTTGTTATAGGTTCGGACGAGTTAAAAATACTATATTTTTAGCCGAAACGGACACTTTTGAGATTAGGGCGTTATACCGGAAAGTCTTATATCTTTGCAAGATGTGTTTTTGTAATAATGTTTTCTTATGTAAATGGACTCAGTTATGTTATCCGAGTGTCATTTTTCAGTGTTTCGGTCTGATTTCACGGTTTGCTGGCATGAATAGTGTAACCGTGAATAGTGCACGCAGCACTTTCTACCAACACTTTTAGGACATTGTTTGCTTGGGTTCGCAACGTGGCGAAAACCAACATATGTTTTAGCATTGTTTTCCTTGTCCTAACTCTGTTATCTAGTTTACGACACCGTTACGTAATCAAATTACGCTAAATGCATGAGATTATGTAAATAAAATAGTGATTAGTTTGTACGGAACTACCAGTTATTTTCCAGTTGTCACATTCTCCCCCTGTTAAAAAGAATTTCGTCCCGAAATTCAAGTTGAGCCATCCTTTGCAGGGGTTTTCTCGAACAGGTGGGGATATTTTGCCTTAATCTGATCTTCACGTTCCCCTGTGTACGAGGGTCCGTGACGTGAGTTCTTGCGGACCTTGACTAGTTCGATACGACTTCTCCTTGTCTTGTGGACCTTTTGGTCCATAACCTCGACGGGTTCTTCAGTAAACTGGAGCGTGTCGTCTACATGAATTTCATCCGCTGGGATGATAACTGTATCAACGGTCGGACTTTTCTTGAGATTCGACACATGAAATGTGTCGTGTACATTACTGAGTTCTTCTGGCAGTTTCAACTTGTACGCGACGGTACCGATCTTTTCTAGAATCTCAAATGGCCCAATGTATCTCGGGTTTAGTTTTCCGCGTTTCCCGAATCTAGCTACGCCTTTCCAAGGCGAGACTTTTAGCAAGACTTTGTCTCCGACCTCGAAGGATAATGGTTTACGTCTTTGGTCCGCGTAGCTCTTTTGTCTGTCACGAGCCGCTTTGATACGGTCTCGTATCTTTGCTATCTTGTCCGTAGTCTCTTGGACTAGTTCAGGGCCAATGAGTTATTTGTCTCCGACTTCCGCCCAACACAGCGGTGATCGGCACTTCCGTCCGTATAGTGCTTCGTATGGGGCGGCTTTGATGCTTGTGTGATAACTGTTGTTATAGGAAAATTCTACCAGAGGTAAATGAGTATCCCAGTTTCCGCCCAAATCCATCACACAGGCGCGAAGCATGTCTTCCAACGTTTGGATGGTTCGTTCGCTTTGTCCATCGGTTTGCGAATGAAATGCTGTGCTCAGATCCAGACGAGATCCAAGCGATTCTTGAAATGATTGCCATATTCTTGACTCAAAGCGACCATCACGATCCGAGATTATCGAAATAGGCACCCCGTGACGTGCCACAATCTCGTTGAGGTAGATTTCAGCTAACTTCGCGGTACTGTCTTTTTCACGAATCGGTAGAAAGTGAGCCGACTTGGTTAATCGATCAACGATAACCCATGTCATGTCATGACCTCGAGAGGTCCGTGGGAGTCCTGTAATGAAATCCATTGATATCTGCTCCCATTTCCAAACAGGAATCTCGGGTTGTTGTAATAACCCAGATGGCTTTTGATATTCGGCCTTGACCTTTGCACAAGTTAGACAATTCCCAACATAGATCGCAAAATCATTCTTGAGTTTAGGCCACCAATAGTATTCTTTCAGATCCTGATACATCTTATCAGATCCTGGGTGTATTGAATATATGGACTTGTGTGCTTCATCCAGCACTAAGTCTCGTAAGCCACCAAAATAGGGAATCCAGATCTTTCCTCTGAAATATAAAGTGTCATCTTTGTTTGTTTCCATGTGTTTCCTTGCCCCTCGCAAGTATTCTGCTCGAATGTTTCCTGGCTTTAGGGCTTCCCGTTGTGCGTCGCGCACTCGAGTAGTGAAGTTTGTCTGGATTGTTAACTCTAAAACCCGTACTCGTAATGTTCTAACTCGTTCTTTCCGGCTCAAGGCATCCGCTACAACGTTTGCCTTTCCCGGATGGTACCTGATTTCCCAGTCATAATCGTTCAACAATTCTACCCATCGCCGCTGGCGCATGTTTAATTCCTTTTGGTCGAATATGTGTTGAAGACTTCTATGATCAGTGAATATGGTACACTTAGTACCATAGAGATAGTGACGCCAAATCTTTAAAGCGAATACCACTGCACCTAATTCCAGGTCATGAGTGGTATAGTTCCTTTCATGAACTTTTAACTGCCGCGATGCGTACGCGATGACCTTTTCACGTTGCATTAACACACAACCCAAGCCTTGACGCGATGCATCACAGTACACCACGAAGTCATTGGTGCCGTCAGGGAGTGATAAGATTGGCGCTTGGCATAGTTTATCTTTGAGCGTTTGGAATGCCATTTCTTGTTTTTCACCCCAATCGAACTTTCTATCCTTTTGAGTGAGTGTGGTCAGCGGTTGAGAAATTTTAGAAAAATTCTCTATGAATCTTCGATAGTATCCCGCTAAACCCAGAAATTGTCTTACTTCCGTTGGGGTCCTTGGAGTGTTCCAGTTCTTTATGGCCTCTATCTTAGATAGGTCAACATGTATTCCATTCTCGTTCACCATGTGACCGAGGAATTATACTCCGTGAATCCAAAATTCGCATTCCGAGAACTTGGCATACAACTGTTCTCTCTTAAGTAACTCTAAAATAGTCCTCAAGTTTTGCTCATGTTCTGCCTTGGTTAGTGAATATATTAACATGTCATCAATGAATATGATCACGAACTTGTCGAGGAATGGTTTACATGCTCGGTTCATTAAATCCATGAATACGGCGGGAGCGTTTGTTAAGCCGAAAGGCATAACAAGGAACTCTTAATGACTATAGCGAGTCCTAAATGCCGTCTTAGGGATGCTTTCCTCTTGAATTTTCAGCTGATGATATCCGGATCCTAGATCAATCTTGGAATAAAGACTGGAACCTTGCAACTGATCGAACAAGTCGTCGATCCTCGGTAAAGGATACCGATTCTTTATGGTTAACTTGTTCAGTTCTCGGTAATCCATACACATCCGAAAGGTTCCGTCTTTCTTCTTGACAAATAGCACCAGAGCTCCCCAAGGTGAGAAACTCGGTCTATTGAATCCTTTGTCAAACAATTCCTGAAGCTGAGTAGATAATTCCTGCATCTTCGAGGGTGCGAGTCTATATGAAGCTTTCACCACCGATGCAGCTCCTGGCACAAGATCGATACTGAATTCGACTTGTCGCAGAGGAGGTAGTCCCGGCAAGTCTTCTGGAAAGACTTCAGGGTATTCCCTTACCAAAGGGATGTCTTCCACCTTGCGCTACTCGGCCTTCTTGTCGACCACATGGACAAGAAAGGCGATGCATCCTGTTCTCAGACTCTTCCGAGCCTTCATACAGTTGTTGGTCAGCAGCCGTGTGTCGTGTTTCTCTCCGTGCACCAAAAGATGTTCTCTCGTCAGACAAGGGGAAAAAGAATAATAGTTTTCGCAGCACAACTACTTCTGCTCGGTTGTCGGCCAACCAGTCTATGCCAGAAGTTAAGTCGTAACAACCTAATTGAATGAGTGAAAAGTCGTTACTGAGTTTTCGTGCTCCAAGTTCGAGTGTGCGTCCTTTGATGTCTTTCCTGACTTGACTATTTTACCATTGGCCAATCCTATTGAATGAGAGGACGTGTAGTTTACTTGACTCGGCCAAGCATACTTTGAATCTTATGGGGATGAAGCTAATACCGACACCGGTATTAAATAACACCGATGCAACGGGTCGGTTGATAGGAACGTATCGGCGACCCTTAATGACTTCACATGACCCCGCTAATTCCTCATTAGCTAACTTGATGTAGTAAGACATGTCTAACGTACATGACTCTATTTCGTGTATATGCTTAGTAGCTAAAGACACTAAGTTAAGCCGACGTTGGTATCCACAGAATTGATACATGATGGTTGTAGAGTAGAGCATACCCCTAGACTTGCTTATTCATTAGCTTGGTTCATCCTTAGCCATCCATGCTCGTAGTGACCTCCTCGCCACAGTAAAAACCACCTCGTTCATGCTTAAATATCACTAACTCATTAGTTTCTGTTTTGTGCCCAGTCTCACCACACTGCTACTCTTGTCACTTTTGCAAGTGCCCTCATGATGAAAGTTTCACCTATCTCATTCCGAATTTTGACAAGTTATTAGCATACTTCTTAATGCGAGCATCGATTATGGCAGTAATCGTCTTCGCTTTGCTTGTCACGGGATTTCTCTTTCTCTTAACACCCTCCTTGGGCAATCCCCCATCCTCACCACATCCTTGGTGAGACTAACTGAGGGAGTTACTTGAAAATAAATCTATGTAGGGTGACATGATGTGATCATGATTCGGATCTCAGGGCTAAACCCCAAATGTAGCACTCAGTGCGTTTGGATTCAAGTGTTATCCAATATGCAATCAATCCTTGACAGATTGTAGAGGCGTCGGGGTAACTAACAACATTAGCTCTGATCATGATCGAGTTCTAGAGCTCGGTTCCCAAACTTGGAATTTTTCCGCTAGCGAGTAATACTCTTCTCGCGTAAGATCCTTGAGTTCTTCTCACGACAACCTTTTTGCTGTGTTACTTCCTATAGTTTATACTTGGAGATTCCACCAAAATTAACGTCTCATTCAATAGAAGGCTATTCGTTTACCAAGTGGTTTACTTAGGAGTACATTTGCTAGCACGGTTAACTTACTTCCTTGTCTCTATCTAGTGAACAGAATTTACCGCACCTTCCGTATCAATGAGGTCTCGTGACTTATAATTCGGAAAAGCCTTAGGATTAAAATCTGGTGTGATTGCATCTCCAAGTGTGGCATTGCCACTCGTTCTTGTCCCATCGGGATTTGAACCACTTGAACTACCGGTACCATCAGTACCATCACTAGTATCGACTCGACAACCTCATGTTGTTCCATATGACCTCTAGTTCAACTTTAATAGTAGGGCACTGATTAACTGACCCTCTTCTAGGCGTAGCTTTTCTTGTCGACACCACGTTGTTTCCGATACATAGTATCATTGGGTCTAGGCTTTTATTTGGACAAATATAGCCTATCATGCGCCTAAGAATTAAGAATGTGATTGGTCATGGAAACCTCAAGACAGCGTTGCTCCGGTATGTTTGAACAATGATATTCATGAATAAATGCATTCCAAAATGCATAGTACCTCTTGAGTGTATTAGCCATGTGCCTAAATGGGAAAAGAAGTAATTCGTTGAGGAGGAGAAACCAAATGGTCGTCTCCAATTTTTACAACGTATATCCCATACTTCCTGGATCTCGATCGCCTAGAGTAGGAAAAATCCTTCGCCGCACTAGCCCGTGTGACGAATACGTTGATACTCCTTGAGCTCCGCAAGCTTCGAAAAAAATTGTTATAATTTCCATAGATGTCGAATAATACAATGAAGGGGTTGTAGCTTGGCTCATGCCATAGTATCCCTTGGAATAAGACAAATATCAAACGACAGAGTTTAATGTAATCATCTCCGATAACTAAGAGAAGGTAAGGTGTCATAGACACCAAAGAACCAGCCTATATACAATAATTCTGAGAATGTTGAGGGAAATTCTCAATGAGTGGCTAGCAAGTTTCGTGTGCTTTCGATGACTAGTCTCGTACGACTCGTGTTATAGATCAAATCTTATGTGCGAACAATACGTGTGGTCTTCCTGTATCATAGAGTGTTATAGTAACCATTCCGGTTAGCGTTCTACTAGATAAAAACTTGAACAACTTAAGAATTTTGAATGGATTAGTGATCATTAGCTTGACCCGCAGAACCCACCAGGATTTCCATACACTACAAGTTGTTATTACGTGGGCCCCCGTAATAATAAGTTATCTTGTATGGTCACCCTAGCATTCTCTCGTTCAAGCAACCGATCAGTCAAAGAGAGGACACTATTGTCTATATACCTTCAACATAGGAGGGACCTTCGTAATGGTCCACGTGCTAACGCCCATTGTCATTATTCGTGGAAGGGCACAACGTTAGCCGAAATAGTAATAAAATAATTTGTCATACTAACAACTGGAGGGGCACCTTCAAGATGAGTACTTCATCTTCCTTGTTTGGACAGGAATGTAATCGAGCATGACTAATATGAATCTCAGGGACCTCGTCCCAATAGTAGAGTTGTTGTCCAAGGCCGCCACCTCCGGCTCGTTGTCACTACCGAAGCCAGGCATATACCACCCGATGGTAAACAACCATCTCCCATGGGATCAATACTTTAGGGTCTCTCTCAGGGACCACGCCCGCCATAAGGTTCGTAATAGCCGCGATGTCGTCATTCTCATCGCGTGAGTCAATTGTAATAATAGAATTCGTAGTCGAAGGTATTTTCGTCCTTGGAAAATATTCCGTATAATACATATACAATGACATTATATATATATAATCACTAAATCTCATGCTGTTTTTGTTCTCATGTTTCATGTAAGCCTTAGTGTTTTCAAGTCTATTCCTTATTCATGCTGTTTTTGTTCTCATGTTTCATGTAAGCCTTAGTGTTTTCAAGTCTATTCCTTATAGACTAAACATGTATTGAACCATATCAGTTACTTATGATTGAGCCCACGTGATAGATCCTCATGTTATAGTGACACAATGAAAACCTTTTGTCATTTTGTCATACTTTGTGAAATCATCTTTGTAATGTTATCAACTTTGTTTTCATGTGAGAGCCCTTGGTTATTGTAGACCAAACTTTATAAAAGTTTGTCCACGGTTCACTACAATCAGAGCTCTGATACCAATCTGTCACACCCTGCTAGTAGCGGAAGCGTATTGTGTGTGACGTAAGAAAGGTAATCATTGCATCCAAATGTATTAACAACATGAACCAACAACGATGCCATAGATATATAACTTCCAACGAATATTTACATATTTTCCCAAAAGTAGTTTCAAGTACCATACATGTTCACAGCATTAGACATAACATAGTTATCAGTTTGTTTTTACACATCACAAAAGATAATTTTAACATAAAATTAGTAAGGTTTTGTTTCCTATATACCCAGACGAAGTTGGGATATAGAAGACAAACCCTTCAAAAGTGGCAATCGTTGTCATTTGTTTTCCCGAATCCCATAGTGAATCACCGGCTCAAGACCTGTTTCCTGAAATACATGTAGTTTTAAAAAGTCAACAAAAGTTGAGCGAGTTCATGCAGTATTTGTGATCATATGAAATCTCATAAATGTTATCTTGTAATCATGGTATGTTCTGATTCATTCATGGAGTCTGTTAAGGATCTATCAGTGGGTAGCGAGCCCCCTGACATAATGCACCATAAGCAAATAACCAAACCGAGAACACTTTGTCATCATTTGGGATCACAAAAGCACTCCAGGGTATACCAACCAGGAGTGGGGCGTGCCTCAAGCCCAATAGATCTACACCTTTTGCACCTTGGTCACTAAGTGATTAATGGTTACTAATGTTACCTCCCTACTTATGCACATTGATCATGTTATCTACTACTCCGTAACTAACATACCAATAGTTTTAGCATGTATTTCCCCTCGATGTTTTTGAAAACAAAACATTGAAAACAATGAAAGGAGGGACATGAACTCACAAATTTGCGTTCCGTGTAATATGATATCGAAGTGAGCGTCCGTACGTGTCAATAACCTACATGTGTACTAATCTCGTTAGACACTAGGTCTTTCGGACCTCGTACAAGTTGTTCATCTTGAATTCTTTATTATGTTCTCGTTTGTCATTTTTGAAACAACTTTGTCTTTTAGAGCGTTGATAGTTCGCTCGATTGTTATGTGTATACATGTATTCTATTCGTGTTGAATTTCATAAGCGTATTCATGTATTCTATGTGTATTGACTTATGTGTGATCGGCTTCGTTCTTCACACGCCCTCGTGCAGTGCACGCATGCCATTGAGCCTTTGCTCATCTCATTGGGCCGAGCCCATGTCATTGGGCCGAGCCCATGTCATTGGGCCGAGCCCATGTCATCTATGTTATCGTATCTAATCCATGTTTTAATGTTATTGGGCCGAGCCCATGTTATCTATGTTATTGGGCCTAACCCATGTTTTATTGTTATTGGGTCTAATCCATGTCTTTGATGTTATTGGGCCGAGCCCATGTTATATTGCCATTGGGCCCTAGTCCATGTATTAAGGAATTTGGGCCTAGCCCACTACTAACTTTGATAGGCCTAATTCTAACTTCATGAGTCCATTAACATAATCTTGCAATTTTTACCAAAATGTTACCAAATAGCAAACTTAAATAAGTTCATTTTTCCTATGAAAAATACTTGGTAATTTTATAGTTTTCGACTTTCCGGGTTCTTGTTATAGGTCACTTACATATGTGCTCGTTTTAACGTCCAAAATATGTTATTTTAGACTCGACTTTGTGGTAACTTGTTCACGATGTCGATACGCCCAATTTGTCGCCATCAAGTGTTATGTATTTCCGTTTTGACCATTCTATTTAATTGTCCGATTTTACTAGCATTTCTTAGACCATGTAGGAACATGTTTGTGTATTTATTTTGATCACCCTATAGGTATCTAATACATACACATATATAGCACATATACACATACTTGATATGTCTCAAAATATATAATTTTTCTTACCAAAAATTATACTCACACATTGTTATATTTTTACCCATTTATTTTTGTAAAAATATAAGTTTAAGTTCATAAGAACTTTTTGAATATTTAAACTTTAAATATTCCCATTAAAGTTTCCATAATGACGTTTAAGATCACTAATCGCGTTTAACCTTGTTAAACACCCTTTAATCCCCTCTTTAATCGCGATTAGATTTTTAGAAAAATTCGCCATAGTTTCCCCTAAACTATGACGTTTCCCACGTTACAAAAACACGTTTGAATCAATAACCAATTCACTAAATCACCATTATTCACCAAGTTTCTTTTAAACATGTTTATATGTTAACATACTTCCACATTTCATGAACTTTCATAATACACTTTTTATACATAAAAAGTTAGACTTTTTAAGGTAATTTTTCATAATAAACAAGTTGTTTAATTTATTTTGTAAAAACAAAGTACACTAACTTCCCAAGATTAAGTTTTTAAGCCCATTTAAACACTTATTTCTTTATGTAATCCACAAATTATATGATTAGTTCATGAAATGGGTATGATGATCTTTCTACATATTTATGTTCATCATGATAAGATGAACACAAATACAAAATACTACATGAAACTAACAACAAGATCATCATAATATAAATTTTAACTCACTAATATTAACAAAAAAAATAACATAATCATCATGAACACATGAACATATTAACACTAAACAACCTAAATCAACACATAATATATTCATATTTAGTGTTTATTAGCTTTGTGTTTAGGGTTTTAGTTTATGTTCATCTTTTATATCAAGATAATCAACTTGTACAATAATAATCTACTAATAATATGGATCATAAATATGGTGATTAGAAGACTCACAAAGTGCACAAGCTAGATTAGATAATAAGAAGAAAGATAAGCTCCAAGAAGACTCCTAATATTGGTCCATGCTTAACCCATGCTTATAAGTTCTTGAAATGGCTAAATTATGAGAAAATGGAGTATTTAATGGAAGTTTAAAGATGGGTCTTGTGGGTTCTTGTGGCTGCCGAATATGGAGGATAACAAGGAAGGGTTTTTGTGTTTTGTAATGTGATAAGAATGGATGGAATGAGATATGTCTTTAAGTAAGCTAGGTATGGTATTATATGATTACTTTTCATTCAACAACCATACCTCAAAATTGAGATCTTTCAACAAAGTTCAAGTGGGGTGGGACCCACCTTGAACCGTCAACCATAGAGGAGGGGGGGGGGGGTACCATATGATTTTTTTTTTTTATAAAAATTGGTTAAAGTGTAGATATTTTGGTAATTAAGAGGTGTAGGGTGATTAGGGTTTAAGTACATCATTAGTAGGGTAATTAGTGATTCGGAACCAAAATTAATATTAACTTGTTCACTAAACTAGTAAAAATCATGTTTTGATACCTTGGATGCCTTTCGTTCGGTCGTCGGTGGGTTTACGGCACTTTTGTGGCGTACCGACGGACTTTGTCGCAAGATGTTATTTCACATCCGAAAGATGTATGGAGTGATTCCGAGTCCCAAATTTTACCTAACTAGCTCGCTAGACGCTTCGTTTGGTTGTTTCGTGACGAAAATGTCGCCTGCTAGTTCGTCGGTTCGCTAACGAACTATTTAAGCGCATAGCAATGTAATACCGGAAACTTGTGATTATGAACATTCCGTTGATATCATCTTATTGTTTTAGTTTGTTTTTTCATCAATTGACATTATTCCGAAGTCCCGGAAATGCTTTGTTATAGGTTCGGACGAGTTAAAAATACTATATTTTTAGCCGAAACGGACACTTTTGAGATTAGGGCGTTATACCGGAAAGTCTTATATCTTTGCAAGATGTGTTTTTGCAATAATGTTTTCTTATGTAAATGGACCCAGTTATGTTATCCGAGTGTCGTTTTTCAGTGTTTCGGTCTGATTTCACGGTTTGCTGGCATGAATAGTATAACCGTGAATAGTGCACGCAGCACTTTCTACCAACACTTTTAGGACATTGTTTGCTTGGGTTCGTAACGTGGCGAAAACCAACATATGTTTTAGCATTGTTTTCCTTGTCCTAACTCTATTATCTAGTTTACGACACCGTTACGTAATCAAATTACGCTAAATGCATGAGATTATGTAAATAAAATAGTGATTAGTTTGTACGGAACTACCAGTTATTTGCCAGTTGTCACAACCTGGACACTGGATAGTTCAGGCTGCTTCTCAGTAAGATCATTGCTCAATCATGTCCAAAAGCCCTCTTCTCGGTGGGGTATCTATATTACCTCACTTCCTGCAAGGAAATCGTTTGCACTTATGTGCACTTTGGTAGTTGTAAAAAGGTTTGTATCTTGTAGTTTATTTTATACACTAGATGAGTTGGCGTTTACATGTAATACTTAAACCTTGATATTTTATTTTATTTTTATAGAAAATTGGGTCCCATGACTTTCCGCCCCCTCGGAACTTTTGGTAAAGCTCTGCCACTGGGTGCGATCTGGTAACGCCTATATTTGTTTGTTACGCATGGATAGCTTTACGTGGCTAAGTCGTGTGTAACGTCTTGTGGTGGCCTACGATTTATGTGAACAATAGTGGAAAGCACAAACAATGAACTTAATGTTAATAAGTCATTTTTGTAGTGTTTGAATAATGTGTTGAGAAGGAGTTTTTGTGATTTGAAAAGAAGAAAAAGAAAAGTTAGATGGTTGTGACTTTTTCAAAAAGGAAAAAAGGAGATCGAAAAGAAGAAAAGGAGAAGCAATCCCAAACACACTCAATATAGATTATATTTGTTTGTTACGCTGATAGCGTAACCCGTCCACCGGACAGGTATTAAACTAGTTTCTTTGGTTAACCCAAGAAAAGCATGGGAAGGCATTTGAAGAAGCACGTTTTGTGACGATAGAGTAGAAACGAGAGGTTTAACTCGGGTTTGATCATGTTTTATTTATCAGAGACCCTTTCTCGTCAAGGAGGAAAATCGTAGTGAACAGTTCATTTTTTGGCGGAAAAACCAATGGTCATGTCGCGGAAGAAACGAAAGAGCGAAGGGTCTAGGGATTTGTTTGGCGACCAAGCGACGGATCAACCGGTGGGTTGTTGCCTTTGTTGGTGGTTGATATTAATGGGGGCATATTAAGGAGGATTCTGACAGGATGGTAAAACTACGATCAAAGAATGACTCAATTTGTTTTACATAAACTAAAGCGAACGCTGGTTCGGGTCAGCCGATGTAAACAGGGAGTACCATCTGGGACACCAGTATTGCCTAGTGTCCAGTTTGTTTCGGTGGTGATGAGATTCACTGCAATAACAACTTTCCATCCAGGTAAGATCAAGACCCGGTCCTTCCTGCCAAGGTTAAGAATAAAGTAATCGGTTTAGGTTGTTTTTTTTTTTTTGCAGAAGTATTGGATCGGATTTGCGGGAAGACAGACAAAAGAATATTCGTCAAATCGGGAGGCTTTGAATTTTGTCGCGTCTCGCATGGAAAGAAGAAAACGATAGAAGCAGGGAGCTTATTTTTTTCTTTGATTGTGGTCAAGAACGATGTAGTTCTGATGACCTAGGAAGAGGGATATTAAGATTGATTAAAGGATTGAAGTTGTTGATAACGATGGGGATGTGAAGAAATGGGTCAAATTCATGATTAAGGGGAGAATGAAGATGTTAATCTTGAATTAAGGAGATCAAGACAAATTATAGATTATTCTTGGTGAATCTAACTTATAATAAAAAAACTCTAACCAATGCCACATGACATTCTCTCCTTCAACCTCATAAATTTTATTTATATTTGTTTAATAAATTTCTTTTAATGTTAATATTAATTAATAACGAATACATAGATATCACTTATTTTTATCCTTATCTTTATCTAAAATTAAAAAATAACTTTAATTTTGCAATTTAGACCCTTTGTTTTTTTACTTTTAACCCAAACTTTTTCATCTTTTACAATTTAATCCCAACTCTTTTTTTATTTTCATTTTTGGTCCACCACAATTTTCATCTTTCCCAAGTTTTTCGTTTCGTTCTAAATTTTGTGGGTTAATGTACTGCAACGTGCGTGTGGGGTTCAACATTTTTTCGTATATTCTTTTCCCCTTTGACTGGCCCATCGCGTCACATCTACTTTTCTGCATTTGACAAGTTCGTCCAACACGCGGATCCTGGATGGACTTAGTTATTTTTTGTTTATGTTTTACGTTTCGGTTTAATTTCTCAGCAACGAGCGTGCATGATTCAAAGATTTTACGTCTGCTTTTCGCTCAACGTTAATTTTTTCCCGTTTTTATTTATTTTGTTTTTACGAGCTTTTCCGGTGTTGGTGTTCGCTGACAATGGTATAGTATTGATACTACTTAACACAACTTCATGACAATCGCTGGAACGCATGGGCTTAATACTAGTTATTTATAGAGTCTTTTATATTTTAATTAGGGATAATTGTTAGTTTGATAAATAGGTTTATCTAGTTAGTTATTTTATGATTAAAAACAGAGTTTGAGTTTGGTTAGGATTAGAATAAGTTAAGTATAAATGGATGGTTAGGGGCATTGTAATTTTGTGTGCTTTTTTATTGATAAATATTAAAAGAGTCGAGCGAGTTCATTCATACCGTGATTTTGTGTTCGATCAAGACTTGATTTCCAACAATTCACTGAATATAAAATTATAGTTAGATAAAACCATTAAATCTAAGCTTATTTATCGTATCATAAATTAATATTACAAATAATTTCGTTGTTAACACTAGTTTCACTTCACTGTTATCTTGATTTTCACTTCACGGGTCCATTGAAACACAACAAAAACATGCCAATATTCATGAATTACATGACTGAAAAATGCATAGCAACCTTCGCTCAGATTTGGTTGAACATGTTTACACAATTCAACTACCCAGTTACTTTTATGTTTTCCAAATTTAAAGTGATGTACTTTTTTTAATCTTGTTATTATGTAGTGTTTTAAAAATTTCTAATTAATAACCTTATCTTTATACTTTATTTTTATTTAGTAAGTATTTGTTTTAAAATTATTAATAGAGTTAAATGCCATTTTAGTCCCTGTGGTTTGGGTCATTTTACCAGTTTAGTCCAAAGGTTTCATTTTTAACCTGTGGGTCCAAAAAGGTTTCACTGTTGCCATTTTAGTCCACTGGGTTAACTTCATCCATTATTTCTGTTAACGAAAAGGGCTATTCGGTCATTTTGTATGGTCGAATTGCCTTTCTAGTTAACAGAATTACATATAAAATGACCGAATTGCGCTTCTGGTTAACAGAAAAAATGGATGAAGTTAACCCAGTGGACTAAAATGGCAACGGTGAAACCTTTTTGGATCCACAGGTTAAAAATCAAACCTTTGGACTAAACTGGCAAAATGACTAAAACCATAGGGACTAAAATGACATTTAACTCTTATTAATATTATTATTTGTATTAAAAAAAAGGGTAAAGGATGAAATATTGGTATAAGATAGGAGAGCAAATATTTGACATTGAAGTAATACATAATAATGAAAAGGGAAAGATTAACATAACATATATAATCAAAGGGCTTGTAGTGTGGTTCAACCAAGAAATGTAGTAAGATGTTGGCATGTTACCCTTCGAAGTGGTCCGGGTTTTAGACCCGTAGTGAATATTGGTGTATAACTTATATTATTATATTTATATAATATAATTTCGGACCTATTTGTCTCTTTCAAGTAATGTCGTCCTCTTTTAAACAAAATGAAGGAAGAAAAACAAGATGGCATTAATTACTCTGTATTATGACTTGGTCGCATCCAGCTTTAGAACACGGGGTGTGGGCGAAGGAAGAAAAACAAGACGGCATTAATTACTCTGTATTATGACTTGGTCGCTTCCAGCTTTAGACCATGGGGTGTGGGGCGAAGGAAGAAAAACAAGACGGCATTAATGACTCTGTATTATGACATGGTCGCTTCTAGCTTTAGACAACGGGGTGTGGGGCGTGAATTGGGGCGGGGATGCCAAACAACGCTGGCTAAACCACACTGGGCTAGCGTTGGCTACGGCGTTGCCCCGCTGGCGTGAGTTTGAAGCCTGGCGTGGGGTGGGGGATAAGGTGAGTTGGTTGGCTTAGATTGGCTGGTGAGATAAGACCGTTGGACTAGCCGTTTGGCATAACGTTGACCAAATGCTATTTTAAAAAAAATTCTTTTACTTATATTCTATATAATTAAACAATTCTTACTCATTTTTACTATCCAAAAATTTAAAAACCACTACTAACCTCCAAAAAATATATACAATAGATTCTTCAAGTTTAAGCGATTCACATGATAGATTTGTTTTGGTGATGTAATGTAAATTTTATTGTAGTTATTTAATATAAATAAAAGGTGTTTTTAAAATTACTTTAGGAAAATTGGATTTTAATAATTCCAACTATTCTTTGTTGGCCGCCAACAGTCCCAACTTCAAAAATAACCACTGACAGTCCCAACTATTAACATATTGGCTTCCAATGGACCCTGACTAACAGAACCCTAACGCCGTTATTCTCCGGTCGCCGAAAATACGTTTTTGGCCAGAAAACTCAACTTTTTCGTCCCAAATCTCTTTGTAACCTTATTACAAACCATTAGTAACCTTTTTATAGTAAAAGCCTCAATTATTGAAGTCGTCGGAAAACTCTTTTTTCGCTGAAAAACTTCTTTTTGGCCGGAAAACTCAACTTTTTCGTTCCAAACCTCTTTGTAACCTTAGATCGGACCTTTAGAAACCTTTTTCTGACCAAAAACGGTTTTTCGGCGATCGGAGACTAACGGCGTTAGGGTTCTGTTAGTCAGGGTCCATTGGTGGCCAATATGTCAATAGTTGAGACTGACAGTGGTTATTTTTGAAGTTGGGACTGTTGACGGCCAACGGCGAATAGTTAGGATTATTAAAATCCAATATTCCATTACTTTATTGAATTCTATGATTAATAAAAAAAAAAAAAATTGGTGTCTCATGGCACCCCAACGCCGCCTGGCCATGCTCCTTCCACGCCCCACTTTTTTGGGTGTGGACGGGTGGAGCCCACAACTGATACGTGTCGAGCAATGCCCCCAACTCAAACGCCCCCCATACCCCATAGTCTTAGGCTGCGGTCGATCTTTGGTTTTATTTATGGCAGCTTCCTTTGTTTTTGAAAAAAACACACAATAACTTCTTTTAGGGGATGAGGATACCAGGGAAAGAATTTTTTTTTTTGAACGGCAAGGAATGATATGTCCACCACCATGACATCAGACGTTGTGGTCAAGGTCGACTATTCGACCGTTGCCAGCCCCTTGGCTCTCCCCAGATGCGTGGAAACCCAACCTCCACCCGCCTGAAGGCACGACAGTGGAATAATCGGTAAAACATCGCCTTCCATCGAAGTAGAACCGGCGCCACCCGTATTCTCTCTTCACCTGGATGCCGCAGAAAATAATAAGGAGAGTGAGAATCGAACCTGAGTCACAAGGAACACCAATTCTTTCCCCAACCACTCCACCACTATCTCATTGACGAGGAATGATCTATTAAAAAATGAGTTTTGCCTAAGTAGCCTAAGAAGGATTACACAGATAACATGTTAGGATATTTCGGTCATAAAACACAAACTGTCAGCCATTTCTTTTATCAAAATACAATACAAAAAATCATGTATAAAAAATTAGCACAAAAAATAAAATCAAGTACAAAAAATTCAACACAAAAAATCAGCACAAAAATCTATTAAAAAAATCCACCTCAAAAAAAAATGTTAAGAGTATATAAGTCTAAGACAATTTTTTGGGTTCTTTAGATCTCATATTTTATATAGCAATATTGTGTTCAAATTAAAGATAAAGAGATGCTTAATTTTATGGTGCAATTTTTTAAAAATAATAACTTATAAAAAAGTTATGAACGTTTAAAAATAAATAAGGGAAATATGCACATACCTTGAGGAGAGAGTCAACAAATAGATTATTACAAAAATACCCTTATACCATTTTTTTTACTTTCATCTTAACTATTAATTTAAGAAATGAAAGGTAAAGATTTTTATTTATTTGTTCCTACCCCAAGGTATAGTCACACTTAACAATGGATACTAACTCCTCCTTCCACTAAAATTTGCAGCTCCAAATGGTTCAGCGTAATCACAGAGTTAGTAATCTCACTAAGCAAGATATATATAACCATTTGAGACTTGCTAGTAAGATCACGGTGTGAGCGTTCAAAAATGACGTTGTTGCTGCTCAACGTTGTTCACACCGTCCCGTTAACGGCGTTTACCACGGCGTTATTGATTAGGCGGGGGAATCTCCACCAGCGTGGAAGAGATTTTGCAGCCGACGTGGCACCTGGTTAATGGACGTGAATGCTAGCCGTTTAACCCCAACGGTTAACTTTTAATTTTTTTTTAAAAAATACCTTTTTTAAAAATTGTAATTTCACACTATAAAATACAACCCACTTCTTCATTTTATACAAACTCCACCACTTCACCCAAATTTATACAAAGTCTCAATGTCGTTTCACTTCACCCAAAAAAACCGAGGATGGCAGCTGTTGCGTGAACCGAAGAAGAGGGTATGCACTTTGCGAGTCGTGGATCGAAGCTTTGAGCCACTACACGCCGGGTAGGCGCTCAAGAGGTCCTTTTTGGAGGACAATCTGGCAACACTTTCAAGCCTATACGCGTGAGAACAACCGAATCGTCGACTCCCTCTCGTCTCGTTCTAGGACGATCCGTCTTGATTGCAAAAGATTTGAGACGATCCACACCGCCGTTGAGCTCGAGGGTGGTGATCTCGGGGAGGACGACATCATTCAAGTGACTCTCATCAACTTTAGGCACATGCACCACCGTGAATTCAAGCTCCGCTCGGCGTAGGAGATCATTAGATTTTTTATTTAAATTATGTGTTTTTTAGTTTCGTATTTTTATTTCATGTAATATTTTTAAAATTTATGTAATGTTTTTTTTTAGTGTTATGTATTTGTTTAATTACTAGTAATATTTTTATAAGTTTTTAATACATTTTATATAATTTTAATTATAATATACGCCAAAAGGTGTTTCACACAGGCCGAAAAAAGCCACGTTCCCACGCCCAGGGCCACACCTTCCGTTTTAACATCACGCCCCATTCTGACGCGTGGTCCACATGTCGCATAATGACCCATTTTCAAGCCCCTCCAGACAGTGTGGTATAATGAGATTTCATTGATGAGTCTAGAGGGTGTGGTTTAAAGCCCTAGGGGCTTTATTACACCTCGTAGAGGGTGTGGTTTAAAGTAGGGGGCTTTATCGCTAACTTACACGGTGTGGAATAACGCCCCTTTTAACTATATTAAAAAAAGATAAATAAAAAAATTTGATTGGTTGATGAAGGTGGGGCCCTTGATATCTTCGTCTCGCGCGCGCTATTTCTTTGGCGGAAGCCAAAGATAGCGCCCCTTTAACGGAGGCGAGGTGGTTTTGGACGTCAAAGGGCACTAAACTTCATGTGGTGGTGGGGGCGCGAAGCCACACCCACAGATCTGGCCACACAAAGTTTGGACTATTAATATCTCTTCTATTTTCGGTTAGTGGTCAAAGTCCTCTCTGATTAGTCCATCGTTAATTAATTGCACTGGAAGGAAGTTTCAGTGTAACAATACCGAAATTTCTTCCTACTATCTGCCTGCCAGTTGTATAAAACAGATGCGTATCTTCTGTTTTAGCGTCAACTAAACTTATAACTTGTCTGAAAAATCCCAACATGGATTCACCCTGCGATTCTTATAGCCTCCTCGATTATTATATGAGAGAAAAAGAAGAGAGTGACAAGTTTAGTGAACCTATGGTGTGGATTGGGATCTATATTACAATAGCTTCTGGTTTGTGCATCCTTGCCATGGCGGCTGATTTGTTGCATGGTTTCCGAAATAAAAAGTTTTGGTTTCCTTGCAAATATTTCTCTCTAAATGCTGCCTCTATCATGGTCATAACCGTCGCCATGAAACTGCCAGTTGATCTAAGTAGCCCGATGCCACATTACCTGGACCAAGTAGCCAAGGTAGGAAGTTTGGCATTCATGTGTACGTTGATGGCCAACTTAATGCCTTCTTTGGCATCTATGGACGACAAGACACTGCTAGCAAACATGATAGGTTTGTGTATTTTCGTTATCACCATGATTGTGAATATATGCATTCAGATAAAAACCGGTGTTATTATTCATTATAATCTTATTCTTGAGTCAGGTATATTTTACTTCAGATTCACTGTTGTTGCAGGCATCAATACGGCTATGATCCTCTTGTTACTAATAATAATGATTGCCTCATCTATAACAATTCCAACTTTTAAGGAAGTTTTAGAATCTAAATATCGAGCCACAAACAAAATATCTTTAACTGATCAACGTCTACCTGATCAAATGTCTAGAGTTGAGAAGCTAAGACAGCATGTGAGAAGGTATTGGGTCATAGCAGAAACTGGTAGTCCTCAATTTGGGATGGCTAGTAATCCATTATCCACCGCTTCTGGTGTAATTTGTGTAATGGTTTCGGTCATAAACTTGGGTACGGTGTTCTACACTGTAATTAATCCTCATTATTTTTTGGGACGACTATTTGAAGGTATATCACCATACAAGTGGTCAAGAACTCTCATTATTATAACACAGTACTTTGGAGTTGTGGTGGGAATCATTGCTCCTATATGTAGATGTTTTTCAGTTTTCAGCTTCAAGTTGGGCACTAAATGGAATAAGAATTATTTCATGTTTTTTAAAGTTGAGAAATACTGGATCCAAAAGTTGCATGTGTGGAAACAAAGCCCTGTACCTATTCCATCAAGAAATCGAAGATCTAGAAGTCTCGTCTACAAGTCAAGAAATCTCTTTCTAAGCTTTTCTATTGGATTGCAAAAGGTGATTGTCATTTTATGTAAATTGATATGGCTCATAGTGACAGTAGTCCCGGTATTTGTGGTCAGTTGTTTTACTTCACTCATCACCTCAAGAACTGAAGATACAGATGAAGACCTCAGCATGTATGTCTTGCAAATTGACGATGGGAAAGAGCTTGCTGAAAAAACACTAAAGGGCATTTCAAAATCCATGAATTCGTTCATATCAAAGGCTGAGAAGGAACAAAACAACAATCTTTTAGAGCTTCTCGATAAATTTACTGAATTCGAAGGAGTACAGATCTTCGACACTGATCATGTTCAATCTCTGCTTCCTGCTGAATTTGTAAACAGTTGGAGCTTACCAATAGTAACCTTAACGTGCATCGCTGTTTCCATCCCAAATATTCATACGCACATAGCTGAGAGCATGTTAAGAGGTGTTGGTGAAGGTCTTTCGTTCACCCATCTTGTGGAAGAAAGCCTTAATTGTTCAAGCGAATATGTAAATCTTCGAAAGGCCAGTATGTCCGTATGGCATGTGGTCGAATACATATGCAAGTGGTTGGACAATCCTCTAGCAAAACATGTGTTTAATGGGAAAGATGCAACAGAGATTGTTAAATTCTTTTCTGATAAAGCTAAAGAAATCGTGACTGAAATCTTAGCTAGTAACGATGGAGAACAGCCAGAGAACCCTCCTAACGAGTTGATTGCGGCCAATTCAATGTACCGAATCACACAAACAATCTTGCTTAGGTTTGAAAGCAACACCGAACCAGTGACCAAAAAGCAGTTGTTTTCCCATTTAGAAGGCATGATTGCGGACATATTCTGTGCTTGCTTCACAAACCTACCGCGAGTCATAACAATGAGATGTCATGAAAGTGTGATAGAGAAAAGAGAGGCAAGTGTGAAGGTTGCAGCAAAGCTTTTTGGTAAGACTGCCAAGATAATAGAAAAGCTAGAGAAATGTGATAAAGTACCAAGCATGGATGAAGACAAGATGGCGTATATCGATGAGTGGCGTGTTTATATGAAGCAATCGATTCCATAAGGTACTTTCTGTAGCTTCATATCACAAGGGTGTCTGTGTGTGTAGATATGTAGTTTAATTGAGTTATACATTGGGTAGATTTTACATTTGGCAATTGATATGATGTTTTCAGTTTTTCTTGCTACGTTGTCTATGTTTGGCCTAACCATTTCTTTTGCACCTCTTTGGAACGTGATGCAGGGCAAAGTACTGAGCAGCCACACAGATTGTCCATCATAAAGCATTCTAACAACTATTTTTTATGTCTTTTCCTTCTTATTTTGTTTTTTGCAAGTGTATGAAATTTGGAATTGACAGTGTAAAACTTTTGCTTGATATGCCACGCCGTTCGTATTTTTGTGTAGTTTCAAATTTATATCCGGAATCACTACGGTTGATGTATAGTCTGATCGTTATCGATCGTGCTGCTACTGTCTTGATATGCCACGCTGTTCGTATTTTTGTGTAGTTTCAAATTATGTTTTATGTTTTTTTAAGGTCAAATTCGGCCTGAGTTGACCAACTAGAGCCAATTGTGGTCAAAATTTATCGCGTTTGATTGATTATGAATAATTAGGCGGAGTTAAAGAAATCGTATCGGCAGGCCAGGGCGGACCTACATGTATAGGTCAGGGTTCATTCGAACCCACTGAGTTTCAAAATTTTAATAGAGTGGGTGTATAAAAAACTTTGAGTGAACCCATAATATAAAATGAACAATGGTCTTGTGATTAGGCGATGGAATTTAAAAGGATTGGTTGTGTCTTCTAGATAGGGGTGCAAACGAGCCGAGCTACTCGAGCTCGGCTCGAAAAAAAAGCTCGAATGAGTTCGAGCCCGAGCCTAAAAACAAGCTCGTTTAGTAAACGAGCCCGAGCCCGAGCTTCGCTTATCATGCTCGAGCCGGCTCGCGAGCCTAATCGAGTTTTCTGTTTATATATTTTTTTATTAATATATTAAACATATATTTTTATAATAATAATTACCATTTATATAAATATAAAAAATAACTAAATTATATGTATAATAATAATTATAATTAATTTAAATTAATTAATAAATACTAAACGAGTCGAGCCCGAGCCGAGCTCGAGCTTGAAAAATTACCTTCGAGCCTAGCTCGAGCTCGAGCTCGGCTCGGCTCATTTACACCCCTAGTTATAGCCCTGTTGCCCATTTTTATTTATAGTTTTTTTTTTGTTTAAAAGCTTATATCATATCAAAATGAGTGAATTTTCTTCTATTTGGCTGTGTCATACAGCACATAGCTTTTGTATGGTCAACTTGTTCTTTGACCATGATCCATATCATACTTCAAAACATTACATTTTTCTTTTGTAATCTAATAGATAATTATGGTTATATATCGAATGATGGATCATATATGCAACAATATATACTTCGTAAATGATCATTTGGACAAGAGAACATGGACATATATATTTGGAGCTTGTTGTGCTACTATAGTACTCATACCCTCTCTCCATAACTATGGAGTTTGGTCTTTTGTTGGGCTTGGCATGACCGCCTACACCACTTGATACCTAGCCATTAGAGCCTTGGTCCATGGCAAGAATGAAGTTGTGGTTCATTCTGGTCCTACAAAGCTCGTGCTGTACTTCACTAGAGCCACAAACATGCTCTACACTTTTGGTGGACACACGGTCACAATGTTTTGCAGTGAAATATTGCACGCGATGTGGAGCCTAAGGAAAAATAAATACATATATCTGTTTGCTACATTAAATGCAGGGCTGCAAACGAACCAGACGTTCAACGAACAATCCGTGAATCATTCGGTTGGGAAGTTCGTTTGTGTTCGTTTTTTAATAAATACACGAATACGAAGAAGAAATTTTGTTTATTTAGTTAAATGCACGAATATGAATAGAGGCCGCGTTCATTCATTTATGTTCGTGAATATTCGGTAACGTGTTCGTTTGTTGCATAGTTAATGTTTTCAGTTTTTATATTTTATTTAAATACTTTAAGATTTCGACAAATAAATATTTAATAAGTATTGGTGTATTATATATTCTGCTCATGAATGCTTGTTTGCGTTCGTTTGTTTTATTTGTGTTCATGAACATTACTTTGTGCTCATTTATGACCATGAATGTACATTTATGTTTGTTACCTAAAATTAACAAAGGAACACGAGCACATTCATTTTCCTTAACGAACGAACACGAACATAAAATTTTATTCGGCAAGTGTTCATCAACAGTTCTTCACACATTTGTGCTCATTTAAAATTTTAGTTTGTGCTCATTTATGACCATGAATGTTCATTTATGCATCTTTGCGTTCGTTTGTTTTCATTTCCTAACCCGATCATATCCATCTCCGCCTACACACCAATTCAGGAGAAAACCCAATAAATATGAGAAAACCCCCTTTGTGAGAATCGAATCTAGGACCTCATGGTCTCTAATCTTTTCCCACCTAAGATATAATTCCATGGGCGAATTAATGTATGATTGAATGTAATATTTATCATGAAAAGTAAAATTGGTAAATTAATAAATGTGCAATGTTTTGTCAAAGAACGGGTTAACTTACGAATCCAAGATCTTACTTTTCCAATATACTCTCTTCCATTCTTTTATTTTTTAATGGATTATTTTTACATATAGAAATTTTATTTTTGATTGAAGTTATTTTTTATGCTTATATCTTTTATAATTTAATAATGTGTGGTTAAAGTTGTGAATTTGCAATTTGATGAAGATGGATAGATCTGGATTCCTTGTTCTTGTTTGATGAAGATTATTCATGAACTTGAACTAGATGAAGATTGTTCATGAATTTGAAGATCTGGGTTCTTTGTTCCTGTTTGATTAAGATGGAATTTGATGAAGATTGTTCATTATTTGAAGATTGTTAATGAATTTGAAGATCTGCGTTCTTATTATTGTTTGTATTCATGATGAATATGTTTTAATGATGATGATGTTCTTGAAAATTAGATTTAGGGTTTGTTTCTTTTTTTTAATATTGTCAGATTATCAAAATGCCCCTTGACCTAATAGACTAATAGTTAAACTAACAAAACTGACGGCATGGACTCAAATTATAATTCAGGGACTCAGAAGACGAAATTTTCATTTCAGAGATTCAAGTTGACCCCACCTTTAAAGCACTCGGACGCAAATTGCATTTTTTTCTTTTATTAATGTTTCATATTTTTATCATGTGATAAACCTCATCCGTCTCGAATTGTCGAACCGACCCGAAAATTTTCATATCCGATTCTATGAAATTTGAGCATCTAAAAATAATGAACTCAATGGAAAAATTTACTGAATCCGCCACTACGGCAACCTACCTTGTATCAATTATTTGACGAGTCCTCGGTCTTCGAGAACTTTTTTTTACAACATTGCGTGGATATGGTTGACCATGAGAAGATTTTTTCCACCTACTCTCCACCAATTAAAAAAATTCAAAATAAGAAACTAACAAATCTAAATAAGAAATAGTCAAGTATGCAAGCCTGTTTCTACTTATGTGAACGTGAGTAGGGCACACACCATAGGTGCGCCCCTTGCCATATCAAATAAACCTATTATTTTTTTAATATTGTGACACTGAGTTAACATATATATTAACATTTCCTATTAATTTCCTTTACATAATAGCTTCTATTTGCCTTTTACTTTGGGTTAGTGGTCCAAGTCCCGTGTCTCATTAGTCCATGTTCAGTGTAACAACACCGAAATTTCTTCATACCATCTGCCAGTTGTTATAAAAGAGATGCGTATCTTCTGTTTTATCATCAACTAAACTTATAACTTGTCTGAAAAATCCCAACATGGATTCACCCTGCGATTCTTATAGCCTCCTCGATTATTATATGAGAGAAAAAGAAGAGAGTGACAAGTTTAGTGAACCAATGGTGTGGATTGGGATCTATATTACAATAGCTTCTGGTTTGTGCATCCTTGCCATGGCGGCTGATTTGTTGCATGGTTTCCGAAATAAAAAGTTTTGGTTTCCTTGCAAATATTTCTCTCTAAATGCTGCCTCTATCATGGTGATAACTGTCGCCATGAAACTGCCAGTTGATCTAAATAGCCCGATGCCAAGTTACGTGGACCAAGTAGCCAAGGTAAGAAGTTTGGCATTCATGTGCACGTTGATGGCCAACTTAATGCCTTCTTTGGCATCTATGGACGACAAGACACTGCTAGCAAACATGATAGGTTTGTGTATTTTCGTTATCACCATGATTGTGAATATATGCATTCAGATAAAAACGGGTGTTATTATTGATGATAATCTTGTCTTTGGGTCAGGCAAATTTTACTTCAGTTACTTCAGATTCACTATTATTGCAGGCGTCAATACGGTTATGATCCTCTTGTTACTAATAATAATGATTGCTTCATCTATAACAATTCCAACTTTTAAGGAAGTTTTAGAATCTAAATATCGAGCCACAAACAAAATATCTTTAACTGATCAACGTCTACCTGATCAAATGTCTAGAGTTGAGAAGCTAAGACAGCATGTGAGAAGGTATTGGGTCATAGCAGAAACTGGTAGTCCTCAATTTGGGATGGCTAGTAATCCATTATCCACTGCTTCTGCTGTAATTTGTGTTATAGTTTTGGTCATAAACTTTTTTACAGTGCTCTACTCTGTAATTAATCATAATCATTTTGTGGGACCACCATTTGATGGTAGAGCACCTTCACCATACAAGTGGTCAACAATTCTCATTTTTATAACACAGTCTATTGGAGTTGTGGTGGGAATCATTGCTCCTATATGCAGAGCTTTTTCAGTTTTCAGCTTCAAGTTGGGAACTAAATGGAATAAGAATTATTTCATGTTTTTTAAAGTTGAGAAATACTGGATCCAAAAGTTGCATGTGTGGAAACAAAGCCCTGTACCTATTCCATCAAGAAATCGAAGATCTAGAAGTCTCGTCTACAGTTCGAGAAATCTCTTTCTAAGCTTTTCTATTGGATTGCAAAAGGTGATTGTCATTTTATGTAAATTGATATGGCTCATAGTGACAGTAGTCCCGGTATTTGTGGTCTGTTGTTTTACTTCACTCAACACCTCAAGAACTGATGATATAGATGAAGACATCAGCAAGTACGTCTTGCAAATTGACGATGGGAAAGAGCTTGCTGAAAAAACACTAAAGGGCATTTCCAAATCCATGAATTCGTTCATATCAAAGGCTGAGAAGGAACAAAACAACAATCTTTTAGAGCTTCTCGATAAATTTAATGAATTCGAAGGAGTACACATCTTCGACACTGATCATGTTCAATCTCTGCTTCCTGCTGAATTTGTAAACAGTTGGAGCTTACCGATTGTAACCTTGACGTGTATCGCTGTTTCCATCCCAAAGATTCGTAAGGACGCAGTTGAGAGCTTGTTAAGAAGTGTTGGTGAAGGCCTTTCGTTCACCCATCTCGTGGAAGAAAGTCTCAATTGTTCAAGCGAATATGTAGATCTTCGAAAGGCCAGTATGTCCTTATGGCACGAAGTCGAATACAAATGCAAGTGGTTGGGCAATCCTGTAGCAAAAAATGTGTTTAGTGGGAAAGCAGCAACAGAGATTGTTAAATGGTTTTCTGATACAGCTGAAGAAATTGTGACCAGAATTAAAGAAAGCACCAATGGAGAATTAGCTGAGAATCCGCCTTACAAGTTGATTGCTGCCAATTCAATGTACCGAATCACACAAACAATCTTGCTTAGGTTTGAAAGCAACACAGAACCAGTGACCAAAAAGCAGTTGTTTTCCCATTTAGAAGGCATGATTGCGGACATATTCTGTGCTTGCTTCACAAACCTACCGCGAGTCATAACAATGAGATGTCATGAAAGTGTGATAGAGAAAAGAGAGGCAAGTGTGAAAGTTGCAGCAAAGCTTCTTGGTAAGACTGCCAAGATAATAGAAAAACTAGAGAAATGTAATAAAGTACCAAGCATGGATGATAACAAGATGGCGTATATCGATGAGTGGCGTCTTTATATGAAGCAATCGATTCCATAAGGTACTTTCTCTAGCTTCATATCACAAGGGTGTCTGTGTGTGTAGAACTAATATGTAGTTTAAGTGAGTTATACATTGGGTAGATTTTACATTTGGCAATTGATATGATGTTTTCAGTTTTTCTTGCTAAGTTGTCTATGTTTGGCCTAACTATTTCTTTTGCACCTATTTGGAACGTGATGCAGGGCAAAGTACTGAGCAGCCACACAGATTGTCCATCATAAAGCATTCTAACAACTATTTTTTTATGTCTTTTCCTTCTTATTTTGTTTTTTACAAGTGTATGAAATTTGGAATTGACAATGTAAAACTTTTGCTTGATATGCCACGCCGTTCGTATTTTTGTGTCAAATTTATATCCGGAATCACTACGGTTGATGTATAGTCTGATCGTAATCGATCGTGCTGCTACTGTCTTGATATGCCACGCCGTTCGTCAGGGCCGGCCCTGAGAATTTATGTACCCTGTTCGAGCTAGAAAAAACGTGCCCTTAGGTGTTAACTAAATAAAAAATTTAAACTAGTTTTTCATACAACTTTGAACCGTTGACAAAAATATAGCATTCGATAAACAATGCAATTAACAAAATACAAAATATAGTATTCGAATGAATGACATACCGTAAATTTTTTTGCATAGCACCCTTTTGTGACTTCACCAATTCATCAACTCGTTTCCTCTTTTGACGTTTTTGCCATCCGGATGCTTGTTTAGGAGCCATTAACGCCTAAATAATCATTAATCGACAAAGTTTGTATCAAACTAAGTTAACGCCTAATTAATGATCGACAACATAAATTAACTGAATTCGACATAACTTTACTGAAATCGACATAACTACATAAGTTAACTGAAATCGTAAATAACTTAACTTAACTGATCGACAACATAAATTAACTGAAAATCTGAAATCGACATAACTTAACTGAATAACTGAATTCAACATATAATAACTGAAATCGTAAAGCATCAATCCTAAATCATAAGTTACCTGCGAACTGTGAACTGATCCGACTCCGTGATCGAAGACGAAGGCTGTGACTGTGATTCTGTGAAATCGAAGGCCTGCTGGCGAGTGGCTGCTGTGTGAAATCGAAGGCCTGCTGCTGTGTGAAAACTGCAGAATGATGAATTGATGATGATCGAAGGCCAGAGCTCTATCTCGATTAATCGATTATCCTTCCTGTTCCTGCGACGTTTCAGTTTCACGTTTCATTACCCAGTCCCAGCTGCCGCCCAGATTTCTTTTTTTTTTTTTTTTATTAGTTTTTAGAATTATTTGGGTATTTGGCTCACTAACCTAATGGGCTAAATAGTTTAAACAACATGATTTTTTTAAGTGGGCCTATCTTAATATTTGTTTGGTTATACCCTATTAAAAAAAAATTTACATATATAATATCGGATTTTTTTTTTAAATTACGTGCCCTACGAAATCACGGGCCCTGTCCGGTTGTCCTCCCCGTTCTCCTTCAGGGCCGGCTCTGCCGTTCTTATTTTTGTGTAGTTTTCAAATTATGTTTTATTTTTTTTAAGTTAAATTCGGCCTGAGTTGACCAACTAGAGCAAGTTGTGGTCAAAATTGATGCGTTTGATTGATTATGAATAATTAGGCGGAGTTGAATAAATCGTATCGGCATGCCAGGGTGAACCTACATGTATAGGTCAGGGTTCATTCGAACCCACTGAGTTTCAAAATTTTAATAGAGTGGGTGTATAAAAAAACTTTGAGTGAACCCATTAATAAAACCTAGAGTGAACCCATAATATAAAATGAACAATGGTCTTGTGATTAGGCGATGGAATTTCAAAGGATTGGTCGTGTGTTCTAGCCCTATTGCCCATTTTTATTTATAGTTTTTTTTTTTGTTTAAAAGCTTATATCATATCAAAATGAGTGAATTTTCTTCTATTTGGCTGTGTCATACAGCACATAGCTTTTGCAAGGTCAACTTGTTCTTTGACCATGATCCATATCGTACTTCAAAACATTACATTTTTCTTTTGTAATCTAATAAATAATTATGGTTATATATCGAATGATGCATCATATATGCAACAATATATACTACGTAAATGATCATTTGGACAAGAGGACATGGGCATATATATTTGGAGCTTGTTGTGCTACTAAAGTCCTCATACCCTCTTTCCATAACTATGGAGTTTGGTCTTTTGTTGGGCTTGGCATGACCGCCTACACCACTTGATACCTAGCTATTAGAGCCTTGGTCCATGGCAAGAATGAAGTTGTGGTTCATTCTGGTCCTACAAAGCTCGTGCTGTACTTCACTAGAGCCACAAACATGCTCTACACTTTTGGTGGACACGCGGTCACAATGTTTTGCAGTGAAATATTGCACGCGATGTGGAGCCTAAGGAAATTTAAATACATATATCTGTTTGCTACATTAAATGCAGGGCTGCAAACGAACCGTACGTTCAACGAACAATTCGTGAACCGTTCGGTTGGGAAGTTCGTTTGTGTTCGTTTTTTAATAAATACACGAATACGAAGAAGAAATTTTGTTTATTTAGTTAAGTGAACGAACATGAATAGAGGTCGTGTTCGTTCATTTATGTCCGTGAATATTTGGTAACGTGTTCGTGTGTTGCATAGTTAATTAGTGTTTTAAGTTTTTATATTTTATTTAAATACTTTAAAATTTCGACAAAGAAATATTTAATAAGTATTGGTGTATTATATATTCTGCTCATGAATGTTTGTTTGCGTTCGTTTGTTTTCATTTATGTTCATGAATATTAGTTTGTACTCATTTATGACCATGAATGTTCATTTATGTTTGTTACCTAAAATTAACATAGGAACACGAACACATTCATTTCCTTAACGAACGAACACGAACATAAAATTTTATTCGGCAAGTGTTCATCTACAGTTCTTGAGCACATTTGTGCTCATTTAAAATTTTAGTTTGTGCTCATTTATGACCATGAATGTTCATTTATGCTTGTTTGCGTTCGTTTGTTTTCATTTGTGTTCATTTCCTAACCCGATCATATCCATCTCCGCCTACACACCAATTCAGGAGGAAACCCAATAAATATGAGAAAACCCCCTTTGTGGGAATCAAATCTAGGACCTCATGGTCTCTAATCCTTATCCCACCTAAAATGCCAGTAGGCTATAATTTCATGGGTGAATTAATGTATGATTGAAAGTAATATTTATCATGAAAAGTAAAATTGGTAAATTGATAAATGTGCAATGTTTTGTCAAAGAACGGGTTAACTTACGAATCCAAGATCTTACTTTTCCAATATACTCTCTTCCATTCTTTTATTTTTTAACTAGTATTAAGCCTCTGCGTTGAAGCGGTTGTTGTAAAACTGTGTCAAGTAGTACCAATATTATACCACTGTCAGCGACCACCAACAACGGAAAAACTCGTAAAAACAAATTAAATAAAAACGAAAAAAATAACGTCGAGCGAAAAGCAGACATGAAATCTATGAATCACGAACGCTCGTTGCAGAGAAATTAAACCGAAACGTAAAACATAGAAAAAATAACTAAGTCAATCCAGGACCCGCGCGTTGGCCGAACTTGTTAAACGGAGAAAAATAGATGTGATGCGACGAGCCAGCCAAACGGGAAAAAATATACGAAAAATGTTGAACCCCACACGCACGTTGCGGTGCATTAACTCACAAAATTTAGAACGAAACGAAAAACTTGGGAAATATGATAAGTATGATAGACCAAAATTGAAAATAAAAAAGATTTGGGATTAAATTACAAAGATGAAAAACTTTGGGTTAAAAGTAAAAAAACAAAGGGGCTAAATTGCAAAATTGAAGTTATTTATTAATCTTAGATAAAGATAAGGATAAAAATAAATGATATCTATATATTACTTATTAATATTAATACTAAAAGAAAATTTTTAAATAATTATAAATAAAATTTATAAGGTTGAAGGAGAGAATGACATGTGGCATTATTTGGAGTCTTTTATTATATGTTAGATGGATTATTTTTACGTATCGAAATTTTATTTTTGATTGAAGTTATTTTTTATGCTTAATGTAGGTCCCTCGGAGGTTGAGGTTAAACCTATTCCTTGTTATGTCTAACACACTAGCGAGTGCGGAATCCAAGCTAGCATGCAAACCGAGATAGAACAAGCACAAACACAACACACAATCTTCACCGATTAACACCACATGTATTAATACGTATGAAAGGTTCGGTTACAAGCTCAATGTTTACAGATGTATTCTGCAAACTCTCAAAGTTCTCTCGTGTGTGTGTGTTATCTATTCTTGTGTCTCTTGCTCTCTCTTGTCTAACCATCTAGTGAACACAACACATGGGTATTTATACCCGAACACAGCATGTCTGATCGAAGGATCAGACAGACTGATCGTAAGATCATCTGTCGACCAGGAACCCATCGAAGGATCACATATACCACGAAGGATCATATCCTTCGTGGTCTATCCTTCGAAGGTTATCTTTCGAGCTCATCGAAGGATATAAACAATCCTTCGATGACACATCCTTCGACACAGCCATATTACAACCATTGTTCGAACTGTTTGGCCAAGTCAAACCAGGAGGATGGTTGACTTGGTCAAACTTACAGTACTAACAAAGACATCATTTTGAATCAAGACGAAATACAGACAAAGTACAGACACAAGTGCACCAACAAACTCCCCCTTGGCTGTAGCTTTGTCTGGCTGTAGCTTTGTCTCGATCTTTGTGACTTCAAGTCTTTGACGTCCTTTCAACTCTTCAATGTCGGAGGATCTTTAAGGTCTTCACGTCTTGAAAGCAGAAAGTGTACCAACAAACTCCCCGTTTCATGTAGGAAGTGTGTTGACAAACTCCCCCTTAACATAAGCTCCCCCTTGAGTTATGCTCGTGAAATACTTGTTCTTTATGGGTTGAGATCCTTGTGGTGTTGATGATGGCCAGCAGCAACTCGATCATTTTCTTCATTTGAGTGCCTTTACGTCGTGTCTTCATTCCGAAGCTTGTCATCGACCATGTTCTCCTTGCCTTTAGAATCTGCACATGCAAGAAATCTAAACGCGTAATGAGAACAACTGCTTGGAATATAGTAAACAAACAACACATATGTGACCATTGTTCAACCAAACACCGTTCGACAGTTTGAAAGTTTAACAAATTTTTTATCAATTTTAGATTTTAACTTTCAAAACTTGCAAATTTCGACCGATTATGAAGATTTAGTCGTTTTGGTTTTCGTTCAGGTTTCAGGTAACGAAGACTCGAGCTCCAACATCGTACGATCGAAAATAAAATAGAAATAAAATCTTTTTGGAATTTTTGAATATTTCAAATGTAAAGACAGAAAGCAGTAAATAGATATATACAAAGATGCAGAAACTGAAAGCATTAACTAAATATTTACAGACATTCTTTTTGCGAGTTTCGAGGGTAAGAGAATCATATCAGTGTACGGTCATGCCAAAACGCTCTTGTTGTTCTCTTAGTTAACATTAAGATAAGCATACTATAACAATTATCGGTATTGTTGTCCACTTAAGCTCAACTTATCAGATGTAATCATGGCGAGGGGATACGTTAAGTTATGATTTATACTTACCGACCGGTGTTCATCCACATCACGACACATTCCCGTATCAAGGTATGCACGAGGGTTCATTTTACCGGTGAGTATACCATTTATCATCCGTTTTTAACGTATATAAAATGTGAACAAGTCACTTATTTGATTTGAAAACAAGCCCTATGTGATAGAATCACTTATTGATGAGGAACTTGATTTTCATATGCATGAGGGCACAGGAGCAAGTCCGTGAACAGGTCAGTACTTTCGTACAGCAGAGAGACGAACTTGACTCCCGGATAAATGTGATATTTTATCACTTATTTGTTTGGACATGTGATTGTTTATCACTTATTGAGGTCGTATGCAATATGTACACGTATGTATGGTATCATGGAAGATCTAGACTTGCGTCCCCGTTATTTTTCGGTAAAAGATACAACCATGTACCCAGATGATAAGCAGCATAAAGACCGAATATCTCAGAACCTCGGCAATCTCTCAAACGAAATTTCGGTACTAAGACCATATGCCAATGAATGGTTCCCACCTGGTCTTCAGTCGATTTAAGTTTATATCACCCTGCACACTTTAAAAAGATTGTGAGCCTACCGATACATCTTATATAGAGCGGCTTATCATTTTTTTTTTCAGTTTAGGTTTAAAGAAGTTTAGACAGACCACTGATGTACTATCATTTTCTCTTTTGCTCGCCAGGAAACTCATTTTTGTTTTTCTATTGTTTTTGAGTTTTTGAAATTTTTCGATGTTTTTGGATTTTCAAATTTTGGATTTACTCCCCCTAAAATCAACAAACTAAGACAAAATTTAAAACACAAAGATATTTACAAAAATGATTTTCCGATGTTGGTTAACTCATGTTTTACCTCAATGCCGTTTACCAAAATTAAGTTTTAACCAGAAATGATTTGGCGAATTTTGGAAAAAATCAGTTGGCATGTCGGTAAGCGGTGCGGACCATGACAGCATTGTCTGGCCAAAGAGTGCTGAACGAGATAATAATTTACAAAGCAGCTTAAATATCAACAAGTATAGGAGAGATTAGAAATTTAAAACCGTATCATGCAACTGCATCGTGCATTGCAAGAAATCTGAGTGCTCTCCCAAACTGAATATCCACCCGGTGTGGATTTCAAAGACGATTTTTGTAGCTACTGAGAAATAAGATCATAAGCCTCCGGGTCCGGCTGGTCTTCCACATTGCACCAGCGAAGGTCTTTATCTTTCTCTTGAGAAGTAGTGTGCGGTTGTTCAATCCATGCCAAGGCATCCGCACACCCGGTTGGTTTGATCAACAAACACATTCTCTTCAAACACACCGTGGAGAAATGTACACTGCACGTTCACCTTGTGGACTTTGAACTTCTTGTGGAAGAAAAATCCATGAATCTTCAAAAAGCTTCAGACGTGCTGCAGTCGCGTACTTTTCATTTGAATCTTTTCCTGAGGACCCGATCAAAAGTCATAACAACCAAATTTTGGCACATTTTTCATCTGGCCGAATTTTGCAACTTCATTCAACAACATTCTATCATCATCATTCCTTCATTGGAATGTTTGTCTTCTTATCTTTTTCCTTTCTTTTCTCATTTCTCTCCATCAAAGGCAACAACTCCTAGATATAATGATGTTTCAGAGTCTGGTGTCGCCAAACTTGTGCATGAACACTCCACTATCAACAATCTTACGACTATCGAAAGTTCCTCCTGGAATATCCTACACACTCATTCAGAGATTAGTTGGAGAGAGGGACCCAAGCCTTTGTGGACTTGGGTCGTCCTTGATCATCAAGGAAAGTGATTTCAATCACTTGATGATTAGGAAAAAGAACCTGTGGTGCTCCCCCTGATTGAATTACCTGCTTTTGCTTCCAAGCTGTTTGTCCTTTACCAGTATTTGAATTCATTGTTTTAGCATTTACTGGTTTTACAGTTTCAGATTTTGCTTGTACATGTTTTTCTTCTTTGACCTCTGATTTTAAGGCCTTTTCAATTACCTTTCTTTCAAGACACGTGGGTCTTGTTTCGGGGAAACTGAGCGTTTTCGGTAATCGATTTCTTGGGGAGCACTCGTTTTTGACTTCAGCTTTTGCACATGTGGGCAATATCTTACAATATGCCCAACTGTCCCACATTCAAAACATGTTCTCCGCTCTACAAACTTCGGAGAAACACGTTGATGACCAGACGGAGAACCAGACCATGAACTTTGTGATCTAGACGTGCTTGGACCTAAATCACATCCGTTGGTGTGTTGGGTATAATTATTCTGATCATTTCGTTTTAAAATTCTAAACTGTTGTATAAACTCAAGGTTAGATTTATCCTGAAATGTCTCAAGTTTGTCTGAACCCGTGGATCCAACAAAGTTCATTTTCGGTCCTCGCTTCTTAACAGGAACTCTTTTGTTTTGCACCTTTTGTTGTTGAACCTTAGGTTGCTCAACCCTTGATTGTTGAATTTTAGGTTGTGCAGCCTTAGGTTGAGTAGCCTTAGACTGTTCAACTTTAGGTTGTTGAACCTTTGGTTGTTCAGTCTTAGGCTGCTGAACTTTAGGTGCTTGAACATTCTTGTTCTGAGCCTTCTTTCCCTGTACCTTACCCTTTCCGGAGTTGACTTGTTGTTTTCGCTCAATTGGTAGTTTTTGGTTTCCGTATTGCTTTCTAATTTGTTCACACGGAATTGGATCACATTGAGTGACGGTAACTTTGCCACTTTTGTTCCCCAAAAACTTATCAATGCATCCTTCAAAAATTTGCTCAATTAAATCTTGATTTACATTTTTAATTGGAAAATCTTTGTTAGAGTAGATTTTGCTATCTCCTTTGAGCGTGTACAACAAGTTATTCTCTTCACTGCTAGATACAAGGGACTCCATGGCTTTTGACATTTCAGACTTACTCGGTTTCACTGGTGGATCACACAGAATGTGATTCTCGATTGGAATATCTGTTGTAACCGAGTTAGACTGTTGTTTCACAATTTCTTCAGATTCATCATCCGAAGAATCAGCATCCTCAACAATGGGAGGACTCTGTTCCTTAACACACGATGAATCTGTCACACTCTCAGATTCTGATTGACCCGAGGATGATGTACCAGTTGTGAACCCGAGGCCTGCTGCAAAGTCATCTAGATCGAGTGGCACAGTAGGTTCAAAACGGGGCATATCCTCGTCATCAGGCAATTTGGAGTAATTGTGATTCATTGGGGGAGGACATGATTTGAATCCAATACATGGTTTATCCCCCTTTTTCTTTCTCTCTTGAACGTCAATGATGTGATCCAATACAAAGCGGGAATTGGAATAGCTTTCCAGTTTCTGCTTAATTGTTTCACATTCACATCGAGCTGTTGCCAATTCTACCATTTGCTTTTCAATTGTGTCAATAAGATTATTGTTAGCATGTTGTTTTCGCAAAACAGCCTTTTGTAATTCTGAAACATCATGTTTTAATGACGCAATTGTTGCTTTAAATTCCTTTTCATTTCTGGTTAAAAACAAGTTAGCTTCAGTTGCTTTAGAAAGATCTACAATCAATTCTTGATTGTGTTTGTGTGTGATTTCAAATTTCTCTTGCAAACCCTCGTGTTTGCTTCGCAAATCGCAACACTTATCATTCATCGAAACATGTTTGTCTTGCAAGTCAAACAAACTATCTTGTAAAGCATCATGTTTGCCTTGCAACTCAGACATGTTTGCCTCTAAATCAACATTTTTAACACGCAAACTATCACAGTTATCACAACTAACTACAGTGGGTTCATCGACACATACCTGACCTGATGAACTGTCGACATTAGCCATAAAGGCTGAATGGAGAGAAGACGAAGAGTAAGCAGCTTGATCCACCAAAATAGATCTTCTTTGAATTCCTGCTGCAGCTTCCTCCAAAAGCTCATCAATACCTGCATCGACTGACGCACTTGATGTCTCATCCATATGATCATTGCCTGAAGTGGAGAATTCTTCATCTGAGCTTCCACTATAACCAGAACTGTCTTCCTATTCAGAAGATTCATCACCATTGGTGGAAGATTCTCCGCCACTGACGTGCTTAAGATCCTTGACAACCTCAGCAAAACATGCTGTTCCATCCGGAGCATCATTCCCAAACTGAAGCGACCAATCACAACCTTCATCTATTTGAACCACAAGTGCCTGGTTGGCATTTGATGGCCCTGCTTGGCTTTGGTTGTTGACAGGTATCAACGTACGAACATTGTTCCTGTTCTGATTCTGCTGGTTGCCTTGGTTTCTAAAGGGATTTTGGTTTCCATGCTGAGCTGGTCTTGTGCATTCCCTTTTGAAATGACCCCGTTCACCACAGTTAAAGCACGTTACAGCTTGCTTGTCGAACCCATACTTGGTGTCTTTCTTGCTTTCCAAGTTGGTTCTTCCCGTCCTTTCCATAAACTCCTTTGCTCTTCGAATTGCACTAGCAAGAGCCCATTTGATATCCATCATTTCAAACTCTTCTTTATCCACTTGCTGATAATCTTCATTGGTTAGATTGATATTCCCAATCTGACCTGCAACCAATCCACAATAAGCACTAACCAAGGTGTTCAACATCTCCATATGCTCCTTGGCTACTTCGACACTGACTTTGGAAAAGTTGGAAGTGTCTAATCTGACTGTGTTCGGATTGGAAGTGGCTAGAAAGTTTGAAGAGCTTCCATAAAACCCTTGCTGTTGCGGTTGTTGCTGCTGAGCTGTCGGTTGCACATTCTGTTGTAGAGACGAAGAATCTGGTCTTGAATACATCATCGTGTATGCTGAAGGATCAAACTGATTTGTTGTGGAAGGTCCAGTGTTTGAGATGAAGGCTGTTTGAAGCTTCGCATGTTGAGAGGCTGGTTTTTCTCCACTGATACCTCCAGCAATCCCATAGTACATCTCTGGATTTTGAGGAGTTAGTGTTCTTTTTGCCTTAAGCTTTTCTTCTACATCCTTGTTCTCCAGTTTTTGAATTAACTCATAAACGGTGATTGTGTCTAGAACACCGTTTTCTTTGAGAATTTCAAGATAACTGCTCCACTTTGCTGGTAAGCTATCAGCGAATCTCTTCACCATTTCTTGTGGAGTGGCAGTGACTTTAAAAGCAAACATCTCGCTCAACAAGTGATGGAACCTTGTAGATAAATCTGCCAAAGTCTCATTCTCCAAACACGTGAATCCTTCAAACTCTTTCTTCAGTAATTCTTGCTTGATCTTTCTAGATTGAGCGTTTCCTTCACATCGCAACGTGAGCATATCCCACAAGCTTTTAGTAGTCGTGCAGTAAACAAACTGGTGGTAAATGTCTCTGTGAAGAGCTTGTGTGAGAATCATGAATGCTTTCTTTTCTAACTCAAATTTCTTCTTATCATCTTCAGACATAGTGCTGTAAGTTTGTGGATTAGATCCTGCAATTTCCAAATCATTGTCAAATGCGGTGAAGAAGCACATCCATAGCTCTTGACCTTGCCCTTGCCCCTGAACATAAGTTCTCAGCCTTTCTTTCCACCATCCCCAATCATTGATGTGATTTAGCTTTGGTGGTTTTGTGCTTGTACCAGTTTCACTGTCGTTCTGCATCATAGATTGAATGCTGCTGCTTTGATTTGTGACCAATGCCCATTGATTTGCAGTTATCATTGCAGCTTGAGGTGGGGCGATAGCCTGCATCCATGCAGTTTTATTGAAATCTGACGCAGATTGCGTAGCTGATGATTGCGTAGCTGATGATTGTGGAGTCATAGTTGTTAGAGTCCACGCGGTTGGATCCCACTGACTGTTTGTTCCCATTTTGTAAAGAAAATTAATATATTAAGTGAAAATTGATTTGAAATTTGAAAAACAAGTTTTCCCTTTTTTTTTTTTAAAAAATTTAATTTTCACAAACTATGTTAATATCTCGAAGGTTAACAACCAGTCGAAGGATTCTTGATCGAAAGACCTGAAAAACACAAACTTGTTAAACTCAAACAGACAAGGATCGAAGGATCAAAACTTGTTCGAAGGATCAATATTGTTCGAAAGATCACTGTTGAGTTTCGAACAATTGATTTCGAAAGACTCTCCAATCGAAGGATCCTTGTCTTTCGAAAAAGAACTGTAGATCGAAAGATGTATGCTTCGATATGATTCCTTGGTTCGAAGGATGATGATCTATCGAACCTCCACTGATCGAAAGATGGTCTTTCGACTTCGAAGGATATCTTTCGAACTGCTCTGACACAGTTGACAAAGAGTGACAGGTTGGTGAAAAAGGTGATGGGTTGGTGAAAACTTTCGGCAGAAAGTATGGCCAGACCATGATTTTCTGCCAAAACAGATTTGAACAACTAAAATAATACCAAAACAGAAGGTTCTTATCCAGAAAACCGGTCACCGGAGTAAGCCGGAATTTTGGCCGGAAATTACCAAACAACTTAAAAACAGATTTTTTAAGTTACCCAAGCCTTCCTTTAACACACCCGGTTAGTTTAGAACACGTTCTAACGTCAAGAAATGCGAGAAAATCACAGAAAACGGTTACTAAACCAAATCAGTTTTTGTCCAAAACACTTCAAAATCTTGTATAAACCCGGTTTTTAACAAGGAAAAGAGCCACGGCTCTGATACCACTTGTAGGTCCCTCGGAGGTTGAGGTTAAACCTATTCCTTGTTATGTCTAACACACTAGCGAGTGCGGAATCCAAGCTAGCATGCAAACCGAGATAGAACAAGCACAAACACAACACACAATCTTCACCGATTAACACCACATGTATTAATACGTATGAAAGGTTCGGTTACAAGCTCAATGTTTACAGATGTATTCTGCAAACTCTCAAAGTTCTCTCGTGTGTGTGTGTTATCTATTCTTGTGTCTCTTGCTCTCTCTTGTCTAACCATCTAGTGAACACAACACATGGGTATTTATACCCGAACACAGCATGTCTGATCGAAGGATCAGACAGACTGATCGTAAGATCATCTGTCGACCAGGAACCCATCGAAGGATCACATATACCACGAAGGATCATATCCTTCGTGGTCTATCCTTCGAAGGTTATCTTTCGAGCTCATCGAAGGATATAAACAATCCTTCGATGACACATCCTTCGACACAGCCATATTACAACCATTGTTCGAACTGTTTGGCCAAGTCAAACCAGGAGGATGGTTGACTTGGTCAAACTTACAGTACTAACAAAGACATCATTTTGAATCAAGACGAAATACAGACAAAGTACAGACACAAGTGCACCAACACTTAATATATCTTTTATAATTTAATAATGTGTGGTTAAAGTTGTGAATTTGCAATTTGATGAAGATGGATAAATCTGGATTCCTTGTTCTTGTTTGATGAAGATTATTCATGAACTTGAACTAGATGAAGATTGTTCATGAATTTGAAGATCTGAGTTCTTTGTTCCTGTTTGATTAAGATGGAATTTGATGAAGATTGTTCATTATTTGAAGATTGTTAATGAATTTGAAGATCTGTGTTCTTAATATTGTTTGTATTCATGATGAATATGTTTTACAGATGATGTTGTTGAAAATTAGATTTAGGGTTTGTTTTTTTTTTTTGTTTTTTTTTTTAATATTGTCATATTATCAAAATGCCCCTTGACCTAATAGTTATAAGTCATGGACATGGACTCAGAGCATTCACATCCATTCCATCATATTTGCACCCTAAATTACATTAAAAAATATTACATTTTCTCTCTCCTTTCAATTAAATAATATTTTTTTATACCTTTATCATTTCTTTTTCTCTCTCTTTCACTCACAACCAATGTTTTAAAAACCGGTTTTTAAATCACACCGGATTAGGCTAAAAAATGGTTCAACCTGTTGAACCGGATTGTACCGAGCGGTTCAACCGGGTTGACTAACTACCTCAATAATTTCATAAATTACAACATCAACTCAAAAGTTAATCCAAAAATGCATGATTACATATTAAAAGATGATCCAAAAGTAAATCCATAATAAAAAATAATCCAAAAGATAATCGAAAATCATTCAATTTTCTAACAAGGCTCTTTTAAATGAAAGTGTACGATATGTTTAAGCCATTTGAGTGTTGAATACATCAACTATTTTCGTTTCATACAATATTAAACAAGAACTTGTAGTCACGAATAATCATAATATATAAAAATTACGTTAGATAAGTAACATATATAATAAAAATAAGTAACAACCCAAACTAAAATAACCCTGGCCAATACCGGTATTACGTTTCAAACCGGTATACCGGATTTTACCGCCGGTACAAACCTTATGCCGTTTCACTTATTTACCGGGGTGTTTCGTACCGGATTTACATCTGGAAACGGTAATACCGGTATAACCGGCCGGTATTTACCGGTTTTTAAAACATTGCTCACAACCACTTTCAAAATATATTAAAAAATTATAGAGGGTGAACAGTGCCCCCCCCCCCCCCCCCCCAAATATACAGATTAACAGTAACATTTTCTCTCTCCTCCACTAACAACCACTTTTTATACTCTTTGTATTATAAGGCTATAGGGTGTGGTCATGACCCTCCACATAGGCACCACATCATCATCTTTAATCCATTATTGAAAACCACTACCATAAGGGTGTGGTCATGACCCAAACCACTATCCCCTTTATTTTTGTTAATTTGTTTTTGTCTTAAAATTATCAAATGGGAGGGTCGTGGTAATCGTGGTTTAATCCATGAGAATCACCATCAATCAAGGAAGGGGATGGTATACCATTTAATTAATGATCCTATGTGGAAATAATGTTCCAATTCATGACCCTCACACTCCATAGCCTAAAAATTCTACACACATAATTTGATGACATGGATGTGAATGCTCTCAGAAGACAAAATTTTCATTTTAGGGACTCAAGTTGACCCCACCTTTAAAGCACTCGGACGCAAATTGCATTTTACTCTTTTATTAATGTTTCATATTTTTATCATGTGATAAACCTTACCCGTCTCGAATTGTCGAACCGACCTGAAAATTTTCATATCCGGTTCTATGAAATTTGAGCATCTAAAAATAATAAACTCACTGGAAAAATTTCCTGGATCCGTCACTACGACAGGACTACTTGTTCTTGGAGAACTTTTTTTACAACATTGCGTGGATATGGTTGACCATGAGAAGATTTTTTCCACATACTCTCCACCAATTAAGGGCCATGAAAGACATCAAAATAAGAAACTAACAAATCTAAATAAGAAATAGTCAAGTATGCATGCCTGTTTCTACTGATGTGAACGTGAGTAGGGCACACACCATAGGTGCGCCCCTTACCAAATCAAACAAACCTATTATTTTTTTAATATTGTGATACTGAGTTAACACATATATTAACATTTCCTATTAATTTCCTTTACATAATAGCTTCTATTTGCCTTCTACTTTGGGTTAGTGGTCCAAGTCCCGTGTCTCATTAGTCCATGTTCAGTGCAACGTTTTAAAAATCGGTTTTTAAATCACACCGGATTAGGCTAAAAAATGATTCAACCTGTTGAACCGGGTTGTACCGAGCGGTTCAACCGGGTTGACTATCTACCTGAATAATTTCATAAATTACAACATCAACTCAAAAGTTAATCCAAAAATGCATGATTACATATTAAAAGATGATCCAAAAGTAAATCCATAATAAAAAATAATCCAAAAGATAATCGAAAATCATTCAATTTTCTAACAAGGCTCTTTTAAATGAAAGTGTACGATATGTTTAAGCCATTTGAGTGTTGAATACATCAACTATTTTCGTTTCATACAATATTAAACAAGAACTTTTAGTCACGAATAATCATAAGTAACAACCCAAACTAAAATAACCCTGGGCCGATACCGGTATTACGTTTCAAACCGGTATACCGGATTTTACCGCCGGTACAAACCGTATGCCGTTTCACTTATTTACCGGGGTGTTTCGTACCGGATTTACATCTGGAAACGGTAATACCGGTATAACCGGCCGGTATTTACCGGTTTTTAAAACATTGGTTCAGTGTAACAACACCGAAATTTCTTCATACTATCTGCCAGTTGTTATAAAAGAGATGTGTATCTTCTGTTTTAGCATCAACTAAACTTATAACTTGTCTGAAAAATCCCAACATGGAACCACTCAGGGCCGGCTCTGGGCCCGGCAAACCCGTGCCGACGCCCGAGGCCCAAAATTTCAAAGGGCCCAAAAAGTCTTTATAAGCTTGTATATATTTATTAAATTGTATATGTAGTATATTCATCCGTTTTTTATGTAAAAAAATATTGGTGGTATAGTGGTAAAAAAGATCTTAAAATAATGTAAAGGTCTCAAGTTCAACTCTTTGCTGCATCACTAATTTTTTATTTTTGTAATTCATTTACCCTTAACCATAATTTTGGGCCCAATTCCTTCCGTCGCCCGAGGCCTAAATATTTTCAAGAGTTTTCAGGGACGGCTCTGGAACCACTCTACGATTATGTTGATTGTATCCTTTGTATGGAAGAAAAGAAAAAGAGTGGCAGGTTTAGCGAACCTATGCTGTGGATTGGGATCTATATTGCAATAGCTTCTGGTTTGTGCATCCTTGCCATGACGGCTGATTTGTTGCATGGTATCCGAAATAAAAAGTTTTGGTTTCCTTGCAAATATTTCTCTCTAAATGCTGCCTCTATAATGGTCATAAGCGTCGCCATGAAACTGCCAGTTGATCTAAGTAGCGAGATGCCAGCTTACGTGGACCAAGCAGCCAAGGTAGGAAGTTTGGCATTCATGTGCACGTTGATGGCCAATTTAATGCCTTCTTTGGCGTCTCTGGACGACAAGACACTGCTTGCAAACATGATAGGTTTGTGTATTCTGGTTATCACCATGATTGTGAATATAAGCATTCAGATAAATACTGGTGTTATTGATAAAAGTCCATTCTTTGAGGTACACAAATTATACTTCGGATTCCATATTGCTGCACGCATCAATACGGGTATGATCCTCGTGTTACTAATAATAATGATTTCTTCATCTATAACAATTCAAACCTCTAAGGAAGTTTTAGAATCCAAGTATCGAGCCACAAACAAAATAGCTTTAACTGATCAACGTCTACAACATATCCAAACGTCTACAGTTGAGAAACTAAGACAACATGTGAGAAGGTATTGGGTCATGGGAGAAACTGGTAGCCCTCAATTTGTGATGGCTAGTAATCCATTATCCATTGCTTTTGCTGTAATTTGTGTAATAGTTTTGATCATAAACTTGGTTACGGTGTTCAACACTCAGTTTCAACCTGGTGGTATTAAGGAACAACTATTTGATTCTAAGAATCTAGATGGCACGCCATACAAGTGGTCAATAACTATGATTTTCGTCACACAGTCCGTTGGAGTCGTGGTGGGAACCATTGCTCCTATATCCAGATGTTTTTCAGTTTTAAACTTCAAGCTGGGCACTAAATGGAATACGAATTATTTCATGTTTTTTAATGTAGAGAAATATTGGATCCAAACATTGCAAGAGTGGAAAAAAAGCCCTGTACTTTTTCTATCAAGCAATCGAAAAACAAAAAGTCTCATCTATACTTCAAAAACTATCTTTCTAAGCTTTTTCATTGGGTTCCAAAAGGTGATTGTCATTTTATGCAAACTGATATGGCTCACAGTTACGATAGTCCCGGTATTAGCAGTCAGCTTTTTTACTACACTCACCTCAAGAACTGATGATATAGATGAAGACCTCAGCAAGTATGTCTTATAAATTGATAATGAGAAAGAGCTTGCTGAAAAAACGTTAAAGGGCATTTCAAAATCTGTAGATTCTTTCATATCCAAGGCTGAGAAGGGACAAAACAACATTCTTTTAAAGCTTCTCGATAAATTTACTGAATTCGAAGGAGTAAAAATCTTCGACACTGATCAAGTTCAATCTCTGCTTCCTACTGACCTAGTTAATAGTTGGAGCTTACCGATAGTAACCTTAACGTGCATCGCTGTTTCCATCCCAAACAGTAGGGACAGAGTCGAGAGCTTGTTAAAAAGCGTTGGTGAAGGCCTTTCGTTCACCCATCTCATGGAAGAGAGCCTGAATTGTTCAAGCGAATACGTTAATCTTCGAAAGGCCAGTATGTCTTTATGGCATGAGGTTGAATACAAATGCAAGTGGTTGGACAATCCTCTAGCAAAAAATGTGTTAGATGGGAAAGCAGCAACAGAGATTGTTAAATGGTTTTCAGATAAAGCTAAAGAAATTGTGACTGAAATCAAAGATAGTACTAGCGATGGAGAACTCGCGGAGAACCCTCCTGGCAAGTTGATTGCTGCCAATTCAATGTACCGAATCACACAAACAATCTTGCTTAGGTTCCAAAGCAACACAGAACCAATTACTAAAAAACAATTGTTTTCCCATTTAAATAGCATGATTGCGGACATATTTTGTGCTTGCTTCACCAACCTACCTCGTGTGATAACAATGAGATGCCATGAAAGTGTGATAGAGAAAAGAGAGGCAAGTGTGAGGGTTGCAGCAAAGCTTCTTGGCAAGACTACCAAGATAATAGAAAAACTCAGAATGTGATAAAGTACCAAGCATGGATGATGACAAGATGGCGTATATCGATGAGTGGCGTCTTTATATGAAGCAATCGATTCCATAAGGTACTCTTTCTAGCTTCATATAGAACTAATATGTGGTTTGATTGAGTTGTTCATGTTTGGTCTAACTATTTTCTTTTGCACCTCTTTGAAACGTGATGCAGGTCTAAGTATTGAGCAGCCAGACAGATTGTCCATCTTGGCGACTAATTCTCATTGAATTTTGTATTTTTATTTCTTTTCCTTTTAATTTTGTTTTTTCAAGTGTATGAAATTTCAATTGTCTTCCATGTAACTCTGAATGTTTAGTATATTTAATTTGCCAAATTTATTTCCCCTATCGAATCAGTTCATACGACGAGTCCTTAAAAACTGATGTTGAAATGCATTGTGTTAACTTTTTGTTACCCAAGAAAGAACATTGATGCGGTCAGGTGATGTAGTGGATAGTGTGATAATGAAGATCAAACACGTTGATTCTACGAATACCCGTGTAGTTCTTCCCCAACCCCCAAATTGCAACCCAAAGGCCACGGAATTTGAAGTGAAAATTCAGTTTTCTCAAAATTCAAGTCTGATTGTTTCCATTACTAAAGGGACATATAAATAAGAACAGAAATTCGAAATGGGCCTAAAAAAGATAACGGGCCAAACACACGGCCTAAAACAAAATGCCCAAAATAGTCCAAAAAACATAAAAATGCAAATAACTAATAGAAATAAGTGTTTTTCGGCCCGGACGATGACCCAAACCGCCATAGGCGTTTGCAGCAAGATGGAGCTTTTTCTCACGTTCGTTTCGCCTGGTCGCACGCCCAAAACGGACCTCCGTAGCCCAAGTTAGAGTCATTTTAGTGAAGCCCCTTTTGTTACGCGATCTTGGGCCTCCAAATACAAGATGGCCCGCTCCTCCACACTTGGGCCCGCATCATCAGGGCTCTGGATGTCTTTGTGTAATATAATATATTTATATACTAAACATCAAGAGTTATAAAATAAAGATGATTGGAAATTAAAAACCTTTCTAGACTTGATTGTTACAAATACACGTTTTAGTTAAAAGTGAAAGATGAGGTAAACTTACCAATGAATCTACATATTTGAATGCTTAACTTTTTTTTGTTTATGAATTCAAACTTATATATAGATTACTACCCCTCTTGAACAATCTCAAGAAAAGTGCATTTTCTCCTTTGATTAACATCAATATCTTGAACTGGTTATTATCTTATTTTTATTACTTGATGATGTTATGATTGCATCTGGCATCATCTTTATTGCTAGAATTACTTAACTAAAAACTCCTTGTGCTACTGTAATTACTTGTACTTGATGCATGGATACTTGTATTATAACATCGTTGTTTTTCTTGTCCTGCTAAAGTTGTGACAACACTCTTCAACTTTGGAGTTTATCTTGTGTATATTAATTATTAAAGCAAGTTTATATTAATTATTAAAGCAAGTTTTATCTCAAATACAATTTTATTTCCCAATATGATAGAATCATCCATTTTGTAGAATATCATTTGTGGGCTATATTACCTGTGTTATGATCGTTTACTTTTTGTTCTTTTCAAATAAATGAATTTAACTGATAAAAAAAGTTATATAAGACATAAACGATTTCATTATTGCAACTTAGGACTACCTTCAAACAACCCGTATAAAGGTTTGTGGTGATCAGTATGTAAAATGGGGGTTGTTTACCGATTTTGGTAGGTGAGTGTGATCATTGTGTAACGGCTTTGGAACCGTTGGCCAAAGAACCAAATCCTCCTCTTTGTGACGAGTTTCATGGTGTTGTGTTGTTTTGTAGGATCAAGGAGTAATCAGTGGAGGAGGAAAGAAGATTAACCTTATTTGAAGTGACCAATCCCACAAGTTAACCTACAGATTAACTTGGTGTTTCTTTATTAATGAATAACAAAAAGAAGCTAATATTCAAAAATCCGTAACCGGAAGCGCATAAAGTTAAGTGGAACATATTTACAAAATTGAAAACTCAACTATTCAACGACTATTAATAGAGATATACACATCTAAATTTTATATTTATTTTACATTTATGTTATTTAATTTGAAGTTAAGTATTTTTTATATTCTTCTTATTATTATGTAACGTTTTGAAAAAAAATTAATTGATATGACATATTGACTTATTAGGTTTTTTTAAAAAGTTTGATTTTTGAAAAAACTAATAAATCAATAAGTCATTTTCAAAAGCCGAGATTTAAAGCTTTTTCAAACGACTTGTTAACTTATTGACTTCAATAAGTTAATAAGTCATCAGTAAGTTAATAAGTCATTTTCAAACTCAATTCCAAACACCTCTTTAATATTATCTTTATATTATCCCCCACTTGTGGCCTAGTGGTAGGAGACTTGGGTTTTCCAATAGAGACTCAAGTTCAATTCCCACTTGTGTCATATTTGGGTGGATATTGGGCAATGATGGTGACAAACCCACCGAGGGGGGTTCGATCCTGAGCCGCACCCCGGTTTTCATCCGGCTGTTACTTCAGCGAGGCAACTCGTGTGGAAGCAGTACGGTTTCCGGGGGAATGCCGTAACCAAGTCTGGTTAACCGAGCGCGGACCCGGTTAAGACAACGTAAGTCTGGGAAGACTTGGCTAGGGCCGCCGATTAGCCGGTGTGACATTGGGTCACTCAAAAAGAAAGTCACCGTTCAAAAAAAAAATCTTATCTTTATGGAGTGAATTGCAAGGATTGTCCTTTATCTTTATACCCATTTGCAGGCGTTGTCCTTTATGTTTAAAATTGACGAGTTTTGTACTTTATGTTTTCAAATCTTGCATGTTATGTCATTTGAGCGTAACCCAGTTAGTTTTTTCTGTTTAATTTGATCATGTGCCGTGCACATGAGGGCAATTTTGTCATTTCATCTTTTCATGAACTAATTATGTAAAATCCAAAAAATATAAAATAAATAACCCTCTACCACTCCACCACCACCACCCACCCCTTTACCACCAGCAACCACCACTCTATGCACCCACCTGCCAAACCACCAACACCCTTTGCACCCACTGCCAAATCACCACCACCCAACCCTTTAACACAACATTTATCAAACTCTTCCTATCATCTATTAAACCAAATTCAGCATCACAACTGATTCACCAAATCGTATCATCTCTGTATCTCCTTTGGCTATTTTTAGAACCCGAAAACATGGAATATTATGTACTTTTGGCGAATATATACTCAAGCTAAAAAGTTTGAAATTTAGTTAGAAAATTTACGGATGGAAATGAAGAAAATTTGAGCGACCTTTACTACTCCCCTTACCTTGTGCCGCCACTTCATCCATGGCCGAACCGGAGGTTTCTAGGAGACGCTGCGATTGAACCAGCTGAGCATTCTATTCAAGCCCAAATTGGTGTTGGATGTAGTGACTGAAGGTGCGACACTGTTTCTAGGGTGGAGATTCTGATCCGTCACATCCAATTTTGGGTTACGGTTGAAATTGGGGGGTTTTTGATTTGTGGTTTTGAAATTAGGAAGAGGGTGTGGGTTGTGGGTTGTGTTGTGCTGGTCGGCTGGTGATGTTGAACCGGTGGTGGTGATGGTCGAATGGTGGTGGCTGGTTGTAAGGTGTGGGTGGTGGTGGTGGTGACAGGTGGGAATGGTGGTTGAGCTGGGGAAGAAGAGAGGAATAAATGATATATAATATTTTTTGTTTGAAATGTATTTTAAAAGAATATGGTGAAAAGACAATTTTACCCTCATGTGCATTGCACATGACCAGATTTAACAGAAAAAACTAACTGGGTTAGGGCTAAAGGATAAAACGTGTATTATTTGAAAACATAAAGTACAAAACTCGTCAATTTTAAACATAAAGGACAACGCCTGCAAATGGGTATAAAGATAAAGGACAATCCCTACAATTCACTCTATCTTTAAATTTTAGTTTTGTTTAGTAAGTGTTTGTTTTAAACTAATAACTACTTTTTTGTATTAAAATTTTTGAATAATGGATTTTAATAATTCTAACTATTTGTCATTTGCCGGCAACAATCATAACTACAAAATTAACCATCGATAGTCTCACCTTTTAACATGTTGTCCACCAATGGACCTTTTCTAACTGAGGTAACTCAGTTGATTTTTTGGTGACGTGACACAAACCATTGTTATTGGATGAGGTGGCTGCTTATATGGCACTTTCATCACCACCACCTCACCTCCACCACCATCACAACCATCAACCACCATCATCGCCATCAACCATCACCACCACCAACATTCACCACCACCCAAAACACATGCAACCCGACACCATTGTCACACCCCAACCGATGGCGGAAACATCGGGATGAGACGAACAAATTGCTCAAAACATCATAACACTATGTGACAATATTTAATTAAATTCAAATTTCATTGCAAGAACTAAATTGTCATACAACATGTAAAATGGAAATACAACATTGTTCAAATTCAAATCAACAAAAGATAAATAGATTTAAGGTGTGTATCTAGTCCACCCTAAACTTGTTTCATCATTCATCCATACTTCAATAATCAACCTGCAACATGTATTAAAATAGAGTTTCAATGCAAAGGCAATGAGCGAGTATACAAGTTTGTTTACATAGCATAATAGAATAAAAACTCAATCCAACATGATTCATAATATGTGCTTGCTAGTATGCAATTTTGGCGTACAATATGATCAAACCCTAGAACACAACGCATAAAATCCCAATAGTTCAGCGGGATGGTAAACTTAACAATACCCAATAGTTCAGTAGGCGGGGCGTAAATCCTATAGCGCTATAATTGTTAAGGTGGGCGAACAAATCAATGAGCATATAATGTTCCAAATCGTTCATAGAGCATACAAGAATAGCAAGTAAGTCACATTAGATTCATGCATTCGTTCAAAGGATGAGTATGTTTAGTTCAAAAGTTGTTTGCATAGTTATACATGTTGCATCCCAAAGTGTAAAGGGAAAAAGGGATCGAGTATACTCACATAATTGCTAAGTCTTCCGATTATCCAAGTGTTGGCGAGTGTATCCAAGTGTTGGCGAGTGTACGAGTTTAGGAGGATGGAACACCGAGGTCACCCTATATGGGCATACGATGGTGTATAGGTAAACGGAATTCCAAGAGAACGAACGAGGGTGTTTATCCTAGTTATTTAAAATATCGCGAACTCGTTATTAATTATTGGTTAAAAGAAGAATAATCTAAATAATTATTTTGCACAATTTTGGAATTCGTATATTATAATTTATCTTAATACAAAAATTTATTGTTACAAAAGAATTATCCATTTAAGTTATAAATTTAGAGGTTTGGTTTTAAAAGAAAACGGATCAAAAGAAATTAGAATCGTTTTGAAATTTAACACGTATTGTTTCGTGGATTAAAAAAACGGGCAGAGTTTCCTCTGTTTTTGGACGATCCCGACAACTAAAGTTGTTGTTATAATTTCAAAATTCAACAAACAATCAACGAAACAACATATTTATATATATGTGTTTATATTTTGTACAAGGGACATAGAGTTCGGTTCCGCGATTAAAACAATATTTAGATATGAAATAATAAAATTAATATACGTGTCATTTACCGAAATAATAATAACAAAATTTGCGTCATTAAGGTTATACCAAGTCGTGTGTTGACTGAGTTTGACCTCAGTTGACTGGAGTTGACCGAGTCACCCGAACCACGAACCAAACTCCTCTTTCACTGTTGTTGACTGAACCGACTGACCCGAACTGAACATGAGCCGACTAAACCGAGCCAGGACTGAACCGAGTCAAAACTGAACCTAGTCAAAACTGAACCGAGTCAAAAAAACTGGGTTGGATCGAATCTGAATGCAAGGCCAAAACAAAACCCCAACTTGAATTAAACTTGAACTAAATCAAATGGCACTCGAAACTCTTACCTGAACCGAACCAAACCGAACATCGAATATGAGACTGAACTGAAACCAACTTGACTGGTACCCTATCGGAAGCTTGTCGGAACCGACAACGCCACCATCGCTGCCGGAAAACCAGTTCCGCCGCCACTCACGGCGCCGCCGGTCGTCACCTCCCTCTCTCTTGCTGATAATCTCTCACGTTCTCTCTCTTCTCTCCGACTAGTCTCTCTCCCTGTCTTCGCGTTCTGCCGTCATATGCCACCACCGCCATCACCGTATGCCACCACCGAAGGGTGGGGGTCGGCCGCTCAATCGAGCAAAGAGAGGGGTCGGTGTGGTGGTTTGGGAAGATGAGGGGTGTTGCAGGAGTGATGTGTCTGTCGGAAATCGACCGGAGAAGACGAGGTGAAGGGGCTGCGGTGTGGGGAGTTGTCTGAATGAACGAGGGAGGGCAGGGGTGTTGAGAGTGAAGGGGGCTAGGGTTTTGATTATGAAGAAGATGAGGGAGCAGGGGAGTTGTACGTGTTTTTGTTTAGCGGTTTCAAATAAGATGAAGTGGAAGAAGGGTTAAGTTAGTTTATAAAGCTAGGGTTTTGAAGTGGGTTGGGTCCAAGACTCACTAGCACGCACCCAGTCTTTCGTACGGCCCAAACGTATATCCAAAATCGTGAAATAATAATTTATTTTTTTATTTATTTATTTATTATTTTTTTGTTAGAAGCACGGGAAATAGCGTTAGTAATCGTTGTCGTTTCTCGCTCAAATTTCGACTGCGATTAAAGTAAATAAATAAATAAAAGCGAACATGTATTTCCTAAAAATATACACATGTGGAAATACGAGGCGTTACAACCATCACCCCCATATCAAACAGCAACCACCACCATTAAACTATCTATCGGCATACCGTCGCCATCCACCTGCGACAACCTTAGGCCATCGTAACGTAGAGAGAGAGAAGAGAACTTGAAATGGTGGTGATGGTGGTGGTGTTGGTGAAGAGTAGTGGTGATGGTTATTGGCGGTGGTGGTGGGTGGTGATGGTGATGAGAGTGCTACACAAGCAGACACCTCATCAAATAACAAAGATTTGTTTAATGTCAACATCCACGTCACCAAAAAACTAACTGGGTTAGACGTAAGTTAGAAAAGGTCCGCTCATGGACAATAGGTGAAAAGGTTGGACCATTAGTGGTTATTTTTATAGTTGGGAGTGTTATCGGCCTATGATAAATAGTTGTGATTATTAAAATCTATTATTCTGATTTTTTTAAAATAGGTGAAAGATAGGTATATCTGTGGCACCTCGGAAATTTTAATCGAATAATATGCCAACACGTGTTCGATAAACTCTCAAATATTCCAGATATGTTGGACGAGCGAGACCAATTTCATAAAAATGGAAGATGATACAAATTGAGGGATCAAATGTTAAAATACCAAATTTTTGGCTTCTGACGGTCCCTTACAGACCGCAGGGCATATGCCTTACGGTCCGTAAGGCATTTGAATATTGTGGGCACCAGAAGCCCTTACGTACCGCAAGGCCTCACCTCTTGCGGTTCGCATGAGGGTCGCTGGCAGTTCACTTTGAGCTGGCAGCTGTAGCCTGCAGTTCTTGCTACTTAGCTACAATTCTTGCCACCTTCAACCTCTTTTGGACACCTATTAGGGAACTTATCACCGTCCTAGAGCTTCTGGTTACACTTGGCACAACCTCCTTCCACTTGATCAACTATAAATAGCTCCATCCATGAGTCATTCAAGACTTACACCTTCACATTTCTCACTCCACTTCTCTTGGAGCAGCTTCTGATCTGTAGAGGTCTCCTACTTGAAGTTTAATCTTCATTTTAAGCACTTGTAAGTGTTCTCCCTAGTTCTATTTCCATCCCTAGGCTAGTTATTAGCCGAAAGTCAAACAAATTGACTTTTGGTTTAATTTTCGGTTCTAACCATTTCGTTCAAGTCAAAGTTCAAATGGAACTTGGTTACATGATCGTAATAATGAAGGTGTTAATCTCTTGTGATTACACCCGCTAAAGATCACATTAAGTAGGCGAAATGACGAGTCAAAGTTGTATTAAACAAAAGTCAAAACGCAGATTTTTGCAAATTACGCTAAATGAGTTTATAAGTATCAAAACCTTAAATTTTGACATTATAACAGTTTATATAACATATTAGGACATGTTTAATCATGCCCAACTCATCATTTCCTGCTTAGAGTTAGTTTCCAACCGAAAGCCAAACAGTTTGACTTCTGCTTTGACTTTCGATTTTGGCCCGTTTGGTCAAGTTTAGAGCATGTATAAAGGTTGTAATATGATCATATTATTATAAGAAATAACCCTTTGAGATTACACCTTTTAATCATATCATTTGATAGGTTATTTGATAAGTCCACATATTATGCCTTAAACATGCCGAAAATGCCGTTATGGCATAAAATGGGTTTTAAAACCAAATGAACTTGTAATCTGACTTTGAAACGGATGTTATAACATTATAAAATATATGTTGGCATAATGGACAGGTTATGAACCTATTTGACCACCCGATGCCGCATATGCACGTACGACTAGTTTATATAGATTAAAATATATAAACTAGCCGAATCGGGTCAAAACCTTTCAAATTCAGTTCGAATCAGAATGCTTGGTTATTTGACCCATATTATACGAGTCCTTACATTCAGGAGGGTATAAACCATATTCCATCCGGTTTACGCTTAATCTAGCGAACCGTGCGTCTCTATTAAAGTTAACCGGTCAAAGTCAATTGACTTATATAAGCCTCTAGTAAATTGTGCCTGTTTTAGTTGTTTTGATTAACAACCGTGCTTAGCATATTTGATTTGTAAAGACAAGCACAGGTAAATACTCTTACCCTATTTTATTTTATAAAGGCTTGGGATACAGCGCTAGCTGCTTGGTCGGGTATTGGATAAAGGGTGAATAGTGTCATGAAATTCAAGTAACTCGTTTTATTCCATTTTTTTATAACTTAAACATTGGGGGTTAATACGACCATGTCTTGGATATCCCGACTCGTTTAATTTTAAATGGCCACGACCTAAGTGCGGGGTGTAGGCATACACCTGGCAGACGCTAATGCTATATTTATATGATATTGAAAATGTGGTATGTCGATTAATCATGTATTAGCGTTTAGTTCCAGTCCCCAACTGTATTGGCAAGCACGTAAAACTGGTAACAATGGATATAATTTGTCCCAAGTTATTTAAAAATGATATACCAAATGGTATCAAATTCATTTTGAAAAGATTTTCAAAATGAGTCGGTTAATTGTATTTACCAGTGAACTGACGTATTTTCAAAAGACTAAAGCGCATGTTATATAGCAAGTACGGAATGGGTTGGAGCTGCTCGGTCTTTAATTATTGGAATTTGCAACTCCACAGAAAAATGACCCTATTAGTCTCAAGTCTTATTTTATATCATTTGATCCGCCTGTGGATCCTTTAGTACGAACAACTTGTAATAATTTTGTACTTTGTTTTCCGGTTTGTACTTTTGCATAATTTAATTTAAAATCCCATCTTCCGTTGTGCATTGTGATTACTGATATAAATCGTCATGCATATACCCTAAGTCCGCGCCCACCAGGAGATGAGGGTGTGACAATATCATAGGTTGAAAGAGGAAGGAGAGTGATCATGTGCCTCTGAACAAACAATTGTAAAACACATGGTACTGAATTATATTATATATATTTCTAAAACGACAACTCACACTTTTATATCACGCCAAATATTACTCCGCATTCCACAACAGGACTCAAGGAAGTAAAACCATTTAAGTCACCAAGATACCACTAGCTAAATGCCATTCGACATATTATTTATAAAAAATTGGATTTTAATAATCCCAACTTTGACATATTAGCCAGAAAAAGTCCCAACTAAGGAAATGTTTTGTTACAGTCTCAACTTTTAACCTATTTTCCCTTAGCGATCCGGTGCTAAATAAAAGTTAACCCAATTAGTTTTACTGACGTGTACAAATTAGTCAAGTTTTGATGACGAAAATAGATTGCTTATGTGGCAGTCCACGTCAGTAAAACTACTTATGTGGCAATGTTTTGATGACATGGATTGCTTATGTGGCAGTCCACATCATCAATAACTAAATGGGTTAACTTTTAGTTAGTATGAGATTGTTGAGCGAAAATAGATTAAAACTTGGGACTGTAAACATTTTCTTATATTGGAATGTTGCCGGCCAATATGTCAAAGTTGTGATTATCAAAATTCAATTTTCATATATTATATAATTTCGGTCCTACTTGTCTCTAGAAGCGTAAACGAGCCGCGCCGAGCTCGAGTTCGACCAAGCTCAGGCTCAGAATCAAGCTCGTTTAACTTATGAAGGCTCGAGCTCGAGTGGTAGATAGTTTTTCAATCTCAAGCTCGGTTTGTTTAATATCTAATAACTAATAATTAGTTTATATCAATTATAATTATTATATTTGTATATAATTTAGTTATTTTTCGTAATATTATAAATAGTATTTATTATTATTTAAATATATAATTTATATATTAATTAAAAATTATATAAATAGTGGGCTCGTTTAGACTCGCGAGCCAGCTCGAACACGATAAGAAAAGCTAGACTCATTTCCTAAATGAGCTTTTTTTAGGCTTGGGGCCGGCCTCGTTTCGAGCTTTTTTTTAAGCCAAGCTTAAGTAGCTTGCCTCATTTACACCCCTACTTGTGACTATCTTTCAACTAATTTCTCGCAGGGGCGGATCTACATATTAAGCAATGGGTTCACACGAACCCATCGAGTTTCGAGATTTTAATAGAAAACATATATAAAAAATCTGGGTGAACCCATAAACAACTTATGAGATGAACCCATAAACAAAGTTGAAGAGTGTTACGACTTAGGGCGGCAAAGAAACTGTGTATTACTCAAGAGGTCCCTTTTTCGATTCTATTTGGTGTCATTTGTATGTTTTTTTCTTCACCAAATTCACCATAACCAATCCCTTGGGACTTACACAGTTATCTGCTATGGGCCAGAGAGAGATGCATCCCTCGTACTTGTCTCAAGTTCCTCATTCTAATCTACAATACTAAAATCATTCTAGTATAATATACCAGTTGAAGAGTGATTTAAACAAATTATTGATGAATTCTTTATTTTGTTTCTTACGAATTAACTTCATTATGTAGATGTGTTAGTTTATTTATGAATGGTTTAACGGGATAAAAACTCAAAATATTTCACATGCTTTATCCGAATCATTTTTTGAGGGCAAATGTGGGTTGTGCACTTAGTTCAGTGTTTGTTTCTAAGTTCTAACCGGTACAGATTTTTGCTTAATCTAAATGTGTTCACATTTGTACTGTTGTTGTTCATGCTAGTAATAAAATTGTTTTGACATCATATTTAATATTCGGATTATTCATTACATAAGGTATTTTTTTTTTACAAAACATAAGGTTTTTTTTTTTTTTGACAAAAAAGTGTTTGCGGGTACCCGACCCGAACTGTCGAACCAACCCTAAAACTTTTATGTCCGGTCCTATGAACTTGGAGCCTCTAAAAATAGTGAACCCACCTGAAAAAAATTCTGGATCCGCCACTGATTTCTCGTTATTATCCCATAAAAAATGAAAGAAGAAAAACAAGGCGCCTTTATTGATGACTGATTACCAAGACCTATTCAACAATAGACCAGCCAATGATATAAACAAGTTTGGTCCATTTGGACCATTTGTGTTTAACTTTTTGTTTGTGGTCAAAGTCGTCCTGAGTCATATCTATGGTTATTCAATTGCATAGAAAGGAAGGTTCAGTACAACAATACCGTAATTCCTTCCTACAAACTGCCAATTGATATGAAAGATATGGTTATCTTCATTTTTAGCATCATCAACTAAACTCATCACTTGGCTGAAAAATCCCAACATGGATTCAAACAATTATGAATGTAATGCTTGTATCACAGATAAGATAGAGAGTGACAGGTTTAGCGAACCTATGGTGTGGATTGGGATCTACATTGCAGCAGCTTCGGGTGTCTGCATCCTTGCCATGGCGTCCGATTTGGTGCATGGTTTCCGAAATAGAAAATTTTGGTTTCCTTGCAAGTATTTCTCTCTAAATGCTGCCTCTATTACGGTGATATCTGTCGCTATGAAATTGCCCACTGATCTAAGTAGCCCGATGCCAGGTTACGTAGAAAAAGCAGCCAAGATAGGAAGTTTGTCATTCATGTGCTCGATGATGGCCAACTTAATGCCTTCTTTAGCATCTATGGACAACAAGACACTACTAGCAAACGTAATAGGTTTGTGTATTCTTGTTATCACCATTATTGTGAATATATGCATTCAGATTAATACTGGTGTTATTCATAATTATATTCACATGGGCATGGGCGTGTTTTCAAACAACGGTATTCTTGAAACTATGGATGTTTCCTTTGGATTCAATACGGTTGCAGGCATCAATACGACTATGATCCTCTTGTTACTAATAATAATGATTTCTTCCTCTCTAACAATTCCAACCTCTAAAGAAGTTTTAGAATCCAAGTATCAAGCCAAAAACAAAATACTTTTAACTGGTCAACGTCTACAACATATCCAAACGTCTGCAGTTGAGAAACTAAGACAACATGTGAGAAGGTATTGGGTCATGGGAGAAACCGGTAGCCCTCAATTTGTGATGGCTAGTAATCCGTTATCCACTGCTTCTGGTGCAATTTGTGTAATAGTTTTGGTCATAAACTTGCTTACGGTGTTCCTCAATCTGTTTCAATCTAATCACATTATGGTACTACTATTTGATTCTAAGTATCTAGATGGATCACCATACAAGTGGTCAATAACTATGATTTTCATCACACAGTCCATTGGAGTCGTGGTGGGAACCATTGCTCCTATATCCAGATGTTTTTTAGTTTTAAACTTCAAGCTGGGCACTAAATGGAATACGAATTATTTCATGTTTTTTAATGTAGAGAAATATTGGATCCAAACATTGCAAGAGTGGAAAAAAAGCCCTGTACTTTTTCTATCAAGCAATCGAAAAACAAAAAGTCTCATCTATATTTCAAAAAATATCTTTCTAAGCTTTTTCATTGGGTTCCAAAAGGTGATTGTCATTTTATGCAAACTGATATGGCTCACAGTTACGATAGTCCCGGTATTAGCAGTCAGCTTGTTTACTACACTCACCTCAAGAACTGATGATATAGATGAAGACCTCAGCAAGTATGTCTTACAAATTGATAATGAGAAAGAGCTTGCTGAAAAAACGCTAAAGGGTATTTCAAAATCTGTAGATTCTTTCATATCCAAGGCTGAGAAGGGACAAAACAACATTCTTTTAGAGCTTCTCGATAAATTTACTGAATTCGAAGGAGTAAAAATCTTCGACACTGATAATGTTCAATCTGTGCTTCCAGCTGAATTTGTAAACAGTTGGAGCTTACCAATTGTAACCTTAACGTGTATCGCTGTTTCCATTCCAAAGATTCGTAAGGACACAGTTGAGAGCTTGTTAAGAAGTGTTGGTGAAGGCCTTTCGTTCACCCATCTCGTGGAAGAAAGCCTGAATTGTTCAAGCGAATACGTTAATCTTCGAAAGGCCAGTATGTCTTTATGGCATGAGGTTGAATACAAATGCAAGTGGTTGGACAATCCTCTAGCAAAAAATGTGTTAGATGGGAAAGCAGCAACAGAGATTGTTAAATGGTTTTCAGATAAAGCTAAAGAAATTGTGACTGAAATCAAAGATAGTACTAGCGATGGAGAACTCGCGGAGAACCCTCCTGGCAAGTTGATTGCTGCCAATTCAATGTACCGAATCACACAAACAATCTTGCTTAGGTTCCAAAGCAACACAGAACCAATTACTAAAAAACAATTGTTTTCCCATTTAAATAGCATGATTGCGGACATATTTTGTGCTTGCTTCACCAACCTACCGCGAGTCATAACAATGAGATGCCATGAAAGTGTGATAGAGAAAAGAGAGGCAAGTGTGAGGGTTGCTGCAAAGCTTCTTGGCAAGACTACCAAGATAATAGAAAAACTCGAGGAATGTGATAAAGTACCAAGCATGGATGATGACAAGATGGCGTATATCGATGAGTGGCGTCTTAATATGAAGCAATCGATTCCATAAGGTACTCTTTCTAGCTTCATATCATAAGGGTGTGTATATAGAACTAATATGTGGTTTGATTGAGTTATGCATTATTGCATTGGGTAGATTTTACATTTGGCAATTGAGTTGTCCATGTTTGGTCTAACTATTTTCTTTGGCACCTCTTTGAAACGTGATGCAGGTCAAAGTATTGAGCAGGCAGACAGATTGTCCATCTTGGCGACTAATTCTCATTGAATTTTGTATTTTATTTCTTTTCCTTTAAATTTTGTTTTTTCAAGTGTATGAAATTTCAAATTTCTTTCATGTAACTCTGGATGTTTAGTATGTTTGCGAAATTTATTTCTCCTATCGAATCAGTTCACGTGACGAGTTCTTAAAAACTGATTTTGAAATGCATTGTGTTAATTTTTTGTTACCCAAGAAAGAACATTGAAGTATTATTGTTTAATGCGGTCAGGGCTTTGGATGTCTTTGTGTAACTCTGGATGTTTAGTATATATATAAATATATTCTATTATCATTTAAATTTATTTTATTTTGTAATTTTCTATATTCTTATTATCTATATCTATATCTATAATATATTATTAGTGGACCCGGGAAGCCCCGTTTTGAGCATTCCATCATGCATGGACCAACGTTATACACCACCGCCACTGGAATTTATCACGCGTTGACATGGTCACGCGTTGCCATAATCACGCGTGATGATGTTTGTGGTGCTGCACATGTTCGGTTGTTTTTCAATGGTAGATATTTGTATGGTGAGTGATGGGCATTTCTACTAAAATCCATCACTAGTGATGGAACAAAGCTTGATGACGTAGCATAATATGTAATGAATGGCCTTTAATTTGTATTCAATGTATCAATCAAGTCTAGAAAGGTTTTTAATTTCCAATCATCTTTATAACTTATATACGTTTTAGTTAGAAGTGAAAGATGAGGTAAAATTGAAATATTTGATTTTAATAATCCCAACTATTCGCTGTTGGCCGGCAACAGTCTCAACTTCAAAAATAACCACTGGCAGTCCCAACTATTAACATATTGGCCTCCAATTGACCCTGACTAACATAAACCTAACGTTGTTAGTCTCCGGTCGCCGGAAAAACGTTTTTGGCCGGAAAATTCATTTTTGGCCGGAAAACTAAACATTTACGTCCCAAACCTCTTTGTAACCTTATTACGGAACTTTAGGAACATTTTTCTAGTAAAAGCCCCAATTATTGAAGTCGCCGGAAAACTCATTGTTAGCCGGAAAACTTCTTATTGGCTGGAAAACTCAACTTTTTGATCGGAATACTCAACATTTTCGTTCCAACCCTCTTTGTAACCTTAGATCGGACCTTTAGAAACTTTTTTCTGGCCAAAATGGTTTTCCGGCGACCGGAGACTAACGGCGTTAGGGTTCTGTTAGTCAAGGTCCATTGGTGGCCAATATGTCAATAGTTGGGACTGCCAATGGTTATTTTTGAAGTTGAGACTGTTGGCAGCCAACGACGAATAGTTGAGATTATTAAAATCCAATATTCCGGTAAAATTACCAATGAATCTATATATTTGAATGCTTAACTTTTTTTTTTGTTTATGAATTCAAACTTATAGATTACTACCCCTCTTGAACAATCTCAAGAAAAGTACATTTTCTCCTTTGATTAACATCAATATCTTGAACTAGTTATTATCTTATTTTTATTACTTGATGATGTTATGATTGCATCTGGCATCATCTTTATTGCTAGAATTACTTAACTAAAAACTCCTTGTGCTAATGTAATTACTTGTACTTGTTGCATGGATACTTGTATTATAACATCCGGGTTTTTCTTGTCCTGCTAAAGTTGTGACAACACTCTTCAACTTTGGAGTTTATCTTGTGTATATTAATTATTAAAGCAAGTTTTATCTCAAATACAATTTTATTTCCTAATATGATAGAATCATCCATTTTGTAGAATATAATTTGTGGGCTATATTACCTTTGTTATGATCATTTACTTTTTGTTCTTTTCAAATAAATGAATTTAACTGATAAAAAAAGTTATATAAGACATGAACAATTTAGTTATTGCAACTTAGGACTACCTTCATTCCTTCAAACAACCCATATAAAGGTTTGTGGTGAATCTATACCACCCATCCAAAGGTCATAAGGGGTGTCATTGAGTACACCTGATTGGTAATACCGTCGGCGGCTCAGGTAATGGTAATCGACTAATCGGTATGTAAAATGGGTGTTGTTTACCGATTTTGGTAGGTGAGTGTGATTATTGTGAAACGGCTTTGGAACCGTTGGTGTAACACCCTTAGTACTGGACGGAATTTAACTAATAATTATATGAACTTTATACTTATCAGAGTTTACAAAAATAAACTTTCGTGTTTAAAACCATACACATTTGTGATAGTACCAAACAAATCCAAGATAGTGCATAACAAGTTTAAAGTTAACCCTTGCTAGTCAACTAACAACTAGTTTAAAGGATTCAAAACACGATTGACAAAACGTTTACAATATGATTAAAGTCTAGACAAAGTTAAGTTTGGTGCGGAAGCTTCAAAATGCGTGTTCGTTTCTTGACAACGTACTTGATCACCATCCGGAAGGACCTTATCCATACCTAGGGTCAAACCACTAAAAACATTAGTTTTGACAGTAATACAATACATATAAACGAATTCCGACATCGAAACGTGATAAATAAAACACAAGTTTTCTGGGCTCCACCGTAACTTACGGTGTCTACCGTAAGTTACGGTAGACCCTGAATGATTCTGGTCTGCCGTAACACAGGGGTGAATCACCGTAACGTTTTTGTTTTCCACCGTAAATTATGGTGGAGACCGTAATTTACGGTGGACTCTGTGATTTTACCATTTGACTATTTTGTTGATTTCGTCCTAATCCGCATACCGTTTTAGACTATTTCTTTCCTGTATGTCTGTAAATTCATTACGGACATGTTCATTTTGATTATCATACCAACAATTGATTCACCGATCATACGGCTAAAAGTTTCTATACTATTATTTATTCGACCCATTCCAACTATAAGAGTATATTTCCAGTTTCTTATTCTAAGACCCTTTTAGATGCTATTACCCAAGTTCCCGGGCTTGTACATCTTGGTGTGTTTGCGATATTCATGGCTTTGTGTTCCCTTGGAACTAAAAGCTCATTTCCTCGGAATTCAACATTCCGTTTAAAATGGCCTTTTCAACATACCCCCATTTATTATTCCAAGATCCTGGATTCACAACTTAAAGTATCGTAGCTAGGTTCATAAGCGTAGTGCAATCCAACACTTAACAACTTACGAAACCATCATATCGCTATTGTCATGATTCTTTTTATGGTATCTATTCAACCCGTTTGACTATCTAGTGAAAACCATCACTTTATTAACAAGTCAAACCCAATCCCAAGTCTTTATTTTGACCCGTTTGATGTTCAAGTGAACTACGCCACTTTAGAACACGTCAAACGCATCCTTTACACTACGATTCTGTCTATACACTAAACTCAACCATATATGCGTAATTTAACGAGACTAAAGTCACGTACCTTTAAAGCACACCTTTTCCGCGGGTATCACCTCCGGCGTGTCCACTTGACGTTCCGGATTCCTTGCCTAAGGAGTTCAATTCATGACAAGATTAGAACTCTTTCATAAGCTTTAACGCATTAATTCTTAGCATATTCAAATCTGCGTTTTTTACCAACCTTTAACATTTTAACCCTCGTTTAGGCGTTTTATCAAACACCTAGCGGGTCGGATTTCTACATGATTTAAACCAATTTCATGACTTGTAATTATCATCCAAACTACTTTAATTAGTCAATTCTACACAAGTCTTAGCATCAATATTTCTGAATTTATTCTTAAATTCAGATTTATGTTAGAACAAGATCATATTTTTAGGACTTATCAAGTTCTCTTCAAGTTCATTAGCCACCTACAATAGTGGTTATGAACTCTATGATTACCATGAAATCTTTCAACAAGATTTCACCTAGGGTTCATCCCTAAACACCATATCTCTTCTAATTACACACATGCAAAACACAATCAAGCTGAAATTCTGATTTTTCACAATTAACCTAGAACTTGAGATGAATCAAAACACTAGAATTTCACATACCTTGTGATCCCTTCAGTGAGGTGATCACCAATTCGTGCTTAGAAATCAATTTGGACTTGATTTATGCCTTGAATTTGTGGTTTTTATGAAGATTAGGGTTGGGTGAAACCTTCCTATCGCCCCCCCTGCTTCTTGATCGACCAGACATCCCAAGTGGGTGTTTGGTGTAAATTTTATTTTATTTCTAATTTAATTAAGTTTCAAGTTCTACACATAAGCCCCTCTACTTTCATTTAGTTTATATTTTAGGCTTTTTAATTCATTCATGTGTTTCTACAAGATTTCTTAGCTAACTGAGTTACTTATCCTAGTTAGCTTATTCTTGTTTATTTTATACTTTATTATTATAAAGTTTTATATTTTCGGGATGTTACAAGTCCACCCCCCTTAAAAAGGGTTTCGTCCATGAAACCGTATTACGTACCAAATAATATAGGGTAGAGCCGTTGCATTTCTTCTTCGGATTCCCAGGTGGTATCCGCGCCCTTTCTGTGTTCCCATTTAACCTTCACTTGGTTAATTACTTTGTTCCTCAAACTCTTCTCTTTACGATCTAAAATTGCAATTGGCTTTACTGCATAGTTGAGGCTATTATCCACCTCGATGTCATCGTAGTGGATACGAGCGGTTTCATCTGCTAAGCATTTTCGGAGATGTGACATGTGGAATGTGCTATGAATTCCACTCAACTCCTCGGGTAGTTCAAGACGATATGCTACCTTACCAACCCATTCAGTGATTCTGAATGGGCCAATAAACCTCGGACTCAACTTTCCTCTTTTTCTGAACCGTATAATTCCTTTCCATGGCGTTACTTTTAGCATTACTTTATCGCCGATTGAAATTCAATCGGTCTCTTCCGTTTATCCGCGTACGCTTTTTGTCGATCCTGGGCCGCCTTTAGGTGAGCTCGGACCAAGTCGATCTTCTCATTCGTAGTTCGGATTATATCAGTAGGAGCTAGTCCTCGTGGACCCACTTCTCCCCAACATACCGGGGTTCGACACTTTATACCATATAACATCTCATACGGGGCCATTTTAATGCTCGAGTGATAGCTATTGTTATATGAAAATTCGACCAAGGGTAGATAGACATCCCAACTACCCCCGAAGTCAATAATGCAAGCCCGCAGCATATCCTCCAACGTTTGTATTGTTCTTTCACTCTGCCCATCCGTTTGTGGATGGTAAGTGGTGCTAATGAATAGTTTAGTCCCCATTTGTTCTTGGAAGTCACGCCAAAAATTCGAAGTGAACCGAGTATCTCTGTCTGACACAATGGATATCGGTACCCCATGACGTGCTATGATTTCATTAGTGTACACCTCCGACATCTTCTCGGATGTATAAGTCTCACAAATCGGAATGAAGTGAGCACTTTTCGTCAATCTATCCACGACTACCCATTTAGCATCAAACCTGCGGTTGGTTTTGGGTAATTTGGTCAACAAATCCATGGTGATTTGTTCCCATTTCCAAATTGGGATGTCCAATGGTTGCAACTTACCATATGGCTTTTGGTGCTCCGCTTTGACTTGAAAGCATGTCAAACACTTCTCCACATATTTCACGATGTCTCTTTTCATTCCGGGCCACCAATAATTTTGTTTTAAATCGTTATACATCTTGGTCGCCCCCGGATGTATCGAATAACGAGATTTATGGGCCTCGTCAAGTAGAAGTGCTTTGGCCCCACATGAGTTTGGAACCCAAATTCTCCCAAATCAAGTTTTCAATCCTTGGTTATCATCCACCAGGTCTTTTAACTGCCCAACTATTCTTTCCCTTTTTACATTTTCTTCCTTTATTGCTTCGATTTGAGATTTCCGGATTTGCTCAAGCAAACCCGATGTCACAATTAGTTGCATCGATCGTACTCGAATAGGCGTATAATTTGTTTTTCGGCTCAACGCGTCTGCCACTACATTAGCCTTCCCGGGGTGGTAATGTATTTCACAATCAAAGTCTTTGACGGTTTCTAACCACCGCCTCTGTCTCATATTTAATTCCTTCTGATCGAAGAAATACTTCAAGCTTTTATGGTCGGTAAAGATAGTGCATTTTACCCCATACAAGTAATGTCTCCATATTTTTAAGGCGAACACTACTGCTGCCAACTCGAGGTCATGTGTAGGGTACTTCTTCTCATGAGCCTTTAGCTGTCTCGAGGCATAGGCTATAACCTTGCCTCGTTGCATCAAAACACAGCCAAGTCCCGAATGCGATATATCCGAGTAAACAACCATATCTTCTGTTCCATCCGGTAATGACAATACCGGTGCATGGGTCAGTTTCTCTTTAAGTGTTTGGAACGCCCTTTCCTGATCTTCACCCCAAATAAAATTTCGTCCTTACGGGTTAATTTGGTTAATGGCATAGCGATTTTAGAGAAATCTTGCATGAACCTCCGGTAATAACCCGCAAGCCCCAAGAAGCTTCTGATTTCTGAAGGATTTTTCGGTGGATTCCATCTTGCCACAACTTCTATTTTCGATGGGTCTACTAACACCCCATTTGCACTAATGATGTGCCCGAGAAATTGCACCTCTCGTAACCAGAAGGCACACTTCGAGAATTTCGCATACAATTTCTCTCTCCTGAGCGTCTCCAACACTTCACGCAAATGAATTGCGTGTTCTACTTCGTTCTTTGAATATATTAAGATGTCATCAATGAACGCTATCACTGACTTGTCTAACATGGGTTTGCAAACCCGGTTCATAAGGTCCATGAAAGCCGCGGGTGCATTAGTTAACCCGAAGGACATCACGAGGAACTCGTAATGTCCGTACCGTGTGCGGAAAGCCGTTTTCGGTACATCCTCCTCTTTGACTTTCAACTGATGATACCCCGATCTAAGGTCGATTTTGGAGAACCAACTTGCACCTTGTAGTTGGTCAAATAGATCATCAATTCTTGGAATCGGATATCGATTCTTTACCGTGAGTTTGTTCAACTCCCGATAATCAATGCACATACGCATGCTCCCGTCCTTCTTTTTCACAAATAATACTGGTGCGCCCCATGGAGACACACTTGGCCGAATAAATCCTTTGTCAAGCAAATCTTGGATTTGGGACATCAATTCTTGAAATCCTGATGGCGCGAGTCGATACGGTGCCTTGGCCACAGGTTTCGCGCCCGGAACCAATTTGATCCCGAACTCTACCTCCCGTTCTGGCGGTATTCCCGGTAGGTCCTCCGGAAATACATCGGCATATTCGCGTACCACCGGTACATCTTCAATCTCTAGTGATCTCTTGTCTGGTTCATTCGCGTATATCATGAATGCCCTACAACCGTGCCTCATGAGCTTGCGAGCTTTTAGCATTGAACACATAACGGGATTACCCCTCTTTTCGCCGTATATGGTAACAGATTTTCCACTTGGAGATGTTAGTTTTATCTCCTTGCGGAAACATACGACTCTCGCATGGTATCGGGATAGCCAATCCATCCCGACTACTACTTGAAATTCCCCCATCGACATAGGAATCAAGTCTATTGAATATTCTTCATCGTCAATGTTTATCTTACAATCTCGACATACATCACACACAAGGAAACTTTTGTTATCACCTATTTCTACTTCTAATGGCATAGGCAATTTTGTTAGTACAAAAGAAGGATGTCGAATAAATCCATGTGAAACAAAGGATTTATTCGCACCCGTATCAAACAACACATGTGCAGGAATTGAATTTATGGCAAATATACCTGAGACCACATCGGGCTCTGTTTTTGCCTCCACTACTGTTAACTGGAAAGATCTTGCCTTTGCTCTTGGTGTCTCAGTGTGTGTATTCTTGTCATCTTTCTTTCCGATCAACTCTGGGCACTCAGATTTCTTGTGACCCGGTTGGTAGCATTTGTAACACACTGACACCTTCCCCGGGCACAATGCAGCCGTGTGCCCCGTTTTCCCACATATAGGACACGGTTTGTCCTTGAACCGGCACTCACCTTTGTGCCCCTTCCCGCATATCTTGCAGTTTGATGACCCGCTTTTCCCTTCTTGTTTCTTTGAGGATTCTGTTGTGCGCGCCTTTTTCGTTGGGCTTGGATTGACTATCTGCGCCCTTCTTTCACCTCTTTCAATCTATTTCTTCAACTCTATCTCCCGTTCCCGAGCAACGTTTATAATCTCGGTAAGAGTCTCATACTTTGAAGGAGTCATAAACTCCCTATACTCGGCGCTCAACATATTATAATAATAATATATTTTCTGCTCCTCATTCGTTATCAATTCATCACAAAACTTCATCTTATCCATGAACATTCCCGTGATTTTATCAATAGATTCACCCTTGTGTCTAAGCTGCATGAATTCTTCCTTGATCTTGTTAATGACTGCCTTGGGACTGTGATGTTTAAGAAACGGCATCTTAAACTCGTCCCATGTCATAGCTTTAGCCGCTTCGCTTCCAATTTCTTTCTTCTTGTTATCCCACCAGTCTTTCGCTTGACCCCTTAACTGACCCGTGCCATAGGCTACGTAGTCGTCTGGATCACAATGAGTCCATTCGAATACTCCATCCATATCGCTTAGCCACCGCTGGCATATTATCGGGTCAACCTCCCCATTGTAAATTGGCGGTTTGCACGCCATGAACTCTTTATAAGAACAAGATTTTCGTCCTCCCGACTTCTCCTTTGCTAAATTGGTATTATCCTCCAATTTCTTGATTCTTTCTTCCACCACTGATAATACCGTGTTTTGGATTTTGTCGATGAAACCCGACAGACTGTTTTCGATTGCCTTCCCTACCTCTTCAGCAATCACTTCTCTCGTTTGCTCGGTGACTCTTGGCACCGCATCATCATTACCTTTATCCGTCATCTTTAACTGAAATGTTTACATCGAGCGTTAAACATTTCATCTATGGCATATGGTTTATTTACTTCGGTTTATTCAAGTTCATAACTTGTTTTCACCGTTCTCATTTAATGCACTTTCCGGGTTTGAGTATGTTAACACGCTCTTCCCATGCATGTCAATTCATTATTTCCCTTTTTATACTTAGTAATTCTACTTTAGAACAATTAACTCTTACCGGATGCTTGATCAAGCTTGAACCGAACACTTTGTTGACAACCTTAAGCTCTGATTACCAACTTGTAACACCCTTAGTACTGGACGGAATTTAACTAATAATTATATGAACTTTATACTTATCAGAGTTTACAAAAATAAACTTTCGTGTTTAAAACCATACACATTTGTGATAGTACCAAACAAATCCAAGATAGTGCATAACAAGTTTAAAGTTAACCCTTACTAGTCAACTAACAACTAGTTTAAAGGATTCAAAACACGATTGACAAAACGTTTACAATATGATTAAAGTCTAGACAAAGTTAAGTTTGGTGCGGAAGCTTCAAAATGCGTGTTCGGTTCTTGACAACGTACTTGATCACCATCCGGAAGGACCTCATCCATACCTAGGGTCAAACCACTAAAAACATTAGTTTTGACAATAATACAATACATATAAATGAATTCCGACATCGAAACGTGATAAATAAAACACAAGTTTTCTGGGCTCCACCGTAACTTACGGTGTCTACCGTAAGTTACGGTAGACCCTGAATGATTCTGGTCTGCCGTAACACAGGGGTGAATCACCGTAACGTTTTTGTTTTCCACCGTAAATTACGGTGGAGACCGTAATTTACGGTGGACTATGTGATTTTACCATTTGACTATTTTGTTGATTTCGTCCTAATCCGCATACCGTTTTAGACTATTTCTTTCCTGTATGTCTGTAAATTCATTACGGACATGTTCATTTTGATTATCATACCAACAATTGATTCACCGATCATACGGCTAAAAGTTTATATACTATTATTTATTCGACCCATTCCAACTATAAGTGTATATTTCTAGTTTCTTATTCTAAGACCCTTTTAGATGCTATTACCCAAGTTCCCGGGCTTGTACATCTTGGTGTGTTTGCGATATTCATGGCTTTGTGTTCCCTTGGAACTAAAAGCTCATTTCCTCGGAATTCAACATTCCGTTTTAAATGGCCTTTTCAACATACCCCCATTTATTATTCCAATATCCTGGATTCACAACTTAAAGTATCATAGCTAGGTTCATAAGCGTAGTGCAATCCAACACTTAACAACTTAAAGTATCATAGCTAGGTTCATAAGCGTAGTGCAATCCAACACTTAACAACTTACGAAACCATCATAAGCGTAGTGCAATCCAACACTTAACAACTTACGAAACCATCACAAATTCATATCATATTCCGGTGTACCTCTTAACGTTTCTTTCATCATTTATCGAAAATTCTATACTATTCATTTGTTCTTTTCATTTGAAAATCCTATTCGAACTGAATATCCAAAATTACTTCATTAGAGCTTTCAGTTGATTATACGGTGAAATTGTTCAGTCACCGTAATTATTGAATTATTTCAATCCTGACGACACCTTGTGGAGTCGTTATAAACTTATAGCTTGAGCTAATCATAAGCATACGAATCTTTCAAAATCACGTATGTATTTCGTTTGACTCATCATTTGAAAGTAGTCTTGATGCAATTATGTATTAAGACAATGATACACTAAATTCTATTGTATTCCAGTGTATCCTTGCAAATTCAATAAATGTCAACACACTGATTTTTCTCTTGTTATGATTCGATAGTTGACAAAATATTTTCGTGCTTCTATTTCATTTTGAACTTGTTGATTCTGAGTCTTCGTCAGTTGCCAATCAAAGTAAGCTTTCTTTTGACAAAGAATTTTATTGATTCTAAAGTTCTTCATATTCATTCTAAATATCTATTTGATCATATATCTTTTGGCTTGAAAATAGTCACATTGGAAATTATATCATTTCATCTCTTTCGTTTGACATTGATTTCTTGAACTAATTCAGTTGAACCTTTGAAATCCTACCTATTGTACAACTCATATTCACAAAATTCGATTCTGTGTCATCTACCTTAATATTGTTTTTATTGATTAGAATATGACATAATTCTAAAAGAAATATCATAACCCAAATACACTTGGGAGCTGGAACCTGAGATGAAGAAAAAGTATTCCTACTTATTCCAGCAAATCTCGAGGACGAGATTTTTATTAAGGTGGGGAGAATGTAACAACCCTCATTAAAAGTCCTATTTATATTATTATTTTATTCAATAGGAAACCCTAATTGAGACACCCAAGTAATTCTACGCAAACCCTAAAATTTTCAGAACAATCAGAATCAGGATCAGGGCCCCTAAAACTCAGGGGGGGTAAACCCTAGTTAATGATTATCTATATTTGCGTGTTGAAGAAGCTGAATTTTTAAATATCGTCGACTCAGCAATGCTAGAAACACACGCGGCAATCATATAGCCTATTTTCAACCCATACGATGCGCAGGGGGTTTATGTATACGATGCGCATGGGTACCATACGATGCGTATGGTGTCTTTGGCCTACGATGCGCAGGGCTTACCAAATTTCACCTATAAATAGAGGACATTGGCATTCGCTTTCTGGTGTTCAAACGACGAAAGAATTCGTCCAATTCTTCGTGTTATCGTCTGTTTACTTCAATTAACACACACGACACTCTAATTAAGTATAGCGGGGTGCTGCAGAACAGGGTATTAACTCAATTGCTATTACGATTCATCGTCCGATCGATCAATATATCCAATGGATGTTTAAGTGCCGCCCACATTAGGGTTATACTTTATCATTCGTCATTAATTTGACGGATCATCGTTAATTCGATGGGTAAAGTATTATACTTTGTCGTTCGTTGTTAATTCAACGGATCATCGTTAATTCGATGGATGAAGTATTGCACTTTGTCATTCGTTGTGAGAATATGATCTCGTGAGTTATCGTAAAATGCTATATTAAGTTACTTACCTAGTTCGTGTGCATTAGGTTAAAAAGGCTAATCAATAGGCTAGGCTCTGCTCAAATTAAATCTGCAATATATCAAAGGATTATCTGTAGACTAAGCTTTGCCCGTAGAAATCTGCAATGTGAGTTCATTTCTCTTTTCTCACAGTTTGTGAGTCCATTATATTTTCTCACAGTTTTATCACCTTTTTGTGAAACAATTATATTTACAAAGATTTTACAGAATCCTAAATGATTACCAGTTATACTTACAGTAATTAAGTTTTTATATTAACTGCTGGTATAAAAGATTTTATATATTATTTGATTCTCATTATTATTTGCCAGAAAGTTAGTTAATATTATCATGATTACAATAACAGTGCAAATTATGCATTTTACTAAGATTATATTTTAGTCTTAGTCACGTTAAAATATTAAATAATGATATTACAATTATTTAATTATCATATTTGATAAGTTATATTAATTTGACATAAATTGATATATGTCATTATCTGGATTAAATGGTTTTATGCCAAAAGTAATATATTTGACAAAGAAATGTCACGGGACATCATTATGTCCGAAGACACTGGTTGAGAGAATGATCAACAGTGTTATAGAATTACTAGTTGAAAGAATGATCAACAATAATATAATCTGAGTTACTAGTTGAAAGAATGATCAACAGTGACATGACCGAAAGCACTAGTTGAGAGAATGATCAACAGTGTTATAGAATTACTAGTTGAAAGAATGATCAACAGTGATATGATCAGAATCATTAATAGAAAGAATAATCAATATTGATATGATTATAGTCACAGGAATCGCCTAGTGACAGATAAATTGAATAATAGTCAAATAGAATTATTTGATAAATTCACTATTGGACTAAAATAAGCCAATAATGGATATGATTACTGTCACATTGGAGCTGTCATCATTTGACAAATACTAATTGAGTTGGGTAATTATAAATATAGAAACCTTAATACTGTAAGGTATAACAATATATTTATAAAATGGAATGAATTCAATCAGTGTTATCGCTGACAAAACCTTTTTAAAACATTTTTCAGGTAAGTGGAATAAGAGCTGGATACGACACTGAAAGGCTTCAAGAAGTGGCTTATTTTATTTAAATCAAATTAAGAAATATTGTAAACAAAATTCACTTTATAAAATATGGGTTTATCCCATCTCTTTAAATAAAATCCGGTGTTTTCTAAACTCTGATATTTTTCCTAACTCACGGTCCTGATGAAATTTCCGTTGCAATGTTTTTAAAATAATCACCGGTACCGCCGGGCTGTTCACGATTCCCGATTCCGTCCAGGGTGGGTCGGGGGTCGTGACAGAAGGTGGTATCAGAGCCAAACTCAAAGAGCCACTTGTTTAAGCTAATTAGGTGTTCTTTTTAATACCTAAACTTAAACAATAAAGTTAGGAAATTGATACAAATTAACATATGTGTTATATATGAATATATATATATATATGTTAATATGCACAGATAATATCCTGGAAGTATTGTTTGTTTTCTGTGATGTTAATATGTGAAAATGTTTGCAATTCAGATGTCGAATGAAGTACCACATAATCCAGAAGTTCATGTTAATAATGAAAATCCTTTGGATAAAAATGCTATAGAAAATTTAATAGCTCAAGGAATAGCTAATGCTTTACCTTCAATAATTAAAGCTGTTAAAAATACCGTAGAACCTACCAAAGTTGTGAGTAGCAAGCATACTCGTGACGATGGTTTTAGCCATAGTGTCAATGGAGGTAATGATGATATTATCAAAACCCCATTTCCCAAGAAAAAGAAGGCGATGACTTTCGGGTGTACCTACAAAGAATTTCTAGCTTGTAAACCAACTGAGTTCGCCGGCAGTGAAGGAGCCACAGCTGCTCTGCGATGGTTGGAAAAGACGGAAGCTGTTCTTACAATCAGCAAATGTGCCGAAGAAGATAAGGTGATGTATGCATCTAATCTCTTCAAGGAAGAAGCCTTAGAATGGTGGAATACAATTCTTCAGGCAAAAGGAAGTGGCATGGCTTATGCCATGAACTGGGAAAAATTCAAGGAAATGACAGAAAGGAAATTCTGTCCTCCTTATGAAAAGGAACGAATAACTAACAAGTTCCTAAATCATAAAATGATAGATGTGAATTGTCGTGAATATACGACTACGTTCTTCGAATATGCAAGAATGGTACCAACTCTGGCTTCGCCAGGACCTGTACTTATTTCTCGTTATATTTGGGGATTAGTTAGCGAAATTCGAGACATAGTTAAGGCCACTAGACCACAGACTATTGAAGAAGCAGTCGAGCTAGCTAACATGTTGACAGATGGACTAATCCGCACAAGAGAAGAAAACAAGAAGAAAGAGTTAGCCCAGAAAATTTCCCAAGAATTCTACAAAAAGACAGGAACTGAATCGTCACTGGAGCAACCTATCTGCAGAAGCTGTAACAAAAAGCATTCAGGAAGATGCCGTTTTAGGAAAACATTCTACTGTGACTTCTGCAAGATGACCGGGCATATAGAGGAAGAGTGTAGAAGGAAAACTAATGTTTGTTTCAATTGCGGAGAAACAGGACACATTAAACCATATTGCCCAAAACTAACCAAAGCACCTGACAACAAGGCCAGAACAACAGACGAAGCTAAGAAGAACGCGCGAGCATTCGTACTTACTACGCAAGAAGCAGAAATGATTCCAGACGTAGTCGCTGATATGTAGTATCTAAGATAAGTTATTATTTGACCCTAGTACAATTAAAAGTTTATAAATAAATATATTCTGTCAAGAATTTCATCTATTCAAAACCATAACAGAATTGTTTGGTCTTCACTTTCACTGAATCATTCATTTGGTTACGTTCACCTTGCGGTGACGTTTTCACAAAATTTGAAGCTTGTGCTAATCTCATATACGGGTTTAATTATTTATTTATATTGAATCCGTTTTGTTGATTTATTCTATAAAATCAATCTTAACACAATTATGTGTTAAGATAATGATACACAATTTCATTTCATATTTCAGTGTATCTCTTAAAAGAATTTTTATATCAACAATCGAGCATTTCGTAATCCTTATTGTTTTATCATCTTTGATCGAAAAACATTATTCAAGTATTTCGATTTCAATCCTACTCGATTTATTTGAAACATTCGGATTTACTTCATTTGATTTAAAGCATGGTGAAATTTGTTTCATTCACCACTACTATTTTCAATTCTTATGACACCTTGTGGTGGCATTTTCTTTAAATTTGAATCTTGAGATAATCTCATTTTCACTCCTGATGAACGAATTTTAATTTCTGTTAGTTCATCATCTTAAACAGTCTTAATACAATTATGTGTTAAGATAAGTGTACACAAATTCATATCATATTCCGGTGTACCTCTTAACGTTTCTTTCATCATTTATCGAAAATTCTATACTATTCATTTGTTCTTTTCATTTGAAAATCCTATTCGAACTGAATATCCAAAATTACTTCATTAGAGCTTTCAGTTGATTATACGGTGAAATTGTTCAGTCACCGTAATTATTGAATTATTTCAATCCTGACGACACCTTGTGGAGTCGTTATAAACTTATAGCTTGAGCTAATCATAAGCATACGAATCTTTCAAAATCACGTATGTATTTCGTTTGACTCATCATTTGAAAGTAGTCTTGATGCAATTATGTATTAAGACAATGATACACTAAATTCTATTGTATTCCAGTGTATCCTTGCAAATTCAATAAATGTCAACACACTGATTTTTCTCTTGTTATGATTCGATAGTTGACAAAATATTTTCGTGCTTCTATTTCATTTTGAACTTGTTGATTCTGAGTCTTCGTCAGTTGCCAATCAAAGTAAGCTTTCTTTTGACAAAGAATTTTATTGATTCTAAAGTTCTTCATATTCATTCTAAATATCTATTTGATCATATATCTTTTGGCTTGAAAATAGTCACATTGGAAATTATATCATTTCATCTCTTTCGTTTGACATTGATTTCTTGAACTAATTCAGTTGAACCTTTGAAATCCTACCTATTGTACAACTCATATTCACAAAATTCGATTCTGTGTCATCTACCTTAATATTGTTTTTATTGATTAGAATATGACATAATTCTAAAAGAAATATCATAACCCAAATACACTTGGGAGCTGGAACCTGAGATGAAGAAAAAGTATTCCTACTTATTCCAGCAAATCTCGAGGACGAGATTTTTATTAAGGTGGGGAGAATGTAACAACCCTCATTAAAAGTCCTATTTATATTATTATTTTATTCAATAGGAAACCCTAATTGAGACACCCAAGTAATTCTACGCAAACCCTAAAATTTTCAGAACAATCAGAATCAGGATCAGGGCCCCTAAAACTCAGGGGGGGTAAACCCTAGTTAATGATTATCTATATTTGCGTGTTGAAGAAGCTGAATTTTTAAATATCGTCGACTCAGCAATGCTAGAAACACACGCGGCAATCATATAGCCTATTTTCAACCCATACGATGCGCAGGGGGTTTATGTATACGATGCGCATGGGTACCATACGATGCGTATGGTGTCTTTGGCCTACGATGCGCAGGGCTTACCAAATTTCACCTATAAATAGAGGACATTGGCATTCGCTTTCTGGTGTTCAAACGACGAAAGAATTCGTCCAATTCTTCGTGTTATCGTCTGTTTACTTCAATTAACACACACGACACTCTAATTAAGTATAGCGGGGTGCTGCAGAACAGGGTATTAACTCAATTGCTATTACGATTCATCGTCCGATCGATCAATATATCCAATGGATGTTTAAGTGCCGCCCACATTAGGGTTATACTTTATCATTCGTCATTAATTTGACGGATCATCGTTAATTCGATGGGTAAAGTATTATACTTTGTCGTTCGTTGTTAATTCAACGGATCATCGTTAATTCGATGGATGAAGTATTGCACTTTGTCATTCGTTGTGAGAATATGATCTCGTGAGTTATCGTAAAATGCTATATTAAGTTACTTACCTAGTTCGTGTGCATTAGGTTAAAAAGGCTAATCAATAGGCTAGGCTCTGCTCAAATTAAATCTGCAATATATCAAAGGATTATCTGTAGACTAAGCTTTGCCCGTAGAAATCTGCAATGTGAGTTCATTTCTCTTTTCTCACAGTTTGTGAGTCCATTATATTTTCTCACAGTTTTATCACCTTTTTGTGAAACAATTATATTTACAAAGATTTTACAGAATCCTAAATGATTACCAGTTATACTTACAGTAATTAAGTTTTTATATTAACTGCTGGTATAAAAGATTTTATATATTATTTGATTCTCATTATTATTTGCCAGAAAGTTAGTTAATATTATCATGATTACAATAACAGTGCAAATTATGCATTTTACTAAGATTATATTTTAGTCTTAGTCACGTTAAAATATTAAATAATGATATTACAATTATTTAATTATCATATTTGATAAGTTATATTAATTTGACATAAATTGATATATGTCATTATCTGGATTAAATGGTTTTATGCCAAAAGTAATATATTTGACAAAGAAATGTCACGGGACATCATTATGTCCGAAGACACTGGTTGAGAGAATGATCAACAGTGTTATAGAATTACTAGTTGAAAGAATGATCAACAATAATATAATCTGAGTTACTAGTTGAAAGAATGATCAACAGTGACATGACCGAAAGCACTAGTTGAGAGAATGATCAACAGTGTTATAGAATTACTAGTTGAAAGAATGATCAACAGTGATATGATCAGAATCATTAATAGAAAGAATAATCAATATTGATATGATTATAGTCACAGGAATCGCCTAGTGACAGATAAATTGAATAATAGTCAAATAGAATTATTTGATAAATTCACTATTGGACTAAAATAAGCCAATAATGGATATGATTACTGTCACATTGGAGCTGTCATCATTTGACAAATACTAATTGAGTTGGGTAATTATAAATATAGAAACCTTAATACTGTAAGGTATAACAATATATTTATAAAATGGAATGAATTCACTCAGTGTTATCGCTGACAAAACCTTTTTAAAACATTTTTCAGGTAAGTGGAATAAGAGCTGGATACGACACTGAAAGGCTTCAAGAAGTGGCTTATTTTATTTAAATCAAATTAAGAAATATTGTAAACAAAATTCACTTTATAAAATATGGGTTTATCCCATCTCTTTAAATAAAATCCGGTGTTTTCTAAACTCTGATATTTTTCCTAACTCACGGTCCTGATGAAATTTCCGTTGCAATGTTTTTAAAATAATCACCGGTACCGCCGGGCTGTTCACGATTCCCGATTCCGTCCAGGGTGGGTCGGGGGTCGTGACACTTTTTATGGTATCTATTCAACCCGTTTGACTATCTAGTGAAAACCATCACTTTATTAACAAGTCAAACCCAATCCCAAGTCTTTATTTTGACCCGTTTGATGTTCAAGTGAACTACGCCACTTTAGAACACGTCAAACGCATCCTTTACACTACGATTATGTCTATACACTAAACTCAACCATATATGCGTAATTTAACGAGACTAAAGTCACGTACCTTTAAAGCACACCTTTTCCACGGGTATCACCTCCGGCGTGTCCACTTGACGTTCCGGATTCCTTGCCTAAGGAGTTCAATTCATGACAAGACTAGAACTCTTTCATAAGCTTTAACGCATTAATTCTTAGCATATTCAAATCTGCATTTTTTACCAACCTTTAACATTTTAACCCTCGTTTAGGCGTTTTATCAAACACCTAGTGGGTCGGATTTCTACATGATATAAACTAATTTCATGACTTGTAATTATCATCCAAACTACTTTAATTAGTCAATTCTACACAAGTATTAGCATCAATATTTCTGAATTTATTCTTAAATTCAGATTTATGTTAGAACAAGATCATATTTTTAGGACTTATCAAGTTCTCTTCAAGTTCATTCGCCACCTACAATAGTGGTTATGAACTCTAAGATTACCATGAAATCTTTCAACAAGATTTCCCCTAGGGTTCATCCCTAAACACCATATCTCTTCTAATTACACACATGTAAAACACAATCAAGCTGAAATTCTGATTTTTCACAATTAACCTAGAACTTGAGATGAATCAAAACACTAGAATTTCACATACCTTGTGATCCCTTCAGTGAGGTGATCACCAATTCGTGCTTAGAAATCGATTTGGACTTGATTTATGCCTTGAATTTGTGGTTTTTGTGAAGATTAGGGTTGGGTGAGACCTTCCTGTCCCCCCCCCCCCCCCCCCGCTTCTTGATCGACCAGACATCCCAAGTGGGTGTTTGGTGTAAATTTTATTTTATTTCTAATTTAATTAAGTTTCAAGTTCTACACATAAGCCGCTCTACTTTCATTTAGTTTATATTTTAGGCTTTTTAATTCATTCATGTGTTTCTACAAGATTTCTTAGCTAACTGAGTTACTTATCTTAGTTAGCTTATTCTTGTTTATTTTATACTTTATTATTATAAAGTTTTATATTTTCGGGATGTTACAGTTGGCCAAAGAACCAAATCCTCCTCCTTGTGACAAGTTTCATGGTGTTTTGTTGTTTTGCAGGATCAAGCAGTACTCAGTGGAGGAGGAAAGAAAATTAACCTTATTTGAACGAGACTAATCCCACAAGTTAACCTACAGATTAACTTGGTGTTTCTTTATTAATGAACTAGGTTAGAACCCCGTGTAATACACGGGTTGAATAAATGTAATTTTATATATTAAATAACAAAAAAGTTATATCTTTAAGAACTCCATGTATTGTACGGGTTGAGTAAATTTAATTTTATATATTAAATAATGAAAAAAGTTACATTTTTAAGAAACTCATGTATTGTACGGGTTGAACACATGTAAATTTATATAACAATCAATAAAAAGTTATATCTTGTCATATCTTTATACCCTGTGTTTTATACGGATTGAACAAATCTAATTTTATATACCACATAATAAAAAAGTTACATTTTTAAAAACCCGGTGTATTACACGAGTTGCATAAATGTAATTTTGTATAGTAAATAATAAAAAAATTATATCTTTAAAAAACCTCATTTATTACACGGGTTGAATGAATCTAATAAAAAATTATATCTTTAAACAAACTAACGGATATACTCGATATATGATGGATGAGATGATTGCGGTGATGGTTCTGATAAATGTCACGTAAACATAGTGAATACCGTATTTGAGTTGAGAGTTGAACACGAAAATAAAAGTATAGAACCAATAAACATTGATTAATGTTTTTGTTTACCTCTTATAAACATTTTTGAAATAGATTATACCGTTATCTACTTTAGTTTAATAAAATAAATAAAGCATTTACATTATATTAATTTATATTTAGTGTACGTCTTTTGTTAATTTCAGAATAAATAATTTTGAAATCTAATAAATATTTCAAATATTATATTATCTCCTATACAAAAATTGTTTAAAATTATATTAAATTTAATTTTATAATTATCTTTTAATTAATATTAATTATTTATAATTAAGTAGAATAGAGAGAAACAAACTAAAAAATAGATGGCTTCAATAAATAACATGTGTCCTTTCATTGGTTTCTTTTATTATATAGTATATATAGATAGATTAGATAATAATAATTAAGTGTTATATACGTTTTTTTTGTCATAACAAAAGCTTACTTTTTAAAACTCTTCGGTACATTTATTATTATATGTTTTATGAGATTTATTCAATTAATTTATTCATTCGTTTTATTTATATGCTTCTACGATAAATGAAGATAAAGATTATTCGATAAATTAATTGATAGTAAATAAACTTTTATATATAAAGATTATAAACTTTTATATAAACAACTAAAACTATCTTTATCTTTATAAATATTAAAAATGTTAATATATAGTTTTTAATTTTATTAATTAATATATGGTTATCAGTTATCCTTATTATTATTATCAAAATCTTTTAATTTTAATCTAACTACTATAATAAAAGAAACTATTCTTTGGACACGTGTCATTTATTGAAGGTATTCTCAAATCTATATTTATCTTATATTAACTAAATAAATAATAAATTAATATTAAATTTTATCATACTTTAATAAAATATTATCCTTAAATCTAAATTGTTAATTTAATATATTTTTAAAACAAATACCTCTCTTATCTACTTATCTTATATTAAATATATAAATAATAAATTAATATTAAATGTTATCCTATTTTATTAAAAAATATATTTTTTTTATTATTTGGTATACAAAATTATATTTATTCAACTCATGTAAAACGCAGGGTTTTTAAGGATATAATTTTTTTTATTATTTGGTAGATTTTTCAACCCGACTATACACGGGTTTTTTAGATCTATTCAACACGTGTAATATACGGGGTTTTTAAGGATGTAATTTTTTATTATTTGGTAGATTTATTCAACCCGATTATACACGGGTTTTTTAAAGATACGACGTTTTTAGTATTTAGTATACAAAATTACATTTATTTAATCTGTGTAATACACATTGTTTTTAAAGATATAACTTTTTTATTATTTGATATATAAAATTACATTTATTTAACCCGTACAATATACATGGTTCATAAAGATATAATTTTTTTTATTATTTAATATATAAAATTACATTTATTCAACCCGTTTAATAGACGGGGTTCTAACCTAGTAATTAATATATTATAAATTTTAATTGAGACCAACTCATAAAGCGACATGTGTCCCTAAAATGGTTTCTTTTATTATATAGTATAGATAACCAAAAGAAGCTAATATTCAAAATTCCGTAACCGGAAGCGCATAAAGTTAAGTGGAACATATTTACAAAATTGAAAATTCAACTATTCAACGACCATTAATAGAGATATACACATCTAAATTTTATATTTATTTTACATTTATGTTATTTAATTTGAAGTTAAGTATTTTTTACATTCTTCTTATTATTATGTAACGTTTTGAAAAAAAAATTAATTGATATGACGTATTGACCAATTAGGTTTTTTGTTAAAAAGTTTGTTTTTGAAAAAACTAATAAATCAATAAGTCATTTTCAAAAGCCGGGATTTAAAGCTTTTCCAAACAACTTGTTAACTTATTGACTTCAATAAGTTAATAAGTCATCAGTAAGTTAATAAGTCATTTTCAAACTCAATTCCAAACACCCCTTTAATCTTATCTTTATATTTTAGTTTTGTTTAGTAAGTGTTTGTTTTAAACTAATAACTACTTTTTGTATTAAAATTTTGGAATAATGGATTTTAATAATCCTGACTATTTGTCATTTGCCGGCAACAATAATAACTACAAAATTAACCATCGATAGTCTCACCTATTAACATATTGTCCACCAATGGACATTTTCTAACTGAGGTAACTCAGTTGATTTTTTGGTGACGTGACACAAACCATTGTTATTGGATGAGGTGGCTGCTTATATGGCACTTTCATCACCACCACCTCACCTCCACCACCACCACCACCATCACAACCATTAACCAGCATCATCGCCATCAACCATCACCACCACCAACATTCACCACCACCCACAACACCTGCAACCCGACACCATCAGCCCTATCTCAAACACCAACCACCACCATTAAACTATCGTCATACCGTCGCCATCCACCTGCGACAACCTTAGGCCATAGTAACGTAGAGAGAGAGAGAGAAGAGAGAACTTGAAATGGTGGTGATGGCGGTGGTGTTGGTGAAGAATAGTGGTGATGGCTGTTAGCAGTGGTGGTGGGTGGTAGTGGTGATGAGAGTGCTACACAAGCAGCCGCCTCATCAAATAACAAAGATTTGTGTCATGTCAGCATCCACGTCACCAAAAAACTAATTGGGTTAGACGTAAGTTAGAAAAGGTCCGCTCATGGACAATAGGTGAAAAGGTTGGACCATTAGTGGTTATTTTTATAGTTGGGAGTGTTACAAATAGTTGTGATTATTAAAATCTATTATTCTGATTTTTTTTTAAAAAAAATAGGTGAAAGATGGGTATATCTGTGACACCTCGGAAACTTTAATCGAATAATATGCCAACACGTGTTCGATAAACTCTCAAATATTCCAGATATGTTAGACGAGCGAGACCAATTTCATAAAAATGGAAGATGATACAAATTGAGTGATCAAATGTTAAAATGCCAAATTTTTGGCTTCTGACGGTCACTTACGGACCGCAAGGCATATGCCTTGCTGTCCGTAAGACATTTGAATACTGTGGGCGCCAGAAGCCCTTACGGACCACAAGGCCTCACCTCTTGCGGTCCGCAGGAGGGTCGCTGGCAGTTCACTTTGAGCTGGTAGCTGCAGCCTGCAGTTCTTGCCACTATATATACCGTTACGTGCTTTTTTTTATCTACGCTTAGCTTAAATCGATCCATTGCAACACGTTATACTATATACTAAAAAGAAACCTTTGGGTGGTTGTTTGTCCAGAAGAAGTGGTTTCGTTGAAGAGTCTTGAAAGTATAATTCCTTTGGGTGTGAGTGGCTAGAGGACTGTTAACGGTGGGAGGCGGTGGCGGAGTTTGTAGGGTTTGAGATCCTGCTATTTAGTTAAAACTCGGAAAAAACGAGACGAAAAAATTGCCGTATCATTTGAATCTGGGTTAACTCGCAACTAGAAGATCCAAGATATCCACATATTTGAATCTGGGTTAAATTGTAACATGGATTTGTTTTGTTATACTATATACTAAATTACTAATGAACAACCTTTGGGTGGTTGTTTATTTGGAAGAAGTGGCGACGCTAAAGATTCTTGAAAGTATAATTCCTTTGGGGTGAGTATGGCCAAGGGACTGTTAACAGTGGGAGACGGTGGCAGAGCTTGCATGATTTGAGATCCTCCTATTTAGTTAAAACTTGGGAAAATTGAGACGAAAAAATGTAGTCGTCTTATATGAATCCGGGTTAACTCTCAACTAGAAGAACTAACATATCCACATATTTCAATTCGGGTTCAATTGTAACATGGATTTGTTTCGTATTTTAACTAATGATTTAGTTTTTAAAGTAAAAGTGAAGGATCATGAGCTTTTTATTCTTGTACATTAATTAACAATTGTGTACAAAGATGTGTTTATAGGTCAATGTTATTAACACTAAATAACTAAAATATTCTAAGCCTTATTATCATATTTTTCTATCAACATTTGAATCATCATAAATTTATAATGTGGGATTATAAATGACATCACTTAGATATGTATGCATTTAGTTCTGGATTTTATAAATAGTGATTTTATAAATAGTTTATGTTATTGTAGTGGGAATATGTAACTTAAAGATAAATTGTTATCAATAATTAGATTCTTAAATATTTTAGTTATTTTTCTTTCTAAAACAGGTTGATTCCCTGCCATAACTGGAATTCTGTTTGCTCACTTTAAATTGAGTATATCTTTCCCTCCTTTTCTGCTAGGATTTCGTATTTTACATATCCATACAATTGAGTCCTTAAGTTTCTGAAATAGTGTAAAAGGAAGTGCTTCAAATTGCATAATCATATTTTGTTGGAATTGGGTCAGATTACAAATTTTATTTTGTTTGTAATGGGTCGACACTGATGTCTGTAGATTGTATTTTGTGTGTATACCTATTACAATATTAGTGATTGGTGTGAAGCCTATTTGGGAAAAAAGGTACATAAAAAGGGGTGGTCCGTCAAAATTCTGATGCCTTTGCGAACGGCGTTTAGAATCAACAAGGGTATTTCAAGCCCGTTGTACAAAAGTTGGGCTGGCTCAAATTTTATATTGTTGGTGTGTTGGTGATGAGTTGACTCAAATTTTATACTGTTGGTGATGGGTTGGCTCTAATTTTATATTGTTGGTGATGGGTTGACTAGATGAGGGGTAAGGCTACAAAAAATGACTAATTCCCTCCTACGTCTGATGCACGTACACATTTGACCCAAATCAACACATGATGGATTAACTAAAAAACGCACTTTTTTTTTTTGAACGGCGATTGACTCCAACAGTCGAGAGGATCACACCCACATTGCATGGGTCCCTAGTCCCCCTCGGGCGAGGCATCCGAGGTTGACCATAGGCGCTCCACGAGAAAATTTCCAGCCGGCAGCCACTTGACTGCCGTTGCAGCCTCCGCACTCAAGAGCCGGAGTAACCGCACTGTAATAGAAAACTCGTGTGCGGCTCAAGACTCGAACCCGGGCTATTACGCACTCAAGGCTCTTATCCATCATTGCCATGACCCCTCAACCAAGGTTGGGGTCATTTACCCCCAAATGCAACAGGTGGGGATCGAACCCGGGTCTCCAAGGAAACCCAAAGTTCTTTCCACCACTCCACTACAAGTCGCAGTTACATGCCTCTTCTCCTTATGTTTTTTAGTTAATATTTAATTTGTATATAAAAGAAGTTTTCATTATTTCATCTCATACACGGGGTCGGGTTGATGCATGACTTTGAATACGAAGAATATGCTAAACATTGAATTGTGCATTACTAATGGTACATGTGGCCGTGCTTTGTGTATCACTGATCGGTCTAACTGTCTAAGGTTGGTTTCGCCACAAACATCTTTTTGAGTTTTATAGGTTTATACTCGTAGGGGGAATGTTCAAATGAAACCCACTAGTTATTGTGAAAACTCGAAAACTAATTAAAAAAGCCAAAAAAACATACCAATTTTTTTTTTTTTTTTGCATACCAATTTTCGTCACTTTTTATATATAAAAAAAATTTCAAAAAAAAAAAAATTTGTAGTGCACAAATACTACACATGTGTATTATTACACATGTGTACTACAATTTTTTTTTTTTTTTTGAAAAAAGGTTTTTTTTTATATAAAAACACACACGATTTTTATAAAAAAAAAATTGAAAAAAAAAATTGTGTGTGTTTTTAGGCTTTTTTTAGTTAGTTTTCGAGTTTTCACAATAAAAGTAGTTTTCATTTGAACCATCCCCTATACTCATATATGATTAAAAAGTTATATTTTGTAATAATTCTTTCTAGAAATAAATAATCGGCCCCTTTAGGTTTGGGTGCTAATATCACGATTTCTTGCTTTGAGCATAATAGCAATACATATATTGCAAGAGAATTGACACGTTAATTGAAAACATGTATGTCGGAAATTTTTATCACCGTAACATCGCGCGGGTTTCCTACTAATTTAATATTTGCATTCTATCAATTTAAATCACTACAAGAAAAAGGATTAATAGCGGCGACGTTAATAGCGGCGACATCCAATATGTCGCCGCTATTGGTCCAATCCGCACCTGGTGTCCCATGTTAAACCCTAGCCACACGATTCTTATCATCATCGAACGGCTGGGGTTTGCCCAGATTAATAGCGGCGACTTATAACATCAATAGCGGCGACATGTTGTCGCCCCTATTGGCCTGACGAATAAAACACACAATCAGCGCCATTTCTTCCCTCCACCTACTTTCCCCCAAATCTTTTCAGCTCCCTCTCATGGGTTCTCCCAAAATCGGCATAATCTCTTCATTTCTACTTCAAATCGGTTAGTTTTATGTTGAATTTTTTGTTTATTTTGTTATATAGGTTGTTAATTTCTTGGTTCTTGGTGAATGTAGTTTCTCCACCGGCACCACCTCGTCTCCACGGCCACCACCGTCACCACCTCGTCTCCACGGCCACCACCGTCACCACCTCTTCTCCTCGTGCAAAATAAGGTTAGTTTATGTGTTAAATCTGTTTTAACACTGTTTAAAGTTTTAAATCTGTTTTAAATCTGTTTATACATGATTGTTTTTTTTGTTTTTTTCTTGTTTTAAATCTGTTTGGGGATGAAGTTCACAGCCGTTTGCATTTTTTTGTTTTTTTTCCACCTCTAGTAAGAACATAGTAAGATCTAGAAGCCACTTTTTGCATTTTTATGAGCTATATGATGTTTTAATATTACACTGATAAGGCTTATGACCATTAGGTCATGAGTTCGATTCCCACAAGGGGGTTTTTCCCAGATTTATTGGGTTTTCTCCTGAATTGGTGTATAGGCATTATTGCCTAGTGGAGATGGATATGATCGGGTGGTTCCGCTGGTGGCACAATGATACTCCAGTGGTCCGTCAGTGATCCAAATTTGTCGTTAAAAAAAAAGTGAGTTACTTGGTTAGAATACTATATGTTTAAGATTTCTAAGTTTCCAAAGATCTAAATGATGGTTCATTTAGAGATTTTTGTTAAGATCAAGTAAATTTGTTTATAGTGGTATCTTTGTTATTGCATTTTGCGATTAATTTCTAGTTTCCAACTTAACCAAACTTACAAAACTGGAAGGATACTCTATGTGTGCTGTTTGTTTAATTTGTAAATTTTATTTCAAAATAGATGAACAAAAGATGCATTTCAATAAATTTCTTACACTTTTAAAATTTTATTTCTAAGTAACCAAAAATTTCGATACAAAAACTATATGCTCTCCACTACTGAGCGAAAAGTTCGAGGGGTCGGCTGCCCCCTTCCGGCCCTTAAAAGCTTCACCTATGCCACTACCGTACCAGACTGAACCGAACCGGTAGGCTGAATACATCAGTACTGATAATGATATTAATTTTCATAGTTTCCAATCAGTTTATGTATTTTTCAAATACTTTTACAATATTGGTATTGGATTGGCTAGCACCATCACCTTCATTGATCCTTTTCCCTTCTATTATTTAAAAACAAATAATAATAATAATAATAATAATAATATCCTTTGAATATAACCACATGTGAAAGCACCGGATCGATGACGAACATCAAACATTGCACTTGATTCAAGACATGAAGAACATGAAGAACACCAAAGATAGAAAGATGTAGAAGATGAACCCTTTTATATTGAATCAATCATCACAGATTACACAAACCAAAGGAGTATACATCATCTACAAGCTGGTTTAGATCACAAAGATCTAAACCCTAGCTTTCTCTCACTAACACACAGTCTCTCTCTCTAGGATGTGCACACCAGGAGGAACAAGAAGTTAGGAGAGGTGCACAAAGCTTCTTCTTCGTGGATGCCCTGCCCTAATCCTATACAACATATATATATATAGACTAGGGACTAAAACCCGGACAAAATAATCTACACAAAAACCCTGACTTTTGCCTAAACACAAACCCCTGACAAAAGTCCTAGACATAAACTTGGACAAATTGTCCAAGGATAAACCTTGGACTAAGTTTCAAGACATGTACAATAAAGACCCTAACAATTGGAAAGCATGCACTTATCACCCAAAGTGCATTAACAAACTCCCCCTTGATCAGTGCATGGTCTTCATGTGGTCTTGAATTCTTCATTATCGTTGACTTTAACTTGGACTTCTGCTTTGGTTGACCAGAACTGATAAGCGACAGTTACCCTGCAGGAACTGCACTTACAGTCTCCCCCTTAACTGTTGCAATCAGTTCTGTCTAACACTGATATCTTCAGTCACCGGATACTACACTTACACCACACTTAAATCAGAAACAAAACTTCATGTCAAGTAATGATGAATTAGCTTTTACCCATTGACCCGCATGATATTTGCTCTATTCTTTTCGAAAATTCATACCTAAACCTTTATTTTTTTCCTTACACTACAAGAAAAAAAAACCTTATAGGGATGACACATTTAGAGATGACATAAGTCGTTTAGAAATACCCTATACGGAATTCGTCATTTTAAACATAATGAGCTTAGAAATACCTGCCCGAAATTGATTTAGAAATTAATTTTGGGTTGTCCCCGTTTAATTTGGGAATGCTTTTTGAATACTTTATCTAATTTAGGATGTGAATATGTATTACATGATTGTTTGTTTAAGAAGGATTCGGTTATCATTTTCTCTTTGCTCCTTGGGTATATATATTCTTACATATATACTTGGGAGCTAAGAGGAAATGCTGCCGATTTTTTCTTAAACAAACAACCATGTAATACACATTCATACATGAGATAAAGTGTTCAAAAAGTGGGTTTAGCAGCCTACCCTTGTCTTGCAAACCGTAAATTAAATTATCTTTCAGTTGCATAATGCCTATCGATAAAAGCTGGATTGATTCCCCACTTCAATCAGCTCACTACTAGCAAGGACTCAGGTCTTTTATCGCGATGTGTGAAAGAGTGCTCCCCAACCATAATGAAGTTAGATGTCCGTGTTCCAAATGTAAATGTTCCGGCTTAACAACCATCACAAAAATGAAACTCCATTTGGGGCGTATGGTTTTTTGGAAAGATTACATAAAGTGGGACTACCACGGCGAAAAATCTCGGCCTGCAGTTGTAGAAGTAGATAATGTTGTGCCACAGGAGGGTATGGAAAACGTTATTGAAGTCATTAGGGGGGAGCGTATGGAAGAAGATACAGACCGTAACCTGGAGATGTCGGGTGGAGAATCTAACGGTGTTGATGACAATTTTGAAGACATAATAAAGGAAGTTGAATCTGAATTATATCCTGGTTGTATTAAGCTTTCTTCCCTTGACTTTTTAGCAAAGCTTATGAATCTAAAGGAGATGTATCATTGGACTAATACTTCATTTGATCGTCTACTAAAGTTGTTGCAAGAATCAATGACAACAGGCAACAAGATTCCCCCCTACGCATTATGTAGTTAAGAAGAAATTAAAGAAGATTGGTTTGGATTATGAGATGATAGACGCGTACGTAAATGATTGTGCCCTCTTCTGGAAAGAACACCAGTCGTTGCAAAATTGTCCCGTTTATAATGAGAGTCGTTGGGTCGATAAAGACACAAAAGGCACGAAGGTAGCTCGCAAGGTGTTACGATACTTTCCTTTGACGCCTAGACTTCGGCGTTTGTATTGTTCAAGGCACACGGCAAAAGATATGATATGGCATAGTACCGGACGTTCAGAAGATGGGACCATGCGGCATCCAGTTGATGGATCTTCATGGCAAGACTTTGATAGGAAGTACCCAAACTTCGCAATGGAGCCACGAAATGTTCGCTTGGGGCTTGCAGCTGACGGTTTTAATCCGTTTAACGGTAACGGACCCTCGACTCATAGCACATGGCCGGTTATACTCACCACATACAATTTGCCTCCATGGCTATGCATGCGGGAGTCCACATTCATGTTGACCTTGTTGATTCCTGGCCCTAAATCACCTGGGAAAGACATGGATATGTCGCCGCTAAAAGTCCTACTCATTAGCGGCGACACCACCCAATAGCGGCGACAAAGACCCCTTTAGCAGCTTTAGCAGAGACTCAATAGCGGCGATATGTCGCCGCTATTACCTTTAGCGGCGACATTTTGGACTATTAGCGGCGACATCTGTCGCCGCTATTGGTCGACTTTCTTGTAGTGAATATAGTTAATAATTAATATAGCAATGCAGATATTTGCATTCTATCACAAGTTGAGAAAAATACCATTGAGAGTCCATCTTTTGGGAGGGTTTCCTACTAGTTTAATATTTGCATAGCACGGGCATTGCGTTAGTTATTAATGCAAATACATCAATTTACCAACTTGTAATTTTTCCATATTCATTTTTTTAACTCATTGTAATTTAATATTTACACGAGTCATGTGACGTTTTTTTCATTTCAAAATTTATGCCAACACGTTAAATATTATATAATTTAGTTTAAGTAACAGTATAACAGATGGGTACTTAAACTAAACTAGGAATACTATATTAGGGTAAAGTTCTTGTACAAATAATCTTAACATACTAAACATACAAATTGAAGGAAAACTCAAAAAGACAAGGTGACATTTTTGTAATTATCAATAACTATCAAAGTTACTCTACAAATATACCTAAAAAAAACCTAACCCCCCCCCCCCCCAAGCTAAAATGCTAAAAACTAAACCCCCAAAAAATCTAAAAAAAAAAACACACAAATTATTTTATTTTATTGTTTTAACATTTTTTATTAAAAAATCGCTACTTTTAGTAGTAGCAAAAATAAATAAATAAATAAATAAATAATTTTTTTTTTTTTTTTGCTAACAAAATGTAGCGATTTTTTAACAAAAAATGTTAAAAAAAATTGTGTTTTTTAGGTATTTTTGGTTGAGTTCACATTTGTATAGTAACTTTGATAGTTGGTGGTAATTACAAAAATGTCACCTTGTCTTTTTGAGTTTTCCTTCAATTTGTATGTTTAGTATGTTAAGATTATTTGTATATGATCTTTTGCCTACTATATTATATCACCTAGTTGTCTCTTCCAACTACCATTTGATGTAATATAATAATATATTATATAACCTACTTGTCTCTTCCAACTACCATTTGATGTAATATAATAATATATTATATAACCTACTTGTCTCTTCCAACTAACTTTTCGTCATCATCTCTTAAAAAAAAAAAAAAAAAAAAAAAAAAAAAAAAAAGGCGTCGTTAATGACGATTGATTACCAAGACCTATTCAACATTACACCGGCCGGTGATATAATAACTTTTGTTGGAGATAACGATAAGCAAGATATTATATATAAACATTGGTGACTTGCTAGTTGCTAGTTACGGGAATTATTATATTCCGGTCACATAACGTTTGAACCATTTGTGTTTTACTTTCAGTTAGTGGTCGTCCTCAATCTGATGAATCATATCTATGGTTATTCAATTGCATAGAAAGGAAGTTTCATTGCAACAATACCAAAATTTCTTCATTTTTAGCATCAACTAAGCTCATTACTTGCTAAAAAATCCCAACATGGATTCATACAATTCTGAATGTAATGCTTGTATCACAGATAAGATAGAGAGTGACAGGTTTAGCGAACCTATGGTGTGGATTGGGATCTACATTGCAGTAGCTTCGGGTGTCTGCATCCTTCCCATGGCGGCGGATTTGGTGCATGGTTTCCGAAATAGAAAACTTTGGTTTCCTTGCAAGTATTTCTCTCTAAATGCCGCCTCTATCACGGTGATAACCATCGCCATGAAACTGCCCCTTGATCTAACTAGCCCAATGCCTTCTTACGCGGACCAAGCAGCCAAGGTAGGAAGTTTGGCATTTATGTGCGTGTTGATGGCCAACTTAATGCCTTCTTTGGCGTCTATGGATAACAAGACACTGCTAGCAAATATTATAGCTTTGTGTATTCTCGTTATCACCATGGTTGTGAATATATGCATTCAGATTAATACTGGTGTTATTCATAATGATGTTATCATTCACCGGTATGAGCAAGTTTACTTTAGATTCGCTATTTTTGCATGCATCAATACGGCTATGCTCCTCTTGTTACTAATGATAATGATTTCTTCATCTCTAACGTTTCCAACCTATAAGAAAGTTTTAGAATTCAAGTATCGAGCCACAAACAAAATATCTTTAACTGATCAACATATCCAAATGTCAACAGTTGAGAAACTAAGACAACATGTGAGAAGGTATTGGGTCATGGCGGAAACTGGTAGCCCTCAGTTTGGGATGGCTGGTAGTCCATTATCCACTGCTTCCGGTATTATTTGTGCAGTAGTTTTGGTCATAAACATCCTTACGAATTTTAGCGTTCACGGTAATCAGTATCTATATGATTCTAAAACTAATGGGTCGCCATACAAGTGGTCAACAACTGCAATTTTAATAACACAGTCTATTGGAATTGCGGTGGGATTCTTTGCTTCTGTAATAAGATCTTTTCCATTTCACTATTTGAACATGAAGAATATCATGTTTTTTAAAGTAGAGAATTACTGGGTCCAAAAGTTACATGAGTGGAAAGAAAGCCCTGTACCTTTTCTATCAAGCAATCGAAGATTAAGAAGTCTCATCTATAACTCAAAAAATATCTTTCTAAACTTTTTTATTTGGTTTCAGACGGTGATTATTTCATTGTGCAAATTAATATGGGTCATTGTGACAGTACCCGGTCTATTTCTGGCCTCTTGTATGCTAGTACCTCCACATGGCATAGATAACAACCTCAAAATGTACGTCTTACAAATTGACAATGACACATATGCTACAGCAATACTATTAAAGATCATTTCAAGATCAATGGATTCTTTCATATCAAAGGCTGAGAAGGCACAAAACAACAATCTGTTAGATCTTCTCGATAAATTTAGTGAATTCGACGGAGTACAGATCTTCGACACTGATCATGTTCAATCTCTGCTTCCTACTGAACTTGTTAACAGTTGGAGCTTACCGATAGTAACCTTAACGTGCATCGCAGTTTCCATCCCAAATATTCGAGAGGACACAGTTAAGAGCTTATTAAGTAGTGTTGGTGAAGGCCTTTCGTTCACCCATCTCGTGGAGGAAAGCCTGAATTGTTCAAGCGAATACGTTAATCTTCGAAAGGCCAGTATGTCTTTATGGCATGAGGTTGAATACAAATGCAAGTGGTTGGACAATCCTCTAGCAAAAAATGTGTTTGATGGGAAAGCAGCAACAGAGATTGTTAAATGGTTTTCGGATAAAGCTAAAGAAATTGTGACCAAAATCAATGAAAGTACCAATAGAGAATTGGCAGAGAATCCTCCTTACACGTTGCTTGCTGCCAATTCAATGTACCGAATCACACAAACAATCTTGCTTAGGTTCCAAAGCAACACAGAACCGATTACAGAAAGGCAGCTGTTTTCCCATTTAAATGGCATGATTGCAGACATATTCTGTGCTTGCTTCACCAACCTACCGCGAGTCATAACAATGAGATGCCATGAAAGTGTGATAGAGAAAAGAGAGGCAAGTGTGAGGGTTGCAGCAAAGCTTCTTGGCAAGACTACCAAGATAATAGAAAAACTCGAGGAATGTGATAAAGTATCAAGCATGGATGCTGACAAGATGGCGTATATTGATGAGTGGCGTCTTTATATGAAGCAATCGATTCCATAAGGTACTCTTTCTAGCTTCATATCACAAGGGGGTGTGTGTATATAGAACTAATATTTGGTTTAATTGAGTTATGCATTCGGTAGATTTTACATGTGGCAATTGATGTATCCATTTTTGCTAGCTAAGTTGGCTATGTTTGGTCTAACTATTTTCTTTTGCACCTCTTTGAAACGTGATGCAGGGCAAAGTATTGAGCAACCACGCAGATTGTCCATCATGAAGCATTTTTACAACTATTTTTCATTGAACTTTGTATTTCTTTCCGTTTTTATTTTGTTTTTTCAAGTATATGTAATTTGCTTTTGACCCTATTGTACAATATTTGCTTGAATTGTCACATGGTTTGAATTTTTGTGAACCGTACTGCTACTGTCTCGTTTTTTAAATTTGGACTTGACACTAAGGTTGAGATAGTCCGACCGTGTCATCAATCGTACTGCTACCGTCTCGTTTTATATATTGTGATCCAGACACTACAGTCTACGCCTCTACGGTCAGTCCACAATGTGACTATACATGCAACTGAGATTACTTTTAATATCCGTACTTTTATACAACAAAGAGCTTGGATCAGTGAGTGGACTAGTATACTTTCTAATACAATTGCTATCAAAATTATTCGATCATGGTAGTAAAAGATCTTGGGTTGAATGTGACGTTACAAGGCATTATTGAATAGAATGCAGACAGCCATAACTCGGGATCTTAGGCTTGAGTGAAACCGCAATTGCACGTATAAAAATGTAACAAAATAATTGAATCAAGTGTAGTAATCGACATATTTCAGGTACAATTATTAGTACTAATAATAGACCATATTCTGTGTTTCCAAACATAACACAATAAATGATTACCAAGTATTACAACCTCAAAATGCTGCCCATCCAGCTGCAGTGTTTTTATTTTGACCTGATCCAGAACCACTAATGGAAGGAAGATTCTTCTGCGTAAATAGCAAAGTGTAAGTAAAGAATACCATGAATGTAGAGGCGACGCAGCTTAATGGGTCAAACTTAGTACATGACAGAGCGGGTCAATCTGGGTTGGGTAAACGGGTCGATTTCTTAGTACATTGTTTTGTCCTTTTTTACCTTTTTATATAATTAATTAATATTTTAACTATGATTGCAGAAACAATACTGTTAGAAGGGATTAAGGATAATATAAATATTTGGATAGATTGAATTATGAGGCTGTATGCCAAAAGAGTAGAATATCGGTGACTACTAAAACTATTTGACCCGTTCCCATATTAGGTAGAGTTTTTTTTTTTCTTATTTGACTCATCTGAGAGATAACACAACCTAATTCCAACCATTCATTAGTAAATGAGGTAAAATCATAAGTAAGCTAATTTGGCGAGTTTTCATTTATCGATAGGGTTATCGGTTACGTATTATCATACTACCTAAAGATAACACCTTTCCCATATTAGCTAAAGTATGGTTTTGTTTCTTATTTGACCATACAAGAAATAACACAACCATATCCAACCATTCAATAAGTAAATGAGGTAAAAGCATAACTCGGCTAATTTCCATGTTTCATTTATCCATAGTGTTCTCTGCTACTTATTTTCATATTACCCAAGCATAATACCGTTCCCATATCAACTAAAAAAATTTTCAAAATTTTTCTTCTTATTTGACCCATTTAAGAGATAACACAACCTAAATCTAACCATTCATAAGTATTTGAGGTAAAAGCATAAGCAAGCTAGTTTGGCAAGTTATTATCGATAGGATTATCTGTTAAATATTATCATACCACCTAAAGATAATACCGGCACCAGGCACTCTTTTGTCATACAGCTGTAGATATCCACTATCAATAACATTCTAGTTATAAAAATGAAGACAGACACAAGGCAACTGTCATTTGATGTTATATATGATGCGAGATATTACTCAATTAATGGGTATTGTTAAACGTATGGTTTACACTTTACAGACATACATTATGCAGGCACCAAAGAACGCTTCTATGATGTATTTATGGGTGTTTTTTGGTAAATGGCTTATATTCATCTGTGAATATGTAATGTACAAACACGTTTTAACATTTTAAGTCTAATTGCCAATGGTAATGAACTAATGAAGCAATGATGAATATGGTAAGTGAAAACCCAAAATAAAAAGGTCCAAACTGTAATTAAAATTTAAAGAGCATAGTACGGTACATCAAACGATAAACATACCTCAATCTGAGAGAAATCAGTAAAAGCATCTGTAGAACTCTTTGCAAGTTCCTTATGATTTGTAGATGTCATCCGAACAGCAGCAGGGTCATTGGGTGGCGGTGGGATAAGTGACCTTGTTTTCCGAGTGGCGACAGGTGGAGGAGCAAGGCCTAGCGGCTTCACTTTCTCGGTTTCCGAAGCTCCACTCCTTGTGGAGGTAACAGGTGGTGGAGCAAGGCTTAGTGGCTTAATCTTTTCAGACCCACCAGCACCGCCAGATAATCCAGCAGCCGAAAGCATCCCAGCTCCACTAGCAGGCTTGTTTTTTACAGTGATCCTAATTGTCTCACCTTCCTATAATTCGTAACAATTCAAATTAGCATTTATGATGAATGAAAAAACAGAGAAGTAACCGACGGCAACAAGACAACCTAAACTCATGGTTGTAAAAATCCGGACTAGCTTCCGATTAGTCGCTGATTAATCGCTACTCCCAGGTTCACCGAGTAATTTTTATCTAATCGGTCAATTAATCAGTAGGCAGTCAACAGTAGTCAAATACAACCCTAATTAGCCAAAAATCGGTGGTCGTTTAGCAATTCCGGCCAAATTTAGGCTAGATTCTTGACCAAAACCTGTAGATTCCGGCAATTAATCCTATCTACTTGAAAATATGGGTCGAATAAGGTGTTAAATCATGTCTACTTAATAAAATACATAAAAAATCTGAGTATAAACATATAAAACTGTAAATCACATATAAAAATCCCAATCCCGATTAATCGCGAGTCGGGACCTCACCGGCCGACTAACGCCTAGCGATTCTTACAACCTTGCCTAAACTTCAATACTTCAAAAAATTAGTGAAAACCAAAAGTAACAACAATACCTTCAATCTATGATTAACAGCAGGATGAATATTAATCTGCCTCTCATCACTCCCTTCACCACCATCCTCCTTCTCACTCTCCCTCTTCACATACTTCTCATGATCCGACAACGCCACATTGAAATCAAATGCCTCATTCCTCTCCGTAAACCCTAGCCCGATAAACGCATGCTTCCCCGTCCCATCCTCAATCTTCAACACAAAATATCTCGACGAATCAAGCACCGATTCCACCGCATTCTCCCTCTGTCCAGGATGCACAAAACACGCAGCAAACAAATCACCAGAATTCGGATCCTCTAACCGGATATCACACCGATTGTTGCACGACACCACTCGGAGCCTCCCGGACCAGATCTTGTCCGATTGCAGCCACTCGCCGCACTTGTAACCGCCGCTGGTGGATCGCGGCGGTATTTTGAACACGGAAACTTCTCGAACCACTAGTAACGTGTGCTCGAAGGCATCTTCTTCTTCTAACTCAAACGACATCGTTTAATGACCGTTGTTTCTTCTTCTTCTACTGCTGCTGCTGCTGCTGCTGCTGCTGCTGGTGTTGAATTGTTGTTAACTGTGAATAATGTAATTGTTATGAACAATAACGGCATTTTGATCTACAGATCTCTAGGTTTTGAGGTGTAGATCGAGTTTTTGTAAGGATTGCGATTAATGTGTGAGAAATTAAAGGTGTTAATGGATAAATGAACTTACCGTAATGAATTGGAACTGATTTGGAGAAGAAATACTGGAGAATTGGAGCAGAGTGATTGTGAAATTGAATGTTTTGAAGAGTTGATTGCTTGTGGTTTTTTGATAGATTTTGGTCTTGGACCGGTTATGAGGAAGCCTGGGAATTGGGCGGGTCGGGCGGGTTGAGCGGGTTTGGGTGATGGGTCAAAACATGTTCGGGTTAATACGAGTTTTAAGCGGAATGGGTTTGGAATAAAACGGGTTGCATTAGGTATTGTTTTAGTTTAGGTTAAAATGGGCATTGGATAAAAGAGAGTCGGATTGAAATTAGAGGTTTAAAAAGTATAAAAGTTCAATTCATCCTATGTGGTTTTTTTCGTGGCTAGTGGCAACGGTGGAGATGGCTGTGACGGCGACGGTGGTGGTGGTGGTAGACATGTTGACAATGGGTGGTGGAGTGGCGACGGTAGTGGTGATGTGGTGGCGACGATGATAGTGGTGGTTGTGGGAACGATGGTGACGATGATGATGATGATGATGATGATGATGATGATGATGATGATGATGATGATGATGGTGGTGGTGTTGGCTCGGCGATAAGGAGTAAGTGACTGAGACACTTAATAATCATGGGTGATGATAACCCATTTGGAGCTTTTTAAGTAAAAAAAAACATGTTTTGAATCGTTTTCTAATTTAAGTTGAACCTAATTGATTTGTTGAAAAACTTGAGGTGATCAAAATAAACCCATATGCACATTGTTTTTTGCGGAAATCAACTAATTCTATAGATTATGATTGCCTCGTAAACTCATTACTCATGAAACCGTAACTAATCTGTACTTTATTAAAATGTAACTTTTTTGACATAAAAAAGTAATTTCCATAGGATATTAAGACGAAATTAAGACACGAGATGTTAAGACGATACGATATATTGGCTTATAAAGTGAAAGCTTGAAATTTAATGGACAATATATTATAACAATACAATATATTAAGTTACAAGCTTGAAATTTAATGGACAATATATTATAACAATACAATATATTAAGTTACAAAATGAAAGTTTGAAATTTAATCATGCATTATTTTAACCAAAAAACTAATCACCTTCTTTCCTTCGATATAGCAATTATTTAACCTCTTACCTGGATTAATATCCAGTTAATCCTTAGACCAAAGGGTATGGGGGTCGTCCCCTACCCGTCCCGGATGGTCGCCGGCGTCGCACACCGCCCTCTTGTGGGTCGTTGCGGCGGTCACGTCCTCTCCCGGACGTTGGAGACGAAGCGAAAGTGTGGCCCCCCCTCTGACTTCTCTCTCTCCCCTTTATTAATATATTAATATTATATTGGAGACGAGGCAATGATGGGTAGTCCTCCACACCCTTGGGTAGTCCCCAAAGGGATGGTCCTTCACCCTTGATGAGGTGGCGCCTACGTAGCGGATAGTCTCTTTGGGGACTAACTTCACCGTACCTTATGGTCTTATGCGTATTAGATCGACAACATGACTTTAGCCTTAAGAAATGCATGGATATTATTATGTAATATATTAATTAACAGTACTTTTCTATTTTTAGAGGTTTTAAAGGAAATTGGGCTAAACCAATGAAATTAAATACTATAAAGTGGGAATTGGGCTAAACCAATGAAATTAAATACCATAAAGTTTAAATAAAATTCTCAAGTTCTCAAGTAGCAAGTTGGCAATTAAAAGGAGTGGGCCAATAGTTGAAAGAAGCCGACTAAAGAATTAAAGTTGGGGTCACACGATGTAAATAACCGGTTAATTAATCGTAATTGGTAATTAACCGAAATCGTAACTGGTTAATAACTGATTTAGGAATAATCGGTTGGTGGTTATTTTTAACCGTATGTTAGTAATCGGTTATAAGTATTTAGTATAGGAACCGGTTTTCTTAAACCAGTTTTTTAACCAATAGACCGGTTAACTGAAAATATAAAAAAGACAAAATAACCGGTTAATTAAGCGAACCGGTTAAAGTAATTAACCGAACCAATAAAAAAAAAACCTATTGAAGTCAAAAAGTTAAATTAACCGGTATAACTGGTTAAGGGGCTGTTTGGTAGCCTCTTAATGACCATTCAGATGCTACCTCTTAATGATTTAAAACCTCTCAATGAATAAGAGGTAACCTCAAGTCTGAATGGTTAAGAGGTTACATCTGAATGGTAAATCATCACATGTCACATTCTTCTACCTTCTCATTGGTAAAATTCTTAATGGTTCCATTGAGAGGTAGCATCTTAATGACCATTCAGAGGCTACCAAACAACCCATAACTGAACCGGTTATTAAAATTAACCAGTTTGTGCACCTCTTCGTATGGGCCAATAATTATTACTTGTTTGGTAGGAGCTAAAAGTCCATGAAGCCCACGAGAGAGAGAGAGAGAGAGAAATAGGTGCCGGTGAATAGCGAGAGTGACAACACCACAGGAAACCGAGATGAGGCGTCAAGTTCATAATCCTGGTTTAATTTTTATTTAGATTTACGGTGTGACAACAATATTTTCTTTTGTGTTTTTCGTGATCATGACTGGGCTACGATTTAGTTAAGATATTGTATTCCAGGCTTAGATATTTATGAATTGTGACTATTGGGCTCATATCTATTCTCGTGATATTATCTGGTGGTGTTAACGTGTATTTAGAAAATTCTTATAGAGCAATGTTTAAAAAAGGGGTAATGAAATCGAAAAACGTCATTTTTTTTTTCAAATTTACACTACCGTCAGAACGTCAAGTGGCGACGGGGGTTACCACTTGTTACAAGGTAGGTCCGCCCCTAGTGTGCTCACTACACAATTTATAAGTTAAAGGCCCAATTTAAATGCTAGATTAAAGCTAGGGGTGCAAACGAGCCGATTTGAGCCCGAGCCTGATTCGAGCTCGATCAACTTATGAGAGCTCGAGCTCGGCTCAGTGTGAACTTTGTTTTCAAAGCTCGAGGTCTGTTCGTTGATAATTTCTCAAGCTCGAGCTCAACTCGGGTTTGGCTCGTGTATTATCTATCAATTAGTATATTATACTATATATTAAATAATATCACTAGCTACATTACACACAAAACCCATATTTTTACATTTAATTACAAAAATACCATTGTGTATTTATCATAGACCAAATGGGTAAAAATGTCAAGCACTTAAGTACATGTAGAGAAAAAGGGTGTGGCTAAATGCACCTCCACTTTTACTGCTTATACCTTCATTTCCAAAAATATCAGTTTTATAATTTTATAAATTCCTCCCTTGTATTTTCTAATTTTTGCAAATAAATCCTTAATATTATTTTTTTACGAAAACTCAACCCCTAAAGACTCTTATACTCAGCCGCCACCTCTCAAATTTTTCTTGACACTTCAGTTGTTACTAAGATTTCTTCAGTCTTCTTCTTCAATAGCAACTTTTAAATTTTGTTCTTTTCTTCTTTGATCCTTTTAAAAGATCAACAGCAACAAAAATGATTATGTAAATAAAAATACAAGCTTATAATCCTTTAAATAAAACGTATACCTGATTCGTAGAAAATGCAAACATCTTTTTGTATACCTCTTGATGTCGAAGTAATATGGATAAAAAAAAGTAATATACGTGTTGAATTAAAATCGTACATCACTTTTCGATAAAAAAAAAGTAATATGTCAGATATTTTACAAAAGGTTTAGTTGAACTTTACAATTTTCGATTAAAAAAAAATTAATATGGATGTTGAATTAAAATGTACATCAAAGTTGAAGTGATAACTTTTGAAGAAATTCAAACATTACGATTGAAATAGTACATCAATTTTAATTGGTACAGGAAAACTTCTGATGAAATTTTTGAAAAGATGATGAAGACTTTCAGTTAGAATACATACCAAGAACAACTATGATGAAAATCAAAGTTGAAAAACATTGTTTCTTCAATCTCTCTCTTAATCTCTTTCTTTCAATCAGTGTAAGTTTTTTTTTTTTCTTCCATAGAATTGTACGTATATACCTAAATATTCAAACTATGGCAACTAGAAACCCCTAGAAAAAATAGGGATATTTCCTAATACAATTTTTCAAAAATTAGAAAATACAAGGGTTGATTGTATTTATTTACAAACTTCAGGGGGGTGTAATCAGTAAAATTTAAAAAAAATGGGAATGCATTTAGCAACACCCAGAGAAAAAATATGGCATTTGCATATACTGACCACATGTGGGCCATCTTTTCTTTTTTTAATTTATATCTTCTATAATTTTCACATAGAACATGAATATTTCTTTTTTTTTCTTTTCTAAAGTTACATTATATATATCTTAAACACAAAGGTCGGTGCATAGACCAAATGACTATATCTGCCCTCACCCAACCAACCAAATTACAGAACTGCCCCTAAGATGGCTCCTTCTCTTTCTTTATCTCATGTCTCTGTGTCTCTCTCTCTCTGTGTTTGTTTGGGATGTCCAGCATCCAGCAGCAGCAGACATCAGTATTTTGGCAGACGAGGAGTCGCCGGCCATGGCCTACGGCCGGCCTCCTCACCCCGGTTACACACCTCGCTGATGGTGATGATGGTGGTTGTGTAGTGTTTCATTTGTGTGGTTAGCTATCACCACTGTCGGTCACCAGGGTTTACGGAATCGTCTGATCTTAGCTTTGATTTCAGGCTGATGAAGTTCTCCTTTTAGGGTTAACTCGAGGATGGTGTTGAACAGGGAGGGTGATGGTATAAGAAATGGTCATCATGTTGAAGGAATCAGGTGTTATTCAAGTCAATTAAATATGCTTTTTATAAATCCTTCTTTAATCTCATTTCCAATCAAAGGTGAATTGATGTTCAAAATCCTTAATTGTTTTTTTCCCCATCAATGCCTTATTCTCTCTTTAATCTTATTTACAATCGTTCTGTTTTTTTTGGAATCAAAAGAGGCGATCTGGAGTTCATGTTGAAGAGGCTAAACAGTTAAGGCATCAACCATAAATCGAGAAGTCACAATCGGTTCACCAGGTAATTTGTCTGTTAAAACACTTATTTTCTTTAGGCTAGGGAGAGTAGTTCAAGGTTTCAACCCGGTCGGACCATCGAACCTAACCACCTAGAGACATGACCAACCCGTTTAAGGATTTAGTGTAAGCTTCTTAGTTCCCTGATTTGGTGAGTTCCCGGTTCTGGGTATGAACCGTGTATGTTCTCGTGGGAAACATATGCAAAGTTGATCAAACCACGAATGTCTCTCACCGATGAACACAATGGCGAACTTGAGATCACAATCATCCATCTGCAATTTTTGTATATTAAAACAAACCATCCGGTAATTTGGATTTATAACTAAAGATTCCTAACTAGCTAATGAAGATTTCATTTTATGTTTGAGACAAAAACTGTATTTGTTTGCTTTTTATCTTATTCCCAGAAATAATAAGACATCAATTCTCAGTTTGTTTACGTACTATCAGTTTTCCTTTTGTGAATTTTTTAGGAGAATTTAAACATCTATTTGCTGGTGCTCTTTTTTAAACAAAAGGTTGGAGGTAGCAAAGGGTTGAAATTGCGACCTTGAGAGCGTAGTTGAAAAAAGTTGGTTTAATGAGATCGGTAGACTTTTTAAAGCAAAGTGCTTTTGATAGTCTACAAACTGATGTCATTAAAAGCTTGATGTTGACCAAAATGGCATTTCTCTTGATTACCAGTATGATAAAAAAAAATATCGTTCTAGCAACCACACAACCAGGAGGTTGCAATGCATTTTTTTAAGTGATCTCTGTGAAGAAGTTGTGGCAGACTTCCGTTTTTTATGGGCATTTTTTACATTTGACATGGTAAAACACTAACATGTTGTGGTTGTCTGGTCCTCCTACAGTACTACGCTCAATGGTCCTTTAAGAATGTGACGTGCTTCACCGCAGCAACACAGCCGTGGCCACACCACTACACCAACTCCTGTTAAACCGTTGGCCCATTGCTCACACGGCAGTGCTTCTTAAAGACCATAAATAAGGATGCTGCGGCGACTGTGGCCTTCGATTCCGACGAAGACGAAACAAGCGATGAGAGGTGACTGTGACGGTAGTGGTAAGGGAGAGAGAGAATGGTTGTTGATTATTATTGTTCAAAATGTTATCTTTATTAATGTTAATAAAGTCAAGAATGGTTAATTGTATTTGTTTTAGCTTTTGTGACCTGTGTTTTATTGAGATAGTGTTGTGTTGTTGTTTGTAGAGCGATTCGGTGGAGGCGGTTTCGAGAAAAGGAGTTTTGATGGAGATGGTTTTGATAAAAGACATGGTGATGGTTGTAATTTTAGCAGAAAGCAATCTGATGGCGGCAATGTGGCCAAGCTTTTTGTTGGGTCTGTTCCGAAGACTGCCACCCAAGACGATGTAAGTTAGTTTTGGGCATCTGAAATTTTGCAAATGACACATGGTTTTCTAATATATATATATATATATATATATTAAATAGAAATGTCAGTGACATTTACATGTATGGTCCCTTTGCATTTTTCTTCTTTGCTCCTCAGGTTTTAGTTTTTGTATGCTTAGGTCCCTGTGCATTAATAACATATTTCTTTTTTACTTTTTATCTACTTTCTTATACTCAATGTTCTCCCAAATCAAGACGAAGAAGAAAATGTCGTAATGCTTCGCGTAACATATTAAGCTGGTGTACATTGCATCGGACCTAAGGTAATTGGCCATCCTTTGTTTGTGTTCTCCGTTTTGTGCTTCTCCGGGTTCGTGTCAGTGCCTATTTGGTTGTTTGCATGTTCCAAATTTAACTTCCGAAGTTTAGCGTATTGCATCCCGCACGTAAACAACGGAAGGTAATTTTCGTTTGTTTTCTTTTTGTTTCTTACATTCTGGACAAAGAACCCCAAATAATTGAAAACAACTTGTCCAAATTTGTGTGCATATGCGAACGATGGTCATGGTAATCGGAAATCGGAACGGTGGTTCTTGATTCTTCAATTTTGAGATTTGGAATTAAGATGAATTAAGTTAGTTCGTAAACTGTATTTGAAAGCAAGTCGGGTCAAATATAATACGTTTTCATTCGATGGCGATGTAATTTTTTTAAGTAAAGTGTCGGGTTAAATATACAATATAAATACGAGTTACTTTAACTTTCGACGCCGCCGCAACGCGCGGCGGGTCAAAATCCTAGTATAAGCATAAAATGAAAGATAATAACTAAAAGTATCAAAATTTAATATAGAGATTTTTTGAGCCGGTAAAAAAGATAAAAAGAAAAAAAACTTACTGTGAGTCTCTTTATTATAATATTTTATTATTAAAATTATTTTTAGCCTATTTTTTTTCTGTACGAGTTATATTTTAGCCTATTATATTTTTCGTACGAGTCAAGTATATTTGATTTTTCTTTTCTTTTTTTTTTTGTGGAGAACAAAACGGATACAGTTTGAAAAACATCGATACCGGTATCGTATTTGTTTTATGTTTTTTTGACATGACGGAATAAAGTTCGTTGAAAATGAAGTTGTATTCGTAATAGAGTAGTTTTATGGTACCGTAAATTATAATGAGTGTCGGTATTTTCTATGGTGTATCTCTTCCGGTTGTCATTTCGATTGACGGTACTATATCGAATCGAACCGATAACGACGAAAACCCATGTTTTGACATAAATTTTGTTCGGAAATGAGTTAGATTAAATATTATACATTCCATTGAACGGTATTAGTTCGAGTTACCATACATTTTGATGCCGCCGCAACGCGTGGCGGGTAAATATACTAGTTGAATAAAAATAATATAAAAATAGACTTGTTTAGTCTCGCGAGCTCGATAAATGAAGCTCAAGCTCATTTACTAAAAAGCTTATTTTTATGTTCGAACTCATCTCGTAAACAAGTTTATATAAGCTCGACGTGTTTATTATCGTATTTTTATTTTTGTTTCGTTTACATTGTATGAAAGTACGGTAAAAAAAATTAAGCGTTACTCCTGAAATTTTGGTCTAAATCTGCCACTAGTTGGATTCAAATGGGGTGGCCTACTATAATCTGTCTATTGAATCATTGTGAGAATCAGTCATACTGAACATTAACATCTCTTTAAATGCATAAAGATAACTATCATTCAACTAAGTTGGATTACAATTAGTTACTAAGCATAAATATGTTTGATCAACTAAGGCACAAACTATGTAAATTTCTACGATTCATCTTTTGTCTAGTTACCCCAACTAAGTTAGAAATACTAAGGGGCTGTTTGACAACATTTGAATGGTGCTAAACCAGAGGTCTGAACCATTAAGAGCATGTATAATACTTAACCGTTCAGAGGCAAATGTCTAACCAATTCAGATTAGAGGTCTTAACCATTCAGACCTATATAAATCTTAACCATTCAGAGGCAAATGTCTGAACCATTCAGACATCTGCTCATGAAACAAACAGTCTGAACCAGTAAGAGGTCTGAACCATTAAGAGCCTCATTAAGAGGTAAACAAACAACCCCCAACTGAATAATATACTATACCCGCCCGTCAACATATTATCACATTCTAGCAACACTCGATATATCACAATTTAATAAGTTCGAGAATAAAAATATTACACATCAAAGTAAAACATACTGAGTCCTAAGAATGAAATAAATAAATATTATTGACCCGTTCCGTGGGTTTCTTTTTCTCGCGATTTCAACCTTCAACCGCAAGGCTACCGCCCCTCGAACCATGCCCTCCAAGACTCCTTTCGTGAACCTTTTTTTATTCCACTTCGGTTTTCTTTGCTCTAAAAAATCCAGCCCATCATTTAAATCTATGGGTTTTCGTTTAATCTGTAAGCAACCCAATGAATTTAAGAGGAAGCCCAATAAGTTTATTTATTGAATTCTCTAGGTTTAAGACTTGTTTTGTTGAAGGAGCTTGAACCTTTTAAATTAGGAGTTTAAAGCTTTTGGTTGAACGTTCCTACTAGTAGCGTTTAGGAGCTAGAAAATGACTATTTTAACCTCTACAGATAATGAACCTTTTAATGTACAAACTTTTTAAATTTTTACTTATGTCAATTTTGATCATTTTATTAAAAGTTACAGCTACCCTACCAAACACCAAATATATCTAAAATAACTATAGCTATCAGTTATCAGCTTCCAACCACCAACTACTTTTGCCAAACATACCCTTAGAGGTTTAGTCATATTTGGTAAACGATAATCTAGCTCTTAAATTCAAATGTTAATTGAATTAACTTGTTTAATTGTATTTAAAGTTGTTTGAATTAGTAAACAGCTTTTTCGTACGAATTCATCCTTATCTCTTCAAATCTATAAAGTAAAAAGAAAAACGAACAACCGATAAGAAGTTGAGCCGTAGCCCGTGCTACGGCTCGTTTAATGCTAGGTCCGCCCCTGACAACTTGAGGTTATATATTTTAGAGTTAAATGCCATTTTAGTCCATATAGTTTGAGTTATTTTTCCAGTTTAGTCCAAGGGTTTAATTTTTCGTCTGTGTGTTCAAAAAGGTTTCGCCATTGCCATTTTAGTCCATTGGGTTAACTTCATCATTTTTTTGTTAACGAGAAGGGCAATTCGGTTATTTTATAAGTAATTCTGTGAACTAAAGGGGCAATTCGGCCATATAAAATGACCGAATTGCCTTTCTTGTTAACAGAAATAATGGATGAAATTAACCCAGTGGACTAAAATGACAATGGTGAAACATTTTTGGACCCACATGCGAAAAATGAAACATAAGGACTAAACTGACAAAATAACTAAAACCACATGGACTAAAATGACATTTAAATCTATATTTTATAATGATATCATTGCAATGCATTTTACAATTAATTAATATGTAATTAAACCGTATATAAAGTGCACTTGTTAACAATTAAAATAATATGTAATTAAACGTATATGATCAATTTATTGATTTCTTATTCCACACATATAAAAGAGTTTGTTAATTATCCTCATCTTCTCGACTCTCTTTCTCAATGCTTATGTATCTTTTTGCTTAGCCAATCGGAGCACATCATTTTTCTTGGTCTAAGATACTACCGATTGTTTGCACTTGTGTTACTTGAGATGTTAAAGTCTTGTTCGGTGCATGTTCCACCATCCACCATTTGTCAAAGATTGCCTAAAACGGGGATATAAAGTCTAGGGTTGAGGAAGTAAACGGGTGGTTGGGCCATTTTTTTATTCTAAAGTTAATTACTTCTTTAAAAAAAAAAAGGTAGATGCACGGTACCCCTGACCGCGGAAGGGATCCTCCTTTCCAAGCTAGCGACCCAGCAACGCTGTCTGGCGGTTAATACCCTACCGGGTGGGCATTATGGTTGAACCAGGGCTCGAACCTGGCCACACCAGTTTGTAACGGATACTGGTGGCCACTGGGACACCCCAAGTGGTTAATTACTTCTTTTTAGCATGAGAGGCAAAAGAGACGTTCTACTTCTACATACATCTAACAACAAACTTAATGCCATCCACTCTAAGGATTAGCTGGTATGTTTGGTATGAAGCTTTTAGAAGCTTCTAGCTTTAAGTTTCTAAGAAAAAGTTTATACTCAATAAAAAGTCTTATTTGGTTGAAGTAGCTTAAAGCTTTTAGGTTAGGAGCTTGAAGTTTTTGATTGAACGCTCCTACTAATAGCGTTTAGAAGGAGCTACAAGCTTTTAAAGAAAAATTACTATTTTAACCTCTAAAGATAATAAACTTTTTAATGCGCAAACTTTTTAAATTTTTAGTTATGTCTATTTTAGTCATTTTATACATTTTATTAAAAGGGTGTGCCTATTGGCACACTAAAGTGCCTATTGGCACACCAAACCCTAGCAAAATTAGGGTTTATCTACGCAGCGTATTGGTCAATACGCAGCGTATAGGGTTAACCCTCTACGCTGCGTATTGACCAATACGCTGCGTAGATAAACCATGGATCTCAGTGCCTGATAACCAATCATTGCACAGAAAACAAGGGTCATATAGGCTGCGTAGGGACCTCTTAGGAGCGTATATAAAGCTCCATTTTTGTATTTTTTTATTATGTATTCCTTTGTTTATTTATAAAAAAAAGAAAATTATTTATAAAAAAACAATATTATTGGTAAATAATAGAAATATAAATTATAAAAATAAAAAATAATATAAATATTATGAATTATAAAAATTAAAAAAGAAAATTATTTATAAAAAAACAATATTATTGGTAAATAATACAAATATATTGTTTTGTTATCGTTTAAATTAAATTATCGTATTCCTTTGTTTATTTATAAAAAAAAAGAAAATTATTTATTAAAAAACAATATTATTCGTAAATAATACAAATATATTATATTGTTATCGTTTAAATTAAATTATCTTATCGTATTGCATCGTATCGTATCGTATTGCATCATATCGTATCGTATAATGTATAGTATATAAGTCTCGTATAGAGGCCTATACGGGTGTTATTGTATAGTATAGTATAGTATCGTATCGTATCGTATAGTGTAGTATAAGTCTCGTATAGGTTTCCTATAGGTCTTGTATATGCATATAGGATTAGACGGGACCTAAACCACACCTATACGATACGATATCACACTTATAGGCTTATACGAGGTTAATACGTGACCTAAACCACACCTATACGATACGATATCACACTTATAGGCTTATACGAGGTCAATACGTGACCTATACGACGCTATACGATACGATATCACACTTATAGGCTTATACGAGGTCAATACTTAACCTATACTACGTTATACGATACGATATCACACTTATAGGCTTATACGACGTCAATACGGGACATATACTATGCTATACGATACGATATCACACTTATAGGCTTGTACGAGGTCAATACGTGACCTATACTACACCTATACGATACGATATCACACTTATAGGCCTATACGGGACATATACTACGCTATACGATACGATATCACACTTATAGGCTTATACGAGGTCAATACGGGACATATACTATGCTATACGATACGATATCACACTTATAGTCTTATACGAGGTCAATACGGGACATATACTATGCTATACGATATGATATCACACTTATAGTCTTATACGAGGTCAATACGTGACCTATACTACACCTATACGATACGATATCACACTTATAGGCTTGTACGAGGTCAATACGGGAACTAAATCACACCTATAGGCCTATACGGGTGTTATATCGTATCGTATAGTATCGTATCGGGTGTTATTTTCCATTTTTTTATAAATAAACAAAGGAATACACAAAAAAAAAAATACAAAAATGGAGCTTTATATACGCTCCTTAGAGATCACTAAGCAGCATATAAGACAAAAATGACACAACTACCCTTGTATTTGGCTTCGTATAGCCTCAATACAAGGGCATAAATGACATTTTCAGACCTTTACATACGCTGAGTATTGGTCAATACGCAGCATATATAAACTATAAGGGTTAAAAAGATAATTTTACCACAGGTTTGGGGTTAAAAATAATTTTACCACCCTTTAAATACGCTGCGTATTGACCTATACGCAGCGTATATAAAGGTCTGAAAATGTCTTTTATACCCTTGTGTTCAGGCTATACGAAGCCAAATACAGGGGTAGTTGTGTCATTTTGGTCTCATACGCTGCGTAGGGACCTCTAAGGAGCGTATATAAAGCTCCATTTTTGTATTTTTTTATTGTGTATTCCTTTGTTTATTTATAAAAAAAAAAGAAAATTATTTATAAAAAAACAATATTATTGGTAAATAATACAAATATAAATTATAAAAATAAAAAATAATATAAATATTATGAATTATAAAAATTAAAAAAGAAAATTATTTATAAAAAAACAATATTATTGGTAAATAATACAAATATATTGTTTTGTTATCGTTTAAATTAAATTATCGTATTCCTTTGTTTTTTTATAAAAAAAAGAAAATTATTTATTAAAAAACAATATTATTCGTAAATAATACAAATATATTATATTGTTATCGTTTAAATTAAATTATCTTATCGTATTGCATCGTATCGTATCGTATTGCATCATATCGTATCGTATAATGTATAGTATATAAGTCTCGTATAGAGGCCTATACGGGTGTTATTGTATAGTATAGTATAGTATCGTATCGTATCGTATAGTGTAGTATAAGTCTCGTATAGGTTTCCTATAGGTCTTGTATATGCATATAGGATTAGACGGGACCTAAACCACACCTATACGATACGATATCACACTTATAGGCTTATACGAGGTTAATACGTGACCTAAACCACACCTATACGATACGATATCACACTTATAGGCTTATACGAGGTCAATACGTGACCTATACGACGCTATACGATACGATATCACACTTATAGGCTTATACGAGGTCAATACTTAACCTATACTACGTTATACGATACGATATCACACTTATAGGCTTATACGACGTCAATACGGGACATATACTATGCTATACGATACGATATCACACTTATAGGCTTATACGAGGTCAATACGTGACCTATACTACACCTATACGATACGATATCACACTTATAGGCCTATACGGGACATATACTACGCTATACGATACGATATCACACTTATAGTCTTATACGAGGTCAATACGGGACATATACTATGCTATACGATACGATATCACACTTATAGTCTTATACGAGGTCAATACGTGACCTATACTACACCTATACGATACGATATCACACTTATAGGCTTGTACGAGGTCAATACGGGAACTAAATCACACCTATAGGCCTATACGGGTGTTATATCGTATCGTATAGTATCGTATCGGGTGTTATTTTCCATTTTTTTATAAATAAACAAAGGAATACACAAAAAAAAAATACAAAAATGGAGCTTTATATACGCTCCTTAGAGATCACTACGCAGCATATAAGACAAAAATGACACAACTACCCTTGTATTTGGCTTCGTATAGCCTCAATACAAGGGCATAAATGACATTTTCTGACCTTTACATACGCTGAGTATTGGTCAATACGCAGCATATATAAACTTTGTGAAAAAATGATCCCTCAAACCTACCAAAATGACCCAAAAAAGTCTAATGGTTTATATACGCTGCGTAGAGAGCTATACGCAGCGTATATAAACCTTGTTTTCTGTGCAATGATTGGTTATTAGGCACTGAGATCCATGGTTTATATACGCTGAGTATAGGTCAATACGCAGCGTATAGGGTTAACCCTATACGCTGCGTATTGACCAATACGCTGCGTAGGTAAACCCTAAGTGTGCAGATAGGCAAACTGGGTGTGCAGATAGTTAGGGCCTATTAAAAACTTCAGCTACTCTGCCAAACATCAAAAATATATCTAAAAAGCTAAAGCTACTAGCTACCAACTACAGCTACCAGCTTCCACCCACCAACCACCAGCTACTTTTGCCAAACATACCCATTACGTTTGAATAAATCGTAAAAATGAACAATCTAATTTTCAGAACTAGAGACAAAACCTGTAATATAGGTAAACCACATCGATCATTTGTATAATTAACGCATTCTTATTATAAGGGTTTATAGCCTTACAGGACTCGTCATGTAGGGTAACAATAACTTCAAGCGCGTAATGGATCATTTCAAACGTTTAATCTAGAATCATGTGTGAAGTTAAAATGTTCGTTTACACAAAAAAAAAAAAAATTATAAAAAAAAAAAAAAAAAAACCGACGGTGTTTTTGTGTTATTTAATTGCTTTATATCAGACATATGTCAAAAATTGCGTCTCTTTAGTTATATACAATTCACATTATAAATGTTTGGTTACCAAAACTGAGTCAACACGGTTGAAACATAGAACAGTCAATGGGTGGCCAAATAAGTCATCAAATCATGTAAATATTAAGGATTTGCTTACTCATATCCTTTTATAGAGACGTAAATATTATGGATTTGCTTACTCATATCCTTTTATAGACTTTTGAAAAGTCGGTGTTACATCCTATAGTTAGTTGAAAATTGAGTTCATTTTCTTAACAGAAAATTAAGTTATTTTTTTAAATGAAACTAAACTTTTATAGGAGTATGTAATTAACATTGTGACACACAATTAATTTTTCTTTAAAAAACAATTTTTAAAACTTAAAAAGGTATTGGTATTACACCACTTTATTAGTCATTTTGTTTATATAACAACATCATCACTAAAAAAAACTTTCTTTGTAACACAGACACGAGAACTGTAAATAAACAGAGCAAACATGAATGAAGGCATATCCGTATTCGTTTGTTTTACTTTAACAGAAAATGAACACGAACAGATCTTCTTGTTTATATTTGATCGTTAAGAAAATGAACATGTCCGGGTTCGTTTATGTTCATTCGATAACGTTCTTAACGAACAATTCATAAACATGAACAAATACATATAAATTTTCAAAAATTTAGGTGACTAATATGCTCATATAGTTTTTAAAAAAATCTTACGTAAACATAGAGATGAGTTAATTGGACTTTAACACAGAAAAGTCGTATTAATTTTGAATAATAGGTGTAATTGTGTAAACATGCATTTTCTTAATCAATGAGAATACATTATAACTTATTTTGAATTTAGGTGTAATCATCATATCGTTGTTTTAAATAATTAATTTATTTATTTGCACAATCTGATAAAATAAAATAAGAGAAAAACTAATTGATTTGAGATGAAATCTTTAAAGATCAATAGCGTATTTTCTAAGGGAAAAAAAACACAAACCATGAATGCAAAATAACAATATTATCCAAAAGGGTACATTTATTATAATTCTAAGAAAAAAAAACACAAACCATGAATGCAAAATAACAATATAATCCAAAAGGTTACATTTATTATATTACATTTGTTATATATTAAATTTTAACATTACAAATCATATTTGCATGTATATGCTGCAAATCCTTTTGTTAACATGTGAACTATGCTTGTCTCAACATTTCCTTCTAGCACCGAGGAAAGTCGGCCGGTGGTGGCGGCAGCGTTGACTCCGGTGTACCGCCGTTCTCCACCAAGAATGCCATGCCCAAACCCCATGGCAAATGCACTTCCAAATGACAATGAAAGAACCATACACCTGAAATATACATTTCAATAAATTGTAAAGTTTAGAAAACATTGAAGGAAATTCATCAATTTGACTTGTCAAAATTCAAGTAAACATTGTCTTTTTAGTTTAAAGTTTTTAACTAAATAAATATAGAACGAACGGACAACTTAGAAGCCAACATGTGAATTGTTTGCTATAGAGTGCACCATATGTCTACCACATTGACAACTTCAAAACATACCATTTGGAATCTTTGGGCGTAATAGGTCGGCAAAAAAAAAAAACTAATTCTCAAATGGTACGTTTTTACATTATCTAAGTGGCGGCATATGGTGCACTCAGAGCCCAAAGATCAATGTTCATATGTAAAAACCAAAAAAAAAAAAAATTCAATGTTTGTTTTGTCAACTTTGACCAATCAAATTATTATGACAGTTTACCTGGATTATTTGCTCTGAATCTAATGACAGCCCATCCGCCAACAGGGACTCCAAGCGTGTTTCGTTCTTGAGGGTTAACCAAATTAAAACTGCTAGTGGCAGTCGCAGCATCATAGTTCCCGAACCCTTGAGCCAACACATAGAAGTTGAACCCATGTAGATGCATGGGGTGATTTTCAATACCGATCAAGGCTGTGTTCTGAAGCACTATTTGAACCGTTGAATTAAACCTTAATCTCTTGAGACTTGTTGATTTGGGTGTCATCAAAAGATTTTGATCGAAACTGTTGCTAATGTTCGTGTAATCGAATATCAGAGGCGGTTGATCGGGGAAATCAGTGGTGTATACCCCACTAATGTTTCGGTAAAAAGCTTCTAAAAGAGAGACGCCTGTGGGCAAAACAAACGATCGATTGTTCATGCTTGCGGCCATTCTTTCAAAAAATAGCCCTCCACATGATAGGTTGGCACCGCAATCTGATAACCCGAGCCCGAAGGTAATAAACATGTTCTCATCGACTGTTCGTGGAACTGGTGACCAAAACGGGCTAGTGGTAAGTGCGGTTAGGTTGGTTAAAAATCTATGGGCCGTTGGTGTATCGTTGAAAGCGGGTAGGTCAGGAAGTATTGGTGTTGTTTGGGTCGTGTTCGGGTAAGCAAGGATCGCGGTGGTGATGTTGGTATTGAGTATAGGAAGTACCGCACTGACGTATGGATGCGCCGCCATGTAATATAATCCTGGTGACTGGTTTGTGGTTATTAGGACATCGGTGGTTTGACCGGGACCAATGACGATAACGTCCGTCTGGTATGGGTTCGTGTAGGCTGCATCGATCGCGACCACTGTAAAGCTGTGATTCGCTATCTTGAAGAAGAATTGATTATTGAGTGCAACGTTGATTATTCGCAACAAAGTTCTTTTTCCTGGTTTCACGTTCAACTTGTACGTGTCTAGTTTAAACAATAATATATATTAGTGTTTTTAGTAGACTTTTTTTAATTAAATTTGCATAACTTTTTTTTTCTTTCACTTACTGTTTGAGATGCACGAGTTAAACAAATCACCAGGCCAACCATTGATGGTATAAGCATCAGCATTAGCAGGTGCTCTTCCGTCGGCTTGTGCAACGCTCTCAACATCATTAGGGTCAGCATTCCACCATTCTCCTGAAATGTTAATATCATCGTTAAGTTCTCACAGTTCCTAATACATTATATCGGTTCTGAAATGAACGTTTATATATATATAAAAGAACAAGGAAACAAAAGGTACCTAACATAATTGTATCTTCAAGATCGGGTTTAGCAAAAGGATAGTTTTGGCCAAGTCGAGGGCGGATGATGAGAGCACCATGTACGGTCGCTCTGAGCCATTGTGAGTGTGCGTGCCACCAAAGTGTGCCCACTTGTCCTCTGAGATTGAACCTGTAAGTATAGTTACCTCCTGGCCTGATCGGACATTGAGTGACGAATTCGGGGCCATCCGCCCATTGAGTGAACCTCTGGAAAACCCCATGCCTACATCAATTTAAATATAACATTATTAGAAAACTGGTCATAAATGGGTCGCTAATTTTCTGATTGTTTTTTCAATGTAAATTCATAACACATAACACGACTCTAAATAAATTTGTTTTGATTGCACATTTTTGTCTAGATGTGACATGTTTCCAAAAAAGGAAATAATATTACTACCAGTGAATAGTAACGTTGTACGGAGAGTCGTTAATCACATGAACAATAACGGTGTCACCCTCCCTAACCGTTAAAGCCGGCCCCGGAAGGGTTCCATTGACTGCCGTAATGACTTGATTTTTACATAACCGATTTGCTGTCAGATTCGCAACCTGTGAAGAATAACATTTTACTTTAGCTAACACGAATGATTAAAATAGAAGATACCAGAAGAGAAGATGCGGTTACATGAAATGTTGTCTCCACGAAATAACCAAACGCTGGCGAACAAGACAAAGCGAAAAATGCTAGCACCAATCCAACCGCGAAGAATGAGCTTCGTACCATCGCGGAACAACAATAAAACAATACTATACGTGCAGAAGTTTGGAAAGATTTTCTGAATGTGTTGGTTGTATATGTGATCAGATATCTATATATATGTTACATATATATAGAGAAGGTAAAGAAGTTAAGTTGTGGCTGGCTACATGTACATATACATATATAATATATATTGATTGCTTGAATAACATATGAGTTGAATTTTGAGGAGGTTTGAATTAGTATAACGACACTGTTTTTGGATCTGAAAACATTTAAACACCTTCTGTTGACCATCATGCTTCCATTTTTCAGCGCTAATTTTTAAATAAACTTACCAACATAAATAAATAATATATTTTATGTTTTTTTTTTCTTTTTATTTAGCCAACCCATTTTAACCAACCCATTATATTTTTTTTTCAGTCAATTCATTTCAAATACAAATAACTATTATAATCATCCTAATAAACTAGAACTAAAGAAGACAAAAAGCTAAGCAAACATTAAAACTTAACTCGTCTTAATATCTAATTTATTACACAAACAAAAATGAGGAAAAACGGTTGTTCGTATCAATTGATTAGGGCTTCAAACAAATCAAATGTTAGGTAAACAGTTCGTGAACCATTTAGCGAAAAGTTCGTTTGTGTTCGTTTGTTTATTAAACAAGCGAACAAGAACAAGAAATTCCGTTCGTTTTGGTTAAATGAACAAACATGAACAAAGACCATGTTCGTTCATTTATGTCCGTGAACGTTCGGTAACGTGTTCGTTTGTGTTCAATAGTTCATTAGTGTTTTTAGTTTTTATTTTTATTTTAATTATTTCAAAACTTGGACTTTGTTATGAATGTTTGTTTGTGTTCGTTTGTTTTCATTTGTGTTCATGAATATTAGTTTATGCTCATTTGTGTTCATCAATGTTCATTCCTAAAATTAACAAACGAACACGAACAAGTTCAGTTCCTTAACAAACGAACACTACTACAACAATTGGAGCCTATAGTGACCCTACATGATCTATTTCTAAATCTCATATAAAATCTCGTTCGGTAAGCGTTCATGAACACATATATTTCTTAATAAATGAACACGAACAAGGTCTTGTGCATCTTCGTTCGGTTCTTTGAAACCCTACAATTGACCTCTCGATCCCAACGATTAAAGTTTTAATGTTTGTTTATTTTATTTTATTTTTTGACGTTTTTATATTTCATTCTAAAATTTTTGTGGGATATTTATTTTAATTCGACGTTTTTACATAGCTAAATTCAACTTTTCTCCCAACAAAAAATCTGAAAATTTGGACTCAATTTGAATGAGTGAGAACAAATTTTAGTTGAAAACTAATGACGACAAATGAACATAATAAAACGGATGTCGCTAATCAATAGATCAAACAAAAAACTTGAAACCATGTCGATCTAGAACAATAAAAACAACACAGTTTCAAGCAGAGAACACTGAGATATATTGCAAGTGAATTAACAATCTAGAAGTAACGCGTTGTTCACCAGTACATGTTTGTAGTAGAGCAGACCCATGTTTTAATATATATATATATATATATATATATATATAGGGTAGGGTTCCAGCGTGAACAACCTCCCTAGCGTGAACTGCGTGAACTGATCTGGACCATTGATTTCCTTTTTAGTTGTTAAGGGTATGATTGTAATTATATAAAAAATTAGATTTAAATCATTATTTTAATAATTGAATTAAGTTACATCTTTCCTATTTTTAATTCATTATCCACAATATCTTTTATTTCATTTTTATTTTTCAGATTTCACCACCAGAATTCGGATTATGATTTTTGAGATCCACGTAACCTTCATATTTCAACGGTGTACACATGTGTACTTGGATATGAAATGAACAGTACACATGTGTACTCAGCATGGTACATATGTGTAATTAGCTACATAATACATACATATAAACAAAACCTGTTAAACTCTTTTATATTAAGCAAATAACAATTTCCATAATGTTTGCCAAACCAAAAAAAACATACAATTACAAGTTCCATTTTCGTGAAAACAATAAACGCAACATAATCGGAAAAATAAAAAAGACATAGTCTTTTACAACTATTCACCGCGTTGTATGCTGAATCATGCTTATCGACCAAGCAAACAAACATACGTGAATCATCCTTATCGACCTCATACGTGAATCATCATTATCGACCTTCCATCTCCACTTCCCTCGTTTACGACGTCTCCTATAATAACACAAAAAAATCAGCAATTAGTACTTTGCATAATTCACAAGTGTACATCAACAACTTTACACATTCAATACACAAAAAAAAACATGAGATATCACAAAAACAGACGCTATACAAATGTGTACATCGCATTAAAAACATAGCAAAATCAGAATACACATGTGTACAGCGTCTTAAAAACAGAGCAAAAGCAGAATACACATGTGTACAGCGCCTTAAAACCAGAGCAAAAATCAGAATACACATGTGTACAGCGCCTTAAAAAACAAGAAAAATCAGAATACACATGTGTACATCGCCTTAAAAACAGGGCAAAATCAGAATACACATGTGTACAACGCCTTAAAAACAGATCAAAATCAGAGCCCTTATATTTTTATTCACTATGCTGCTGTAACATTTAAAATGAAACATTGTTCATCGACATATGACAACTGAATGATTGTTTACCTTATTATATCGATAAAAACTTTAAACAAACAACCCCATACTCCCATAGACATACATAACAAACCAAAATCCTAGCATAGCAATTGGAGATGCACTACACAGAGAGTCAACAAATTTGACAAGTCAAACACACACTCAAAACTGTGTAAAAGTCAAACATTGCACATATCATACCAAACAGGGGACTTACCGAATGATTGATTAACCAATAAGCAAGTGATTAAGAACAAGTACTTTATCTATGCTGGTGAATCAAATATGGAATTCCCTCAACATTATTTACATTTTCTTACACCAGAAGAGGCTAAACAATATACCAATAAAAAAAAATGATTTAAATCTAATAACACTCAACAATTCAACTATCAGCAAATAAAAAAAATGCAACAGAAGAATTAACTGATGTAACTATATGAAAAACATAGCACAAGCTACACAACTGTCACATCCTTATAAATAATGTGAGTCAATAAACATCACAACTGAAATCTACAAAAAAAACTTGCTAATCATAATCGAAAGGAATCGAGAGTTGTAGAAACTTACAGATCGATTGAAAGAGATAACAGATGATGTCTAGGGTTTTTAGTTGAGGCAGATAGATGAGCGATTGAGAGACGCGGCCTATCATTTCCGATCATGTTTGCAACCTCCGTCATTGTCGCCGCTGTTTCGTCGGACGCCGCCACCAAAAGTAGTGGCTGGCGGTCATCTAGAGGCACAGAGAGAGAGATAGAGCAGCGGGAGAAGAGATGGTGGCAGGGCGATGTCTGCGACGATCTGGGTGGCGATGCAGTTCCGGCGACCTTCCATCTCCACTTTTCCGTTGATGTCGACGATGAAGTTCTGGCGACAGATCTGTGTGGGATTTTCGTTGATGTGAGAGAGAAAGATGTGTGGGATTTTGAAACCTAAATGTAGTAACAAATAACCAAATAAACGGGATTTATGCAATCAAGATGATATGGAAATTACCCATATACCCCTATTCACTAAATTAAATAGTAACAAATAACCAAATAATTACCAACATGCCATTCACTTAAAATCTCAAGATCAAAAAAATCAAGGGCCCAGATCAGTTCACGCAGTTCACGCTGGAGAAAATGTTCACGTTTGAACCTAATCCTATATATATATATATATATATATATATATAGGGAGCCGCTAGAATGAGAACCACCACGAGTTGTAAGAACCGCGATCCGCGGGTGGCCGTTGACCACGAAATTTTTTTTACACCTAGATCCGTATATTTTAACACCGGGGGTAAATTTTGGGTTCAAACGGCGCGCCTGAGGGGGTAGTTTTTTACGCCCAAAGTTTGGTTAAAAAAAAAAGAAAAATTAAAAAAACCCAAACTTTGGGCGTAAAAAACTACCCCTCGGGCGCGCCGTTTGAACCCAAAATTTACCCCCGGTGTTAAAATATACGGATCTAGGTGTAAAAAAAATTTCGTGGTCAACGGCCACCCGCGGGTCGCGGTTCTCGCGGTTCTTACAACTCGTGGTGGTTCTCATTCTAGCGGCCCCCTATATATATATATATATATATATAAGATTAGGTTCAAGAGTGAACACTAGTGTAGTTTGTGAACTGAGCGAACTAATCCTGGCCATACATTTGTGTAGATCAATGGGCATGATTTGATGATGAAATACACTAGTGTATTTTATGATTTGATGATGAAATCTTAGCCATTCACGCGTGTAAATCAATGGTCAAGATTTGTTCACTCAGTTCGCAAATATATATATATATAGGGTGGGGATCAAGAGTGAACAATGTTATGTAGTGAACAAAAACGAACAGATCCTGGCCATTGGATGAGGAGATCAAGATCTTTGAATTTAAATGATTTTCTAATTAATAAAAACCAAAAACTGAATTATAATAACTGCACAAGGGCATAATAGTAATTGCCATAATCTCTAGCTTCAACCAAAACCACTTGTGAACATCAAGATTCTCTTTCCTCATAATCCAAAAAACCCAAATCGCTGCATCTCCTTCGATTCATAGTCAAGTTAACATTTGTAGTAATACACATGTGTAAGTGACAGCATACACCTGTGTATTATTGATGAACAATCTGATGTGTACGCATATGTATGTTACGCAAAATATTGTTTTTTTGCATACTAATGTTTATTACATTCTCCTATAATTAATGCTGAAACATCTTCGATTCTAATACATTCTGCATTGGTTAACATCTGTAATAATACACATGTGTAATTAATGCTGAACCATCGGGACTTGACAAATTGGGTGAAACAACAAGCTGCTCATTCTTGTTCGTGTCTGTGAAAATTCATAAATCCTTAGTATAACAACAAAGAATGATACGACTGCTGACTTCTCTATTAAAAATGCAATGAAATTGTTATGTTATGCATATTTCTAGAGTAGACGAACTAAATAGATCTCTGAAATTGTTATGTTGTGTATATGTTCTGTAAGAAAAAAATCACATCCTCCCTTGCCCATTCTAGAGTAGGCTGCTCATAATATTGGAATTAGCCATAAAATTTACGTGAATAACAAAGTATTATGTTATAACTTTGGAGAACAATCAAGATATCCAGATAAATAGACGAAGAACAAAACTGATGAAATTAAATATGAATCTCAATTTGCGTGGAAAGCAACTTGAAGAATAAACGAAGAATAATCAAGATATCCTGGACATTTTTTTGGTTGGATGTTGGAGTCGAAAATTTTGAATGGAAGTTGATAAATTTAAAATCACTAAAAAATAGGAGTCAGTTGCCTAACATGGTAACTGCTTTTGATTAATCTCATCTAAATTTGGATTACAATTTAAAAAAAAAGATGAAATTAAATGTATATAGTTAAAGACAATCCTACCCTTATTAATCCTAAATTAAATCAATGGCTAGGATATGTTCATTAAGTTTACATATAAGGGGGGTTCACAAATGAACCTAACCCTATATATATATAGTGTGAGGTTCATTGGGGAACACTAAAAAAGTGGGGAACCGGGGAACACTCTTAAAAATTTAACTTAACATGTTAAAAATTAATTTTTTAAACATCTTTTTCGGCGCTTCTCCTTATATATACTTGTAGAAGCATTTTTAATAAAAAAAATCAAAAACTAAAAATATAAAAAAAAAATTAAAAGAAGGCTAAAAAAATTTTTTTTTAGAAAAAATATTTTTTTACTCGACTAGATTCTCCTCCTTTTTATAAAGAAAAGCGCTGAAAAAAATTTTAAAAAAATTTATTTTTAACATGTTAAGTTAATTCTATAAGATATAACTATTTTTTTTATATTTTTAGTTTTTGATTTTTTTTTATCAAAAATGTTTCTACTTGTATTTATAAGAAAAAGCGCTGAAAAAAAATTAGAAAAATATTTTTTTTAACATGTTAAGTATAATTTTTAAAAGTGTTCCCCTGTTCCCCACTTTTTTAGTGTTCCCCAATGAACCCTCCCCTATATATATATATATATATATATATATATATATATATATATATATATATATATATATATATATATATATAATCCAAATTAATAACTATCTAAATTGTGAATAGACAAGTGTGACTAAATTGTCAAAGTAAGCATCTAGAAGTAACGCGTTCACCAGTATAAGTTGGTAGCAGAGCATATCCATGTTTAATATATATGTAATCCAAATTAATAACTATCTAAATTGTGAACAGACAAGTATGACTTAATTGTGTGTAATGCAATTCTTTTTCATAAATATAAGAGTTAATTGCTATTTTAGTCCCTGTGGTTTGGCCCATTTTGCCAGTATAGTCCAAAGGTTTCATTTTTAACATCTGGATCCAAAAACGTTTCATCGTTGCCATTTTGGTCCAACTGACTTAACTCCATCCATGGACCTCAGTTAACTCAAGGGCAATTTTGTCATTTTATCTATCTGTTTTAATTAATTAATATTTAAAGAATATATTATACACACACCTTCATCACCCACCTCACCATCACTACTGCCACCATCACCACCCCTGCCTTCATCACCACCACAGCCTCACCACCACTATCACCAGGAACCGACCACCACAACTATCACCAGGAACCGACCACCACAACCAATCACCACCACCCGACCACCATGGAATCCACACATACATACAGAACACACACACAACCACCACCTCTGCCACACCTCAGCCACCACCACACTTCAGCCACCGACCACACCACATCAGTCCCCCGTCGGTGACCATCACCTCCACCTCCAAATTAACGAAAAGAATCAAATCAAATCCAAACAAACCCACAAACAAAATCAAATCCAAATTAACGAAAGAATCAAATCAAATCCAAACAAACCACAAACAAATTTAAACATACATAAAATCAAACAAAATCAAATCAAATCCAAACAAACCTCCTGCCACCGTGAACCATCACCGCCGCTGCCACCGCCATCATCTCACCTCCGCCTCCCTTCCCTCAACAAAGATCTGCTTCTCTCTCATCTCATAAAACCCCCAAATTCACTGAAACACCTTCACCTCCTGCCACCGTGAACCATCACTGAAACACCTTCACCCCCTACAAAACCCACCACCTTGCGCCGCCCATTCCCAACCCAATCAATCACAACCTCCAACTTCAAATCGCACATAGATCTTCAAATCAATCACCACCTACAAAACCCACAACCCAGCGCCGCCGTTTATCACCATCAACACCCACCTCCGCCATCATCACCAGCAACACCCCACCTCCACTGTCATCACCATAAACATCCACAACGACAAACTCACCATCAACACCCACCGCCGCCGTTTATCACCATCAACACCCACCTCCTGCCACCGTGAACCATCACTGGATGAGAGAGAGAGACAGGAGAGAGTGAGAATTGAGCGGTGGTGCATCAACACCCACCTCCTGCCACCGTGAACCATCACTGGATGAGAGAGAGAGAGAGAGAGAGAGAGAGAGAGAGAGACAGGAGAGAATGAGAGATGAGCGGTGGTGGTGCATTGCCCCCTGACTTATAAAAGGGGTGGATAAACCTTCTGTAAATCTTATATAATTGATTAAAAGAAAAAAATAAAGTGGAATTAAAAAAACAGATAGATAAAATGACAAAATTGCCCTTGAGTTAACTGAGGTCCATGGATGGAGTTAAGTCAGTTGGACCAAAATGGCAACGATGAAACGTTTTTGGATCCAGATGTTAAAAATGAAACCTTTGGACTATACTGGCAAAATGGGCCAAACCACAGGGACTAAAATGGCAATTAACTCTAAATATAAATATAAATGGTTAAACTGAATGACCTATAAACACTTATTATGAAAGTTTGGTGACTTTTTTTTTTTTTTCATAATTACATGATACGTTTTCCTTTTTGTAATTATATGTACATACATCAAAGTCTATGCGCTTCCACAATTTCATTATTTTTACTCGCAAATATTGCATTACTAATGATTATAGTGTATTTGCTCAAGATTACACTATTTGTGAATCATATGTATATAATGTATTCTCTGATTAAAAAAATGTATAATGTGTTCCTAGTCTTTGAAAATTTGTCTTGTTTTCCATGATTTAATAGTGACTCAAAATAAAATTTGTAATCGGTCATTTTTAACGAACGTGTTAGAAACGGTTTAACAAGTTTGACAATTGTTTATTTCTAACGAGCAGGTTAAAAATGTTTATTTTATATAAACCAAAATGACTTATAATGCTACGTGTACTCGTTTTACTTCTAATGAGCGCGTTAAAACATTTTACTTTATAAAAACCGAATATGTTGAATGTTTGTCAAACGTTTAAGTTCTAATGAGCGTTTTAGAATTGGTTTATCTTAAAAACCATATGTTTTAACGATTTGTAATCGTTTATTTTCTAACGGCGGGTTAGAATCAGTTTGACTATAATAAACTATTTTTGTCAAAACGATTTGTAATTGTTTTATATCTTTTGACGAGCGTGTTAGATATTGATTAATAATAATAAAATTATTTTAGAGTTTATGGTCTAAAATCTGTAATCAAAACATAAATAATTATAGTTTGAATTTAAAAGTGTTGCACAACTAAGAAGTGTTTTGGAAAAATAAAACATGGTATTTGCGATTTATAAATGGTTCGATGCTTCTACGAGAAGCGTCATGTATTCAACCATATAATAGTCACGAGAAGACGAGCTATTTGGTGGAAAACAACTCGATAGCTATTTGGTGGAAAACAACGCGATGTTATAAGCCGTTCAACTACTTGCGAGCAGTTAACTATAAACAATTCTATTTTTTGAACGACTTGTGATTATTCAAGTTTAGAGTTTCAAGATGAAATGAGTTAAATGCCCTTACGAGTACATGTGTTCCATTGAGGGAGTATCTCAAAATATGACATGAAATGATATAATTGCGATTATTTTGGTTGAACGATGAAAGTTTTTAAGATAATAACACTTAGAGATTTGATGTCTATATCATTACTGTATCCGTTCAAAATACGTTTGCATTTTATATTCTTTTAAATGTTGGACTATCTTTTAGGTTTACTATATCAGATAAACAAATTGATCAAAAGGTAATAAACGATAAATACAAAAGGAAAATGCAAGACACATATTAGAAGACTCATATTCAACGGTTTGATTAAGAATATATCTTAACGGAAAATGCGAGAAGTGAATTGCACAAACACAATGAGCGAGCTGTGATCATGACTAATATAATAAGTTATAAACGAGACATCAAATCTCTAACCACATCATGAGAGAGTCATGAGAAACGTGGTGAGAGTATTAAGACGAAATACACGGAAACGAGATATGTCATCCAATGTTGAGACCATCAACATGGAAATGCACATGTAAGTTTTCAAAGACAATAACATATAAAAGAAATATATGTTATTGTTGTAATGATTATTATAAATTTAGCAAATTTATTATGGGAGACTTATAATAGTGATAGACTTGTAGAGGCTTCTACCACCCTCAATGTAGTTTGGACTATGTGGAGGATATATCCTTCAATTTGCGAGAGTATCCAAGTACATGGTTTTCAAGGTAACAACGTAACAACAATGAAAATGTCTAAATCACTTTAGGCAAATGTGAATGCCATGTTCTTAAGTGTCAATCTAATTGACTAAATTCTAAGACTTTCATGACATACAAATACCATTCATCTTGTTTGGTAATGAATGTGTTCATCATAATGACTTGGATCAACACTTAAGTTTATAGTCCTTATGAGTCAATGGTGAAGCCCTGAAGATTAAAGGTAAACAAGTTGTGATCCTAACGGGTGAAGTTAATTATGTTTTCTAAGACCTTCCTAGAAACCGAGGTTTTAAAAGGTGGAATAAAATTTCATTGTCATGTATAACCTAAGAAATGAATGTTTGTGAGAGATAATTCGTTATCTCTTAAGGTTGTGAAGAATCAGGACGATACACCTTCTGTTCATATGCTAGACTGATACTTGTTAATTTAAATGCTCGACTGAGATTAAATTAACTTTAAACATTCAAAATATGTGATAACATAAGAATGAATATTGTGCTTAAACAAAACTATAAATATAACTTCATTTCAGACTAAAGGGATAACTTCAGAGGACCGACTAAATAGATCATTGATGATGATTCTATCAGGTTTCATATGAGGAGAACTCATATAGCTCAGAGTCTCTTATAAACAATATTAATCTAAGTAGAGTAATATACTTGGATGACTGCATTGACAAAAAGATATAGAAAATTGCTATCTTATCACGACTGTCTAAAAAGTCATCACGGGTGAGTATACTCAAACTTATTCAAAGTGCAAGCAATGTGGGGGGATAAGTCATTTAAGAAACAACCCTTTAGGGTATGTAGAAATGGTAGTTAAGAAGTTTTCTTGAACTCAAAATGACAGGAAGAACTTTTCATTACCCCATTTGGATGTTATACAATAACACTTAAATGTGAGGGTGGCTTGCATTTGAATGTGGAAGGTTTGGTAATAAGGATTTTAATAATCCAAATAAATATTTCTGACAGATGACCAAATGGACTACAAAATGGTTTTACGGAGTCAACTGAGTTGATTAGACCCGTATACCAATAGGTTAGATTCAAAATCTAGTAAGATGTACATACCAAAGGTATGATGGAAACGTGTCTAGCCATAAATTGAGTTTCATGTCATTCTAAAGAAAAGGTACATAACTCGATCCAAGCTGAGATCACAAGTTACAAGTCTAATGAATCGACTAAAAGGCAAAACTGACTAGCGTGTCAAGAATACGTTTGAACAACTTATCTCAATTGCAAATTATTGTTGTTGACTTAGCAAAGTCAAACATAATATTTTGGATCCAACAACTAGTGGGTTGATAAGAGATAAAGTTGTAGAATGAGACTAAAGCCCATGAAAAAAGGACATGAGGGAAACCTAACCTAGTTAACTGGAGATCCCAAGATCTAGATTCAATAGGATAACTTAATCATGAACCGAAGAGGTTAGGGCATAGCTAATATATATGTTTATATATGAGCTAGTAGAGTAGGAGTTGGCTACAAAGCCAAATTTTCCTATAAATTATAGGAAGCCACCACATAATGACATGTGGCAAGAAGTTATTTTAATGAAAAGGGCAAGAAGGTAATTTGATATTTATTCTATTTATGTTATATTTTTATTATAACTAACACATGAGAAATTTAAGGAAACCAAATATCACATTGAAATCAAATTGACAGTTATATTAGGATCAATTCATTGTTTATCATTCAAGTTGCAATTCTTCTTCTTCCTCTAAATTGGTTCGCTGAAAAAAAAACCATGGCGTCACAGTGTGTTTTATCACTAAAACACATTGCTATGAACACATCAACATAGCAGTCAGTAAATGGTTCATCACGTTGTGTTTTATCAGTCAGTAACTGGTTCGTCATTGGGTTTTATTACTAAAACACACTACTATGAACACACCTAGTATCCAACATCAAGTGTAGTAAAACACAGTACTATGATCAAACTTTAAAAAACATGTTTTCTTCAACAAAACATATTGAATACATGTATACGCAAGATCTAATCACAATGTAGCTTTAACACATCAATCCTTAAAACAATATCAATGTAAAAAACAACACATTTACCAAGTTATTCACTTGTTCGTCACATTATGTTTTATCATTAAAACACACTAATATGAACACATCTATTATCCAACATCAAATGCGATAAAACACAGTACTATGATCAAACTTTAAAAACCACACTGTCTTAAACAAAACACACTGAATACATGTATATGCAGGATCTAATCACAGTGTAGCTTTAACACATCAATCCTTAAAACAATATCAATGTAAAAAACAACACCTTTACCAAGTTAGTCACTTGTTCATCACATTGTGCGTTATCGCTAAAACACACTACTATGAACACATCTAGTATCCAACATCAAGTGCAATAAAACACAGTACTATGATCATCTCTTATGCTTGTATTTCATGCCGAATTTGTAATCTTGATCCATGATTCTAACTAATTTTGGTATGCAAGATGGTTATGGATAGTGGGTTTTAGATAGAGAGAAGGAAATGTGTGAGATTATAGGAGGTATTTACCGAAAAATACCGGTACCGATACCTATTTTACCGATACCGAATTTCGAAAAATCTATTACCGATACCGGTACCGTTTATGATCGATACGGTACTGGTATGGTACCGGTACGGTACCAGTATTTTGGTAAAAAATCTCATCCCTATTTTTGGCCGTTATTCGATTGATTTAAAACACGGTAAATGACCAGACTACGCCTAACCAATTATAACAATTAATTAATGACACACAAATATTACAAAAATGCCACCAACTTGATCTCAGCCATTAAACACACCCATCCAATGGCCAGGATCACTTCCTACACTTTATAGGAATAACAAACTTTGCGCAGGAACCCCATTTTGAGCTAGTATATATGTTTATATATCCCATAGACTATAAAAGGGTATTTAAATACATCCTTGTCCATTCCTATAACAGTAAGTGGCATTGTTGAGAGGCTAAGCATAATATATAAGTTAATGATTTGTGTAAATAATACTAAACCATAATGCTTTTAATGATTTAAAGGAAAATCACCTATGTTGGAGAGAAGTGTGGTAGCTTCGCATGGAATTGGGGCACAATTCCTAGAGTTCCCATAAAACCAGGAAAGTGTTCGAGGACCATTATTGGCACGACAGTGAGTGGTTTGCCCCGTCAGAGAAAGTATTGTGTGAACGTGTACAGTCGTTTGCACAATAGGGGGTTGTTTAAGGACATAACGTCTACTAAACCCTAGTAGGCTAAGTGTAACACTCCAACCAACGACAGAAACATTGGGGCATCATGTAACAAGTTTGTTCAATAGCTCATGGTAAATATTTATGAAATCCACATTAAATATACAACAATGAAAGGCATATTGTTCACAAAAAACAATACCAAATCCGTAATAAATTTAAACTAAGTCCAAGAGCATCCTAAGCAAATAAAATCTTGTAAACAAAACTTCAAACTTAGTCACCTGAAACATGTGGAAAATAAATGGTCAACTTCAAAGAGTTTGTGATCAACATAGGCGTAAAATGAATACTAGTTTATATAGTTAAAAAATTCACATGTCGTGGTATTATCTAATGCAATCTTGTAACAACAAGCATGTAAACACTGAGTGCACTAATCACTCAGCAACTTGATATAGGGTGCACCAATCACCCTACAAACATGATAGTAAATAGTGCACCAATCACTCTACAAATATCGAAAAACATGGTGTACTAATCACCCCGCAATTGCTAGTACATTGTCTCAATCATCCGTAGGTAATTATGAGGATGAGTTTATCAACCTATAGCGCTATAATTTACTACAGTTGGAATTAGATAGATAAAAGTGCACAAATACTCTACAATCATTGATAGAACAACAAAATTAGCAAGAATATTAAAGACAAGTAACAATAAGAATAATACACACACATAGTTGTAAATTGTTTAGTTTAATAGCAGTAAACTAAATAGTGATAGTGAATATAGACACATGTTTCACCTCAAAAGTTTAAAACATAAAAAGGGGCTATGTATAACTTACCTTACGGTGCAAGCAAACCAACAAGCTGTAAAAATATGATGTTGGAAAAAAATACCCAAAAAGCTTCCCTATTATGATATACATACACAATAAGGCTACAACGAAATACTAGAACTAGGGTTTAAGGCGTTAGGGATCTCTTGTCTGATTTGGAGAATCTAGGGTTTAGAAAATGAAATTTGTTTACCAATTATTTATCTAAAACATTTGATTATTGAATAATAGACAAATAATTACTCGTTTAAATTTATTAATAACTAATATTGAATCAAGTATTTAAACACATTCATTAGGGACTTGTTAAATATTTACCAATTTGAAATATTTAATCATTGAGTAAAAACAATTAATTAGTTTATAGTTTTATTATTCACAGTGTACGTGCCTTTTTTCACCAAGTTTTTCTAGATGTAAAATATCCAGATGAGATCAGAGACCATCACCTCTTGGAAGGTTAAGAGCTTTTCCGACCATATTACCTTTGTAAATAATTTATCTCAAAATCTACGTATCACAATAAAATAATCAAAGTAAGCAATTTATTTACCTAATAAATAACATTTATTTAGTAAATAAATAATTTTATAAAAACGAATTTCTTCACTTGGGGTAAATAATCAATTTGTTTTATAAATTAATCATTTAAGAGTATAAGAGTTGATGTTATCTAATCTAATACTAATAAAAAGGTAACTTTAATGCCAAATGACATTCTCTTATAAAAAGTATTTCACAAAAAATGTCATGTGACAATTTATTATGCTACCTCAACTATATAATAAATAATAAGTAAATTAATATAAAAACTATTAAATGATTGAATTTAATATATATTAGAAATAATCTTATATTCATAATTATATCTATTGAATATTCTTAATTCTTAATAATTAATATTAGTTATCTACTTACCCATACTTTAATATAATATATCTCTACTTTAATAAATAAATACATATTTATCAAGAAGATGTAATAACCAAAAATTTATACACACATCATTATTTGACGTAACCAAAAATTTAAAACCTTATCATGTTTATAATTTGTTATTATCGTTTTCACAGATGTTAAAGATAAGTATAAACAATATATATATGTTTAATATATATAATCTTAGATCATGAACTAATTCCATTCCATCTTCTATTTTGATAACACTTAATAAAATAAGAAAATATTAATTTGAAATAAAATATACTATGTATTTTGTATTCAAAAACAAAATTCTTACTTCGTAAACGCATCACTTAAAGTATTAAAATTTAAAATATTTAAAATGAGTAATGTTATATTTTTTTAGAGTAAATTACGTTTTTGGCCCCTGTGGTTATATCAGTTTTACTATATTGGCCCAAAATAAGAATTTTAAACAGATCAGCCCCCATGGTCCCATTATCTAACCGTTTTGGCCCCTAAGTCTAACCAAACCCTAACCCTGGTTAATTTCTTGGTCACATGGGTTGCACATGATGGGTAAAATTGTAATTTCCCCTCCCCCTTTTATGACTTTATAAATAAAACCCAAAATCATCATTTTCTTGAACAAATCAGATCATCATCTGCATCTCTCTTGAACAAAAACCCAGATCTGATTTCTTGAACAAATCATATCATCATCATCTGCGTGTCTTGAACAAATCATCATCTGCATCTCTTGAACAAAAACCCAGATCTGATTTCTTTAACAAATCAGATCATCATCATCTGCGTGTCTTGAACAAATAGTACGGTTGATTGATGGTATGGTGATGATGGTGGTGAAGAACGGTGACCGGAGAAGACGATTGATGTGGGTTACCAGTGATGATAAGAGGGTGGTTCACGGTTGTAGGTGGTGGTTGTGGTGGACATCGGAGGTTGTTTCGATGGGGAAGACGATGGAGAAGAACGGCCGGTGGATATCAACTTCGTTCAAACATCCGGCGACGATTGACACAGCGACGATCGATTCCGTCCAAACATCCGGCGACGATTGAATCACCTAGGTCAGTCGGATTTGGGGGTTTCATTCGAACACACAAAACACTGAATTTGGGTTTTGTTTTTTATTTGTTCTTTGACAATTTTGTGTTAAGAATTTAGGGGGTGTTTGGATGTTGTTTATGTGGGGATGATGATGATGACGATGATCTGGGTTTGAAGATGATGATGTGCAGATGATGGGTTCTTGTTCTTGAATTTAGGTTTTGTTTTTTTTTATTTGTTCATGTTCATGAAGATCTGAAACTGATGAAGATGAAGAGTGTTCTTGAAATCTGGGTAAGTTCATGTAGATGAAGAGTATTCTTGAAATCTGATGAAGATCTGAAACTGATGTGCAGAAACTTTTGGTTTTTTTTTTGTTCAAGTTCATGTAGATGAAGAGTGTTCTTGAAATCTGATGAAGATCTGATGAAGATCTGAAACTGATGTGAAGAAACTTTTGGTTTTTTTTTTGTTCAAGTTCATGTAGATGAAGAGTGTTCTTAAAATCTGGGTAAATAGAAATTAGATTTAAAGGGGAAGAGAAATTACAAAAATACCCTTGCATGTGACAAATAATTAACCAGGGTAATGGATGGAGTTAGTCTCAGGGGCCAAAACGGTTAGATAATGGGACCATGGGGGCTGATCTGTTAAAAATTCTTATTTTGGGCCAATATAGTAAAACTGATATAACCACAGGGGCCAAAAACGTAATTTACTCTTTTTTTTTAAGTTCGTATGTATAGTTCATATTAGGGTTATATATATTCATATTAAAATTTATATTTATGATGTGTGATGCAAGAAATAATATGAAATATAAAAAATAATTTAAAACCTGTAATGGTTATGTCCTTCAAACACAACCAACCTCAACAATAACATATTTATTTAAAAAAAAACTCATTCAAGTTTATATAAATGGAAAACAAATTTGTTTCCACAAATAATTCGATCAACTCCATGTGTGTATCCTAAAACCCATGTAATACATAGGTCTATAAACTAGTTTATATTAATAAATAAACATGGCAAATAGGGTATATAATTCTAACTAACAAATAAACAAGATTTATCTGTAATTATAAGTCAAATAAATATTTGTGGAGCTTATAATTGTTACCTTGCCACAAAATAATAAATTTATAAATTTTCTATTTTTATTTTACATGTTTATTATTTAATAACTTGTTTAAATAAAAATAGGTTTATAAATATACATTTCTACTATTATACAAACTAATAAATTTCCCAATTAAACTCAATAAGGTTTAGTTCAAATATATTCCGAAAAATATCAGAATATAAACATTTATTTTGTTCTCCTTTCTATCTTTGTCCGTTATTAAAAAAAATTTGCTTAAACATAATGAATTTGAAATCAAACAACTAAAGATTTAAATAATAAATTTTATAATATAATCTTCTTATTATTAATAAAAATAAATAACAAAAAACTAGTTGGGTGATAGAAGGGTAAATAACCCTGTTTAAACGTGTGTAAATATATGGTCCTAAGTGTTTATTATCATAAAACAGTGTCACACCCCGATATTTCCACGTATTACCGGTGGGCCCGGTGTGGAGTATCGTGACGTAGTTGATATCATCATAGTCAAACAACACAATATAATGCACAACGGAAGCAAAAGATAGATATATTATAAACCAAATGAGAATATCAAAGTATTACAAACGGTGTGTAAAGGATCCACAGGCGGATCAAATAAAAGAAAACTGTTCAACAGACTTTAGGCATCTAGAACTTGCAAGATTCCCTATTAACGCCCTGAGCTCCCAGCCAATTACGTACAGTACCTGTCACTTAACCTTTTTGAAAAAATTCGTCAGTTTACACTGGTAAATACAATTAACTGACTCATTTTGAAAATGTTTAAGAAAATTGATTTGAATGCACAAGGCACGAAAATTCCTTTTATAACTTGGGACAATTTTATTAATAAAAATCTTGTATCCGATTTACATGTTTGTCCAACATTTAGGGCCGGTGATTATACAAACCGATCAAGATTAATAGACACACCACAAATATAATCTCTCAAGAAGACACCCTTACGAGTGAGTATATCTTTTACATACGCAACAGGAGGTGTTATGCCTACACCTTGTGCTTAAGTTGTGGCCATTCACTTTTTAAATGAGCCAAGGATATCCAGGACACGGTCATTAACCCCTAATGTTATTTGTTATCAATCAATACAGATTAAAACGGGATTATGCAATTTAATCATCTCCGATTAAAAGGTTTCTACACCCGACCAAGCGGTATTTTTATAATACCGTATCCCAAGCCCGTATAAGGGAAAATAAGTTAAAAGTATTTACCTGAGCTAGCAATGCAATTTATACTCAGCCGTATATTCTAATCAGCAAGCACAAGTACTTCTACTGGGGCTCTCAATCTGGAACGAAGGTTTTATTAACCTATTAGATTCCTAACGGGTCTTGTTTAAGTTGAAACTTAGACCGTTTAGTTTTAAGGAAGGGTTTACGGTTCAAAACGCAAGATTAAGCGCAGACCGGATCAGAATGTGATTTAGACCCAACAAGTTTGGAGACTTGTATAATATGGGCAAACTAGACACATTTTGGATTTTGAAGTGAAAATGATAAGGTTTGACCCGTTTCGGTTATTTTATGCAAACTAGTTACATAAACCGATCCGAACGCGAAACATGCGTAACGGGTAGCCATAAGAGTCATATACATGTTTCCTAAGTTAATATGCCTTAAACGTGTTGTGATATCAGTAAGATACCTTCCGTTATGCCCAAAACGAATTTAAAACCAATTTATGCCCTAGAGGGGTATTTTGGTCATTTTAAAGATTGTAAAAGAGGTTAAACATTAATCTGAGATTCAGGTCTGATTTGATCATTAGAAATACTTAATTTAATAAGTTATATCAGTAGGGTATTACACATATGTGAATTTTATCAATTATAACCAAACTATGCACCGAAGGGCATTTTGGTAATTTCACATAAGGTTTAAAGGTCAAATTTGGAAATCTGAGTTTAAAACTTTTGCTTACTGTTAAAGTATAAAAATTTACTAAATATATCAGTAGGTATCAAGTCTTATATATCTAAAATGGTTTTAATACATACTATGCGCTTAAAACGCGTAAAAATGCGATTTTAAGCGATTTTCGGGTTTTCATAGGAAAGCTGATATTCGTATTATTCCAGAAGGCTCAAAATACTTTATTTATCATATTGGATCAGTAGAAAAAGGTTTGGTATCAAAAGGATTTGTAAAAACTCATTTTATAGCCCAAAAGGGCAAAACCGGCAATACCGAAATAAGCTTAGAACTCTATGTTATGCTCAGCCTAAAAATAAATAAAAATCTTAAAAAATCCCAAAATATTATATTATATCAGTGGGTAAAAAGTTTGGTATCAAAGATTGGGTTTAGATAGGCTATACGCTAATTACGCCGTTTAATTAATAAAAAGCGTTCTAATTACGCTATTGAGCATAACTCTTAATCTAGACCTCAAACTGATGTCAAATTTTAGGGATAAGTTTATAAATTAGTAATGAAGGTTTCTATTCTTTTACATTTTCAAAAATCACATTTTTGGGTCGTATGGGCATAATAGTCAACATTTAAGCATTTAACGGAAATATGCATATGAATCGGATAACTAATGAACCAAGTTGTATAATCTATGAGGGTTATACTTATAGGTAACTTGGTCCTAATAAAGCTCTAAGGCATTTCTAAACTATGCTTAAACGGGTCAGAACTGAAAGTCAAAGCAGAAGTCAGATTATGCGACTTTCGGTTCCGAACCGGGCCTAAACTGAAACTTGTCGGGTTGAACATGTTTAGACATGTTCTTACATTAATTACCAAGTTATATTAACGACAAAACAGGTTGCATAGTTTCTACATTGCTAATTATGCATTAATTTGAAATTAAGCTTCCTGTTGACTTTTTATAATCAAGTTTAAACCGACAATTGACCTAATTAGAGTGGGAATCATAGGGTGCCCTTTTAAGGGTTTATTGCCCACATAATTACCAACTCATAGGTACTTTCAATTTGAAATTTGACTGGACAAATTAAGATTAATGACGAAGTCGAATCTTGATTATGACGGTTTGACTTTAAGCTAATAAACTAAGCTAGACTGAATTAAGAAAGGTTAAGGACACTTACAATAGTCCTAAGTACGACTAGTGACTCCTAGGAAGTGTGCTCGAGCTCCAAAATCCTCCAGAAGTGCAAGTTGAATGAGCAATTGAACAACTCAACTCATGGCCTTTATATAGGTTTTCTAAGGCTCCAAGATCATTCCAACAAAGTCTATGGATGTTATGGGATCATTCCAAGTGTCCCTAGGCCCTCAAAAACCATTAAACAAGCCCCTTGAATCTAAAAACAAGCTTTAAAGTCGGTCTAACCTGCTGGAACAGGCAGCTGCCTGTGTTTTCTGATGCTGGGGGTGCCAGGCGGCCCGCGTAAGGTCCCGCCTGGGCTTACGCGGCCCGTGTGGATGATCAGAACTGGCCAAACAAGTTTCGTTATTTGCACTTTAGGTCCTTGGTCCTTCCAAACGTGGTTTTACCTTTATTTCTTGCACTTTGAGCCCTCTAACTTGACTTTTAAGGGCCTTAAGACATAACCAAACATTGTTAAGTCCTTGGTTAACTTTGTGATCACCCGGAAAGCCATAAATTTCAACGTTGACGCTTTTAATCCCTCGTATACGAATATTGTCATAACTTTCTCATACTTTATCGAAACCTTGTGAAATTTTTATCACTTATTCTAGTGAGCATAATTAATTGTTACAAAGCTTCGGGTTTGCTGAAAGGTCACTCAGAGGTATACTTTAAACATGTTGACACATTTAACCCCGGTAGTTTGTAATCTCTCACTTTCTTCCACAATTAGCTTCGTATGATCCATGATTTATTCATTTAAGGTTATAAACATCATGTGGGGCTATTATGAAGTATATTTATTTATTGTTGACACGTTGAATTCTTTTATACACACAGATTCCTTGTTCGTCAACTTTAGTCCCTCAAAGTCAATTCTTTACACGTTTAAAGTCCGTGACACGTGTCGATGTATTATTGGACATGAAAAACTCATATCCAGCATGTCAACACATAAAAAGTTTCACCATGCTATTAAACGCAGTCCAAGTGATAGCCCAAGTTTCCAATGCGTTAACCGCTTTCCCAAGACTCAAGGAAAGAAAATAAATGTCTCCTCCTAACAATACCCCAAAGACTAACGGGGAGATGCATTACCCCTATAGCACTACCATTGTTAACGCGAAACTACACACAAGGATTAGACGTTCACATAGCATAAAAGTCTCAAGTCGCAAGAATCAGGTTTCATGTTTACAGCGGATAGAGTAAGTTTCAAATAGTTTCAAGTGTCAAGTTTATAGAATACATGTTGCATCCCAAAAGTGTTTAAAACAAAAAGGGATCGAGTATACTCACAGTGGGTGCTAAGTATCGACACCGACTATTGGATTGAAGGGAGCGCTGGAGTTAGCCTGATTATAACATAATAGGTAAGCGTTGAACAGAAAGTCAAATCGTGCGAACATCGAATGAAATGTTGGACAGATCTCCTAATCGGATGAACATTCGAATGGATGGTCGTCCGATCGGATGACCTATTGATCAGGTTGACCCCATCCGGTAGAATGGTCATCCGGACGGATGACCATTCGATCAAATGGTCATTCGCTCAGTGGTGTGCTTTGCAAACTGTTTCAAACTTTTCAAGTTTTCGTTGTAGTATAAATCCAAGCCCTTCGATCGGACGACTATTCAAGTGAAAAGCTGGTAGTTAAAGTTTTGATTCAAATAGCTTAAGTATTGAAGGCTACGGGAAACAAGTCGTTCGGTCGGATGGTCATTCGATCGGAGGATCGTCCGATCGGATGGTAATTCGACTGTTGTAATCCTGCTCCTTTGAGACCTTCATAAGATTTCTAAGTTCGAGTTTAACAGAGACGACGTGGTAACGTATCAAGACAACGGAAGCCCATTAAGGTTCAGCTCGTCTGATCAGATGGGAATCACCCCGTTCGACCGGATGATTGTTCTTAACGGTGTCTCATGTCTGATCCGTATTTTGGTCATCTCTCCGGTGATAATCCGTTTTCAAGCCGACTCCAGACTAAAGAATAAGTCTACAGCCTGATTGGATCCAGATTTCACCGATTCAAGTAAAAAGTTTAAGAAAGTTTGGAGAATAACATGTAATCAACTGAAAACGCTTAGATTTAGTATAGATTCGTAGTAAGACGTGTAGAAATCTCTTAGATCTGGACTAAATCTTGATGGAATGACATTACACAGCAGATTGTACAAACCGCCATGATGATGTCATCCTCAAGAGCCCAAATCTTAGTGATTTCACGGTGAAAAGTATGATTTTGATGAAGAATCAAGTGAGAAAATGTGTATTGATGAAAGTCGTACAAGAATCAGGAAGAAAACTTACAAGAATCGCTTGAAAATCGAAGAAAAGTGCTTGAGAAAGTCGGAGAGCATGCTGGTCGGAGGATCCTGGCACATCAAGTGATGTGACAGGGGTATTTATAGTGCAGAGGGACAGAGGCGATGCAAGTGCTCGTTTGATCGGACGGCCATTCGGTCGAACATCTATCCGATCGGAAGGTCATCCGATAGGATGTCCGTTCGGACAGTCCGATCCGTTTGGCTAGTTTTCCGACTTTGGTTCGTTTTGCGAGTTAGACTAAGAGTTGCGTTGCATATTATTGTGTAACATGATAAGATTGTATAACAAACACAAAAGTTTCCATGTTTACAGGTCTACATAAGCGTTGAGTTTCAAGTTTCTCGTTTAACAAAGCCTCAAAGTTTCTCGTTCCATAAGTACCAAGAGTCAAGAATCAAGTATCTAGTTTCAAGAATCAAGATTCATAAGTATCAAGCATCAAGATTCAAGTTTCGAAGTATCATGAGTCAAGTTTCAAAGTATCACAAAATTCAAGTATCATAAGAGTCAAGTATCACAAAGTTTCACATAGTATAGGGACTAAACTTGTAAAAAGTTAAACGTTCAGGGACGCAGGGCGTTACACCATCTTCCCTAAATCAATGTCTTAGCGAACCCTAGGTCTTTATGCTATCAAATTCAGGCAACACAAACGATGAATATAAAATTTATATTTTCCGTCGATTTATAAACTAAACAGAACATCCACGATTTATTTTAAACCTTCCATTTTATGGATATTTCATCTCAACCCACTCTATGTCTCAATTTTTAATTCAAAATCTCACCAATTTTTCGAAAATTCTTGATCCGGCCCTGTGCTTTTACTTCAAGGCCAATACACTATGTGACTCGATGAGTGTTAAATTCTTTTATACCTCGACTATTTTAACTTACGAAACTCTTCTCAAGTTTACCCTATGCTACATATTGTCACACCCCGACCACGTAGAACATACAAAACGTGGCGGAAATGTCGGGGAGTGTTGTAACAGAATTAATTGTGTCAAATCCATGGTAATTGAAGTTTCGTTTTATTGATTAAAAGTGTTACAAAGTCTTATCAAACAAGGAAATACAACATTATTAACTAGTCTTGCATCTTTTATTGTCACTAAAGCCCAAGACTGCCTATGTGTATCTTGATCATCTTATGCAACAGCTCCTGAAAAACACATGTGAAAATAGGTACGTCAGCATAAAAATTCCTGTGAGATACATAGGTTTTGTGAAAATAGGTTTCATGACTTATGTTTGAGAAAATGTTTAGTCATGAACCTTGTAATTTGCTTTGTCTTTGTAAATCATTTGAAAAACAATAAGTTCAGATGATATGTATAAATAAGAAAATAATGCATGGTTAAATGAGTAACCATGTAAAATGAGTTTGTATAAGTTAAGTTGTTTGTAAAACAATGTATTGTGAAAAGTATGTTATTTGTATAAAATGTTATATGTATCAAACTGAAATGATTCAAATAACGCTACAATATGTAATACCATACAAACACTTATATATAGGAAGTACCAGCGGCGTATCCACCATGCTTGTATCATATTACACACGCATCGTTACTTAATCACTTAATCAAACCAAACCAACAATGTAATAAGTCTATGTTTAAACCAATAGTCAAAAGTCCTTGTATAAACCATGTCAAATGTTTATAGTCCAAAAGTAGTCAAGTAATGTATAACCAAAATGATATGTATGGTAAGTAAAATTTAGACTACTTAAACCATAAGTAAAAATGTACAAAACAAAGTATTGAAGTAAAACTTGGTTTAAATCAAAGTTATGTTTTGTAAGATATATGCATGCTATACTGAATATGAACATTTATGCGGTATTGTGAAAATTCATACATCCAAGCCTTGAGACAGACGGATAACTATGTAAAAGTGAGTTATCAAGAGAATATGTATTCGGATTCGGTCATTCCTTTCATCCCCTTTCCCTGGGATGTCCGGAACGGGATTTGTCAAGTCCTATGGTACCACTACCTACTACCGAGCGGCATGATCGGTGTTAATGAATGTATAGTATAGTTTAAACAAACCAAATGTCATACCAAAATGTAAGCATGTTTTATGAAGATAATGTACCTAGTATGCTAGAGTAAACATACAGGGTAGAGCTGTAAAACAATGTGTCCATATGTTACTGGAACATATGCAACAGAGATGCAGTATAAAACAATGTACTAAGTATGCAAAGTCATCATACAAAGTAGAAAAGTCATGTAAAACAATGTACTAAGTATGCAAAGTCATCATACAAAGCATAGAACACCATGAAATCATGTACTATAAATGTACTAATGAACATAGCAAGTATATGATGTGAAAACAGGAAAGCACGAAAGTAACAAGTAGGCACATGTGTTTCACCCCAAAACAGTTTGGAAAACAGTAAAAGAGGGGTCTATGTACTCACTTGAGATTGCTCAGTAGTCCTTGAGTAACAACCAAACGATGCTAGAGATCGCGGATATCAAACGGCACCTAATATAGATAACTATGTTAATTAACCGGACCTAGATCGGAAGATCGGGTAGCATTAGGGTTTGTAAACCAAACGAGTGTAGAGACTCGTGTCATTTGGTTTAACAAAGCCTACATACTAAATGAAACTTAACCTGAGTGATTTCGACCCATTACGACCCGTTTAGGTAGCTTATGCTACTTTAACGCGTCGTTCGCGTGAAACGCGTTCGGACCGCCTAACTAGCCCTATGACAAGTGTTATATGCCTAAACATATTCCATAATCAGTTATGTGACAAAGGTTTAGGTTACATATGCTTAATTACCAATTATACATGAAAAGGGTATTCTGGTAATTTACCTAAGGCATATAAACTACCTATCATACAACTACTTAAACGATGCGACCATAGGGTATAACCTCGGAAGGTTATTCCCTACCTACTATGGTCACCTAATGTGTTTGGTCGGATCCTAATGATCGACCAAATGGGTCGGGTTCGAGGTATAAGCGATTCATCAGATCGCTTACCCTACGACCCTAGACAACGTGGTAATCAGTGGGCATAGTCCCAATGGACTATGACCAACGTGATTACACTCACGTTGCGAAGTTCAAAAGAACTTCGCATTGACCATTACTGGTCAACACTGAAAGTCAAACAAAGTTTGACTTTCGGACTCGAAAAGCAATAAAATAAGGAAAAGAACGAAAGAATACTTACGAAGGGTCCCCGAATGCTAATCCCGATTCAAGAATCTCAGGTATGAAACAATGGTTTCAACTTAGAGGTTCTCAAATCAGAATTCTAGTGATTTTAGCAATGGGGGGTATGGGGTATTTATAGTTTTCGGTCCACCGTTGAGATCGTTTCATGGAATCCGTGCTTTAATCCCATGCGTACAAGTGTTGGAACCTTATGGTGACTAAAATATGATCCTTATCAGCTGACTAGACAATTGGGAATGTGTGGAGGAGGATTAAACAACTGCAATCTGTGGTTAAATGCAGTTAATCTGGTCAGAAGGACTGACGCGGGCCGCCTAAGGATACACAGAAACTGAGGCGGGCCGCCTGGCTGTCTGATCAGCAAACTTCTTGCAGAATTGACAGTTTCAGTCCCTGCACGTGTTTAAGGCCATTTCCGACACTTCTAAGGCCCGTAAAGCCAACTTTAAGGCCCTAAAATGTTGCCTAAACATTGTGGACATGAAACATGTTCAAAAATATGCCGGATGATGGTTCGTTTGGTCGTACGAACGCGATGTTCGCTTAATTACGACGGAATGCGCACAAGCGCGAAAAACGATCCAAATGACGCGACGAATGGATTTTTCTTATGGAGAACACTAAAATATAATATAGTCATGCTTACATAAATTTTTGGATGTCCAGATGTATTCAGAACGTAAGTTATGCGCGAAAATGCAAACTTGTGCACTTTTTGACACTTTTAGTCCCTGAATGACACAAAAGTTTATTTTAGCACACCGAACACCTCAAAGCCTATTTATAAGCTATGTAAAGGATATTTATGGTATGTTTAAATTATGGTCATGTTCCGGAATGTCTGTTACAGTTCAAATTGGCATACTTTCGCAGTTTGTCAAGTTTAGTCCCTGTAAGCGAATTAACTAGATTTTGCCATACCAAAGCCTTCAAAACTTATTTCTAAGTTATGTAAAGGTTATTTAAGGTACGTTAAGCCTATGTCACTATTCCGGAGTGTTTGTTGCATTAAACTGGTTATATTTACGCATTGGTGCGCGTATAACCTTCCAGAAAGCGATTTAGAGTTTGGAATTGAACAAAATTTGATATGTGCAAATGATACACATATTTTTACCAATCCCAAGTATGAAATATAATATTTCATTGGTTCGGTATTTGTTTGATGGCCGCGAAGGCACAGGTGTAACAGTCTCCCCTACTTTAGGAAATTTCGTCCCGAAATTTATTTAGAGGAAACTTGTGAGAGTTTAAAACATAAAGTTGAAAAGATCAAACAACATTGGTTAGAGTTCTGAACTTCTAGTAATCTTTAATAACATCATGATTGCAATGTAAGAGGGATACTTATATACAAGTATATGAAGCGTCATTGGTGCGTCCACCGTACCTCCATTACATCGTTCTCATTTCGTTATTATTGTCACTATCGGTTCTTACACATAATAAACCTTACTGGGTTTCTGTGCACTAAATTTCATAATTATGTACGCGTCCATAATCAGACAATTCCTTGCACAGTTTACGCAGTCTATTTTATAATGTGTAGGGGAAAACCAAATGAACAATCCTGTGATGAGTGTAACTAGACCGCCATAGAGTCCTTTTAATTAAATCAATAAATGATCTAAATAGACTATCAAGGAGTCTGTTCAGCTACATCACTAGATGTCATTCTTTAACCAGATTGTGAATCAATCTTTTTGACTAGACCATTAAAGGTCTCTTATGAATCATGGAGTGGTACTATATAATCCAAGGGTCTTAACTATTACATAGAAGCCCATTAAGGATTTAAGGTAGTACCTTTTTGAATATCCTACTACGAATCCCTCATATGAAGATATGAAAGATTCTACGAGGATTTGGATAATGAATACCCAGAGTATACCAAAAACACAAAAATGCATAAATGAAAACACCAAATGTGTAAACACATAATCACATAACCACAAAATTGTTTAACTAGAAGTTTGTTCTGCTAACCGAGTACATGTATTTAAAGCACACTAGGAATCCATCTCGTGGATTTCATTTGGTACTTTAAACATTATCAAGAATCTAACTATAAAGATAGAAAGATTCAAAAAGAAAATTCGATTTCGATTATAAAGAATCGAAATGTTCGAATTAAGGTACATAAGGAATCCAATTAAGGACTCTGATTTGAATGATGATTATCCACAAGGGTCTAATTGTGGAGATAAAAAGATCCCATATGGATTTTAGAAGTTGGAGATGTTTTGAAATCTTGCACGGGATGTGCTTAAGTCAAAACATGAAGTTGAAATGCTTATGAAGTTGAGATGCTAGATATGTCAAGGCGACATATGAAGCAGAATTTGAAGGTTAAGTCATTGTATGAGGAAAATATATTTGGAAAACTATGCATGGGGTTCTTTTAAGAAAAAAGTGTTTACCGTTTTTGAAACCTTATATATAATACATTTGAAATTATAGTAGGTGTACTAGGTAAGTATATTTATAAAAATGTTTTAAAATTATGCGAGATGAATTTTGAAATTATGTATAAGGTTTTTGAAAGACATGGATGATGCTTTTCGAAATCATGCACTTGATAAGAAAATGTATTGTGTTAATATTGTCTTCAGACTATATGAAATATTTTGAAATTAGAAAGGTTGGTTTTGATAACATGGCCAATGTTTTTTTGAAATAACATAGACAATGTATCTAGAAAAATTGTTTTCAAACTATATGAAATGTTTTGAGATCATGAAGATTGTTTTTGAAATACTTATACTGTATATGTTAAAAAAATCAAAACGTAATGGGTATGAGATTTGAAAATACCCTTAGTTATTTAACCAAGGATTTCAAAGGCACAGATGTGCAGAAGCATGATTACTCATAATGTCACTTTATTTTCTGTACTTCGTATCTTAGAATGAAACGAGTACTTAAAATTTTCGAAGGAATCATGAGCGATCATTTGAAAGAGAGGATCACAAGAGTAGTTTGTAAGGAACATAGTTCCTTGATGTAGGTATCATAGGAAAAGTCATACACACATGTAATTATACTTGTATATATCAGAATTGTGAACAACAACTTTTATTTATGAACGAGACATATTGTTTCACAATACATGAAAACAAAAGAAACAAAGGCATAAGACAGCAACATCCTTTGTTCAGCTGAATGCTCATCCGTGGGTCGGATTTGCATTAGCAAGCTTTGGGCATCGGTTTCTGTAGTGGGTCAGATCCCCACAATTGTAACAGGCACCAGGTGGGTAGTGTGGTCGTGCAGCTTGACCCTGTTGCTGAGCAAGAGGCTGAGCAACTTGTTGAGCCGGGTTCTGAACTGGGCGATTCGGATTAGCAGAGATGCGGCAGGTGTCAGCAAGATGACCGGATCTTCCGCAGTTGGTGCACTGACGACACTGGAGGTGTGGTTGATGATGGCCGTTACACCTGTTGCACAAAGGTGCATTGCCAAAATAAGGCTTCTTGGCTAGTGGTTGCGCAGGCTGATTTGGTGCAGCTTGGGCCTGTGCAGTAATGGCATAGTTTTGGGAAACCTTACGCTTCCTTGCCCTCTTCGATGAACTAGAATCCTTCCCATTCTTGTTTTGACCTTTCTTGCTATCCTCCTTGTCAGACGACTGTTTCTCGCCCTTGTCACCCTTCCTGTGTAATTTATTCTTCCGAATCTGCGACTCAGTCAATGTCGCTGATAACTCGATCGCCTGACGGAGTGTGGCAGGGTTACTAGGGGTGAGCATGGTGCGGTTCGGTTCGGTTATTATCTATAACCGAAACCATAATCGCACACTGCGGTTATCAAAAAATCATAACCGTTCGGTTTCGGTTAATGCGGTTTCGGTTAATCGGTTATTGCGGTTAATGCGGTTTCGGTTCGGTTATAGGTCGGTTATTTTCATTGTTTCTAATGTTGGACTTTAAATGTGTGGGTCGAGCAAAATTAATGCGCAAACAATAAATATACACGGTTAATCAATTATATTTCACTACCATATGCATACTAATTCCAAAACAAAAGTAACACGTGTAGTCACGTGTTATTTGGAAACATACATACGAACACAAAGTGGTTTTTAAATTCGACAGTTTTTAATCAAAACATAAAAAGTTGTAGTGCAATCTTCATCATCTTCATCAAAGTTGGGTCATGGTTAAAAGTTAAAACATTCAAATACTTCACCAAAGATACATATAGATTAGGCCATGGTTAAGCATTTAAATACAAACTTAAAGACTTATGGTGCTACGGATTTGGCTATGTTTAAAATATTCGGTTCGGTTCGGTTATTTGCGGTTATGAAAATAAGAATAACCATAACCGAACCGCAAAAATCGGTTATTAAAAATATAAATAACCAACCCTTCGGTTATTTCGGTTATCGGTTATTTCGGTTACGGTTCGGTTAATTCGGTTGTATGCTCACCCCTAAGGGTTACTACCAGTAAGGATGTCTTGTACCGAGTCAGGTAGGCCGTCGATGTACCTTTCGATAGCTATGTCAAGTGGGGTAACCATTGTCGGGCAAAGCAGACTCAACTCCTCAAACCTATCAGTATACGCCCTGTGCTCACCACTATCTTGCTTCAACTCATCAAATTCCTTCTCCAAAGCTCGCTGCTCATGACGAGGACAGAATTCCCTCATCATGAGAGCCCTAAGTTTAGCCCATGTCTGTGCTAGAGCAACTTCTGCACCACGATCCCTCATAATCCCGTTCCACCATGTGAGAGCCCTCTTCTGAAACACACTCGAAGAAAACCCGACCTTGCGATTGTCAGGACACTGCACGTGGCGGAAAGTATTCTCAATGCTCTCGAACCATTGAAGAAGCCCAGTCGCTCCTTCAGAACCACTAAACTTGAGTGGTTTAGCCTGGTTAAAATCCTTGTATTTGCATAGAACATTGTTGTTGTTGTTGGCTTGGTTCCATTGAGCAAAGAGGTTTGGGAATTGAGCAGCCATTTGCTGCGCAATGATTTCTGCCAATTCGGCAGTCTCTATCTGGCTTTCGCGTCGAGGAGGCATTCTAAAAGAGGAAACATGAAGGGAAACGAGAGAGAGAATTAGACGACAAGAATGAGATGAAACAAATCTGATGAAAGCAAGGATAGTGGTCATTTGTTTGTTACTACAAAGCAACAAACGACACACAGTGACAAATCAAAGTAAATGGGTCGAAAATAATGTATCGCGAAGACATGCTCGCCTATAAGTGAACACTCATCCCAAGAATTCCCAGGTAAGCACAACTGGTCTCGCGTCTGATGAGATGTATACGAAGTGCTTGCCTAGACAGAAAACCCAGAATACAGGCATTCACCCTTCCAGTTTGCACGTGTTCACATTATTTAAAACCCAAAACCTTGACGAGATTTTGAAAACTCAAAGGGGTTCAAACCATATAACAGAGAGTTCAAAACCTTACAATAGAGGGTTCAAAACCTAGTAATCAATCATCCTAGAACAGATGATTAGTTTTCAAAGTGGTTCGGAAATTTATGTTTTTGTTGTGATCGTCGCCTAAGGATAGGTGACGGTATTGTTTTATGACTAAACGCAAGTAAACTCGCGTTAGGGTCCTAAGAAGGTTATAGACTAGGTCAAAGCATTACTAATAACCTAATTCCCTATAACCATTGGCTCTGATACCACTTTTCTGTCACACCCCGACCACGTAGAACATACAAAACGTGGCGGAAATGTCGGGGAGTGTTGTAACAGAATTAATTGTGTCAAATCCATGGTAATTGAAGTTTCGTTTTATTGATTAAAAGTGTTACAAAGTCTTATCAAACAAGGAAATACAACATTATTAACTAGTCTTGCATCTTTTATTGTCACTAAAGCCCAAGTCTGCCTATGTGTATCTTGATCATCTTATGCAACAGCTCCTGAAAAACACATGTGAAAATAGGTACGTCAGCATAAAAATGCCTGTGAGATACATAGGTTTTGTGAAAATAGGTTTCATGACTTATGTTTGAGAAAATGTTTAGTCATGAACCTTGTAATTTGCTTTGTCTTTGTAAATCATTTGAAAAACAATAAGTTCAGATGATATGTATAAATAAGAAAATAATGCATGGTTAAATGAGTAACCATGTAAAATGAGTTTGTATAAGTTAAGTTGTTTGTAAAACAATGTATTGTGAAAAGTATGTTATTTGTATAAAATGTTATATGTATCAAACTGAAATGATTCAAATAACGCTACAATATGTAATACCATACAAACACTTATATATAGGAAGTACCAGCGGCGTATCCACCATGCTTGTATCATATTACACACGCATCGTTACTTAATCACTTAATCAAACCAAACCAACAATGTAATAAGTCTATGTTTAAACCAATAGTCAAAAGTCCTTGTATAAACCATGTCAAATGTTTATAGTCCAAAAGTAGTCAAGTAATGTATAACCAAAATGATATGTATGGTAAGTAAAATTTAGACTACTTAAACCATAAGTAAAAATGTACAAAACAAAGTATTGAAGTAAAACTTGGTTTAAATCAAAGTTATGTTTTGTAAGATATATGCATGCTATACTGAATATGAACATTTATGCGGTATTGTGAAAATTCATACATCCAAGCCTTGAGACAGACGGATAACTATGTAAAAGTGAGTTATCAAGAGAATATGTATTCGGATTCGGTCATTCCTTTCATCCCCTTTCCCTGGGATGTCCGGAACGGGATTTGTCAAGTCCTATGGTACCACTACCTACTACCGAGCGGCATGATCGGTGTTAATGAATGTATAGTATAGTTTAAACAAACCAAATGTCATACCAAAATGTAAGCATGTTTTATGAAGATAATGTACCTAGTATGCTAGAGTAAACATACAGGGTAGAGCTGTAAAACAATGTGTCCATATGTTACTGGAACATATGCAACAGAGATGCAGTATAAAACAATGTACTAAGTATGCAAAGTCATCATACAAAGTAGAAAAGTCATGTAAAACAATGTACTAAGTATGCAAAGTCATCATACAAAGCATAGAACACCATGAAATCATGTACTATAAATGTACTAATGAACATAGCAAGTATATGATGTGAAAACAGGAAAGCACGAAAGTAACAAGTAGGCACATGTGTTTCACCCCAAAACAGTTTGGAAAACAGTAAAAGAGGGGTCTATGTACTCACTTGAGATTGCTCAGTAGTCCTTGAGTAACAACCAAACGATGCTAGAGATCGCGGATATCAAACGGCACCTAATATAGATAACTATGTTAATTAACCGGACCTAGATCGGAAGATCGGGTAGCATTAGGGTTTGTAAACCAAACGAGTGTAGAGACTCGTGTCATTTGGTTTAATAAAGCCTACATACTAAATGAAACTTAACCTGAGTGATTTCGACCCATTACGACCCGTTTAGGTAGCTTATGCTACTTTAACGCGTCGTTCGCGTGAAACGCGTTCGGACCGCCTAACTAGCCCTATGACAAGTGTTATATGCCTAAACATATTCCATAATCAGTTATGTGACAAAGGTTTAGGTTACATATGCTTAATTACCAATTATACATGAAAAGGGTATTCTGGTAATTTACCTAAGGCATATAAACTACCTATCATACAACTACTTAAACGATGCGACCATAGGGTATAACCTCGGAAGGTTATTCCCTACCTACTATGGTCACCTAATGTGTTTGGTCGGATCCTAATGATCGACCAAATGGGTCGGGTTCGAGGTATAAGCGATTCATCAGATCGCTTACCCTACGACCCTAGACAACGTGGTAATCAGTGGGCATAGTCCCAATGGACTATGACCAACGTGATTACACTCACGTTGCGAAGTTCAAAAGAACTTCGCATTGACCATTACTGGTCAACGCTGAAAGTCAAACAAAGTTTGACTTTCGGACTCGAAAAGCAATAAAATAAGGAAAAGAACGAAAGAATACTTACGAAGGGTCCCCGAATGCTAATCCCGATTCAAGAATCTCAGGTATGAAACAATGGTTTCAACTTAGAGGTTCTCAAATCAGAATTCTAGTGATTTTAGCAATGGGGGGTATGGGGTATTTATAGTTTTCGGTCCACCGTTGAGATCGTTTCATGGAATCCGTGCTTTAATCCCATGCGTACAAGTGTTGGAACCTTATGGTGACTAAAATATGATCCTTATCAGCTGACTAGACAATTGGGAATGTGTGGAGGAGGATTAAACAACTGCAATCTGTGGTTAAATGCAGTTAATCTGGTCAGAAGGACTGACGCGGGCCGCCTAAGGATACACAGAAACTGAGGCGGGCCGCCTGGCTGTCTGATCAGCAAACTTCTTGCAGAATTGACAGTTTCAGTCCCTGCACGTGTTTAAGGCCATTTCCGACACTTCTAAGGCCCGTAAAGCCAACTTTAAGGCCCTAAAATGTTGCCTAAACATTGTGGACATGAAACATGTTCAAAAATATGCCGGATGATGGTTCGTTTGGTCGTACGAACGCGATGTTCGCTTAATTACGACGGAATGCGCACAAGCGCGAAAAACGATCCAAATGACGCGACGAATGGATTTTTCTTATGGCGAACACTAAAATATAATATAGTCATGCTTACATAAATTTTTGGATGTCCAGATGTATTCAGAACGTAAGTTATGCGCGAAAATGCAAACTTGTGCACTTTTTGACACTTTTAGTCCCTGAATGACACAAAAGTTTATTTTAGCACACCGAACACCTCAAAGCCTATTTATAAGCTATGTAAAGGATATTTATGGTATGTTTAACTTATGGTCATGTTCCGGAATGTCTGTTACAGTTCAAATTGGCATACTTTCGCAGTTTGTCAAGTTTAGTCCCTGTAAGCGAATTAACTAGATTTTGCCATACCAAAGCCTTCAAAACTTATTTCTAAGTTATGTAAAGGTTATTTAAGGTACGTTAAGCCTATGTCACTATTCCGGAGTGTTTGTTGCATTAAACTGGTTATATTTACGCATTGGTGCGCGTATAACCTTCCAGAAAGCGATTTAGAGTTTGGAATTGAACAAAATTTGATATGTGCAAATGATACACATATTTTTACCAATCCCAAGTATGAAATATAATATTTCATTGGTTCGGTATTTGTTTGATGGCCGCGAAGGCACAGGTGTTACACATATCAATCTCCTCGATCTAGTGCATTCTTGCCCGCAAATTTTCGTAATTAATCTAATTGCTGATAATCACTCGCGTTACTCCATTTTACAAAGGTCATCTTGTTTTAAAAAAAACTATGATGACTCTTCTTTTTTACAAACATCGACCCACCTAGTTAGTGAACCGTAATTGATTAGTAGTCGCCTTATTCAAGGAACACAAGCGAGTTAACGTACACGCCCTAAAGACACCAACCAAGATGATAACCCTCAACTTAGTGCTAGGATCTCGTACCGGTGACCCTAGAAAACGTCTTAGGAAAAGGATGAACAACCTAACCTTCAAGACTACCAATCGAAAACCGAACTTCTACAATCCCAACTATACTTAAAGACCAAAAAAACCGATAAAAGCCATACCTAGGAAGCCTCCCATTGCACACAACTGGTAACTCCCGCAATCCCACCCGTACACCGTGTCGTTTGTGCACCAAGTGTCATACCTATAGCCATTTAGTTGGAACCCGACACCATACTACCAAAATACCACCCAACCAACCTACAACTACCATTCCAACGGTCGACCTAATGCCTACGCATGATCTAGACTTAGTAACTCAAATCATACTTGCCAACACCAATGAAGTTGATTATCTATAACTCCAGTCGTGGTCAAACTTTTCCAAAGCCTAATTTTTCTATAAAACAAGCACAACCCTTCTCACCTTGTGTAAAATACTCTCGAGAGAACATACTCGTAGTCTAAATATTTTCTCAAACACCTAACAATGCTAACGCTTAGTTTTAGGTCTAAATGTGTGGGCAGAAATTCACGAAATCGGGCAACCTACAACCTCTATCAGTCAAAACTTTCAACAAAAATGACACTTTTATGAACTTAACCCTTCAATTTTCAATCTCTATCTCAAGCAAACTCAATCTTATCACCCCTAAATGGTAACAAGCTTGATTCTCTAACTTCACCTTTTTTTTTCCAAACTTTTTATGATCATGACATTCGATGCATTCAAACATTACATATTAGCCTTACATATGATTATCATTACACATACTTAAATTCTTATATTTGACATTACAAGTTAGTTTACATATGTCATTCATTATTCATGCTTAAACTTATACATTCAGCATTACACGTTAGACTTACATATGTTTATCACTATTCATACTTAAATTCATACATTTGACATTACATGATAGTCCTACATATGCTTATCATTACTCATACTTGAAACTTATACATTCGGTGTTGCATGTTTAGTCTTACATGTGTCGATCCTTACTCATACTCAAACCTATGTGTTTGACCTAACCCTGTTTGTTTTGCATACGTGTGTACTCAGGCACACTTGAATGCAATCACATATACACACACTCGGTAGTCGGTATCTTCATGCATTCATACGCCAATCCACGACAAATCATAAGGTGGGACTTACCCAAAACAATCGCATATCCATCCTTACTATAATCTCATATTTTACATTCGAATACCCTCGTAGTCAAAACTTATTAACGTTATGCATTTCGTTCACCGATTTTGGCACAAGACATCTCAACCAACATGTGTGTACTTTTATTGCAATACCTTATTTTTACCCTTTAACCTATACACCACTAGCACAACCAATGCGGATCATGCAATGATCGGAATAACTACGGGTGCACAGGTAATTATAACGGTAGGCGCATGAAAATCATAACGAAGTGTGTCGTGAAGAGGAATGTTACATGACATCGAGTAACGAAATGTATGTGACATGGTTAGAACATGGTGGATACGCCGCTGGTACTTCTTATATATAAGTGTTCATACCATGTTAACAAAATTACGTAAAACATGCCATGAGAAGTTCGATGTTATTCGGACCCGCTTTGTAACATCCCGAAAATATAAAACTTTATATTAGAGTTAAAAAGTATACATAAACAAGAATTTACTAACTAGGAATTTATAACCTAGTTAACTACAAGTCTAGAAGTAAGTTAAAGTAGGGTTAAAGCAATCAAACTTTAAGTTAAAAAAAAGTGGAGGGGCCTATGTTGTTAAAATTGAAACTTATATTATTAAATTTAATAAAACAAAAACCAAACACCCCATTTAGAGGGCTGGTTCGATCAGGAGAAGGAGAAGGGCGACCCCCCACTCTCAAAACCCTAACTATCACAAAAACCACGAATTGAAGGCTCAAATCAAGTTCGAATCAAAATCTGAATATAGATTAGTGGTCTCCTTGTTGTAGGGATCATAAGGTATGTAAATTTCGGTATTTTTTATTCATCTCAAGTTCTAGACAAATCATGAAAAGTTGAAATTTAGCTTGAATGTGTCATGCATGAATGAAATTGGAGGTGATATAAGGTTTAGGGACAAACCCTAGATGAATTCTTGTCAAAATCTTGCATGATGTTTGTAAGGTCATAATCACCATAGTGGGTGATTAACAAGTTAGTAGAACTTGATAAACACTAGGATTAAGACTTTTGATTTAGTGTAAACTGAAATTATGTGATAATCTCTGAAATATTGTTGTTGAAAATATGTATATATTTTCCTAATTGAAGTTGATTTAGACAAGTTAACAAGTCATGAACTTGGTAATAATCATGTGAAAATTTGACCCACTAGGTGTTTGTTGAAATGCCTAAGTGGGGAATTAACATGTTGAAAATCGGATAAAAACGCATAATTGACTATCGTGGCAATGTATGTGTTAATAATTACGAAAAGGGTTCTAAATGTAAGTTGAATTGAACTCTTTAGGCCAAGCATCCGGATCGTCAAGCGGACAAGCCGGAGGAGGAGATACGCGCTTGAAGGGTGTGCTCTAAAGGTACGTGACTTTAGTCTCGTTAAATTACGCATATATGTTTGAGCTTAGTGTATAGATAGAATCGTAGTGTAAAGGATGCGTTGGCGTGTTCTAAAGTGGTGTAGTTCACTCGATCATCAAACGGGTCAAAATAAAGACTTGGGATTGGGTTTGGCTTGTTAATAAAGTGATGGTTTTCACTAGAAAGTCAAACTGGTTAAATAGATGCCATAAAAGGAATCATGACAAGCGATATAATGGTTTCGTAAGTTGTTAAGTGTTGGATTGCACTACGCTTATGGATCTAGCTATGATACTTTAAGTTGTGAATCCAGGATATTGGATCAAATAAATGAAGGCATGTTGCAAAGGCCGTTTAAAACGGAATGTTGAACTCCGAGGAAACGAGCTTTTAGTTCCAAGGAAACATAAAGCCATGAATAGCGCAAACACACCAAGATGTACAAGCCCGGGAACTTGGGTACTGGCATCTAAAAGGTTTTAGAATAAGAAATCGGAATTATACACTTATAGTTAGAATGGGTCGAATAAATGATAATATAGTAACTTTTAGCCGTATGATCAGTGAGTCAAATGTTGGCATGATAGTCGAAATGAACATGTCCGTAATGAATTTACAGACATACAGGAAAGAAATAGCCTAAAACGGCATGCGGATTAGGGCGGAATCCACAAAATAGTTAAATGGCAAAGTTACAGAGTCCACCGTAAATTACGGTCTCTACCGTAATTTACGGTGGAAAACAAAAGTCTTACGGTGAATCTCTACTGATTTACGGTAGACCAAGACCATTCAGTGTCTACCGTAATTTACGGTAGATATCGTAAATTATGGTAGAGCCCAAGAAACTTAGTATTTAATTTACTTTTCGATGTCGGAATTCGTTTATATGTACTATATTAATGTCAAAACTAATGTGTTTAGTGGTTTTGACCCTAGGTATGGATGGGGTCCTTCCAGATGGTGATCAAGTACGTTGTCAAGAACCGCACACGCATTTTGAAGCTTCCGCACCAAACTTAACCTTGTCTAGACTTTAGTCATGTTGTAAATGGTTTATTATCCGTGTTTTGAATCCTTTAAACTAGTTGTTAGTTGACTAGCAAGGGTTAACTTAAAACTTGTTATGTACTATCTTGGATTTGTTTTGGGTACTATCACAAATATGTATGGTCTTTAAACACGAAAAGTTTTTGTAAACTCTGATTAGTATGAAGTTCATATAATTATTCATTAAATTCCGTCCAGTATTAAGGGTGTTACAAGTTGGTAATCAGAGCTCAAGGTTGTTAGCAAAGTGTGTTCGGTTCAAGCTTGATCAAGCATCCGGTAAGAATTAATTGTTCTAAGTAGAGTTACTAAGTATAAAAAGGGAATAATGGATAGATATGCATGGGAAGAGCGTGTTAATACACTCAAACCCGGAAAGTGCATTAAATAAGAGCGATGAAAACAAGTTATGAACTTGAATAAACCGAAGTAAATAAACCATATGCTATAGATGAAATGTTTAACGCTCGATGTAAACATTTCAGTTAAAGATGACAGATAAAGGTAAGGACGATGCGGTGCCAAGAATCACCGAGCAAATGAGAGAAGTGATTGCTGAAGAGGTAGGAAAGGCAATCAAAAACAGTTTGTCGGGCTTTATAGATAAAATCCAAAACACGGTATTATCGGTGGTGGAAGAAAGAATCAAGAAATTGGAGGATAATACCAATCTAGCAAAGGAAAAGTCGGGAGGACGAAAGTCTTGTTCTTATAAAGAGTTCATGGCGTGCAAACCGTCAATTTACAATGGGGAGGTTGACCCGATAATTTTCCAGCGGTGGCTAAGCGATATGGAGGGAGTATTCGAAAGGACTCATTTTGATCCAGACGACTACGTAGCCTATGGCACGGGTCAGTTAAGGGGTCAAGCGAAAGACTGGTGGGATAACAAGAAGAAAGAAATTGGAAGCGAAACAGCTAAAGCTATGACATGGGATAAGTTTAAGACGCCGTTTCTTAAACATCACAGTCCCAAGGCAGTCATTAACAAGATCAAGGAAGAATTCATGCAGCTTCGACACAAGGGTGAATCTATTGATAAAATCACGGGAATATTCATGGATAAGATGAAGTTTTGTGATGAATTGATAACAAATAAGGAGCAGAAAATATATTATTATTATTATAAAATGTTGAGCGCCGAGTATAGGGAGTTTATGACTCCTTCAAAGTATGAGACTCTCACCGAGATTATAAACGTTGCTCGGGAACGGGAGATAGAGTTGAAGAAACAGATTGAAAGAGGTGAAAGAAGTGCGCAGATAGTCAATCCAAGCCCAACGAAAAAGGCGCGCACAACAGAATCCTCAAAGAAACAAGAAGGGAAAAGCGGGTCATCAAACTGCAAGATATGCGGGAAGGGGCACAAAGGTGAGTGCCGGTTCAAGGACAAACCGTGTCCTATATGTGGGAAAACGGGGCACACGGCTGCATTATGCCCGGGGAAGGTATCGGTGTGTTACAAATGCTACCAGCCGGGTCACAAGAAATCTGAGTGCCCGGAGTTGATCGGAAAGAAAGATGACAAGAATACACACACTGAGACACCAAGAGCAAAGGCAAGATCTTTCCAGTTAACAGCAGTGGAAGCAAAAACAGAGCCCGATGTGGTCTCAGGTATATTTGCCATAAATTCAATTCCTGCACATGTGTTATTTGATACGGGTGCGAATAAATCCTTTGTTTCACATGGATTTATTCGACATCCTTCTTTTGTACTAACAAAATTGCCTATGCCATTAGAAGTAGAAATAGGTGATAACAAAAGTTTCCTTGTGTGTGATGTATGTCGAGATTGTAAGATACGCATTGACGATGAAGAATATTCAATAGACTTGATTCCTATGTCGATGGGAGAATTCCAAGTAGTAGTCAGGATGGATTGGTTATCCCGACACCATGCGAAAGTCGTATGTTTCCGCAAGGAGAAAAAACTAACATCTCCAAGTGGAAAATCTGTTACCATATACGGCGAAAAGGGGGGGTAATCCCGTTATGTGTTCAATGCTAAAAGTTCGCAAGCTCATGAGGCACGGTTGTAGGGCATTCATGATATACGCGAACGAACCAGACAAGAGATCACTAGAGATTGAAGATGTACTGGTGGTACGCGAATATGCCGACGTATTTCCAGAAGACCTACCGGGAATACCGCCAGAACGGGAGGTAGAGTTCGGGATCGAATTGATTCCGGGTGCGAAACCTGTGGCCAAGGCGCCGTATCGACTCGCGCCATCAGAATTACAAGAATTGATGTCGCAAATTCAAGATCTGCTAGACAAAGGGTTTATCCGACGCAGTGTGTCTCCGTGGGGCACACCGGTGCTATTTGTGAAAAAGAAGGATGGGAGCATGCGCATGTGTATTGATTACAGGGAGCTAAATAAGCTCACGGTGAAGAATCGATACCCACTCCCAAGAATCGACGATTTATTTGATCAATTGCAAGGCGCAAGTTGGTTCTCCAAGATCGACCTTAGATCGGGATACCATCAGTTGAAAGTCAAGGAGGAAGATATACCGAAGACGGCTTTCCGTACACGGTATGGACAATACGAGTTCATTGTGATGTCCTTCAGGTTAACTAATGCACCCGCGGCTTTCATGGACCTCATGAACTAGGTCTGTAAGCCTATGCTAGATAAGTCGGTAATAATGTTCATTGATGACATCTTGATATATTCGAAGAATGAAGCGGAACACACAAATCATTTGCGTGAAGTATTATAGACGCTTAGAAAATAGAAATTGTACGCAAAGTTCTCGAAATGTGCTTTCTGGTTGCGAGAAGTACAATTTCTCGGGCACATCATTAGTGCAAACGGGGTGTTAGTAGACCCGTCAAAGATAGAAGCTGTGGCGAGATGGGATCCACCGAAAAATCCTTCGGAGATCAGAAGCTTTTTGGGGCTTGCGGGTTATTATTGAAGATTCATACAGGATTTCTCCAAAATTGTTATGCCATTAACCAAATTAACCCGTAAGGACGAAAAGTTTATCTGGGGTGATGATCAAGAAAGGGCGTTCCAAACGCTCAAGGAAAAACTGACCCATGCACCGGTATTGTCATTACCGGATGAAACAGACGACATGGTAGTTTACTCAGATGCATCACACTCGGGGCTTGGCTGCGTTTTAATGCAACGAGGCAAGGTTATACCCTATGCCTCGAGGCAGCTAAAGACTCATGAGAAGAGATATCCTACCCATGACCTCGAGTTGGCGGCGGTGGTGTTCGCCTTGCAAATATGGAGGCATTATTTGTATGGGGTGAAATGCACTATCTTTACCGACCATAAAAGCTTGAAGTGTCACGGCCCCCGACCCGGTTTGACCCGTTTCAGGAGCCGCGGGACAGAAAATCCCGTGGTATTTATTTAATTAAATTGACAGCGGAAGTTTATCATCAGGATATTTTTAAAGCTAAAATTTTTCCCGATTATTTTATATCACAACTCGGGATAAAACCCCGGTAATTTACAATCATATGATTTCACGGAGAAATCTTTATTTTACAAAACATGTTTCTTTATTTTATAAAAAGCCACTTTCTTAAGCTTGCAGTGCTTCACGGCACTTTTCCTGAATCACAACAGATCACCTGAAACATGTTTGAAAAAGGTTTTGTCACCGGGAAATACTGGTGAATCATTCTGTTTATTAAAACGACACGTTTGTTATAATTTATAGTATTAAGAGAGATTACAATGTTTCTGATATCAACCAACTACCCACACTATTTGTCACTCGACTCGTTTCTGTGACTATGGTCATATCCCCCATTGGCTGCCCCAATGGTGACGATTATAAAGTAATGTATACAAAACCCCACATACTGGCTGTAATTTGGTGATTACATATACTTAATCACTGTAATTATAACTTTGAAAATATTTAAGAATTTATAAAGCACTTTGAATAAAAGAGAATGACTCACATTGCAGATTTATATGAGCATAGCTTAGCCTACTGATTAGCCTTTTAACCTAAATTTAATAACATGCACACAACTCGGTTAGTAACTTAATACAGCATTTACGATAACTCACGAGATTAAACCCTCACATTGAATGACAAAGTGCGATACTTAAACATCCATTGAATTAACAACGAATGACAAAGCATAAACCCTAATGTGGGCAGCACTTAAACATCCATTGGATAGTTTAATCGATCGGACATTGAATCGTAGCAGCGATCGAGTTATTACCCTGTTTTGCGGCATCACTTCGTGAATCGTGTGTGTTTTAGAACTGTTTCTACGATATCTCAGTGTATATTTTGAATTTCTACGTCGTTTCAACTCCAGAATTCAAGTCCCAAACACCCCTATTTATACATAAAATTTGACCCCCTCGCGTGACGCGAGGGGTACCCCTATGGGCGTCGCGTGGCGCGAGGGGTCACAACCTACCATAGGGTAGCCCCGTGTGTTTGTAGGCTTGCTGAGTCGACAAAATTGTAAAATTCGATTTTGACAGCAAAATCTGTGGATAATCGTAACTAGGGTTTACCCCCCCCCCTGAGTTTTAGGGGCCCTGATCCTGATTCTGATAGTTCTGAAAATTTCAGGGTTTATGCAGAATCACTTGGGTGTCTTAATTAGGGTTTTCTTTTGAACTAAATATAAAAATAAATAATAGTTTTGGTGAGAGTTGTTACATGAAGTATTTCTTCGATCAGAAGGAATTAAATATGAGGCAGAGGCGGTGGTTAGAAACCGTCAAAGACTTTGATTGTGAAATACATTACCACCCCGGGAAGGCTAATGTAGTGGCAGACGCGTTGAGCCGAAAGATAGATTATACGCCTATTCGAGTACGATCGATGCAACTAATTGTGACTTCGGGTTTGCTTGAGCAAATCCGGAAATCTCAAATTGAAGCAATAAAGGAAGAAAATGTGAAAAGGGAAAGAATAGTTGGGCAGGTAAAAGATCTGGCGGATGATAACCAAGGATTGAAAACTCGATTTGGGAGAATTTGGGTTCCAAACTCATGTGGGGCCAAGGCACTTCTACTTGACGAGGCCCATAAATCTCGTTATTCGATACATCCGGGGGCGACCAAGATGTATAACGATTTAAAACAAAATTATTGGTGGCCCGGAATGAAAAAAGACATCGTGAAATATGTGGAGAAGTGTTTGACCTGCTTGCAAGTCAAAGCGGAGCACCAAAAGCCATATGGTAAGGTGCAACCATTGGACATCCCAGTTTGGAAATGGGAACAAATCACCATGGATTTGTTGACCAAATTACCCAAAACCAACCGCGGGTTTGATGCTATATGGGTAGTCGTGGATAGATTAACGAAAAGTGCTCACTTCATTCCGATTCGTGAGACTTATACATCCGAGAAGATGTCGGAGGTGTACACCAATGAAATCATAGCACGTCATGGGGTACCGATATCCATTGTGTCAGACAGAGATACTCGGTTCACTTTGAATTTTTGGCGTGACTTCCAAGAACAAATGGGGACTAAACTGTTCATTAGCACCGCTTACCATCCACAAACGGATGGGCAAAGTGAAAGAACAATACAAACGTTGGAGGATATACTGCGGGCTTGGATTATTGACTTCGGGGGTAGTTTGATATGCAGTGCTTAAGTTTAGTCGAGTTCCCACAAACGGATGGGCAGAGTTTCCACCAAAATCTATTACACATGCTCGGAGCATGTCTTCCAGAGTTTGTATCGTCCTTTCACTTTGCCCGTCTGTTTGTGGATGATATGCAGTGCTTAAGTTTAGTCGAGTTCCCATTCCTTTCTGGAAACTTGTCCAAAAATGAGAAGTGAACCGACTATCCCTATCTGATACAATGGAGAGTGGAACTCCATGTAAGGATACTACTTCGTCTACGTACAATTTGGCTAACCTTTCCATACTAAAGGTTTCGTTCATGGGTAGAAAATGAGCTGATTTGGTTAATCGATCTACAATTACCCAAATCGCATCATTACCTTTTCTGGTTTTAGGCAACTTAGTAACAAAATCCATTGTTATGAGTTCCTATTTCCATACTGGCATTTCTAATTGTTGTAGTAGACCTGAAGGTTTCTGGTGTTCTGCCTTAACTTGTGAATAAGTAAGACACTTTGAAACGTATCTAGCTATATCCTTTTTCATGTCTATCCACCAGAAATTATTTCTTAAATCTTGGTACATTTTATTGTTTCCAGGGTGCATGGTATACCTAGATTTATGGGCTTCTTCTAAAATCTTATTTCTTAATTCTCCCTGCTTAGGTACCCAAATCCTTTTCTTATGGAATCTCCAAATTCCATCAGCTCCTTATTCTAATTCTTTTATTCGTCCTTTCATTCCTTCGGCATCATCTTTGATTGCTGTTTCTTGAACATTCTTTAGTTGTTCCATTAAATCTAACTGTAGATTTAATCTGAGAGCACGGACCCGTCGTTGTTTCTCATGATACTTACGACTTAAGGCATCTGCAACTACATTTGCCTTTCCTTCGTGATACTGAATATCACAGTCGTAGTCACTTAAGATTTCCATCCATCTCCTTTGCCTCATGTTTAACTCTTTTTGCCCAAATATATATCTTAAACTCTTATGATCTGTATAGACAGTAAATTTACTTCCATACAGATAATGTCTCCAAATTTTAAGGGCAAAAATTACGGCTCCTAATTCTAAATCATGAGTTGTATAATTTTCTTCGTGCTTTTTCAATTGCCTTGAAGCATATGCAATTACCTTTTTACGTTGCATAAGCACACATCCTAATCCTAGTTTTGAAGCATCACAATATACTTCAAAATCTTCAGTCCCTTCTGGTAAGGCTAGGATTGGAGCATTTGTTAACTTTTGCTTTAAAATCCTAAAAGCTTCTTCTTGTTTATGTCCCCATTCAAACTTAACTGCTTTACAGGTTAGCTTAGTTAATGGTACATCTATTTTAGAAAAATCCTTAATAAACCGTCTATAATATCCAGCTAAACCTATAAAACTTCTAATTTCCATTGCGGTTTGTTGAACCTTCCAATTGGTAATTGCCTCTACCTTAGCAGGATCTACATGAATACCTTCATGATTCACCATGTGTCCTAGGAATTGCACTTCTTGTAGCCAAAATTCACACTTCGAGAATTTGGCATAAAGCTTTTCTTTTCTTAACAAAGTTAAGAGTGAATGTAAATGTTCACAATGTTCTGTCTGACTTTTGGAATAAATAAGTATATCGTCGATGAAGACAATTACAAATTTATCCAAATACGGTTTACAGATTCTAATCATCATGTCCATAAATGCTGCAGGAGCATTTGTTAACCCAAAGGGCATGACTGTAAACTCGTAATGACCATACCTAGTCCTGAAAGCAGTTTTAGGTATGTCTTCCTCTTGTACCTTTAATTGATGATATCCGGAGCGTAAGTCAATTTTAGGAAAATATCTAGCTCCTTGAAGTTGATAAAAAAGATCATCAATCCTAGGTAATGGGTATCAATTATTAATTGTAACCTTATTCAATTCTCTATAATCAATACACATTCTCATCGAACCATCCTTCTTCTTTACAAACAACACTGGCGCTCCCCACGGGGATGAGCTAGGTTGTATGAATCCTTTACTTAGTAATTCATCTAATTGCTTTTTCAGTTCTAACATTTCGGTAGGAGCTAACCGATAAGGTGCCTTAGCTATCGGTGTAGTTCCAGGAATTAGATGAATCCTAAATTCTACTTCCTTATCTGGTGGTAATCCTGGTAACTCTTCTGGGAATATATCTGGGTATTCTGAGACTACAGGAATCTCCTTAAGTTCTTTATCCTTAGTACTAATGATTACTGAAATCATGTATACTATTCTTTGCTTTCGTTCATAACTAGCAACTTTCATTACTGATATGAACTTCATGGGTTTACGTGGTTGATTTCCTGTAATCATGATTACTTCTCCAGTAGGTGCCTGAATTTCTATAGAGTTTTTATCACAAAGGATTCGAGCATGGTTGGTTATTAACCAATCCATTCCTAACACAACATCGAATTCAGCTAATTTCATAGGTAACAGGTTTGCAGAGAATTTATGACCTAAAAGTTCTATATTTCCTTCCCGCAAAACCTTATCTATTTTAACAGAATTCCCATCTGCCATTTTGACTGTAAAAATCTGCCTAATATTGGTTAAAGGTAATTTAAGAGCTTGGCAGAATAAAGTATTTATAAAACTTTGGTTTGCACCAGAGTCAAATAATACTTTTGCGTACATGTTGTGAACTAGGAACGTACCAGCTATCACATCTGGAATGAGTTCTGCTTCTTGAGTGGTCAGCTGGAATGCTCTGACATTCTTCTTAGTAGCTCCGTTGGTCGCCTTGGTTTTGTTGTCTGCTGGTTTGGCCAATTTAGGACATTCTGTTTTAAAATGCCCCGCTTCTCCACAGTTAAAGCAGATTATGGTTTTCTTTCTGCAGCTTTCTTCACGATGTCCTACAGCTTTGCAAAAGTTGCAGGTTATATTACATCTTCCATAATGTTTCTTTTTGCAATTTCTGCAGAACTGAGGAGTTGAGGATTGCCCTGTTCCTCTTTTCTTGAAGTTACTACTATTACCCATACGAAATCCTTGGGTAATTTTCTGAGCCAGTTCCTTCTTCTTATTTTCATCCCTTGTGCGTACCAGTTCGTTAGTGAGGGTATTAGCTAATTCTACCGCATCGTCAATAGTGCGAGGTCTCGCAGCTTTAACGATATTACGAATTTCACTAATTAATCCCCAAATATAACGAGAAATGAGTACCGGCTCTGGCGAAGCCAGTGTTGGTACCACTCTAGCATATTCGAAGAATGTCGAAGTATATCCTCGACAGTCCACATTCACCATCCGATGGGTCAGGAATTTATTTGCCATTTGATCTTTTTCATACTCGGGACAGAATTTTCTTTCTACAAGATTCTTAAATTCTTCCCAGTTCATGGCATATGCCTCGATCCTTCTTTTAGCTTGTAAAACTGTATTCCACCATTCTAACGCCCCTTCTTTAAAAAGATTTGACGCATACATAACTTGATCTTCCTCAGCACATTTACTTATGGTGATCACTGCCTCAGTTTTCTCTAACCAACGCAATGCTGCAATAGCCCCTTCGTTACCTGCAAACTCAGCTGGTTTACAGGCAAGGAATTCTTTGTAAGTGCAACCAGGTGTTACAGCTTTCATTTTCTTGAAAATTGGGGCTTGCAGATCATTATTGTTATTAATATGATTACCGCCTCCGTTTATACTATTACTAAAGTTGTCGCCTTGTGTACGTTTACTAGGAATGATTGATTGAGGTTTAACAGGTTTCTGGGCAGCATCAACGATTGCTGGAATAGCATTGGCTATTCCTTGAGCCACGATATCCTCGATATATTGCCTATTTAACAATTGCTCTTCCTGATTTTGCTCAGATTAATTTACTTCATTTACTGGTTCATTACCAATATTTGCCATCTGATGATTAATTTATAGATAAATAATTAGTATAGAATAAGAAACAATCCAATATAACAATTAATCGCACATAATCATATAAACAAATATACAACCAAAATTGTAAATTTTCTAAATTTTCATTTGTTTTATAGATTATATTATGCTTCCATATACAACCATTTTATTGTTTATTTTACACATACTGATTTTTATTAATATTACTGTTATTATACAAACACAGACTCATAACTCATTTCTCCCTCGTCAACTTGTATTTTTAATAACAATGTTCCTTCTCATCATATTTCCATGAGATTTGTCCTCCTATCTCTCGGATCCTATTCCCAGCATCCATCAGCTCTTCGCCAAAATGGCGGAGTTCAGCCATATTCTCATTACTCATCAGTGGATTTGGTAAAGGTTCTGTATCGAACTAAGGGAAAAACGTATAGGGACTGTTGAGAAGGTTTTGGAATTGCCAATCATTAGTCCACCACTCATCCATTCCTAGAGGTTGGGTGTGGATTATTGGTTCTGGGATTGCTGGTTCCAAGTTCATTAGAATTTGGGTTTCAATAGGATGAGTAAAAACATTTTCATTGACAGGTTTAATAGTATCACAGCTTGCCAATATAAAATATAGCTCCTCCTTCAATGTCATTTCCTGGGTTTGCTTAGAGCTTTCTCCAATTTCCATCTTGGTTTGTCTAGAACCTTTTCCAATCTCTATTTCTATTTGCTTAGAATATTCCTCAAACTGTATTCCCATCTTCCTAGAATCTTCCCCGACTTCAATCTCCAATTCCTGCTGTCTAGAACTTTCCCCGGTTTCAATTCCTTTTCCTTTTTCTAAGGGATTGTTTATTTTAGGAATTTTCCTAGTGGCAGGTTTCCTTCTACGCACACGCCTCCATCCTACCAATCTCCTCTTCTTCTTAGGCTTGGGTTTTTCCAGAGGTGGAGCGTTGAATTCTATAGGTTGTTCCACATCAGCAAAGTACCCAGTAAACTCTTTAGAAACTTCTATGTTTACAGGGTAGAGGTTGAGATTCTCTAGGGCTCCAGATAAATCATTCATGTTGTTTAGCATATGTGTAAAAATAATAAATTAAAATTTTATAACAAATTTCACAGATAACCCTCAAATATTATTGCATACCATGTGACTAATTTAATACAAAGGAAAATTGACAATTAAACATACTAGGTTTTATTGTAATTTTATTTATTTACTGGATAATGTTTCTGGCTTGTAAGTGATAAGGTTGCTAATACGGAGTCATGGTATTCTAAAGATTAGCATTTACTGCTACAGTGGCTAGCATATAAAGATCCGCCCATTTTTCATCTAACTTGTCTACCCATGGTGATTTACTGGTTAATTCCTGGGTTTCCTGTTTAACTTTCTTTTCTCGGGATTTCTTTAATTTCTCCTGACTTTTTCTAATAATCAAACTTCTTTTATCAGGAGAAAGTGGTTCCTCGTATTGGGCTTTTCAAACAAATATTCCTTCTTCAGGAGTTTGGGATGAACTTCCCTTCTCATTTGATGACCAATCTAATTTAAGATAGATGTTTGAAAGCTTTTGCTTACCCATACTGTAACTAATAAATAGTCAGTTAATAAATCACATAATCACATAATGGTAATCAGGAAAAATTTAAGTATTTCTAAATACTTAATTAGCTTAACTCAGTGGCTCTGATACCACATTTTTCTGTCACGGCCCCCGACCCGGTTTGACCCGTTTCAGGAGCCGCGGGACAGAAAATCCCGTGGTATTTATTTAATTGAATTGATAGCGGAAGTTTATCATCAGGATCTTTTTAAAGCTAAAATTTTTCCCGATTATTTTATTTCACAACTCGGGATAAAACCCCGGTAATTTACAATCATATGATTTCACGGAGAAATCTTTATTTTACAAAACATGTTTCTTTATTTTATAATAAGTCACTTTCTTAAGCTTGCAGTGCTTCACGGCACTTTTCCTGAATCACAACAGATCACCTGAAACATGTTTGAAAAAGGTTTTGTCAGCGGGAAATACTGGTGAATCATTCTATTTATTAAAATGACACGTTTGTTATAATTTACAGTATTAAGAGAGATTACAATGTTTCTGATATCAACCAACTTCCCACAGTATTTGTCACTCGACTCGTTTCTGTGACTATGGTCATATCCCCCATTGGCTGCCCCAATGGTGACGATTATAAAGTAATGTATACAAAACCCCACATACTGGCTGTAATTTGGTGATTACATATACTTAATCACTGTAATTATAACTTTGAAAATATTTAAGAATTTATAAAGCACTTTGAATAAAAGAGAATGACTCACATTGCAGATTTATATTAGCAGAGCTTAGCCTACTGATTAGCCTTTTAACCTAAATTTAATAACATGCACACAACTCGGTTAGTAACTTAATACAGCATTTACGATAACTCACGAGATTAAACCCTCACATTGAATGACAAAGTGCGATACTTAAACATCCATTGAATTAACAACGAATGACAAAGCATAAACCCTAATGTGGGCAGCACTTAAACATCCATTGGATAGTTTAATCGATCGGACATTGAATCGTAGCAGCGATCGAGTTATTACCCTGTTTTGCGGCAGCACTTCGTGAATCGTGTGTGTTTTAGAACTGTTTCTACGATATCTCAGTGTATATTTTGAATTTCTACGTCGTTTCAACTCCAGAATTCAAGTCCCAAACACCCCTATTTATACATAAAATTTGACCCCCTCGCGTGACGCGAGGGGTACCCCTATGGGCGTCGCGTGGCGCGAGGGGTCACAACCTACCACAGGGTAGCCCCGTGTGTTTGTAGGCTTGCTGAGTCGACGGAATTGTAAAATTCGATTTTGACAGCAAAATCTGTGGATAATCGTAACTAGGGTTTACCCCCCATGAGTTTTAGGGGCCCTGATCCTGATTCTGATAGTTCTGAAAATTTCAGGGTTTATGCAGAATCACTTGGGTGTCTTAATTAGGGTTTTGCTTTTGAACTAAATATAAAAATAAATAATATTTTTGGTGAGAGTTGTTACATGAAGTATTTCTTCGATCAGAAGGAATTAAATATGAGGCAGAGGCGGTGGTTAGAAACCGTCAAAGACTTTGATTGTGAAATACATTACCAACCCAGGAAGGCTAATGTAGTGGCAGACGCGTTGAGCCGAAAGACAGATTATACGCCTATTCGAGTACAATCGATGCAACTAATTGTGACTTCGGGTTTGCTTGAGCAAATCCGGAAATCTCAAATTGAAGCAATAAAGGAAGAAAATGTGAAAAAGGGAAAGAATAGTTGGGCAGTTAAAAGATCTGGCGGATGATAACCAAGGATTGAAAACTCGATTTGGGAGAATTTGGGTTCCAAACTCATGTGGGGCCAAGGCACTTCTACTTGACGAGGCCCATAAATCTCGTTATTCGATACATCCGAGGGCGACCAAGTTGTATAACGATTTAAAACAAAATTATTGGTGGCCCGGAATGAAAAAAGACATCGTGAAATATGTGGAGAAGTGTTTGACCTGCTTGCAAGTCAAAGCGGAGCACCAAAAGCCATATGGTAAGTTGCAACCATTGGACATCCCAGTTTGGAAATGGGAACAAATCACCATGGATTTGTTGACCAAATTACCCAAAACCAACTGCGGGTTTGATGCTATATGGGTAGTCGTGGATAGATTGACGAAAAGTGCTCACTTCATTCCGATTCGTGAGACTTACACATCCGAGAAGATGTGGGAGGTGTACACCAATGAAATCATAGCACGTCATGGGGTACCGATATCCATTGTGTCAGACAGAGATACTCGGTTCACTTCGAATTTTTGGCGTGACTTCCAAGAACAAATGGGGACTAAACTGTTCATTAGCACCGCTTACCATCCACAAACGGATGGGCAGAGTGAAAGAACAATACAAACGTTGGAGGATATGCTGCGGGCTTGGATTATTGACTTCGGGGGTAGTTGGGATGTCTATTTACCCTTGGTCAAATTTTCATATAACAATAGCTATCACGCGAGCATTAAAATGGCCCCGTATGAGATGTTATATGGTAGAAAGTGTCGAACCCCGGTATGTTGGGGAGAAGTGGGTCCACGAGGACTAGCACCTACTGATATAATCCGAACTACGAATGAGAAGATCGACATGGTCCGAACTCACCTAAAAGCGGCTCAGGATCGACAAAAGTCGTACGCGGATAAACGAAAGAAGGCGATTGAATTTCAAGTGGGCGATTAGGTAATGCTGAAAGTATCGTCGTGGAAAGGAATAATACGGTTCAGAAAAAGAGGGAAGTTGAGCCCAAGATTTATTGGGCCATTCAGAATCACCGAACGAGTTGGTAAATTAGCATACCGTCTTGAACTACCCGAGGAGTTGAGTGGGATTCATAGCACATTCCACGTGTCACATCTCCGAAAATGTTTAGCAGACGAAACTGCTCGTATCCACTATGATGATATCGAGGTGGATAACAGCCTCAACTATGCAGTAAAACCAATTGCGATTTTAGATCGTAAAGATAAGAGTTTGAGGAACAAAGTGATTAACCAAGTGAAGGTTAAATGGGAACACAGGAAGGGTGAGGATACCACATGGGAATCCGAAGAAGAGATGCAACGGCTCTACCCCATATTATTTGGTACGTAAATTCGGTTTCGGGGACGAAACCCTTTTTAAGGGGGGTGGACTTATAACATCCCGAATATATAAAACTTTGTATTAGAGTTAAAAAGTATACATAAACAAGAATTTACTAACTAGGAATTTATAACCTAGTTAACTACAAGTCTAGAAGTAAGTTAAAGTAGGGTTAAAGCAATCAAACTTTAAGTTAAACAAAAGTGGAGGGGCCTATGTTGTTAAAATTGAAACTTATATTATTAAATTTAATAAAACAAAAACCAAACACCCCATTTAGAGGGCTAGTTCGATCAGGAGAAGTAGAAGGGCGACCCCCCACTCTCAAAACCCTAACTATCACAAAAACCACGAATTTAAGGCTCAAATCAAGTTCGAATCAAAATCTGAATATAGATTAGTGGTCTCCTTGTTGTAGGGATCATAAGGTATGTAAATTTCGGTATTTTTGATTCATCTCAAGTTCTAGACAAATCATGAAAAGTTGAAATTTAGCTTGAATGTGTCTTACATGAATGAAATTGGAGGTGATATAAGGTTTAGGGACAAACCCTAGATGAATTCTTGTCAAAATCTTGCATGATGTTTGTAAGGTCATAATCACCATAGTGGGTGATTAACAAGTTAGTAGAACTTGATAAACACTAGGATTAAGACTTTTGATTTAGTGTAAACTGAAATTATGTGATAATCTCTGAAATATTGTTGTTGAAAATATGTATATATTTGCCTAATTGAAGTTGATTTAGACAAGTTAACAAGTCATGAACTTGGTAATAATCATGTGAAAATTTGACCCACTAGGTGTTTGTTGAAATGCCTAAGTGGGGAATTAACATGTTGAAAATCGGATAAAAACGCATAATTGACTATTGTGGCAATGTATGTGTTAATAATTACGAAAAGGGTTCTAAATATAAGTTGAATTGAACTCTTTAGGCTAAGCATCCGGATCGTCAAGCGGACAAGCCGGATGAGGAGATACGCGCTTGAAGGGTGTGCTCTAAAGGTACGTGACTTTAGTCTCGTTAAATTACGCATATATATTTGAGCTTAGTGTATAGATAGAATCGTAGCGTAAAGGATGCGTTGGCGTGTTCTAAAGTGGCGTAGTTCACTCGATCATCAAACGGGTCAAAATAAAGACTTGGGATTGGGTTTGGCTTGTTAATAAAGTGATGGTTTTCACTAGAAAGTCAAACTGGTTAAATAGATGCCATAAAAGGAATCATGACATAGCGATATAATGGTTTCGTAAGTTGTTAAGTGTTGGATTGCACTACGCTTATGGATCTAGCTATGATACTTTAAGTTGTAAATCCAGGATATTGGATCAAATAAATGAAGGCATGTTGCAAAGGCCGTTTAAAACGGAATGTTGAACTCCGAGGAAACGAGCTTTTAGTTCCAAGGAAACATAAAGCCATGAATAGCGTAAACACACCAAGATGTACAAGCCCGGGAACTTGGGTACTGGCATCTAAAAGGTTTTAGAATAAGAAATCGGAATTATACACTTATAGTTAGAATGGGTCGAATAAATGATAATATAGTAACTTTTAGCCGTATGATCAGTGAGTCAAATGTTGGCATGATAGTCGAAATGAACATGTCCGTAATGAATTTACAGACATACAGGAAAGAAATAGCCTAAAACGGCATGCGGATTAGGGCGAAATCCACAAAATAGTTAAATGGCAAAGTTACAGAGTCCACCGTAAATTACGGTCTCCACCGTAATTTACGGTGGAAAACAAAAGTCTTACGGTGAATCTCTACTGATTTACGGTAGACCAAGACCATTCAGTGTCTACCGTAATTTACGGTAGATACCGTAAATTACGGTAGAGCCCAGGAAACTTAGTATTTAATTTACTTTTCGATGTCGGAATTCGTTTATATGTACTATATTAATGTCAAAACTAATGTTTTTAGTGGTTTTGACCCTAGGTATGGATGGGGTCCTTCCGGATGGTGATCAAGTACGTTGTCAAGAACCGAACACGCATTTTGAAGCTTCCGCACCAAACTTAACCTTGTCTAGACTTTAGTCATGTTGTAAATGGTTTATTATCCGTGTTTTGAATCCTTTAAACTAGTTGTTAGTTGACTAGCAAGGGTTAACTTAAAACTTGTTATGTACTCTCTTGGATTTGTTTTGGGTACTATCACAAATATGTATGGTCTTTAAACACAAAAAGTTTTTGTAAACTCTGATTAGTATGAAGTTCATATAATTATTCATTAAATTCCGTCCAGTATTAAGGGTGTTACACGCTTTTACTAAACAATATTATCAATCGAACGAAACTTCTTATTTCACGACTCTCCCTTTTGTTTTTACGTCTGGACTTGGTCAAACAAGTTGTTTCAACTCGTTTAATTCATGCCATGAATGAAAAATTTCAGTTTTTTACCAGAAAATCCATCTAATTAAAGATTAAAACTTCTTTATTACAAGATTAATTATCTTATTTAATGTCTTGGTTACAACAATAAATAACTTCTATTATCATGTGTATAAATGAACATGGTGGTTGATACTTGAAAGATGATGAATATACAGACATTAGATTCTCTAAATTTTTAGGAACTTGAGATTAGTAATATCAACAAATCTTTTGCAACTTCATACTTTTACACAAAACAAGAACGCTATCATACCCAGGGTAATCTTGGGCGCAAGAGCCATTTTCGGCAGTACACGTACTGTTCAGGTTGTTGTACCCTAGGAGATAGACGCTTTCGCCGTGAGATTAGGCACACAATCTGTTTTAAGGGACTGTGTCAAACACGGTCTTCAACAAAAAACCGTCAACATTTCTACTGTGTTCATTGTTGCCGTCAAGAAGCAAGGTTGAAGACTTAACATGGTGAAAACTCGAGTTTAGAACGTTTCTAAATGTATGGTAGAGTACCAACGTGCTACATGGCTTGTATTGAGTTTGTATATAACTTTGTATTTTATATTATGTTTATTTAGTTTTCATGGCCGGTATTATATTATTCGAATTTTCCACAAACGAGAGTTTTGATACTAGTGTACTTAAAAGTGTGAAATACTATTAATTTTTCTTTAGAAAGTATTAGTAAAACTTAAAAAGTATTGGTTTTACACCATTTTATTCGTCATTTTGTTTATGAAACAAGATCATCACTGAAAACTTTCTTTTTGTCACCATAGACAGGTTGACCCATAAATGAACAAAACAAACATGAACGAAGGTATATTTGTGTTCAATCGTTTTGCTTTAACTGAAAAGGAACATGGGCGGATCTTCTTGTTTATGTTATGTAGTTAATAAAATGAACATGGTTGGTTCGTTTATGTTCATTCGATAACGTCCTTAACGAACAAATCACAGACATAAATGAACAGAAATGAACAAATACAAATAAACACAACACTAAATTTTAAGTGACTAATATGCCCATATATAGTTAAAGAAAGAAGAAAACTTACAAGCAAACATAGAGATGAGTTAATTGGACGTTCACACAGATAAGTCGTAATAATTTTAAATAATAGATGTGTACATGCAGTTTCTTAATCAATGAGAATACATTATAACTTATTTTGTATATGACAATAGATTTAGGTGTGATCATCATATCGTGGTTTTCAAAAAGGCCAGGGGGTGTGGTATACCGCCCCTGGCTAAATCAGCGAAATTCGAGCCCTATAGCGCCCTGAAGACACCCCCTGGGCACCAAAGGGGGCACCATTGAGTCTGCGCTAGCACAGTAACGAGCGCTAATGACATCTGCAGGTGGGGTTCATTGTTTTCAACCAATCAAATTTTTTGCACTTTTTTTTATTTTGTTTAATAGGGGGCTTTAAAGGGGTTTTAAACCACATCGTGTAAGTTAACGATAAATCTCTCGCTTACATGGTGCATACGTGGCTCTGACGTGGCACTATAAAGCCCCAAGGGGTTTTAAACCACACCGACCAGCCTAATTAGTTTATTTGCCCGACGGCTAATTTTATAAAATAATAAAAACTAATCGACTTAATATGAAGTCTTTATTATCATATATCGTTTGTAGTAGTCAAATAAACATTAATTAACAAACAATGAATGCACAATATTAGTATAATCCAAAAGAGTACATTTATTATTTAACAACAATATATTATATAAACTAGAATATTATAAATCATACGTGCTTGTATACGCTGCAAATCCTCTTGTTAACATTTGACCTATGCTTGTCTCGGAGTTTCCTTCTAGCACTGAGGAAGATCGGCCGGTGGTGGCGGCAACGTTGACTCCGGTGTACCTCCGTTATCCACCAAGAACGCCATGCCCAAACCCCATGGTAAATGTACGTCCAAGTGACAATGAAAGTACCACACTCCTAAAATATACATTTCAAGTAAAAAGTGTCTTTTTAGTTTTAATTGATAAATAAAGGGTGAATGGACGACTTAGAAGCAAACATGTGGACAACTTGAAATCATACCACTTGGAATCTTTGGGTGTAATAAGTCGGCAAAAGAAACTAATTCTCAAGTGGGTACGTTTTTACGTTAGTTTTCTCAATCGGACATTCACTCAATGTTCATATTTGAAAACCCAAAAAAAAAAAAATCAATGTTTGTTTTGTCAACTTTGACCAATGATCAAATTATTACGACGATGAGTTTACCTGGATTATTTGCTGTGAATCTAATGACAGCCCAGCCACCAACGGGGACTCCAAGCGTGTTTCGTTCTTGTGGGTTAACCATATTAAACATGCTGGTGGCGTTCGCAGCATCATAGTTCCCGAACCCTTGAGCCAACACATAGAAGTTAAACCCATGCAGATGCATGGGATGATTTTCAACACCGATCAAGGCTGTGTTCTGAAGCACTATTTGGACCGTTGAGTTAAACCTCAATCTCTTGAGGCTTGTTGATTTGGGTGTCATCAAAAGATTTTGATCGAAACTGTTGTTGACGTTCGTGTAATCGAATACTGTAGGTGGTTGATCAGGGAAATCTGTAGTGTAAACCCCGCTAATGTTTCGGTAAAAAGCTTCTAAAATAGAGACGCTAGTGGGCAAAGCGAATGATAGATTGTTCATGCTTGCGGACAGTCTTTCAGAGAAAAACCCTCCACATGATAAGTTGGCACCACAATCTGATAGCCCAAGCCCAAAGGTTATAAACATGTTCTCATCGACTGTTTGTGGAACCGGTGACCAAAACGGGCTAGTGGTAAGTGCTGTTAGATTGGTGAAAAACGTATGAGCGGTTGGTGTATCGTTGAAAGCGGGTAGGTCAGGAAGTATTGGTGTTGTTTGGGTCGCGTTCGGGTACACAAGGATCGCGGTGGTGATGTTCGTATTGAGTCCTGGAATTACCGCACTGACATATGGATGCGCCGCCATGTAATATAATCCTGCTGACTGGTTTGCGGTTACGAGGACATCGGTAGTTTGACCGGGTCCAATGACGATAACGTCCGTCTGGTATGGGTTCGTGTAGGCTGCATCAATCGCGACAACTGTAAAGCTGTGGTTCGCTATCTTGAAGAAGAACTGATTATTGAGTGCAACGTTGATTATTCGCAACAAAGTTGTTTGTCCTGGTGCCACGTTCAATCTGTACGTGTCTAGTTCAAAAAATAATATATATCAGTGTTTTCAGAACTAGACCAGACCGGCCGGTTAGGCTATTTTGTAATTAAATTTGCATAACTTTTTTTTCCCTTCACTTACTGTTTGAGATCGATTGGCACGAGTTAAACAAATCACCAGGCCACCCGTTGATGGTATAAGCATCAGCGTTAGCAGGTGCGCTTCCATTGGCTAGTGCAACGCTCTCGACCTCATTAGGGTCAGCATTCCACCATTCTCCTGAAATGTTAATATCATCGTTAAGTTCTCACAGTTCCTAACATATTATATTGGCTCTAAAATGAACCTTTGTACATATATAGGAAGAAGAAAGCAAAGAAACAAAAGGTACCTAACATAATTGTATCTTCAAGATCGGGTTGAGCAAAAGGGTAGTTTTGGCCATCTCGAGGGCGGATGATGAGAGCACCATGTACGGTCGCTCGGAGCCATTGCGAGTGTGCATGCCACCAAAGCGTGCCTACTTGTCCCGTGATATTGAACCGGTAAGTATAGTTACCTCCTGGCCTAATTGGGCATTGAGTGACGAATTCAGGGCCATCCGCCCATTGAGTCAACCTCTGGAAAACCCCATGCCTACATCAAATTTAATCACAACGTTACGTCTTAATTAGTTAAACATATATTAATTACTTAAATTGCTACCGTCACACTACTGTGATCGTTATCCTTTTGGTCGCAAATCAGCCGCTAATATAACGACTCTTTTTTTCAGTCTCAAATCTCAATCACACAATTTTCTAGTAGTGACATGTTTCCAAAAAAAGGAAATAATATTATTACCAGTGAATAGTAACGTTGTATGGAGAGTTGTTAATCACATGAACAATAACGGAGTCACCCTCCTTAACCGTTAAAGCCGGCCCGGGAAGGGTTCCATTAACCGCCGAGATGACTTGATTTTGACATAACCGATTCGCTGTCAAATTCGCAACCTGTGAAGAATAACATTTTACTTTAGCTAACACGAATGATTAAAATAAAAGATACCAGAAGAGAAGATGTGGTTACACGAAATGTTGTCTCCACAGTATCACCAAACGCTGGCGAACAAGACAAAGCCAAGAATGCTAGCACCAATCCAACCGCGAACAATGAGCTTCGTACCATTGCAGGACAACAGTAAAACAATACTATACGTGCAAGAAGTTTTGAAAGATTTTTTAGATGTGTTGGTTGTATATGTGATCAGATGTCTATATATGTATGTACATAAACATATAGAGAGAAGGTAGTTGTGGCTGGTTAGAAGAACGTATCTGTATGCATATATATATTGATTGCTTGAATAACATGTGGGTTGAATTTTGAAGAGGTTTGAATTGGTATAACGACACTGTTTTTGAATAGATAACACCTAAACACCTTGACCATCTTGCATGCTTCCAGTTGTCAGCGTTAAGCTCTTAATAAACTAGTAGTAGTTGACAAGTTTTTCATAAACTTACCAAAAATGTTAAAATGGTGTTGAATAAAAGTACTTATTAAGCTGATATAGTTTTATTTATTCTGTACTTTTTAATCAACGTAATAGATTTTTATGTTTTTAACCTTTTTATTTAATCAACCCATTTTTTTATTTTTTTAAATCTTTTTAAGTTTTCTTTTTCAACCGACGAACTATAATTCATTTACAATTTTTAACCTACCCATTATAATATTTTTTTTCAATCAATTCATTTCAAATACAACTAATATAATCATCCTAAATAAAGTTTTAAAATTGAACTAAAGAAGATAAAAACCTAAGCACGTCTCAATCTCTAAGCAAACGATAATGAAGAGAAACTTAACGCTTGGTGTCAATTGAGCCCTACAATTAAAGTTTAATGTTTGTTTATTTTTTGGACGTTTCTTATTTCATTTTTAAATTTATCTCGGATAATTATTTTAATTTGTATTTGGCGTGTGTTAATTATGGTAGAAGGGGTGCTCAAACACATAGGGAATGGTAAACTCTTCACATAGTCAATCACCGCATGTTATATCAACTCCCCTCTTCACTCTTTATTTTGCACTCAATCACCAGAGATGCTCAAACACATAGGGAGTCTTCTTTTTTTAATATTTTTTATTTCTAAAAATTATGCTTTAAAAATAAAGGGGTATTGGATTTTAATAATCCCAAGTTTCACTAATTGGCCGGTAATAATCCCAACTTCAAATATTCCCTACAACAGTCCAAACTTGTAAGATTTTGGCCACCAATGATCCTTGTCTAACTGGGTTATAACCCAGTTAGTTTTCTGAAGTTTTGAGCGGCGGAGAAGGTCACTAGAGGTTGGAGATGACAAGCGGTGGTCTCCTTTGGTGGTTTCAGGGGTAAAGAAGGTCGTCGGAATAAGTTGCAGGTCACCGGAGTTGCGTAGATGGTGGAAATTTTAAACTTTTGAGTAGCGGAGAAGATTACAGGAGGTCGGAGATGATTGGTGGTGGTCTCGTTTGGTGGTTTCAGGGGTAAAACGGGTCGCCGGAATAAGTTGCAGGTCACCAGCCCAACAAGGTTATAACACAGTTAGACAAGGATCATTGGTGGCCAAAACCTTACAAGTTGGGACTGTTGTAGGCAATTTTTGAAGTTGTGATTATTACCAGCCAATTAGTGAAACTTGGGATTATTAAAATCCAATACCCCAAAAATAAATAAAACATATATTAAACAAAATAAAATAAAATTATATTATATTTAATTAAAAGAACACATTACATAAAATTAAAACTAGAAAATTAAAACATAAACCATAATAAAACTAAAAATTCAGAAAGTGCATGGCCAATTATATTTTATATTGCGATCTCTCGTTTCCGGCTAGAATAAACGGCAACATCTCGAGTGAAGCATGGTCGTGTGGCTGAGTAAACGTCTTCATATTCCGATCATACAAAAGTTGTTTCACCACCTCACGTTGTTCCGCCACTAATGCTATGGTGCCTTCCTCACGTTTCTTTTTTTATATTCGACAACTCTATCGCTCGTGCTTGTTTTGTTTCTTTCATAAGTGTGTATTGTGAGAGCTTCTCGGTCAAAGTCGTTTCGCTAACGGATGGTGTTGCGGCTTTCTTATCTTTCTTTCGTGGTCTTGTTGGTGGGGGGGGGGGGGTCTAGGTTTATGTCGGTTATACCACTAGTGAACTCAGTTCCCCGTGTACCCGGATTATAGTTACCTGAATCCGACGACTATCTTTTTTGGCCCGAACTACCACTATCTTCAACCAACAATGGTATCGGGACCCATTTGTCATGTTTATTAACAACCTCCCACACCTCAACATGATGAAAACCAATCGGATATTTTGATTGGTAATCTTTTAAAGCCCTTCTCATGACATCGATGTCGTCACACTCGCTACCACGAATACGACCCTACATATATAACAAATATAAAGTAAAATATAAAAACAAAAACAATGTTATAGAAAATATTTTATGAGTAAAATGCACGGATAGTCCCTGTGGTTTTGCAAAGTTTCAGCTATAGTCCCCAGATTTTGGAAATTACACTCATAGTCCCTGTGGTTTGACAGTTTGTTACGCTGATAGTCCCTGGAGTGGATGTGGGTTAGTTTTCTCAGTTAAGTCCATGTGAAATGACTATAATACCCTTAATATAAAATAAAATAAACAAATCAAGTATTTAAATATATAAAACATATATGTATGTATATACACACGCTTACTGAACAATATCCTTCTCTGCTACTCTAAAATTGGATTCATGAACCAAAGACTCCAACACCACCCACCACACACACACACCTGCAAATTCGGTTGGGAATCATCCTTCAACACCACCCACCACACACACACACCTGCAAATCCTATATCCTTCTCTGCTACTCTCATTCTTCATTTGAATATGCTGCATCAGAGATCTGCAAAAAAGACTCCAACACCACCCTCCACTTTTTCTTCATTCGACACCATTCTTAACACTCACTCACACACACTTTTGTGAGTAAAACAGAGATAGAAGCGAGAGAAAGAGAGAAGCGGAGATGGAGGGTGGCTTGCCGGCCGAAGAAAGAGGCACGGCAGAGCCACACCGATCTCCACCGAAGATTATCCAGTGATAATGGTAAGTTGGAGTTGAGTAAGCTGAGTTACAGATAATCTGTTTGTTGAAATCCTCAAAGACTTTTATTTGGTATTGGACTAATTTCGTTCGCAAATCTGTTTGCATAGACTCAAAGTCTTGTTTTTCATAGATCTAGTTGAGTTAAATAGATCATAATGATAAGATTCTGTGTTAGATTTATCGTTTCAGTTTGGTGATTAGCTTATTTGGTTGATTAAGCTGAGTTGCACATAAGGTGTTTGTTGAAATTCCTAACCGGAAATTTGAAGAAGATGAGGTTTTGGGGTTTTGACTAAATTGATTGCTACTCTCCTTTATCGTTTCAGTTTGGGGTTTTGACTAAATTGATTGCTGGAAATTGAAGAAGATGAGTTTGGGAATGGCGGAGGATGATTCCCAACCGGAAATTTATCTCCCAGCTGATTAGTTTGGGTGGTAGTTGGTGGTTAATGGTGGGGGAAACAGAGAGAAATGTGGGGGTGGATGGGGTTGGGATAGGGTTGTTTTGTTTGTATAGAATGGAGAAGATGAAGGGTAATTTTGTAATTTCACATGGACTTAACTGAGAAAACTAACCCACATCCACTCCAGGGACTATCAGCGTAACAAACTGTCAAACCACAGGGACTATGAGTGTAATTTCCAAAATCTGGGGACTATAGCTGAAACTTTGCAAAACCACAGGGACTATCCGTGCATTTTACTCATATTTTATAAAGTAAACAAAAAAATTATACCGCTTGATGCCAAAGGCCGTTGAAGTATTTTATCTTCTTCAACATATGGAGCCATTTTGAACGTACTTGATGAACAGTTCGTATACTTCCGCCGACCGTTGCGTTGTAATGCTCGAGAACTTTTCACCAAAAATTGTCTGATTTTTGTTGGTTCCCTTTTTGCTTATTTAAAGAACAATGAACCCATGCCTTGGCTAAGGCCTCTTCTTGTTTTTTCGTCCAATATTAACGCTTCGCCTTTCCTCCCTTTTCTTTCGGCTCACTTGCTTCACCAACATCTTCGTCTTCGTCTTCCACCTCTACATCTTCGTCTTCCACCTCTACATCTTCGTCTTCCACCTCTACATCTTCGTGTTTGCAAATTTCTTCATCCAAATGTTGTGTTTCGGGAACAACCTCTACATCTTCGTCTTCATTATCATCGTAGATCGGAAGTGAGCGCTCGGCATTCTTTATTGGTGATTGAATTGGTGGGCTCCTAAATGCAAATGCGTCGAATGAGTTTTCGCTTCCATGGAGTATTCGTAATGGGTTCAACCATTGTTGGACCGTGTGGGTGTGAAAATAATTGTGGCGGAAAATTTGATTAGGGTTGGGTGTTGTAAAAAGTCGGTTGTGAAGCTTGGGGGTAAAAATATAGAGGTTGAGAGTTTGTTGAATATCCGTATGGAGTTTGAAACGGTGCACTCGAACAGCTAGAACCACCTCGCCTCATTTGCGACACGCGTCCCCTTGGATTTGAACCCGATCCTCGGCTAGCGGAACCTTTTTTCCTGGCTTCACCTTTGTTTTGTTTATCCACGGTGTGTAGAAATTTGAGAGTGGTGTGAGAAGATTGAAATGTGGGGGTTTTATAAAAGAAAATAAATATTTATTTTTTTAATTGTGCAACGGTACATTCCAACGTTCATTTTTTTACAACGGTTATAATTTTCTCCTCGGTGATTAGTCACTATTCATGCACTTCACGGCACACCAAAACGGAGCCGACGGCGGTAAGCCGCTCGGCAAAAACCCTTCACCGCCTCACTCCTTGCTCAGCGCCCCTACAAATTAAGAACCATCTTATATATATGTGCCACACGATCTATGAGATTTAGAAAATGTGCAATTAAGATTAAAAGAATTTTAACACCACATAGCCAAATTTAACTTTTCTCCCAACCGTTTGTGTTAAAAGAATCAATTAGAAAATTTGGATTCAGATCGAACAAGCGAGAACAAATTTTGAATAAAAACAAATGACAACAAAATTACTTGAAACGAATGAGAACATAATAAAAAGGGGTGTTTCATATCAATAGATCAAACAATAAACTACAATCTAGGTCGACCGAGAACAAAAAAAAAAAAAAAAAAAAAAAAAACAACACAGTTTCAAATGATCGAAATTTCAAACAAATGAACGTGAAACATGTAGAGAACACTGAAATATATTAAAAGTGAATAACAATAAATAAAAATACAAAAATGTCAAAGTATGATTCGAGAAGTTATGGGTTCACCAGTATATATATGTTTGTAGTAGAGCATACCCATGTTTTAAATTTTTTAAAATCCAAATTAATGACTATCTAAAAATAGACAAGTATGACTTAATTGTAAGTAATTATTTTTTCCCATAAATAATTAAACTGAATAACCTAAACAAAACCCTTATGAAACTTGGGTGACTTTTTTTCACAGTTGCATGATATATTTTCCTTTGTGTAATTATATGCACTACAAGAAAAGAAAATGAGGCAATAGAGGCGACGGATGTCGCCACTAATAATCCAGATCATCGTTGTTATTAGTAATAGCGGCGACATATCGTCGCTATTGTAACGCCGCTACTGATCGGACGTTATTAACCACATGTCGCTGCTGTTGGTCCTTGTCGCCGCTATTGGTGGTTGACCTTTAGCAGCGACACTTCGTCGCTAATAAGACGTTGCTATTGGTCCTTGTCGCCGCTATTGGTGGTTGACCGGAAAATTTGCAGCAAAGTTCGTCAGAGATTACACAACACATTTACAACTAATAAATTGTTTACTGGAAACTCAAACCAAGGATTCTCACGGAGATTACACAACACATTTCCAACTAATAATTTGAAGATTACGTAACTTTCATTCATATCTCATAACTAATAATTTGAAGATTACCTAAAGTTACACTATACATTTTCTAAATAATAAAACAAAACTGGCCGGAGCTTTAGATTCTTGACGTTATGGTGCTTGACGGAGCTTGTCATCGACATATGTACAATGGTGGTTGACGGTGGTGGTGGTGCAGCTTGACAGTGGTTGCGGTCCAGTGGTGGTGGCGGTGACGGTGGTGGTAGCTTCATGGTGATGGTGGAGGTTGTTGTTGGTGTAGTTGAAGGTTGGATAAGATGAGTGTATGTTGAAGAAAGTGGGTTTAAGATGAAGATTGTGTTTGTTTGAGGGAGGAAAAGCAGGAAAGATCCCACGTCGTTGGATCATCATCTCATCAAGGGCCAATATCAACCTTTTTTCAGGTTCACACGGATCGACTATTAGCAGCGACACCAATAGCGACGACACTGGGCTATAGCAGCGACATGTAATGATGTGATGTCTCTGTACTCCATGATTTAGGTCCAGCTGCATTTTAGGGTTTTAGAGGCGACAATATGTCGCCGCTATTGGTGCTACTGTCACCATTATTGCCGTTAACATACCCCAGCCGTTGGATCAAGATAAGGAATGAGTGGCTGGGGTTAGTTGTGGGAAACCGTGTTCCGGATCAACCAATAGCGGCGACGTTTTGCCTGTCGCTGCCATAGGTGGCGCCGATATTGCCTCCTTTTCTTGTAGTGATGGGCATATATGAACCATCATCAAAGTATACGTGTGTTTGCTCATGATTACACTATTTGTGAATAGTATGTATTACGTATTCTTTGATTAAAAAATATAGAGTAAATGTTGCATTTTACGTTTTTTAAGTTTCAAAAAAATTTCAGACGTTGTCTTTTAACTAACGAAATTACAACGGATGTTCTTTATGTTTTAACTTCTTTATAGCAGATGTTCTTTATGTTTTAATTTCTTTGCCGTGGATGTTGTTATTATTTTTTTTAATTCTTTTTAGAGAGAAATGACAACGCTTGTAAAGAAATTAAAACATAAAGGACATGCACTATGTCTGAAATTTTATTGAAACTTAAAGTACGTAAATTGTAATTTACCCATATATATATATATATATAGGGAGAAGATCATGCGAGAACCACCTCTTATTGCGAGAACCGCGAGAACCAATGTGAACACACCAAAAATGCCTAAAAATAGATAAAAATCACACAAAATTTTTTTTTTGATTTTTTTAATATTTTTTAGGTTAAAATCGCTACTTTTCGAACCAAAAAAAAAAAAAAAAATTTAATTTTTTTTTTGGCTTCGAAAAGTAGCGATTTTAACCTAAAAAATATTAAAAAAATCAAAAAAAAAATTTTTGGATTTTTTTTTTAGATTTTTTTAGGTTTTTTGGGGGTTTAGTTTTTAGCATTTTAGCTTGGGGGGGGTGGGGGGGGGTGGGGTTAGGTTTTTTTTTTTTTGGGGGGGGGGGGGGGTGGGGTTAGGTTTTTTTTAGCTTGGGGGGGGTTAGGTTTTTTTTTGGGGGGGGGGGGGGGTGGGGGGTTTAGGTTTTTGGGTGGGGGGTGGGGGTTAGGTTTTTTTAGGTTTTTTTAGCTATTTTAGGTTGTGTTCACATTGGTTCTCAAGGTTCTCACAATAAGGGTGGTTCTCGCATGAGCCCCTCCCTATATATATATATATATATATATATATATATATATATATATATATTATATATATATATATAACACCTATAAACAAAATTAGAACAGAAAGGACATGCGCTGTAATTTCGTTAGTTAAAAGATAACGTCTGAAATTTTGCTTAAATTTAAAGGACGTAAAATGCAATTTACCTATATATATATATATAGGGTCGGGATTTAGAGAAAACGATAGAAAGTGTGAGAACGGTGAGAACGCTTAACGATCGTCCGATCAAAACAATCTAAGGACTAGATTGGCGCGATGGTGTTTTCGTAAATAACATCAATTTTATTACGTGGACGCGCTTCATTAAGGGTAAAAGGGTCTTTTGACTACTCCACATAAAACGCCAAATCATGAAATAAAACGCCAAAAACAAAAATCACAGACCATTCTAAGTAAAACGCCATTAAATATAAAACGCCAAACTTAATTATAGTAAAATCCTGCCTTAAAAAACCGCCAAAAAAATCCTATATATACAACATCTCAGACCTTCAGTTAAAAACACACACAAAAACCCAAACGCCATATTTCATATAACTCATTCGCCTTAGAAACGCCAAAAAAACCCAAACATCAATTATCTTCAACCCCAAAAACGTTTTTTTGAAATTTAGTTTGGCTGTGAGTAAGATTTCGCTCAATGATATAGACAAAATCCTAAAGTGATGATATAGTCCATTTCATTGAGTAAAATCTCATTGATTTATCCTAAACTTCCATCAAATTTATAACGCCAAAACATACAAAAACATTATTGAGGTTTGTTGTCAATAAAGTTTAGCTTTATGGGGTGGACAACATTTTCAGTTACCTTTCTTAACCGAGTATTAACAATGTTGTCCATCTCATACAGCAAAACATTATTGATTTTAGCATGATCAAAATTTGAGGTTTATGGTGATCTTATTTCGTGGCGTTCTTTTTATCGGTAAAACGCCAAAAAAGTTAAAAAAATCAAACATCGTTTGTCACACCCCGACCACATATAACATACAAAACGTGGCGGAAAACGTCGGGGAGTGTTGTAACAGAATTAATTGTTTCAAATCCATGGCAATTGAAGTTTCGTTTTATTGATTAAAAGTGTTACAATGTCTTAACAAACAAAGAAATACAACATAATTAACTAGTCTTGCATCTTTTATTGTCACTAAAGCCCAAGTCTGCCTATGTGTATCTTGATCATCTTATGCAACAGCTCCTGAAAAACACATGTGAAAATAGGTACGTCAGCATAAAAATGCCTGTGAGATACATAGGTTTTGTGAAAATAGGTTTCATGACTTATGTTTGAGAAAATGTTTAGTCATGAACCTTGTAATTTGCTTTGTTTTGTAAATCATTTGAAAAACGATAAGATCAGATGATATGTATAAATAAGAGAATAATGTATGGTTAAATGAATAACCATTGTAAACTGAGTTTGTATAAGGTAAGTTGCTTGTAAAACAATGTATTGTGAAAAGTATGTTATTTGTATAAAATGTTATATGTATCAAACTGAAATGATTCAAATAACGCAACGATATGTAATACCATACAAACACTTATATATAGGAAGTACCAGCGGCGTATCCACCATGCTTGTATCATATTACACACGCCTCGTTACTTAATCACTTACTCAAACCAAACCAAACAATGTAAGATGTCTATGTTTAAACCAACTTCCAAATGTATTGCAATAATATGTTAAAATGTTTATGTCAAGATGTAAATCATATAATGTATAACCAATGTCAAAAGTGTTTATGTGTCAAATGTAAACCAGGTAATGTGTAACCAAAATGATATGTATGGCTAGTGAAATGCATCAACTAAACCATATGCACAAGAACATAGTATTGAAGTAAAACTTGGTTTAAATCAAAGTTATGTCCTGTGGAAATGCATGATCAATGTAAATCATGTAATATTCATCCAAAATGTAAGCATGTGAAAACGATGCACTAAGTATGTAATCAAATGAACATACGTAGCGTGAAATGTAATGTAAAACGATGTACTAAGTAATGCACACAATGGGCACACCTAGCATGAAATGTAATGTAAAACGATGTACTAAGTAATGCACACAATGGGCACACCTAGCATGAAATGTAATGAAATCATGTACTATAATGTACTAACGAACATAGCAGGTATATGATGTGAAAAACAGGAAAGCACGAAAGTAACAAGTAGGCAGATGTGTTCCACCCCAAAACGTTTGGAAAACAGTAAAAGAGGGGTCTATGTACTCACTTGAGATTGCTCAGAAGTCCTAAGATAACCACCAAGCAATGCTAGCGATCTCGGAATATCAAACGGCACCTAATATAGGTAACTACATTAATAAACCGGACCTAAATCGGAAGATCGGATAGAATGAGGGTTCGTAAACCAAATGAGTATGGGAACTCATGTAGTATGGTTTAACAAAGCCTACATACTAAATGAAACCTAACCTAAGTGCTTGTGACCCATTACGACCCGTTTAGGTAGCTTATGCTACTTTAACGCGTCGTTCGCGTGAAACGCGTTCGGACCGCCTAACTAGTCCTATGACAAGTAATATATGCCTTAACATGTCTAATATGGTTGTCAAATCAGTTTAGATGTCAAAAGTTATGTTACATATGTTTAAAATGAATTTTGGCATCAAAAGGGCATTTTGGTAATTTACCTAAGGCATATAAACTACCTATCAAACAACTACTTAAGCGAAGCGACCATAAGGTATAACCTCATAAGGTTATTCCCTATATACTATGGTCACCTAATGTGCTTGGTCGGATCCTAATGATCGACCAAACGGGTCGGGTTCGAAAGTATAAGCGATTGTTTAGATCGCTTACCTTACGACCCTAAATAAGCACTAACTAAAAGTGACGAGCTAAGCATGCTAAAACATGCTTAACTAAGTTTAGAAAACAGGTTTGGTATCAAAACAAACGGTTTTGATACCTAAGAGTAGTTTGGTTACAAAATACGCAAGAATACGTATTCTGACCGAAACTACGGCTCGTCACTGAGCCTAGATAACGTGGTAATCAGTAGGTATAGTCACTAGGGACTATAACCATCGTGATCACGCTCACGTTATGAAGTTCAAACGAACTTCGCATCGACCATAAACTGGTCAATGCAGAAAGTCAAACAAAGTTCGACTTTCGGACTCGAAAAGCAATAAAAGAACGAAGGAACACTTACGAAGGGTCCCCGAATGCTAATCTTGATCAAAATAGCTCAGGTATGAAACAAAGGTTTCAACTTAGAGCACAAATGATCAGATTCTTGTGAGAAATGAAGTGAAATGTGATGGGTATTTATAGATTTCGGTCCACCGTTAGGATCGTTCCTTGGAGAAGAGGGAATGATCACATCTCTACACTTGTTGTAATGTTGTGGTTACTGATTTTGGACACCATAAGAGTTTAACATGTGGCACTTGACCTTTGGGGGATGCTATGGGATGTTAATCTTGTGTTTAAATGACCTTTCCTGATCAGAAGGGGCCTAGCGTGACGCTAGGGGGGGCTAGGCGTCGCGCTAGGGGTCCCCTGATCAGCAAACAATTTCAAATGTCCACCTTTCAGTCCCCGTTGCGTATTAAGGCCATTTCCGACGTGTTTAAGGTTCGTTAAATCATTTTCAAGGCTCCATAAGGATGCCTAAACATTGTGGGCATGAAACATGTTCAAAAATATGCCGGATTTCAGTTCGTTTGGTCGTACGAACACGATGTTCGGTTAATTACGACGGAATGCGCATAAGAGCGAAAAACGATCTAAATGACGCAACGAACGGATTTTTCTCATGCCAAACACTAAAATAAAATATTATAGTGCTTACATAAATTTTTGGATGTCCGGATGTATTCAGAACGTAAGTTATGCGCGAAAATGCAAACTTATGCACTTTTTGACGCTTTTAGTCCCTCAATGACACAAAAGTTTATTTTAGCACACCGAACCCCTAAAAGCCTATTTCTAAGCTATGTAAAGGATATTTAAGGTGTGTTTAACTTATGGTCATGTTCCGGAATGTCTGTTACAGTTCAAATTGGCATACTTTCGCAGTTTGTCAACTTTAGTCCCTGTAAGCGATTTAACTTGATTTTGCCATACCAAAGCCTTCAAAACTTATTTCTAAGTTAAGTAAAGGTTATTTAAGGTATGTTAATCCTATTTCACTATTCCGGAGTGTTCGTTACATTAAACTGGTTATATTTACGCATCAGTGCGTATATAACCTTCCAGAAAGTGATATAGAGTTTGAAATCGAACAAGAATTGATATGTATAAACGATACACATATTTTTACAAATCCCAAGTATGAAATACAATATTTCATTGGTTTGGCATTTGTTTGATGGTCGCAGTGACACAGGTGTCACATCGTTGATTGTAAAAATTCAAGATTGTTGGCTGAATGATATAAACTCAATAACATTTTGCTACATGAGATGGACAAATATTCAAGAAAAAGATGCTGATGTCAGACTGTGTGCTTCCAAACTGCAACACAAAAAACTACTTGAAAAACAAAAAAACAAAATGAATCATACGAAAGTCGAACCAGCCAGTTAACATGATTCATAAAAAAGAAAGAAAGAGACTGGAGACAGAGAATATTTGGAAGATCAATTGTTTATGTATTCTTTTTTATCCGTTTCAGTTAATTGTTATATAATAAAAACGTCATATACAATAAAAACGCCAAAACAGCCAAAATGCTTGTTTAAAACGATATCATCCAGTTAAACGCCATCAAAAAAACTGCCAAACTATAATAAAATTACTTTGAAAAATTATTATAAAAAACCCAAATAAAAAAATAAAAATAAGAAAAAAAATAAAAAGCAAACTTGAAAATTTAACTAGAAACAGTAAATACAAAATCATTAAAAACTGAAGAATCTAAAACGCCAAACTTGAAAAATGGGACGTGTTACAGACATCAGAGATAAAGCTTATAAAAACATTAATTACAAAACAGTAACTGAAAAGACAAAATACTTTATTATAATAATGCACCGCCTAATTTAGGCGCAAAAAAGACATCCTATAAAATGATACATCTCAGCAACTTCCATTTGATCAAATAAAAAAAACAAACGCCAAATACTACTAAATACCACCAATTGTAAAACGCCAACAAATAAACTGAATGAATTGTTATCAGGGGGAGTACCTCAGAAAGATTTTGCTACATGAGATAGACAAAATTTCAGGAAAAAGATATTGATGCCAGTCATATGGCATTTTGTATTTTTTGTTCTTGAAGAAGGTTTGGATGAGGAGTAGAGTTCAATGACACTGAAGAGTGGGTTCACTATAAAGATGAAGATCCAGATAAAGAAAAAGCGAAAAACCCACTCACACGACATAGATATGTAACGCCTCGTCTCTTCGTATTTCTATTTTAAAAATGTTTGTATTCGTATTCTAATTTTAGAAACCTTACATTCGTATTTTAATTTCAATCTCACAATTCGAGGCGTTAATCATAATAAAATTCATATTTTATACATATTTTTATTCACACAACCGATCATTTATAAATACGTATTTATACGTAAACCGACACTATTCATACGTACAAATACTTATACGTACATCCTCAATACTTGAATTATACTTTTATACTTTTTATATACTCAATTACATAATATATACTTAAGAAATACCAAGAAATATACCAATCACCTTTTCCACCTCTTTTCTTCTCCAATCACCTTTTCCACCACCTTCAATCATCTTTCCACCTCATCAATCCTCTTCCACTTTTTTAACCAATCATATTTCACCCTTTTCCACCTTCTCTACCTATAAATACCAACATCCTTCTACCATTTTCTTCACACCATTCTTCTCTCTATCTCTCTAATTCTCTCAATCTTCTCTTAATCAAGAATTCTAAGAATTCTAAAAGAACACGAAGTGTTCCAACCATTCTTCTCTCAATCTTCTCTTAATCAAGAATTCTAAAAGAACACGAAGTGTTCTAAGAAAGCTTTGAACCTCCAACTCTTCACGGGATTACCAAAGGAACAACTTTGAGAAACTGTGAGTATACATGATCCCATTTTTATTTTAAACACTTTTGGGTGCAACTTGTATTCATATTCAAATTCACAAACACGTTAAACTTTATTTATTCACACTCTATCCAAATTACACATGAAATGTTTGATTCTTGTTATACATGTGATGCTAATGTAAACACTTCATGACTATATGCTCATTAACTTCGATCAAGCCTACCTTAACAATTATGGTACTATGCATATGCCATAGGTTGTAACGCCCCGCCCGCTATTCTTTTGGGTATTGTTAAGTTTATTCTATTTTTACCTCCCGCTAAACTCTTGGGATAGGCTATGTTAATTGCGTTGGAAACTTTGGTTTGAGCCTGTAGAGTAACATCGTTTCGAGCATATACTGTTAACTAGTAATCATTTTATTCATGTTGGATATGAGCACGTTAAACTATTTTATTCTACTACGCTATGTATCAAACTTGTATACTCGTCAACATTTTTTTGTTGATTTTATTTTAATACATGTTGCAGGTTGATAGTAAAGATGGTGAAGGAATCAAGTTAGGATGGACTAGATACTCATTTTAATAATAAACCATGTTTGTTGCAATCTGTCTTTACTTGAAACAATGTATTTGAATTTAGTCATTTATGAAATTTGATTAAATCTATATTGTCACAAATAGTGTTATGATGCTTTTGAGCGATTTGTTCGTCTCATCCCGATGTTTCCGCCATCGGTTGGGGTGTGACAAGATTTATGTCCCCAAACATCCACACAAAAAGACAGTTCAACAGACGAGCAGGCAAAAAAAATCAAACCCATGGGTTTGTTAAGTTTTACATAAAACGTCATATATTTGATGACAGTTCTTGTACTATTAAAGAAGAGAGAGACTAATGATACTGGAGATTGGGAAAAGAGATCCGGTTAGGATTTTTAATTTATTTCTTTCCCTTGTATTTTTTTTCCTGTGGTTGAAATACAATTTAACAATAGTAAAACGCCAAGATACCACAAACGCCAAAATGTTTATAAAAAATAATAGATCAATAGGCCAACTTGTTTAAACGCATTGGAAAACGCCATTCAAATAGATTTCCTGCCCCCTGGGTTCCATTGGCATACGATGTGAATAACGCCATAAACGCCAAAATGTTGATACAATGGAACCATTAAAACGTCATTAATTATTGAATCTGGTTAACGCCAAAAATCTCAAAAACCAAAAATTAAAACAACATTGGGAAAAAGCGGAAGAGGAAAAGCAGAAGATGAAATGACAAAAAAGCTCATCCGCCCTTTTCTAAGCGGCGTGACACGTGTTGGGCCAGGAAGCGTTCTCACCGTTCTCACACTTTTGAGCGTTTTCTCCCGATTTTGTTTCTATATATATATATAGGGGGCCGCTAGAATGAGAACCACCTCCAGTTGTAAAAACCGCGAGAACCACTTTCTGGCCATTAGATCAAGTAGATGGATGGATGAGATTGAAAGTATTAAAAAATAATATTAAGTATTTTTTGTCTTATTATGTTTTTAATATTTTATTCTTTAAGGGTATACAAGTAAATTTGTCTTTTTTGTCTTTTTATATATATTAATTTTAAATTACTTTTTTTGTCATATTCATTAAATATGTTTTTTACTTAATTGTTTTTTATTTTATAAACAGATTTTTTTGTAAAACAAATTTTTTGAAATCAAATTTTTAGTATATTTTTTTTAAAGATTTGTTTAAAAAAAACGTTTTGAAGATCCGTTTTTTTTATGCCCCGGTTTTTTACGTTAACGTTTTTTTAACATTTTACGCGCCAATTTTTACGTTAACGTTATTTTACGTTTTACGCCCCGATTTTTACGTTTTACGCCCCGGTTTTTTACGTTTTACGCGTCGGTTTTTTACGTTTTACGCGTCGGTTTTTTACGTTTTACGCCCCGGTTTTTTACGTTAACGTTTTTTTCCGTTTTGCGTTTTACGTAAAACATTTTCCGATTTACGTTTAACGTTTTACGTTTTTACGTCCGGCCTTTTCACGCCTCGTTTTTTGACGCGCCGTTTTTACGCCTGGATTTTTCACGCGTCGTTTTTTCAACGCGTCGTTTTTTACGCCCCGTTTAGCCCCGTTTTTTTCGCGCCGTTTTAACGGTCCGTATATTACGGCCTTTTTTTTTCAAATAAAAATTTACGGTTTACGGGATAAAAATTTTTAGCTCAATTTTTTACGTTTTACCTTTTTTACGTTTTAAACTTTTTTAAAATTTTTACGTTTTTACGTTAAACTTTTTAAGGTTTACGTTTTACGTTAAAATTTTCACGTTTTACGTTAAACTTTTTACGTTTTACGTTTTACGTAAAAGTTTACGTTAAACTTTTTACGTTTTTACGCTAAAAAAATTTACGTTTTTACGCTAAAAAATTTACGTTTTACGTTAAAAAGTTTACGGTTTACGTTAAAAAGCTTACGGTTTAATTTTTTTTACAAAAACTTTTTTACGCAAAACCGAACGCACCCAGAAATCGCAAACTCGGGAGGTGTCTCAGATATATTGTTATCATCATCGACTAGGGGGGAAAAATAAAAAACCAACATCAAAACAAAGTGTATCTAAAAAAACGGGGTTTGGCTCAGATTATCCGATAACCCAAAGGCTGCAAAAGTGGGGTTGGAGGTTCCAAAAACCTACCCTCCGCCGTCCTTGCCGCGCCATCGTCATCAAAATCTACGTTTTTTTTTTCATCATCGCCACCCCAATCGATCACCAACATATCAATACCAACATATCTAAAACAACAGATCAATACCAACATATCTAAACCAACATATCAATACCAACATATCAAACCCACAATCCACTGTTAAAAATCACCAGGAAATCAAGAAACATAGTTCACCGATCAAACAAAAATCACCAGAAAATCAAAAATCATTGATCAAAAATCAACAAGAACAAACCCACAAAGTTCATCAGACAAAAATCTAGAAAACCCATCAAACAAAAATGAAACCCCATCAAACAAAATAAAGAAACCCCCATAAAAAACCACCACTGGTGGCCGCCGGTGACGAACAGTTGCAGGTGGTGTTCGTCGTCGATGTGATGTGGAGAAGATGAAGATGGAGTGGAGTTGCAGGTTGGTCGGAGACGGTGCCGGAGAAGATATCGGCAGAGGGAAGGAGGTTGTTAGAAAGTGGAGTTGCAGGTAGGTGTAATATGCGATGAAGGAGACGGTGCCGGAGAAGATATCGTCTGGGAAGGAAGAAGGATTGGGTTTTTAAAAGTAAATTGATTTTTTTGAATTGGGTTTTCTAATGTGCAGTGAGATTTTTAAAACAAAAAGATGAAGAGGAGAGAGGAGAGATGAATATTAAATGAAGAGAGAGGGAAGATATGACACTTGGGGGTAAAAGACCAAAATACCCTTTCTGTTGGCATAATCTGATTGGCTTAGAGTGGTTCCCGCGGTTCTTACAACTGGAGGTGGTTCTTATTTTAGCGGCCCCATATATATATATATATATATATATATATATAGGGAGAAGATCATGCGAGAACCACCCTTATTGCGAAAACCGCGAGAACCAATGTGAACACAACCTAAAATAGCTAAAAAAAACCTAACCCCCACCCCCCCTCCCCCCCAAAAAAAAACCTAACCCCCCCATGCTAAATGCTAAAAACTAAAACTCCCAAAAAACCTAACCCCCCCCCCCCCCCCCCCCCCCCCCCACAAGCTAAAATGCTAAAAACTAAACCCCCAAAAAACCTAAAAAAATCTAAAAAAAAATCTAAATTTTTTTTTTAATATTTTTTATGCTCAAATTGCTACTTTTAGTGGCCAATTTTTTTTTTAAAATTAAAATTATTTTTTTGCTTCGAAAAGTAGCGATTTTTATATAAAAAGTATAAAAAAAATTTTGTGTGATTTTTTAGCTATTTTTAGGCATTTTTGATTGTGTTCACATTGGTTCTCGCGGTTCTCGCAATAAGAGGTGGTTCTCGCATGATCTTCTCCCTATATATATATATATATATAGTTAGTAATGTTATAATCTTGAGATCTTTGGATTTAGTTTTTATAAGACTTAGTTTTGCTATTCAAAAATTGGAAGAGGCGCAGCTTGTTGGCCGTTTACCATCTATCTCGATATAAATTCATAATTGTTTTCCAATAAAAGTTAACATGATTGAATAGTGATTTCTAAATACTAATTATCTTCTTAATGCTAATTTAGTTTTGTTGTATTTTTTTAATGGATTTAACATATGTAATTTAATTATTAACTTTCAACAAAGAGCTAAGTTCATATACAAATAGAAAACGAATACATGTAATTGCAAAAGTCAAAATACCAAAAAGCTTAGAAAAAAAAAAGGCTGAAGGGTTTGCTTAAGACTAGAGAAAACCCTTACAACTTACAAGTAATATCACATGATGCAAACCTTAGGTGTCAACCAAATCAGAAGGCCGTCATAAACTCATATGTATTGTGTGTCAAACCAGTATCTTACAAACAAATATCTATTCCGTATGAAAACACGTATAAAATCAAACGAATAATCATTAATTTAAATATGAGATGTGAGATACGAGTTTTAGATTTAGTGTAGTTAATATTATCGGTAATATTAGCTCTACGCGTCTTCTTTTATAACCTTTTAGTTTTCACACCTAAATATCAGATACGTTAGGGTGTAGGGAGTGGTTAGACACTTGAAAGTGGTAAACTTCAAAATCAACCAATGAGAGTGTGCCACGTCATTTAGTCATAAGTGTTTAAACTATGTTGAAAAGTGTTGGCAATGGTTAGACACTTGGTAAAGTGGTAAACTTTTTATAAAAAAAAAAGGAAAAAGGTTTGATTGGTTGAGATGGCATGGACCCCACCCTATATACCTCCTCTCTCTTCTCCCCGCGTCGGTAAGCCACCACCGATCGGGAAAGAACACCGCACGGCAAAGTTCAAGGCGGTGGTGGTTGCCGCTCGGTAAAGGTGATTACCGCTTTGTTTGCCGACCCACTCCCAATACCCTTAGTTGTATGAATGATGGTTAAGAATTTGGAGTATTCATTTATTAATTCAACTAGTTTTTTTTTTTTTTATATCGCGCGTTGCAGCGAAACCGAACAAATGATAATGCAAAACAGACGTGATTTGAAAATAAAACATGTTGTTTAAAAAATCAAACCATTATAACGATTTAGTTTATTATCGTACCGTTTTATGATACCAAATAAATACTTTATTTTGAGCACAACTTCGTTTTTAACAAAAATTATAACGGAATGTCAGGGAAAGAAATTAAGCACAACTACGTACTTAATTTTTTAGAAAAAAGTTATAAACGTAAATTATTAAAGAAGTATCAAATTAATGGATAAATTAATATATGTTCAAATAAAAAGGAAAAAAATATTAAAAAAGATACAGGAAATATATGTTTCAAGAAAAGTAAAATACGTCATTTAAAGTAAATATAATAATAAATTATTATAATATATTAAATAATTAAATAATTAAAAAATATATGTTATTACAAAAATAAAGTTACTATTCATCAGTCCTCGTTAACAATATATATACATATATATATATATATAATAGTTGATATTTAATTGGACCAAAATCTTTGATTCAAGTATATACAAAAGAAAAAATTGCATCGTTAATACTTGTGGTTTCTGTCAAATTTAAATGTCAGGTATACTAGTATTTTGTTACAAAATCAGGTATTAACGTTTCATTTATCACAATGTTGAGTATGAAGGTTAAACATTGTTAACTTTTTTTGTTCAGTCTTACTAATATGACTAAAATGCCCTTTAATAACTAGAGAGTCTATTTTTTGAATTAATTATATTTGACTAAAATAATTTAAAGTAATGTTTTCTGTTTTATTTATGTTTTTTATAAAATTAAATGGATTTTGAAGTTTTTTTATTTATAAAATTTGAGTTTATATATAATAACATGCTAGTAAAATAAACTTTTTAACTTAATCTAAGTAATAAACCAAGTTAAGATTTATTAAAATAACTAAAACAAATTTATGATCTAGGAATATAACAGTTTTGTAAGTTGAAATAAATATGAGGCTTTTGTTTTGTATGATAAAAACAAATAAATAGCATGTAATATATGTACCAGTCTGCGATGTTATGCACAAGAATTGCATCATCAAATTCTTGTATGCCAATGCGGCTCCTATCAGTTTTAGAGACGAAATTGGCTTTGAAATTGTGTGGGAATGGGGTCACATTGGGTCAAGAGGCGTATATTTATACTCGAATTGAAGATATAATGGATTGAGAGGATGATGGGAATTTAGGAGGTAAATGGGTTAGTAGATAAGCATAATTTGCAATTTATACGTGACACAAGCGAGTTGTTAGTTTTGATTACGATGGAGATAAAAATTAACGAAAAGAAAAAAAACAAGTTAAACGGACAATTTTTACGGATCCGATATGGCCGGAATCTGGCGACTTTACCGGAGAAGACCCCCTGAAAGGCGGGCTTTCTGTTTGGTTCATTTAAAAAGTTTAGTTATTTAACACATATAGTCCCTGCGTTTTCTAAGCTTTACAAAATGACTAAAATTTTAATTATTAAATGACATTTTAGTCATTTTAGTAAGACTTAACAAAAAAGTTAACAAGGTTTGGCCTTATTACTCAACATTGTTACAAAGTTTGACCTTAGTACTCAATATTGTGACAAATTAGAACGTTAATACCTGATATTGCAACAGAAACTATTACTACATGACATTGAAATTTGGCAGAAACCATAAGGACCAACGGTGTAATTTTTTCTATACAAAAGGACTAAGGGTTGCGGTCAATTTCAAAAACAAAGTTTTTAAACATTTAGATTTAGAAAACAGAGGTTTTGAATTCAGGTTTCACACACGACACAACAAGAATTAAAAGAAATTAGCTGTCAAAAAAATTATATATAACAAAAGGATTGAAAGGAAAACAAAAAGGGAATAACCAACATTATTAACTTTTAAAACTACTTCATCTTGATTTTGTAACATAACTTTTGAATAAGTTAATATTTAAAAAATATACACAACATAAACAAACATTTTATTATCTTTAATTTAACTAAGACATTTTTATAGTTTCTTCTTAATAATTATCTTTTAACATGGTACGTGAATACATACCATGGCGTGATTACGTAATATGATTTATAGTAAAAACAATTATAACGTCACGTGATTATTTAGGCGGTTTTACATAATGACGTACACCAAATTCCATATTATGTATGGATTATTATGTTCCTAACTAGCCTAAAGTATATGCATCACATTTTCTTCGAACGACGTACAATTACAATGTCGCTAATCGGGTTAGTAATTAATATGTTAGTATCAGCAAGTTAGTATTAAAATCCTCTCTTGCCTGAATTTGAACCTAGGACCTCTAAGATAAACAAAGCTTCCCATCCTCCCCTTAACCACTAGGCCAAGAGATCATTGGTATATGCATCACAATCTGATGGCTTCTTACACGTCATACATTTTTTCGTTTTCCCTTTGTATAGGATTTTCCTATATGTATACATATACTTGGTTAATTTAGAATTATCTTATAGATGAGACTATCATTATCAAATAATAGAATATCATTATCACATATCAGAGTTTATCATATATTATTCTTAACGAAGAGTTTGTTTACATTATTGTATTACCTCTATAAGAGTTTATCTTGTAGTGGACACCGACTTTAAAGAAATTAGAACATAAATGACATTCGTTGTAATTCCGTTAATAAAATGACAACATTTGAAATTTTGTTGAAACTTAAAGAACGTAAAATGCAATTTACTTTATAAAATACATTAAGAATTATCTCAATAAGACGAAATACTCATCAGTATTGTATTTTGTTTTCTCTACTGTATATATGAATTCGTTGAGTTAACATTTTATATAACTTACGTTATTCTTCTCATAAAAGGTAATTCCTCTTAATCATTACCCTTAACATTTTATTTAACTTACGTTAACCTTATTGCCATAAAAGGTAATAAAAACATATTAAAGTTAAATGTTGAAATCATCCCCGAAACTGTCGGTTATTTACATGACTTTATTCACAAGGTATTCCTTCTAGAACAAAAAGGTCAAACCGTGTTTCCAACTCCTAAAATAAAAAATATAACATTAATTTCAGCTCTATTATATCATTATATACGACCATGATTAAAATATTATTATGATAAGAACAAATCGGATTTGGGTTGAAATTACAGTGTTCATACATGAAATTAAGGGCTTTGAATTATTCTCACGTTTTGAAATTCTTAAAGTCCGAAACCATGACGACTAAATTAATATTTGTCCTACACGTTAATTTTTCTACTAATATATAATATAATGACTTTTAGTAATAAAAATATATATTCAGATAAAGATATGATTTAAAAAGAAAACAATGACGATAAAGATTAGATTTAAAAAGAAAACAATGACGTGATATGACTTCTAAATAATGAAGAAGGTGCCGAATACGACTTTTATAAGATGCGAAAGACTTTAATTTTTTTATGCTTCCCCATTTGCTACATATACATTATAAGTTGAGGGAACAGTGTCAGGCAGCTTGCCTGACACTTTCCTATTGTACCAACCTATTTTTAATTTAATTTTATTCTCAATTTAAAATTACACTTTTATCATTCGTTTAAAATTACGTTTTTGCCCCCAGCTCAAATTTGCTACATATACATTTATAAGTTGAGGGAATAGTGTCAGGCAGCTTGCCTGACACTTCCCTATTGAACCAACCTATTTTTAATTTAATTTTTTTCCCAGTTTAAAATTACGCTTTTATCGTTCGTTTAAAATTACGTTTTTGCCCCCAGCTCAAATTAAAATTTTGCCCCTAACTCAAAATTACGCTTTTGACCTCGGGTCAAAAACTCATTTTTAATTTTGTTCCAGTTTAAAATTACGGTTTCGCCCTCCGTTTAAAATTACGTTTTGCCCCAGTTCAAAATAAAATGTTGTTTTTCCCTCTAGTTCAAAATTACGATTCTGCCCTCATCTCAAAACTACGTTTTTTGCTCACAGTTCAAGTATTTTCAAGTTGAGGGAATAGTGCCAGGCAGCTTGCCTGGCACTTCCCTATTGGACCAACCAATTTTTTATTTAATTTTATTCCTAGTTTAAAATTACGCTTTCGTCCTTCGTTTAAAATTTCGTTTTTGCCCCCAGCTCAAAATAAAATTATAATTTTGCCCCTAGCTCAAAATTACACTTTTGCCCTCGGTTCAAAAACTCGTTTTTAATTTTGTTCCCAGTTTAAAATTACGGTTTCACCATCCGTTTAAAATTAAGTTTTTGCCCCCAGTTCAAAATAAAATGTTGTTTTTTCCTCTAGCTCAAAATTACGATTATGCCCGCAGCTCAAAATTACGTTTTTGCCCACAGTTCAAAATAAAATTTTGTTTTTCCCCCTAGCTCAAAATTATGATTTTGCTCTCAGTTTAAAATTATAATTTTGCCTCCAGTTCAAAATATAATTACAATTTTGCCCTCTGTACAGACATGCATGTTATGAGAGAGAAATATTCGGCTTATGCCCCGCAACGCGGGCGGGGTAAAAACTAGTTAGAAATACATTGAGTTTTTTTCACAACGTCGTAGCTAGGGCTGCAAACGAACCAAACGAACACGAACAAGACCTTGTTCGTGTTCGTTTGTTAAGAAATGCATGTGTTCGCGAACTGTTCACTAACACTTATCGAACGAGATTTTATGTTCGTGTTCGTTTGTTAAGAAAACGAACTTGTACGTGTTCGTTTGTGTTTGTTTGTTGATTTTAGATAACGGACAAAAATGAACATTGACGAACACAAATGAGCACAAAATAATGTTCATGAACACAAATAGAAACAGACGAACACAAACAATCGTTCATAAACAGAATATAGAATACACTGACACTTATTAGATATTTTATTTATCGGAATTTTGAAGTATTTAAATAAATACAAAAATTTAAAATACTAATGAACTATCGAACACAAACGAACACGTTACCGAACGTTCACGAACATAAACGAACGAAGACGATCTCTGTTTATGTTTGTTCATTTAACTAAACGAACGAAATTTCTTGTTCGTGTTCGTTTGTTTAATAAACGAATGAACACAAACAAACTTCCCGCCGAACAGTTCACGAACTGTTCGCCAAACGTTTGGTTCGTTTGCAGCCCTAGTTGTACCTAAACATGGTTCTTTAAATTTCAACCATGTTTAACAAACATTTCAATTTTACATGGAAAGAATTTATGTCAAATTCACAGATCTAGCAATGATTAATTGAAATCTGAATTTTTATCTCAGATTCATAGAAAGTATGCTCTTCTTTCCTAAAAAAGAAATCACGGATTATTCCCTCTTTATGCATTTGAGGAATTGTTACGTATTTTATCTTTTATTTTATATATATAGGAGAAGGATCCGTTAGAAACCAACTTTAATTGCGAGAACCAAGTGTGAACACAACCCAAAAATAGCTAAAAACACTCAAAAAAAAATTTAAATCGCAATATTTCGTCACAAAAAAAAACATAAAAAAAAAATTCGAGTAACAATTATCCATGCACATGTGCATATATATCATTTCTTAGACAAATTCCGTAATACATTACTAATATCAGACAATTGCACTTTCATTACACTACCATTCATAATACACTACTTTTTAAATTAACAATATTAGAAATGCACATTTGCATCTATATTTATGAACTTGTTATAACATAAACAACACTATAAATGCACATGTGCTATATGTATGAACATGTTATAACGTGTTTTGGTACACCACTTTGAACACACTTTCCCTTTCATCTATCATATCATCCATAATACACTACCATTACCTCCTACCATCCGTAATACAATACCATTGCTTCCTACCATCCATAATACAATACCATTACCAATACTTCATTTAGGGGAATTGGTCTGTAATAATCCCACCTAGACCTTATTGACCATTAATAATCCCACCTCAGAATATTCCCACCACCAGTCCCACCTTTCACCTATTTTTCCTACAATGGTCCCCCGTTAAAAAAACTTAACGGAGTTAAGCTTTTTCCCAAATTACAAACAGATTTTTTAGGGTTTTTTGAACAGAACGATGATACGAGTTCATTGATGTAAAACTTACTTCGAAATGGTGCTCCAAGTGACTTGGTTTTGGTTAATTGGAAATTTAAACACCCGAATTGAAAAGCCGTTTTCATCGTTTGGGGTACCGTTTCGAGGCAAGTTTTACATCAATTGACTCGTATCGTCGTTCTAATCAAAATCCCTAAAACATCTGTTTGTAATTTGGAAAAAAGCTTAACTCCGTTAAGTTTTTTTAACGGGGGACCATTGTAGGAAAAATAGGTGAAAGGTGGGACTGGTGGGGGGAATATTCTAAGGTGAAATTATTAATGACCAATAAGGTCTAGGTGGGATTATTATAGGCCAATTTCCCTTCATTTTATTACATGTACATCAACACCCTTTATACCATCCAAACAACATACTACATCATAAAATGACAAATATAATCAAACCATCAACCACTAGATATAACTAACCAAAACACATGTGTACGAGCCTACTTCATCTTTTAAAATCACAAACTTTTTGTACCAAAACACATTATATCATGGTTATACATAATGATGCATCTTAATATTGGTAGTGTAAAAAGTAGTGTGTTGCGGATGTTAATGTGAATGAAAGTGTATTTTTCTACTACTGGTAATATAGAATTTGTCCAAAAATGATACATATGCACATGTGCATTGATAACTGTTACTCGAAAAAAAGAAGGTTTTTTTTTTTGGGAATGAAATTGTCACACCCCGACCACGTAGAACATACAAAACGTGGCGGAAACGTCGGGGAGTGTTGTAACAGAATTAATTGTTTCAAATCCATGGCAATTGAAGTTTCGTTTTATTGATTAAAAGTGTTACAATGTCTTAACAAACAAGGAAATACAACATAATTAACTAGTCTTGCATCTTTTATTGTCACTAAAGCCCAAGTCTGCCTATGTGTAACTTGATCATCTTATGCAACAGCTCCTGAAAAACACATGTGAAAATAGGTACGTCAGCATAAAAATGCCTGTGAGATACATAGGTTTTCTGAAAATAGGTTTCATGACTTATGTTTGATAAAATGTTTAGTCATGAACCTTGTAATTTGCTTTGTCTTTGTAAATCATTTGAAAAACAATGAGTTCAGATGATATGTATAATTAAGTGAATAATGTATGGTTAAATGAATAACCATTGTAAACTGAGTTTGTATAAGATAAGTTGCTTGTAAAACAATGTATTGTGAAAAATATGTTATTTGTATAAAATGTTATATGTATCAAACTGAAATGATTCAAATAACGCTACAATATGTGATACCATACAAACACTTATATATAGGAAGTACCAGCGGCGTATCCACCATGCTTGTATCATATTACACACGCATCGTTACTTAATCATTTAATCAAACCAAACCAACAATGTAATATGTCTATGTTTAAACCAATTGCCAAAATGTATTGCAATAATATGTTAAAATGTTTATGTCAAAATGTAAATCATATAATGTATAACAAATGTCAAGAGTGTTTATGTGTCAAATGTAAACCATGTAATGTGTAACCAAAATAATATGTATGGCTAGTGAAAATGCATCAACTAAACCATAGGTGAAATGCACAAAACAAAGTATTGAAGTAAAACTTAGTTTAAATCAAAGTTATGTTTTGTGGGAAATGCATGATCAATGTCAATCATGTTAAAATGTCTATGTCGAAATGTCTATGTCAAATGTCTATGTCAAAATGTCATGTAAAACGATGTACTAAGTAATGCACACAATGGGCACACCTAGCATGAAATGTAATGTAAAACGATGTACTAAGTAATGCACACAATGGGCACACCTAGCATAAACACAATGAAATCATGTACTATAATGTACTAATGAACATAGTAAGTATATGATGTCAAAACAGGAAAGCATGAAAGTAACAAGTAGGCACATGTGTTCCACCCCAAAACAGTTTGGAAAACAGTAAAAGAGGGGTCTATGTACTCACCTGAGATTGCTCAGTAGTCCTTGAGTAACAACCAAACAAAGCTAGAGATCACGGATATCAAACGGCACCTAATATAGGTAACTATGTTAATAAACCGGACCTAAATCGGAAGATTGGGTAGCATGAGGGTTTGTAAACCAAATGAGTGTAGGAACTCATGTGATATGGTTTAACAAGGCCTACATACTAAATGAAACTTAACCTAAGTGTTTACGACCCATTACGACCCGTTTAGGTAGCTTATGCTACTTTAACGCGTCGTTCGCGTGAAACGCGTTCGGACTGCCTAACTAGTCCTATGACAAGTGTTATATGCCTAAACATGTTACATAATCAGTTATGTGACAAAAGTTTAGGTTACATATGCTTAATTACCGATTATACATGAAAAGGGTATTCTGGTAATTTACCTAAGGCATATAAACTACCTATCATACAACTACTTAAACGATGTGACCATAGGGTATAACCTCGGAAGGTCATTCCCTACCTACTATGGTCACCTAATGTATTTGGTCGGATCCTAATGATCGACCAAACTGGGTCGGGTTCGAAGGTATAAGCGATTTATTAGATCGCTTACCCTACGACCCTAGACAACGTGGTAATCAGTAGGCATAGTCCCAAGGGACTATAACCAACGTGATTACACTCACGTTGCGAAGTTCAAACGAACTTCGCATTGACCATTACTGGTCAACGCTGAAAGTCAAACAAAGTTTGACTCGCTGAAAGTCAAACAAAGTTTGACTTTCTGACTCGAAAAGCAGTAAAATAAGGAAAAGAACGAAAGAATACTTACGAAGGGTCCCCGAATGCTAAACTCGATTCAAAAATCTCAGGTATGAAACAAATGTTTCAACTTAGAGTTTCTCAAATCAAATTTCTAGTGATTTTAGCAATGGGGGGTATGGGGTATTTATTGGAATACCCGAACCGTTAAGATCGTTTCATGGAAAACGTGCCTTAATCCCATCCGTACATGTGTTGAAATGTCATGGTGTTTAGGTGTTTAAATTCCATCCATACATGTGTTGCAAAGTCATGGTGTTTAGGTGTTTAAATTCCATCCATACATGTGTTGCAAAGTCATGGTGTTTAAATTCCATCCTTATCCGCTGACTAAGCATTGTTAGAATGTGTGGTTGTGAATTAAACAACGGCTAATACATCGAATCTGGTCCCGAATGCGAAAAACGATCCAAATGACGTGACGAATGGATTTTTCTTATGGCGAACACTAAAATAAAATATTTTAGTGCTTACATAAATTTTTGGATGTCCGGATGTATTCAGAACGTAAGTTATGCGCGAAAATGCAAACTTGTGCACTTTTTGACACTTTTAGTCCCTGAATGACCCAAAAGTTTATTTTAGCACACCGAACCCATTAAAGCCTATTTCTAAGCTATGTAAAGGATATTTATGGTGTGTTTAACTTATGGTCATGTTCCGGAATGTCTGTTACAGTTCAAATTGGCATACTTTCGCAGTTTGTCAACTTTAGTCCCTGTAAGCGATTTAACTTGATTTCACCACACCAAACCTTCCAAAACTTATATATAAGTTATATAAAGGTTATTTAAGGTATGTTAAGCCTATTTCACTATTCCGGAGTGTTCGTTGCATTAAACTGGTTATATTTACGTATCAGTGCGTGTATAACCTTCCAGAAAGCGATTTAGAGCTTGAAATCGAAACAAGAGTTGATATGTGCAATCGATACACATGTTTTTACAAATCCCAAGTATGAAATACAATATTTCATTGGTTTGGCATTTGTTTGATGGTCGCAGTGACACGGGTGTCACAGTCTCCCCTACTTTAGGAAATTTCGTCCCGAAATTAATTCGTAGGAGTCTATTTGTGACTTTGTGTTAAATAACCATCAAAGATGAACAAGACGTAATCCTGTAATTTCTCTTTAACGAACATTTTTCAGAAATGAAAAATGAACCGAGTTATTTTCAACAGGCATTCTTTAGAAACAAAAATGAACAGAATAGTCATTTTACATCTTCAGAAACAAAAATGAACGGAATAGCCATTTTACATCTTCAGAAACAAAAATGAACAGAATAGTCATTTTACATCTTCAGAAACAAAAATGAACCGAATAGTCATCTTACATCTTCAGAAACAAAAATGAACATAATAGTCATCTTACATCTTCAGAAACAAAAATGAACATAATAGTCATTTTACATCTTCAGAAACAAAAATGAACGGAATAGCCATTTTACATCTTCAGAAACAAAAATGAACGGAATAGTCATTTTACATCTTCAGAAACAAAAATGAACGGAATAGTCATTTTACATCTTCAGAAACAAAAATGAACGGAATAGTCATTTTACATCTTCAGAAACAAAAATGAACGGAATAGTCATTTTACATCTTCAGAAACAAAAATGAACGGAATAGTCATTTTACATCTTCAGAAACAAAAATGAACGGAATAGTCATTTTACATCCTCAGAAACAAAAATGAACGGAATAGTCATTTTACATCCTCAGAAACAAAAATGAACGGAATAGTCATTTTACATCCTCAGAAACAAAAATGAACGGAACGAACTCTAGACATATGCCCAAACTAGTTGTGGTTTCCGTGCACTGAATTTCATAATTATGTATGCATCCATAATTACGCAATTCCTTGCATAGTCCGCACAATTTGTTTGTAATATGAAGGGGAGGAAAATCAAACCTGTGATGAGTGTGACTAAACTACCATAGGGTCCTTTTAATTAGATTGACAAAGGATCCTTTTAAATTAGGCCACCAAGGAGTCCTTTCAGCTATATCATCACATGATATTCCTAACCAGATTTTTGGATCAATCTGTTTACCTAGACCACTCAGGGGTCTAATTATGGAGTAGTACTATATAATCCGAGGGACTTAACTACAACGTAGAAGCCCATTGAGGATTTAATATAGTACCTTTGGATATCCTACTATGAATTTCCTTATACAAAGATATGGAAGATTCTACGAGGATTTGGATAACAAAACTTGGATTACACAAAAACATAAAAGAAAACACATAAGCACATAATCACATAGTTGTTTAACTTAGTTATTAATTTGTTATCTTCGGACGCGGATACTTAAAGCACACCAGGAATCCAATTCGTGGATTTCATTTGGCACTTTAATTATTTCAAGAATCTATCTATGAAGATAGAATAATCTTAAAAGAAATTCGGCTTTGTCCCTATTGAATTGTGATGTACGTATTGAATCATACAAAGAATTCAATTAAGGACTCCGATGAATGATATCCATCCACAAGGATCTAATTATGAAGATAGAAAGATCCTACATGGATTTTGGAGTTTGTGTAACGAGAGTGTTCCGACACCTTGCACTAGGCGTGCTTACGTCGATACACAAGGTAGAAAGTTCATGAGGTTGAGGCGCCAGATATGCCAAGCGACATATGAAGCAGAGTTTGAAGGTTGAGCAACAGCAGGATTTGTAACAGCTTTGCTTTGGATTGCAAAGCGGCATATGTTAACCAAATGTCTCCATCGTCCACCGTGGGTACATTTGAAACAAGGTATTTGATTTGAATAATGACAATGGCATTGATTGCACCAAGGAGCAGTTCCCTTATACAGCTTCACCCCTGAGGCGAGTCATGGTGATAGCTAAGTCAACGGTCCTCTGGAGTACGACGCCTATTTGCTGGGTAGCTGCAGCACCTGGTTCGGACATTGTTGTTGCGATGAAGAAGCATCTTGAAGATAACGAAAGGCATAGGAGGAAACAAGCGAAAGATAGTCAAAAGGAAATGACAAGGCATGTAGATTGTGACCATTTGTTTGTTACCAAAGGCAAACAAATGAGATAGTGACTAATCAAAGTAAGCGGGTCAATATAATGTATCGCGAAGACATGCTCGCCTATAAGTGAACACTCATCCCAAGAATTCCCAGGTAAGCACAACTGGTCTCGCGTCTGATGAGATGTATACGAAGTGCTTGCCTAGACAGAAAACCCAGAATACAGGCATTCACCCTTCCAGTTTGCACGTGTTCACATTATTAATAACCCAAAACCTTGACGAGATTTTGAAAACTCATAGGGGTTCAAAACCATATAATAGAGAGTTCAAAACCTTACAATAAAGGGTTCAAAACCTAGTAATCAATCATCCTAGAACAGATGATTAGTTTTCAAAGCGGTTTTGAAATTTATGTTCTTGTTGTGGTCGTCGCCTAAGGATAGGTGACGGTATTGTTTTATGACTAAACGCAAGTAAACTCGCGTTAGGGTCCTAAGAAAGTTATAGACTAGGTCAAAGCATTACTAATAACCTAATTCCCTATAACCATTGGCTCTGATACCATCTTTTCTGTCACACCCCGACCACGTAGAACATACAAAACGTGGCGGAAACGTCGGGGAGTGTTGTAACAGAATTAATTGTTTCAAATCCATGGCAATTGAAGTTTCGTTTTATTTATTAAAAGTGTTACAATGTCTTAACAAACAAGGAAATACAACATAATTAACTAGTCTTGCATCTTTTATTGTCACTAAAGCCCAAGTCTGCCTATGTGTAACTTGATCATCTTATGCAACAGCTCCTGAAAAACACATGTGAAAATAGGTACGTCAGCATAAAAATGCCTGTGAGATACATAGGTTTTCTGAAAATAGGTTTCATGACTTATGTTTGAAAAAATGTTTAGTCATGAACCTTGTAATTTGCTTTGTCTTTGTAAATCATTTGAAAAACAATGAGTTCAGATGATATGTATAATTAAGTGAATAATGTATGGTTAAATGAATAACCATTGTAAACTGAGTTTGTATAAGATAAGTTGCTTGTAAAACAATGTATTGTGAAAAATATGTTATTTGTATAAAATGTTATATGTATCAAACTGAAATGATTCAAATAACGCTACAATATGTGATACCATACAAACACTTATATATAGGAAGTACCAGCGGCGTATCCACCATGCTTGTATCATATTACACACGCATCGTTACTTAATCATTTAATCAAACCAAACCAACAATGTAATATGTCTATGTTTAAACCAATTGCCAAAATGTATTGCAATAATATGTTAAAATGTTTATGTCAAAATGTAAATCATATAATGTATAACAAATGTCAAGAGTGTTTATGTGTCAAATGTAAACCATGTAATGTGTAACCAAAATGATATGTATGGCTAGTGAAAATGCATCAACTAAACCATAGGTGAAATGCACAAAACAAAGTATTGAAGTAAAACTTAGTTTAAATCAAAGTTATGTTTTGTGGGAAATGCATGATCAATGTCAATCATGTTAAAATGTCTATGTCGAAATGTCTATGTCAAATGTCTATGTCAAAATGTCATGTAAAACGATGTACTAAGTAATGCACACAATGGGCACACCTAGCATGAAATGTAATGTAAAACGATGTACTAAGTAATGCACACAATGGGCACACCTAGCATAAACACAATGAAATCATGTACTATAATGTACTAATGAACATAGTAAGTATATGATGTCAAAACAGGAAAGCATGAAAGTAACAAGTAGGCACATGTGTTCCACCCCAAAACAGTTTGGAAAACAGTAAAAGAGGGGTCTATGTACTCACCTGAGATTGCTCAGTAGTCCTTGAGTAACAACCAAACAAAGCTAGAGATCACGGATATCAAACGGCACCTAATATAGGTAACTATGTTAATTAACCGGACCTAAATCGGAAGATTGGGTAGCATGAGGGTTTGTAAACCAAATGAGTGTAGGAACTCATGTGATATGGTTTAACAAGGCCTACATACTAAATGAAACTTAACCTAAGTGTTTACGACCCATTACGACCCGTTTAGGTAGCTTATGCTACTTTAACGCGTCGTTCGCGTGAAACGCGTTCGGACTGCCTAACTAGTCCTATGACAAGTGTTATATGCCTAAACATGTTACATAATCAGTTATGTGACAAAAGTTTAGGTTACATATGCTTAATTACCGATTATACATGAAAAGGGTATTCTGGTAATTTACCTAAGGCATATAAACTACCTATCATACAACTACTTAAACGATGTGACCATAGGGTATAACCTCGGAAGGTCATTCCCTACCTACTATGGTCACCTAATGTATTTGGTCGGATCCTAATGATCGACCAAACTGGGTCGGGTTCGAAGGTATAAGCGATTTATTAGATCGCTTACCCTACGACCCTAGACAACGTGGTAATCAGTAGGCATAGTCCCAAGGGACTATAACCAACGTGATTACACTCACGTTGCGAAGTTCAAACGAACTTCGCATTGACCATTACTGGTCAACGCTGAAAGTCAAACAAAGTTTGACTCGCTGAAAGTCAAACAAAGTTTGACTTTCTGACTCGAAAAGCAGTAAAATAAGGAAAAGAACGAAAGAATACTTACGAAGGGTCCCCGAATGCTAAACTCGATTCAAAAATCTCAGGTATGAAACAAATGTTTCAACTTAGAGTTTCTCAAATCAAATTTCTAGTGATTTTAGCAATGGGGGGTATGGGGTATTTATAGGAATACCCGAACCGTTAAGATCGTTTCATGGAAAACGTGCCTTAATCCCATCCGTACATGTGTTGAAATGTCATGGTGTTTAGGTGTTTAAATTCCATCCATACATGTGTTGCAAAGTCATGGTGTTTAGGTGTTTAAATTCCATCCATACATGTGTTGCAAAGTCATGGTGTTTAAATTCCATCCTTATCCGCTGACTAAGCATTGTTAGAATGTGTGGTTGTGAATTAAACAACGGCTAATACATCGAATCTGGTCCCGAATGCGAAAAACGATCCAAATGACGTGACGAATGGATTTTTCTTATGGCGAACACTAAAATAAAATATTTTAGTGCTTACATAAATTTTTGGATGTCCGGATGTATTCAGAACGTAAGTTATGCGCGAAAATGCAAACTTGTGCACTTTTTGACACTTTTAGTCCCTAAATGACCCAAAAGTTTATTTTAGCACACCGAACCCATTAAAGCCTATTTCTAAGCTATGTAAAGGATATTTATGGTGTGTTTAACTTATGGTCATGTTCCGGAATGTCTGTTACAGTTCAAATTGGCATACTTTCGCAGTTTGTCAACTTTAGTCCCTGTAAGCGATTTAACTTGATTTCACCACACCAAACCTTCCAAAACTTATATATAAGTTATGTAAAGGTTATTTAAGGTATGTTAAGCCTATTTCACTATTCCGGAGTGTTCGTTGCATTAAACTGGTTATATTTACGTATCAGTGCGTGTATAACCTTCCAGAAAGCGATTTAGAGCTTGAAATCGAAACAAGAGTTGATATGTGCAATCGATACACATGTTTTTACAAATCCCAAGTATGAAATACAATATTTCATTGGTTTGGCATTTGTTTGATGGTCGCAGTGACACGGGTGTCACAGAAATATTGAGATTTTTTTTAGAAAAATCTAAAAAAAATTTTGCGTGTTTTTTGGATTTTTTAGGTATTTTTTTGTGTTCATATTGGTTCTCGCGGTTCTCGCATGAACCCTACCCTATATATATATATATATATATATATATATATATATATATGGAGAAGATCATGCGAGAACCACCTCTTACTGCGAGAACCAATGTGAACACAACCAAAAATGCCTAAAAATAGCTAAAAATCACACAAATTTTTTTTTTTAATTTTTTAAATATTTTTTTAGGTTAAAACCGCTACTTTTCGAAGCAAAAAAAAAAGTTTTTTTTTTTTAATTTTTTTTAAAAAAAAAAATTTTTGGCTTCGAAAAGTAGCGATTTTAACCTAAAAAATATTAAAAAAAAAAAAAAATTTTAGATTTTTTTAGGTTTTTTTGGGGTTTAGTTTTTAGCATTTTAGCTTGAGGGGGGGGGGTAGGTTTTTTTTTTGGGGGGGGGGGGGGGGTTTAGGTTTTTTTTTTTTGGGGGGGGGGGGGGGTGGGGGTTAGGATTTTTAAGGTTTTTTTTAGCTATTTAAGTTGTGTTCACATTGGTTCTTATGGTTCTCACAATAAATGGAGTTCTCGCATGGGCCCCTCCCTATATATATATATATATAGGATCAAGATCATTTCAGAACCAAAAAAAATTACAGAACTTGCATAACCGTTTTAGACTTTTAGATCATTTAATCTATGGTTTAAAATAATAATGGTATTATTGTAATTAAAGAAACTTCAAATGACGTTTTAATTAATAGAAAAGGGTATTTTGGGAATATTAAAACAAATAAGTTCCAAATTTATCTCCATCTATCTCTAAATTTAAACGAAATTTGTTTTACAATTTCCATTCATCCGTCATCGTCTCCGCATCTCTCAACAGCCGTATGAAGCTCCTTCTCTTCCTATCTTTATCATTTGATTTTATGGTATGCTACAGTTTTTATATATAATTACTTCTTTGATATTTGTTTAACATAAAAAAATTTAATTGATCTACTGCTCCACTTATTAGAGATATACATCAATGGAACTCCATTTTTTATTTTAGTTATGATTTTGGAATACTCATTTACTATTAAACCAACAGAGGTTTGGGCTTTCTATTTTTTTTCTTTTTCAAAGTATTCGATTGTATCTCTAATTTGATGTTTATAATTTATTCATTCTTGGTTATATACATATATGCAAATGGCTAACTTACACGTATGTAATTTTTGACTTACATATATCTAATACAAGGTTACACATAGAAATGGTTATTGTTTCAGTTTTAGTTTGTTTTAGTTTAATTATTTATAAGTGTATGTAAATTCTAATTTTACTTGTTAGTTAACAATCGAATATGCATGTTTAAATATCAAAGTTATTTAAATTGATCGGTATGTTTATCGTTTGCATCGTGACAGGTTTTGTGATTATTATTTCATGAGTTTCATCATTTGAGGTGTTTGCTTTGGAAATACTTCGAAAATTAATAGAGAAGAAAGGGGCGAGTAAAAATGGACGTGTGAGTTGAAAAGATCTATATAAATTTTAATAGCTTTGAACGTGCAGATGTATAAGCATTTATGTTCTTACACACGGAAAAGACATCTACGAACATATGTGTAAATGTGAATTTGAATTATATCTTTGAGCTAATGTATATTTTTTTTTCATTTGTTTTTGTTATACTGACGATCAGTTTGGAGAATGATTCGTATAAAGATTTAAATAGGTGTAATTACATGATTAATTTGAAAATTAAATAATCAGTATCAAGTTTACATATATGTAAATAACATATTTACATGCATGTAAGTATCTTTCCTTACTTGTTTGAAGAGTTACACAAATGCAAATAACACACTTACATATACGAAAGCATTTACATACATTCAAATAGATAATAGTAAATCAGTTTGATTTTTAATCACGCGAAAGAAATTATAAAAAATGAGAGACATGTTGAAGTTTAGTTAAGTTATTGTATATTTGTCAATGTGTAAAAGTTTAAAGAAATGAAAAAGAAAGAAAGAGAGACTAAATCAGTTAAAGAAAAATTAATAGATAGAATACCACTTTTACCCTTTTATATTTTTATTTATATTTTTTAAAACAAATAAAATAAGTGGTTCATATTGGTTCTGCAAGTTCTCTCAAAAGAAAGGGTTCTGCAAAGAACCCAACCCTATATATATATATATATATATATATATATATATATATATATATATATATATACTAGTTTATAGCCACGTGTGTTACACGGTTTGACGAATAAAACCAAATCATGATATAATAATATTTCCATTATAAAGAAAACGACATATTATTTTAATATCCAAAAAACTAGATATTTAACCAAATCACAGACAATATAATATAAAAGTACACGTTACAATCTACAAATCTCTAAAAACTTCTTTATACACGACATTTGTTGTTTTGTTTGTAATTTAACCATCCTCATCAAGTATCAATAGCTTGAGTCCATGTCTACTTTTTACTCTTGATAATGCCACGTATAGATGGCCATGTGTAAATACTGGTTGTTTTAGAAACAATCCAACCTTACACAATGACTGTCCTTGACTTTTATTAATAGTCATGCAAAACAAACGACGAGAGGAAACTTTGCAAACCGTTTATACCATTTTTCAAACTACACTTGCTTGCATTTTGTTTCCTTGAAAATAAATATATGTATTTATGTTCTAGCGAAAAGGGTAATCAATGAAAGCATATCTTATTGCATGAAATGTTTTAGACAACAAACAACATGAACAAGGAAATGTATGTTGAACGAAAGGTAGTTTATGCGAAATGTTAAATTAGCAAAATGTTCACAGTATTGAAAGAAATGTTGCCCAAGTGAAAAGTTATTTTTTTTGCGTGGGAGCATTAGATCTTAGCAAAAAGTCCCACATTTCGATGGGTTGTATGGAAGCGAAAAGGATACCTTTTTGCATGGTTATATTGTGTGAAAAGTTGACATGCTTTATATGAATCTATGACAACTGACTAAGTGTTCAAAGTATCAGATTGGACGCTGTAATCATATAGAAGCCAACTCCTTTGTGAGTTCTAGATGCCCATTTTTTAATTGTTTTTAGCGTTTTGTGTTGATGTGCATGCTTACATGAAATATTTTGAAAATGTTATGAGTATAGGCACTAGTAAATGATTTAGTAACTGACTTTATGAAATAGTGTCTAAGAATGTTTAGAGTTATGGTATAAATGATTATGCAAGGTTTTCAATGTTATCGAATCCTACTCAATAAAGTTAAAGGATCAAATAATTTGACGCAAACAAAAAGTGTTCGGCTTTAAGCCGTTATGTTGACAAGTTTACTTTCCAAAAGGAATGTTATGTTTAAAAGGACGATAAAATGGAAAATAAAGGAAACAATAAATGGTTTAAGTTTGTATGGTCTAAGTAGTTGAATGGATTTGACGAATAGAGCCTGGGAATAGCGCCTAGTTCTAGTAGTTAGATCTATTACAAGTCTTATGGTTGTGTTATGACTTTAGACACGTGATTGTCATAAGGACTATCTAGGTAGTGTCTTGGTGACCTGTCACTGGAGGGTTGTACAACTTATGAGATGAGAGCGGTGACGATCACTCGTGTTGTGCATGGTCGGTTTATGGACAACAAATCACCCGGGCTATGATACGCATGGTCGTTTATGGATAGCAAGCCATAGGGGCTATGATATATATGCATTATCGGTTTATGGACAACGAGCCATAAGTGCAATGTTATGATAATTTTTGGACACTTACATACTTAGCTTTACGAAGGTTAAGGTTAAACGTATTCTGTATCAAATATAAATGTTTGGTGATAAGGTTGTTCAAGATATAAAATGTATTACAACTAAAACTTAATATCATGAAATGTCTTTAAATGATCCTAAATATATTATTTTATATAAAATAGAAACTCACTCAGTAAAGCTGACAAGATTTAACATGCATGTCAGGTTAAACATGTATAAAATAGGAGGTCTCACGACATAGAGCAAAGGCACCTTGAAGTTTGGCATCCTATAAAACATAGTTTATTTATTTAGACTTGTATTGCTTTGTTAACTTTGATGGCTTGATGTATTTGACATTAATGATCTTCCACTGCACATGTATGACCTTTTCATTAGTTTTTTTTTTTTTTTTAACAGCAAATTTGGATCACTGACGGACCACTAGAGTATCATCGTGCCACCAGCAGAACCACCCGATCATATCCATCCCCACTAGGCAATAATGCCTATACACCAATTCAGGAGGAAACCCAATAAATATGGGAAAAACCCCCCTTTGTAGGAATCGAACCCATGACCTAATGGTCATAAGCCTTATCCCACCCTAAGATACCACTAGGCTATAATGCCATGGGTAACCTTTTCATTAGTTTAAGAACTATGTTTTATATACTTGAACCCAACTGTAAAGTTTCTCGGGTTTGAGGCCTTTACACAATAACGTAGGCTCCAATCAATTCGAGCTCAAGCTTCAGCAAAGCCTAATGAGCCGAGCTCGAGTAGTGCAAGGCTTGAACTCGGCTCGGTTAGTCTCGTCTGCACCCTTAAGGGAAACCTAAAAAATCTGTATGTTTTTGTTTGATTTGAGTAATGTAATCTCACCCCCTATCATGCTCGATCTGGGTTTAAGATAATTATAACAATTATTATTTTTCTAAATAAAAACAATTACTATCATTTCATATTCACATAATATGTGTGGTGTTAATTAGGTTATTTGTAGTTATATTAATTGAAAATCCTTGGTATAATATGCTTAATGTATGTTTCTCGAAGAAGTGCTAACCCCAATGGCCCAATTGTCTTGAAAACTCTCCTCAAACAGTCCAACCTGTTGCAACCATTTAAAAATATCAAACTGTGATTATTCTAAAACCTATATTTTAATTACTTAATTTAGGAGATTAAAAATTAATATACTGAAACATATCTTGTAATAACTTTAGGAGATTAAAGATAATATTTTATTTGTTTTAGGGGAATATAATATATATATATATTTTTTGTTTTAGACAAAACTAGCTGTTGTTTAACAAATGATAGACGGCTTCTATTTTATTTTTTTTTCCTTGCCTGACTTGAAATGGTCAACTACTAACAAATTTTAATACATGTATAAATAAACAAAAAACTATTCAAAAGCTTAAAAAGGTTCATGTCCTTTGATTTGGAATTTAATATTTTTAGTATCAACATACAAAAAGGTCTGTCAAACAAATTTAGTATGTTTAATTAAAGTTTATCTACATTGTAAATTAAGCTCCTACGTGAACCGAAAATATGTATAATATTTTCGACTTTTGTATTATACCAAACGCTACTTACGTACATGACTCACTTTGGCATAATTATAGTAAACATAAAAAATACGATAACCTAACAACCTGATTTTATTAAAATGAATTCATAGTATCTGGATTTTATTTATTTCAAACTTTTAATATCGTGGTACGATTATAAAGGAAAGATAAACTTTCAAACCTATCTTTAGGCTATAAGGTATGGTGATGGTTCTCCCTTGAAGGATGGTCCGCCACGTAAGCGCCACGTAGGATGGGCATGAGGATGGGGCAAAGAGGATGGAGGTATGAAAATGGGGGATGATCCTAAATATATATTATATTGTATGTATATATATGTTTGTGAGGTATTTTTGTCCTCACATGGGACCGTCCCCATCGGCAAAAAGAAGACGTTCACGACGCGACGGAGGGGGGCGAGCTGGATTTAATTATAGCATTTTGTTATAAATTAATTATAAAGGTTTTAAAATTGCATCACCTCGAGATTTAATTATAGCATTTTGTTATAAATTAATAAAGCTAGCTGGTTTTCCACTTGTGCGTTGCGGTAGGGATCCAATATGTGCAAAACGTGTGACAACAAGGATAGCTCACGGACGGTATGTTAAATTAATTATAATTTAGAGGTAGTAAGGTAATTTAGTGGTGGGTAATTACACGTACTCAGCGATATGTTGAAAACGTAGATAAAAATAAGCGAGGCGCAAAGAAATTAGTAAAAAAGAATAAAATATAAAATTTTATTGTTACTTATAAAAAGTGCAAAACTTAGAGTTGATCTAAAAATATAATTTCATTAAGGTGGAATTTAGTAACTTTATTAAAGTTTAGTGATAACAATTAATTTAGTAAAAAGAATAACTTAAAAAAAAGTTTTAAAGTATAGAGGTTTAAAAGAAAAACTTTTGTGTCCAATTTGTGATGTAGAAAAATTTATTGGTTCGATTAAGAAAATCTAAAATCATACTATTACAAAAGTCAGTTCTTAAGTAGTTGTACTAGCTAATACCCACCTGTGCGCTGCGGCAAGAATCCAACACGCGCAAAATGCATGGCAATGAAAATTGTTCACGGACCGTATGATAAGTTAACTAAAGTTCAAAGCTAGCAAAGTAAATTTGTAGTAGGTAGTTACAACGTTTCACGACGGGTTAAAGTCTAGGGGAAAGCAAAATAAATAGCTAAAATAAGGAAAAATAACTTATAAAAAGTGTACGAGAGTAAACGTAAAATTTCAAAGCCATAGAGGTTTATGAGAATAACTTTTGTGGCCAAATTGTAATATAGAAAATTTTAGTGGTTAAATTAAGAAACCTATAAATATACTATTACAAAGTTGGTTTTTAAATAACTATATATATATACTAGTTGGTTTCTCACCCGTGCGAGTTTTGTACTTATTGACAGGGGCGGATTTAGAGGGGTTTACCGGGTTCCCAGGAACCCAGTCGATTTGGAAAAAAATGTTTTTTGTAGTGTAAACCTTGTATGATTTGGAAAAGAACGTTTTTTTTTGTAGTGTAAACCTTGTATGATTTAGAAAAAGGAACCCAGTGAAAAAACTGGCTGGATCCGCCACTGCTTATTGATTCAAAATCTATATATCAAATCTCAGGTGGTGTTTTTTGTCTTTAAAATTGACGAGTTTTGTACTTATTATTCAAAATCTTGCATGAAATGTCCTTTGGCACTAACCTAGTTAAATTTTAACTGAGTTAGGGCTAAAGGACCATATGTGCAGGATTTTGAGACACTAAGCACAAAACTCATCAATTTTAAACAAAAAGGGCACCACTTAAAAAGGGTATAAAAATAAAAGACAAAATTTGCAATTCACTCTTAAAAGCAAGGTGTAAGGATTGGTAAAAAAGAATATAATATAAAAAATTTGTTGTTATATTTTTAAAAAAGTGAAAAAACTTAGGGTTAGTTTAAAATGATAAAAAAATAACTTCATTAAAGTTCAAGGGTTGCTTAGTAACTTTATTAAAGTTTAGGGATACTAAGTAAATTTGTTTAAAAAAGGAAAAAATTAACTTAAATAAAGTGTAAGAGGTAAACGAAAATTTCTAAGTATAAGAGATAGCAAAATAAATTAGCAAAAATAAGGAAATAACTTAAATAAATGTATGGGGGTAAACGTAAAATTTCAAAGTATAGAGATTTTATGAGAAAAAAACTTTTCAGGCCAAATTGCAATAAAGAAAGTTTAGTGGTTCAATAAGAAAAAAAAAAACCTAAACTATACTAGTACAAAAGTTTGTTTTTAATTAACTGTACTAGCTGGTTTTCCAACCCATGCGTTGCGACATGGATCCAACATATGCAAAATGCATGGCGACGACGATTGTTCACGGACCATATAATAAGTTAACTAAAGTTTAGAGTTAACAAACTAAATTAGTAGTAAGTAATTACATGTGTTTCCCAGCTGGCTGAAAGGTATATAAAATTAAAGGAAGGTGGAAAGATTGATTAAAAAGAATATAATATAAAAAATTTGTGGTTACTTTTTATAAAGGGAAAAGCTTATGGTTGGTTAAAAAGTAATTTCATTAAAGTTTAAGGGTTGTTTAATAATTTTATTCGGGTATAAGGACAACAATAAAAAAAAAATTAGTATAATATGGAAAAACATAACTTAGATAAAGTATAAGGGGTAAACATAAAATTTCAAAGCATAAAGGATTGCGAAATAAATTAGCTAAAGTAAAGAAAACAAATTATATACGTGTAGGGAGTAAACATAAAATTTTATAGTATAGAGGTTTATGAGAAAAACCTTTTAGCCAAATTTTAATATTGAAAATTTAGTGGTACAAAAGTTAGTTTTTAAATTTTACAAGACATCAATAAGTAAACTAGTAAGAAAAGGAAAAAACAACATAGATAAAGTATAAATGGTAAACACAAAATTTCAAAGCATAAGTGATAGTAAAATAAATTAGCAAACAACTTATATAAGTGTAGGGGGTAAACACAAAATTTTAAAGTACAAATGGTTTATGAGAAAAATTGTTATGGCCAAATTTTATTATAGAAAAATTTAGTGGTTCAATTAAGATAATCTAAAACTACACTATTACAAAGTTGGTTTTTAAACAATTGTATAGTATAGTAGGTAGATGATCCTGTAAAAAGTGCTCAAAGTGTAAGAAGTGTGAGAAGTGTATTTATAGGGAGGGGGCTCATGCGAGAACCACCCTTATTGTGAGAACCTTGAGAACCAATGTGAACACAACCTAAAATAGCTAAAAAAAACCTAACCCCCCCCCCCCCCCCAAAAAAAACCTAAACCCCCCACCCCCCCCCCCCCCCAAAAAAAAAAAAAACTAAACCCCCCCCCCCCCCAAGCTAAAAAAACCTAACCCCACCCCCCCCCCCCCAAAACCTAAACCCCCCTCCCCCACCCCACCAAAAACCTAACCCCCCCCCCAAGCTAAAATGCTAAAAACTAAACCCCCAAAAAACCTAAAAAATCTAAAAAAAAAATCCAAAATTTTTTTTTGATTTTTTTTAATATTTTTTAGGTTAAAATCGCTACTTTCGAAGCAAAAAAAAATATATATATTAAAAAAAAGTCGCTAATTTTTTTTTTTGGGTTCGAAAAGTAGCGATTTTAACCTAAAAAAATATTAAAAAAATCAAAAAAAAAAAAAAATTTGTGTGATTTTTAGCTATTTTTAGGCATTTTGGTGTGTTCACATTGGTTCTCGCGGTTCTCACAATAAGAGGGTGGTTCTCGCATAATCTTCTCCCGTGTATTATAACACTATATATAATACTATATAACACCATATAAACACCGTATAACAATATGTAACACCATATAATACCATATAGCACTTTGTAACACTATATATCATTATATAACAAATATAACACTATAGGTTGTCTGATAGCATGTCTATGATAGATGCATAGTGTTATATTTGTTATATAATGATATATAGTGTTACATAGTGTTATATGGTATTATATGATGTTACATATTGTTATACAATGTTTATATGGTGTTATATAGTATTATATATAGTGTTATAATACACTTCTCACACTTTAGGCCCTTTTTACACTATCTTTACCCTAGTATAGTATAGTATAGTTCACCTTACTATAATATACTTTTTATGGTATTGAATTATAAAACTATAAGTTGGGTTATATACTTAGTAAAAAAAGTAAAGTTAATTAAATTAGTGGAAAAAAGTTGGGTTATATACTTAGTAAAAAAGTAAAGTTAATTAAATTAGTGGAAAAAAGAATACCTGAAAAATAAAGTCGTGAGGATATTCATGCGTGTTTTACATCGACCCGATGGTACGCTACCGGTGCCAACTTTGTTCCCGGTATCGGCACTCGCTATAGCTTAAGATACAATAAAGATACTCTCGCGGATACTATTCCTTTAGCAGGTGAGTTAATCGTAACAAAAGAATGAGGTTGTTAAGAATCTAGCTATTATATGTTCTATATGATACATAAAAGAGAAGAGTGTTGTTTGACACCGATACCATGTACTCAGCGGGTGAGCTAAACTTAAACTAAATTAACCATATGGAAAGAAGTGCTCTGTATTCAGCGGATGAGCTAAACGTAAACTAAATTAACCGGTGTAAATGAACAAAAGAAAACCGATGTTCCTTTAAGCTTTCGTTGAAAAGCTACTTTCGTAGTTTGGTTCCGCGGTGCTCTCATCAGGGGCGGACCTTATGTATAAAGAGCCGTAGCACGGGCTACGGCTCAACTTTTTATCAGTAGTGTAATTTTTTTTTTCGTTTTTATACCAAGGATACCCCTGAACGAGGACAACCCTAAAAAAAGTCTGTAAGTCCAAATCAATTGAAAATAATAAGCCCAAATCCCAATTGTCTAATATGTTAGCCCAAATCAATTGAAGATTGTAAATAACAAGCCCAATTGCCAAATTGAATAATAAGCCCAACTACGAGGATGGGCCCGGAATTTTTGAACAATGCTATGGTTTGTGTGGTCGAAAAGAATTTTTTACGTGAAGTAAAAGACGACGATGTGATGAAACGATTTCAAGCTATGAAAAAAAGAAGAGGACAAATCTATTAGGTATTTGTTTTACTTTATTTATCTATTGTCGTTTTTTTAATATTGTACGATTGCACGGTGAATTTTTTTTTTTAAGATACCCCTAAGTTGATGTTCTAGTTCCGCCACTGGCTCTCATCACTGAGAAACCAAGCCAAACCACGGTTAACCAAACCAACTTGTGCCACCGAACCAAACCCACATTGACCAAACCGTGTTTCACTTCTAGAAAACCCCATTTTACTTTCACCAACCTTGAAGCAAATCCTTTCTTGTAAGTTGTAACCAAGGATCTTCATTAAAATGGGTTTAGATATAGTTTTGGGTTGGGCCTTTGGTATGAATCTATGATGGTTTGCACAAAACAAAATGATAGGGCCAATCCGTGTGGGTTTTGTGACTTTCTGTGCCTAAGTTTCTGTTGCACCAGTTTCAGCTTGCACAAAACAAAATGATAGGGCCAATCCGGGGGGTGTGGGGGGTTAGGTTTTTTGGGGTTTTTTTGGTGAGGTATAGTTTTTTTTTTGGTTGGGGGGGGGGGGGGGTTGGTTTAGGTTTTTGGGTGGTGGTGGGCTGGGGTGGGGGTGGGGGTGGGTGTTTAGGTTTTGGGTGGTGATGTAGTGGGTTTAATTTTAGGTTATTGGACACTTGTCACTCTATAAATCCTTCTTACACTTCTTACAATTAGAAGCCTTTGTAGAATAACTTGATCCCTAATTTCCTAAATAATATTAATACTCAAATATTTCTTGACTTTGGCCCATTAACTGGCTAGTTTTAAGCTTGACTTTGGCCCATTAACTGGCTAGTTTTAAGCTCGAATATTTCTTGACCTGCTAGTGGCTAAAAATCAAATTCTGAATTATGCATCTTTATTCATAGGTATGCTACGATTTAATGTTATATGTATTTAACTAACGACCCAATTCAACCTGACCCGTTTTTGAGCCACACAAACGAAAAATTCTTAACCCACCATCGGCTAAAATGATATTCTGAATTCTACAAATTTAAATCGTAGGACCTTAAAATTTTGCTTTTGAAAAGATTTAGTGTAATTAGTTTCAAACGACACATTTCAACCCGATTCGTTTTCGAGCCACCACTGACGAAATTTCCTGAGCCGCTATTATATAGAATTCCAAATTATGGTATTCGTAGGCCCTCAAGAATTTATGTGTTCCCGTGATTTGATGTACTTGTTTTAATCGATCCATCACAGACGAAAATTTTACTTTTGCTAAGATTTAATGTAATTACTTTTAAGTGACATATTTCAACCCGATTCTTTTTCGAGCCACCACTAAGGAAATTTCCTGACACGCTAATGGCTATATAAAATTCTAAATTTTGCAATTTTATTCGTAGGACCTCAAAAATTTATATGTACGTTCCCATGATTTGATGTAACCAGACTGACGAAAATTTCTTGACCTGCCACCAGGTAAAAATGAAATTCTAAAGAGCGGTCACTTTGTACCGTGTCGCCGCTTGAAGATTAGCCAGCCTGTTTATCCCATCATGTACTGCAATGTAACCTCAGTTTTGGTACATTTGTCTTACAGTTTTGTTATTTTCTTTTGTGATGGTTACATTTCCAGATTAGCCAACCTATTTGTATGTACTTGTATCAATAATGAATATTGGTTTCTTGTACAAAAGCCATTGCTTCTAGTCATACTGTTGGTCTTGGACAATGGACATACTAACAAGTATATCATATCATAACTTTATACAAGGGATTCATGTGACCTTCTTTTGCTACATTATCAACATACCACATATACTTCTTAAAATTTGTATTGTAGCAATTTATACCAATGCTTGCATTGTCCCTTTTTAGACTTATAAAAATACAATGAGATAAAGTGATCGGGCCGACGGGCTCCATTGAATGTGAGGTTTCTTTCGCGCGACCGCTATCCATGCATGCACCATGTGACACATATATATATATATATATATATATATATATATATATATATTAGGGTGAGGGTGCATCAGTTAAATTATAAGTTATAAGTGATTTTAGATGCATGTTCTATTAATGGTTTGGACGCACCATTATAATCACACACTTTTTTCATGCTTCAAACATGGACAGCTTACTTAAACACACCGATATATGCTATATCATTGTTGTAATTGGTTAAAATTTACTATTGTAATTGAACAACTTACATGCATGGTTGTATCTAGTTTAGAAGTAGGTTACAACATTGTATCAACGTTTAAATAATGTAGGTTCAAAAAGAATATAAAAATGCTATACTTAAAATGATATTACAGAAATCCTCGATTTTATGGTATCTTACAATATAGAGTTAATTACTGTTTTCGTCCCTGTGGTTTGTCAAAAATCACTATTTTAGTTCATTAGTTTAAAAATTGCGATTTCAGTCCCTTTGGTTTCACTTTCGTAACCATTTTAGTCCATGTGGTTTCACTTTCGTAACCATTTCAGTCCATTTATTATGTTAAGTACAGGGACTGAAATGTTTACGAGATTGACTGAAATGGTTACGAAAGTGAAACCACAATGACTGAAATCGTAATTTTTAAACTAATGAACTGAAACAGTGATTTTTGACAAACTATAGGAACAAAAACAGTAATTAACTCTACAATATATATATAAATTTAAGTTCAAAAAATTATGTTAGCTAGATTTAAATAGCAAAAGTAAACAAGGAGGTTAATTACCTTCTATCGTTTTAGCTACTTGTAAAATAATTCACATCACTTCCCATGCTTATTACTTGGCACTTTATTTTATTCGAAATATACTATATATATTTATTATATATTTTTAAACGGCCAATGAATCTTTTAAATGCGTTACTGGCGACATTCACTACATCGAGATACAATTGCGCCCGAATCGGGGAAAACCCTCACCTATGGCTTAAGCCCTTAACCATTCGCCCGAATCCAAGTTAGGGATCAGGTCCGACCGTTTATTGAATGAGATCTAGACTTTCATCTAGTTCGAGATTATTTAAGTTTGTTTTTTTTTTTTTTTTGAAATTCAAAATCATTCCACACGAAAAAGGGCAATTACAAAGCAATGGCAGGTAGTCGGGCAACAAGTTGCGCCGCCACCCACTTTTGAATAGAAAAACCAATTCTACTAAATACAAAGTTTGAAACCCTTAGCGACGAAGAATTACTATTAACGACTTTTTGAACCCGATTCAAAAGTCGCTGCAAACTTCTATTTCACGCCTGGTACCTAGATGACGGAACGCTTATTGGAGATGCCACCCAAGTAGCTAATGCTTTAGATATCATCAGAGCTGAGGTTCCTTCCTTAGGGCTTCAACTTAATATAAAGAAAACTGAAGTTTTCTGGCCAACCTGCAATGGTGTAAAGGTTCAGGAGGGCTTATTCCCTCGGGGGATTGGGAGGCCGGTGCTGGGTGTGAAACTCCTGGGGGGTGCCGTTAGTCGTGATGCAGAGTTTATTAGTGGTATGGCTCTTAAAAGAGCGAACTGTGCAGTCGAGCTGATGAGGTGCCTTAAACGCCTACGTGACCCTCAGGGAGAGCTCCTATTGCTTCGTTCTTGTATGAGTGTTGCTAAATTACTGTTTGGTCTTCGAACGTGTCAACCTTCTTTGGTCGGGGGAGTTGTCTCTGTTTTTGATGAAGGCCTCCGGGGAGCTTTAGAGGATATTGTTGTTTGTGGGGGTGCCTTTTTTGGAGATCTCCAATGGAGGTTGACTTCTCTCCCGACCCGGTTCGGAGGCTTAGGGATTTGTACGGCCGAGGATGCGTCTTCATATGCTTTCGTGGCTTCAAGGGCCCAATCTTGGGGTTTACAAGACCACATACTCCGAGAATGTGATGGGGATGTTTTAGACTCCGATTACAGGAGTGCGTTGGACCTTTTGCATAGTTCTCTTCCCGACCTTGATATTGGCGGTTTCTACATTAAAGACACCGCCCCTCCTAAATCCCAGAAAATTCTGGCGAATGCCTTATATGGCGAAATTGTCAAGAGGTTTGAAGAGAAGTTTGTTTTATCCACTCGGCAAAGAGTTGTGTTTGAATGTCTACGTGCCCCACATGCTCAGGATTTTCTGTCTGTCGCACATATTGAAGGCTTGGGGCAACACATGTCGGCTGTGGAATACCGTGCTATCCTTAGATACCGACTGATGATTCCTTTGTTCCCAGTTGACGAGCCATGTTCGGTATGCCGCAAAGCGTGTTTGGATTCTTTCGGCGAGCACGCGATCCACTGTAAAGAGCTACCAAGGTTTAAATATCGGCATGATTGGGTGAGAGACGTGTTATATGATGTTCTTAAGCGGGTCGGGATCTCTGCCAAAAAGGATGCTCCAGTAAATTTCCTGACTGACCCCTTAGAGGGGAGGTCCACTTTACGCCCGGCGGACATCCTTCTGTTTGGATGGGAAGGGGGAAACACGCTTGTGTAGATCTAACTGGAGTCTCCCCCCTTGTCGGGCTCAAGGACAAGGGCTTTGTCGTAGGGCAAGCAGTGCTCAAGGCAGAGGCGAGCAAAGTGGCAAAACATGAGAAAGCCTGCCTGGAGAATCAACATGTGTTTGTCCCGTTTGCGTTTGATACCTTTGGTGGTCTCGCTCCTGACGCTGTGCGACTTTTGAATCGGGTTCAAAAAGTCGTTAATAGTTTGGTTTGATTCAAGTATTCAACCTGAAATCGATTTCGAGCCAAAAGTCTATCTTCTATGTTATATATTATTAAGATAATAATACAAATTCGTTAGAATCTAATTAGAAAAGAATTTTACTATAATTATTAAATAAAGCGTGGCGACAAATTCCAATCATCATCACTCAAAAAGGACAAAATAGGATACAAAAAATAAAACAATAATTATCATCCAAATGATATGAAAATCTAATTATAATACAGACTTAACTTGTGACACAATATTTGGTATTAAAAAACCTGTTCATTTGCATGTTCATGCATCTTTATATACCATTATATATTATATAAACCATGGTTGCAAAAGTCGCTAGGCGCTCCCTAGTCGGTCGATCGAGAAGTTGAGAGTACTCGGTCTACGCGGAGAGTACTCGGGGAGTACTCGGACATGTTAAATTATAAAGAAATTACTTTTTGGAGATTAAATATATGTCAAATAACACAAATTTACTAATATTTATAACAAAATACGTGCAAATGATATTTGTTCTTTAATATGATAGGAATAGAAATTATGTTATATTATTATTTAAGTTAAACTAGGCCCGAGTTGACCTACTAGATCTAATTCTGGCTGAGGTTGACCGCGTTTGACCGACTCCGAGTAATTAGGCGGAGTCAAAGAAAGTCGCTTCGGCAGCCTGCCTTGTAGCGACTACTCGGGGAGGACTCGGCCTTAGAAACCTCTAGTAGGTTGTACCTCATGTATATATTTTTATACACTCCATGAAAGCCAACATCAAGCTTTTCTAAACACAGTCATCACATGTAAACCATATTGCTATACATATTCATGCCTTTGTGTTTAGGATCTACATCATCTTCATTGCTAACAATATTCAATGAATTAAATCGTCGAATCACCGTTTCACTGTTATCTTCCAAATTGATTAACCACCATCATTATTTCACAAAACACTAACCGGAAATCGTTCATCATTAGAATTTTTCATAACATTTCATTCTATCAAATCATCCTAACAATATCCTTCACAAAGAATCATCTACGTCACATACACGGTAACAGATTTCGAACCTCATGATCTTAATTATCTAAACAGTTAGTAGATTTAACACCCACACATATCAAACCAACAGTCAAGCATGGAACTTTATTCTGTAATAATCATTTTCGTAATCACAAACACTATAAATTTCCCTAACAGCTAATAGAGGTTATTGCTAACCTGAAGAGTGAGAGCTTAAGAGAAAGATCTCCAAGAGTGGACAGTGGACAGGTTATTGCCGGCAACCACCATCGTCTGATCATCATTATCAACTGCATCGTCGGTATCATAACCACCTCCGTTTCACTTCATCATCTTCTGATTTCGAGTTGAGGTTCCGAGTTAAGTTTTCGGTTTCGAGTTTGATCATTGTCATCATCTCCGTTCTCGAACCACTGAACACCACAACAACATCACCATCAATCGTAATCACCTAAAATATATCTATAATCTTCTCCATCTCCGGTCGTCTTCCTCACACCTACAACCTGAATCACCTTCATCACCACTGTATACCTTCTCCGACAATCACCGACGACTGTAAAACCTTCACCATCTCCGTACTGTTCATCGTTATGTCGCCGGAGAAGAAACGAAGGAGAGCTTAATAGGTGGGGGTAAGATTGCAGCGAGTGTGATATATAGGGTGTTATGTTGAGTAAGATATAAAACTAGTGTGGAAAAGATGATTATACCCTTTGACCGTTAATACCTTATGTTGACTTTAAACAAAATTAGACAGCAGGGGATAAAATTGCAACATAACATCAACGTTGGGGGGGGGGGGGGGGGGTTAAATTGCAATTATTTCCATGGAGGAGGTTAGAGTGCCAATTGGCTTAAAACCCAGGGGGTAAAATTGCAGTTTACTCTAAATGTTTTATTGTTTTTATTATTTTGTTTTGTAGGGCATTTTAGTCATTTCGCACTCACTTAACACCAAAAACTAACTTTCATCCACGTCAAAGACTATCCATGAACAAAAGTGCCAAAGTTGAGGACTATAGCTGTAATTTTATAAGTGTACAAACTATAGGTAAAAACGAAGTAAACCACAAGGACTATCTAGGAAATTTTCTCAAAACAAAATATTAAGCCTACATCATAGTTTATAGAGGTAGCTTCTATACACTATCATATTTTATGGGTGTACCTATTGGCACACCCATCTCACTATATACACACCTAAAAAGGTGTTTTTTGTCTTTATATGCACACCCTGCAGTGTCGAACTGTGGCTAAAACGCGGCGTTTTGGTCCGGTTAATCAGAAAAAAACTGACGGGTGTCTGACGGGTCTGTTGACCGGACCAAAAAACGAGCTTTGGCTGCGTTTTGGTCCTGTCAACCAGACAAAAGACTGACACCCGGTCTGGTTGACAGGACCAAAACGCTGCCAAAGCTCGGCGTTTTGGTCCGGTCAACAGACCCGTCAGACACCCGTCAGTCTTTGTCTGGTTAACCGGACCAAAACGCCGCGTTTTGACCACAGTTCGACACTGCAGGGTGTGCATATAAGGACAAAAACCATCTTTTTGGGTGACTATCTACACACTTGGTGTGTAGATAGTTTGGCCCTAAAACAATAAAGTATAATAAATGAAGAAAACCGACGGGTGTCTGACGGGTCTGTTGACCGGACCAAAAAACCGAGCTTTGGCTGCGTTTTGGTCCTGTCAACCAGACAAAAGACTGACACCCGGTCTGGTTGACAGGACCAAAACGCTGCCAAAACTCGGCGTTTTGGTCCAGTCAACAGACCTGTCAGACACCCGTCAGTCTTTGTCTGGTTAACCGGACCAAAACGCCGCGTTTTGACCACAGTTTGACACTGCAGGGTGTGCATATAAGGACAAAAACCATCTTTTTGGGTGACTATCTACACACTTGGTGTGTAGATAGTTTGGCCCTATTTTATACATAGAGGTAGCTTCTATACACAAAATCATTTTTATATAAACTTTAAAGAAACCGGCAGATGTGACACATTTATGTAGGCAAACTAGTAGATGCCCCGCCCGCGTTGCGGGGCGATGGCCGAATAATTCTCAACCAATTAAAAAAAGACTACTATAATTTTGCGAGGAAAAAATATACAAAAACGATGATAAGACCGTAATTTTGGGCTCAGGGCAAAAGTGTAATTTTTCAGGACTAATGACCTAGTGTTAGGCAACTCCTTGACATGAAAAAAAATTAAATCGAGTAAACCAATTAAAACAAAAAAAACCTTTATAGTTTTGGTAAAAAAACTAAAACGATGGGAAAAACATAATTTTTAACTGAGGGCCAAATCATAATTTTAATTCGGGGATATATTGTAAACTAAATGGACCAACGGGGGAGTGGCAGGAAGTTGCCGGCACGACTGTAATTTTACACTGGGGGCAAACTTGTAATGTCACCAGGAAAACAAACAAAAACGATGGGGAAAATGTAAATTTAAACTGAGCGTAAAATCGTAACTTGGCTGCGAGAAAAAAAATTAATGGAAAAACTATATATTTATACGGGGCAAAATCGTAATTTTGAACCGAGAGAAAAATTAGAATTTTTAGCTGGGAGCAAAAGCGTAAATTTATTTTTAAGTGGGGGTAAAAACATAATTTTGACCTGATGGGAAAATCGTATTTTTAAGGGAAAAAAACTAATGGCAAAATTGTAAATTGAAACGGGGCAAAATCGTAATTTTTATCCGGGGGCAAAATTGAAATATTTAGCTGGGAGCATAAGCGTAAATTTATTTTTAAGCGAGGGCAAAAACATAATTTTTAACTGATAGCAAAATCGTAATTTTAAAGGGGGATAAAATCGTAAATTTGTTGAGCCAATAGGGGAGTGCCAGGCAGCTGCCTGGCACTATTGAACTGCCGCCCATTTTGCCCAATTAAGGGCCATTCCTATTGCCCTGTCGGTGGCCAAACTTATTTTTGTAGTAGTTGATAATGGTGTATGCGTGCGTATAATTACAATGTTTCAGTTGTGTGACAATATATATTTTTGGAAAATTGGTTTTTAATAAACCAACCTTTGTCCTGTTGGTAAATAATAATATTACCTACGTAATTAGTATACAATAATCCTACCTATCAACATGTTGGTACTCAATGAACTTCCGTTAATTTTTTTTAACTGAAGTTAATTTTTAAGTTTTATTTATTACACAAAAAGTCCCTGTAGTTGTAATTTACTAGTTTTAACTATTTTATAAAACAAAAAAAACCTCAAGGGACTGTAATTTACAAGTTTTAAAATAGTTAAAACTAGTAAATTACAACCACAGGGACTGTTTGTGTAATAAATAAAACTTAAAAACTAACTTCAGTTAAAAAAAATTAACGGAAGTTCATTGAGTACCAACATGTTGATAGGTAGGATTATTGTATACCAATTACGTAGGTAAGATTATTATTTACCAACGGGACAAAAGTTGGTTTATTAAAAACCAATTTTCCTATATTTTTTAAGTAAGTTTCTTTAAATATTGAGTAATATTATACTCAAATTAAAAGAGAATAAAATTTCGTATTACTTATATAACTTAAAAAATAATAAAAAGTATACAAAACTTAGTTGAAAGAGAATAAAATTTCGTATTTATTATATAATTTAAAAAAGAATAAAAAGTATACAAAACTTATTTGTATTTAAAAAAAATAGTCATGAAGCTAGATTCAACTTGAAGAATGAAAAGGACAAAGAATGAATTTGACTTTGAAGATTTTGTTTTAGTTCAAATCTAGTATCACCAGTTATGTTTGCTTGAAAACTTTTATAAATTTCATTATTAAAAAAAAAAAAAGAACATCTCGCGTGCGCTATGTACATATAATGTATATGTGTGTGTGGGACCTCGGGAGCAAAAGTGAAAGTGCACTAATTTTAACATTATTTAACTAATTTCGTGAAAAGAACGAAAAAAAACGGAGACGGTTAATTATGAATCATGTGGTGGCGTTGATAGCAAAAGTCTAGGGGTACATGCATTAATCCGCCTTTGTCCCAATTGCTGAGTTTTATGTGCCATATGTCCAAGGCTTGATGAAAAACTATTATCGAGCCGGAGGTCTCACTGGAAGCAACCTCTCTATTCCTACGGGGTAGATGTAAGAGTATCTAAATTTTACCCTCCTCAGACCTTACCTTCTTAGCCTTGCTATTGGTGAGATTTACTGAGTATGATGACGATGATTATTAAAAAAAAAGCTATACCATAAACTAAAGAATTTTATATTTTTTAATTCGAGTATAGTGTCATTCATATAAAGATGTATTGTTGATTTTAGCTCTGCGTCTAAAGTAGTTCTAATAGTGTCATTAATATAAAGATGTAGTGTTTGATTATAATTGTGTGTCCAAGCTAGTTATAAGAGTGCGTTAATTATAAGAGTGGGTACAATGTAAAACGATGTTTCCAAGTTGCCAAAGTTTGAAGTATGAATACAATGTGTGATTACAATCTTGCATTTAACCCAAACAACAATGGGTGTCTAAAAGGATAACTTATTTAATGCACTCTCACAAAACATGTGTCGCGCGAGATGCTTCTTCGATGAGAATTGTAATGCTAATGAGTTAGCGTAACAACAAGCCGAGGTCTTCAATCTAAATTCTATGTTGTAATGGTCATTAGCCGCACCATGTGGAGAATGAGATTTTCCTTTATGCCCTGACTCTGATGTGAGAATAAATAACTTTAGGTTGAGAGTGTGTTTAATGTGTGTATTAAATCAGAGTATACATGTTCGTATGAAGGTCCAATCACCCTTCCCCTAGATCCCCTCGATCTGTTGGTGAGATTTCGTATTAAATGTGTCGTAGGTGAAATTACATCGTACAAATTGCATTTTCATCAAGAAACCCCTTAATCTGCTTAGTCCAGAGTTTCTTTGTCAGGACTCGCCTAGTGGTCCAAACTCCATATGTGGTGGTCATTGATCTAGACTTGGTGATACGGGGCTTATGCGTAGTGGTTCGGATGTCATGGTCTAGAGCTTATGGTTAGTGGTCCAATGTTGTACTGATGTACCCATATGGGATACTTATCTCTTCAGTTAATAAAAATTATTGACGAATTCTCGTATATCTGTTTCAAATGTACAAAACAATAGCTTACGGGTATGTGAAAAAACACGTCTGACTGAACCTTTTGGATTAGGTTTAGTGTAATGATAATTAACGTGAGTTTATAAAAAACCTTTATGAAATTCATACGACGTAGTAATATATCTATCATTTTCTAATATCAATTATGTTACAAGTTGGTGTGCTATATGGCTGTCTGAAGACTGTATATGCTCAGCGCTCTGTGAGGTGGCGGGTCCGAAAAGGCATATTCTCAAAATCTTTTGTTAAATAATGTACATGCATACGCCATCCAAGATTCTTTTTTCATTTTCCTTCATTCAATCATGTTTTGCATTTACAAGGTTAGGGTCATATAAACAGTGGAATTTTAAAAAAAATAACTATGATTGAGGGTGTCCGGAGTGGGGTGCGGGGAGGAGTGGCAAACTAGTTTACCACTCGATAAACACCACCACCAACAAAGTTTGCCGCTTCCAAGCAGTGGCGGACCCAGAAATTTTTCCAAGGGGGTGCGGAACATTTTTAAAAATTTTAGGCCCCAAGTTATATAAGTAAAAACATTGGTTCGTATCGGGTCGGTTCGAGTCGGGTCGGGTCATGTAAAACAAAAGAACATCAAACTAAATTTATATAATCATCAAAACATGTCAAATCTTGTTACAAACATAATTAAAACGTCGCATTACGAGTTTTCATTTTTTGAAATCTATCCAAAACATCATCTAAACCTACTTTCTTAAGCAACTATTTCTCTATATAACACAGCGTCGGAACTAGCCCAAAATTTAGGGGTATTCCAATTTTTTATTTTTTAGACCAGGGGTATCCTTTGTATAATGGAGACGAAGATGCGGGGTATTTTTACACTACGAAAACGGAGTTAAGTGGTATTTTTACACTACGGAAATGGAGTTAAGGTGTATTTTTACATTACCAGGTCTGATCGTTGTGGTGTATGCGGCTATAAAAAAAAAGGAAAAATATCATCACTAACAAAATATAAAATATAAGTATATAACCCACCACAAAAAAAAATATCATCACTAACAAAATCATCAAAACGAAGAACATGTCTCATGTTATCAAAAAATCACTTCCGGTGGGCTACCGGTTCCGTCCCACCAAAAATCAACCAAAAATCATCAAAAAAATCAACCAAAAATCATCAAAAATAACAAAGAAACTTACCCGTGTTCGATCGGCGGTGGTATGGTGGCTGGTTGATTACGGTGGTATGCGGCTGCTGACTGTTCACTGTTGTCACTGATGTTCTGATCGCTGGCGTGCGTGCAAGGACGATGCAGAGAGCGGAGAGAATATTTTATTTTAGTTTGAAATATTGTTGATTTGTTGGGTTTGTTTATTGGGCTAAGACTTAGTAGTGTGCTAGTTAAAGGTATTGGGTATTTGGGTTTAGTTATTTAGTTATTTGGGTATTAAAAGTTATATAATTTAGGTAGTATTTTAAAAAAAAATAAGAGTTTACTAAAAAAATTTAAAATATAAATTGATAACACTTTTTACATAAGGGGTGCGGACGGAAAATTCCAAGGGGTGCGAACGAAAAATTTCAAGGGGTGCGGACGGGATTTTCGACGGAACTTAGCACTAATTTTTTTTTCCCGGGGGTGCGCCCGCCCACCTTGGGCCACCCTTATGTCCGCCCCTGCTTCCAAGTTTACCAAATCGGTGGTGTGATGCCGATGCGGTGAAGTAGAGGGTGTGTGTGGTGGGGTGGGGTGGGGTCCATTCCTATCTCAACTAATCACAACTTTTTCCTTTTTTTTTAAATAGTTTACCACTTCACCAAGTGTCTAAACCATTGCCAACAATTTTCAGCAAAGTTTAAACACTTTTGCCTGATTGACATGACGCGCTCTGATTGGTCAGTTTTTTAGTTTACCACTCCCTAGTGTTTAACCACTCCTTACACCCTGAAACAATCATATTCCTCTCTTGAGATAAACAATCATCATACCTACACACTCTACATTTTCTTAACATTAAGTTAATACATACATAAATACATACACACACACATAAATTTTTTCAAATACAATAGTTCTTAACGTGTGATGCGTACTACGATATTAAATCACGCATGTTATAAAATTCAAACCTTAATCACGCATGAACAAAATATAACATGCATGATTAGGGTTTACCGTATGCGTGATTTTCTGATTTGTTCATGCGTGATTATATGATTTCTTCATGCGTGATTATATAATTTGTTCATGCGAGAAAGCGTGCCTTGACAACCAGCACGTGTTTATCGCATTCGCTTTTGATACTTTTGGTTTCCTTACTCTAGAGATTGTGGACCTACTTATCGAGTTTAAAGAGTCATGCAAAGTAATGTTATGACACCGAGATCTATGGAGGTAGTTTTTAATTAAATGACTTAGTTTTGCTATTCAAAAAGAGGGTAGCGGCCCAACCTGTTGCTCGTCTACCTTCTATTTTAATGTAATTTCCATTTGGAACACGTTTTGAAATTTATTAAAAAAAGCGATTATGTGGTTTTGTTCATGCGTGATTAGAGTTTGAATTTTATAACATGTGTGATTTAATATCGTACGCATCGTACGTTAAGAACTATTGTACATTAACCTTCCTCTACGTAAATATATACATATACACCCACATACACACACACACACACACACACATATATATATATATATATATATATATATATATATATATGTGTGTATGTGTTTGTGAACGACTCCTAATACACAAACCTATTAAATTACGTAATACTCCATTGTGGGGGCACCCATACCTGATGGGCTTGAAAATTGTTTTACGAGACGAGTTCGGGCTTTGCATACACAGTTTGTAACGAGCCGAGTTCAATGTTTGCTAAGTTAAACTAGCTAACCTCAGGTTTAAAGGAACTCAAGCTCGACTCAACTTGATTACCTAGCCAAGTTATCATTTAATAGAATAACTGAAATAAGTGACTAGCTGTCCAAAAGTTTATTATTTGTCCTTTAAACAATAAGATGTATGACGTGTCTTTTGATAATATTAATCGAATTTCATCACGGACAATTATAAGTTCACAAGCACTGGTTTTCAGAATTAAATATCAAAATTTAGTGCTGTACGGCTTAAGTGGATCCACAAACGAAAATAATTTAAATAACTGTCTTTAATATTCATAGATATATATTGAGAAAGATAGAGTGAAAAAGAATATGAAAATAAGATTTAGTGGGTTGAGAATAGTGAAAGCCTAAATTTAACGGGCAATATGACTATTATCATTTTATTTGAAAGCACGCTAAAATGACTTTGAGTTGTATTGTCCTTGTCATTCTGATCATATCCCTGGGGTTTGTAATGCAGCAAGCCGAGTAGAAGGGAATCTGTACTTTACTTGGTTAGGAACAATGTGCACAACTTAAATATATTTTCATAATGGTGCTCGAGCCCGAGCCCAAGCACGATGTTTGGTTTATTATTCGATCATTAACTAATATATGAGCTCGGGCGTTATTCTTGAGATCGAGCTCGATTGACTCATTTATTATCCAAAGCTTGAAATTTATGAGTTAACAAATGTGTTTGATAGAACATAGAGGTCATTTTAAACACCAGGTTAAAACTAGAATCGTATTTGTATTGATCTATAGGGTTCTGCTAATATAATAAGCATATTAATAAATGGTGCATAAAGTATTAAAAAGTATTCAAATAAACTAAAATTTGATCATTTTTATATGAAGTTCTTTGTTCGTAAATTTTGGAGGTCGGTTGCCTATTGCTAGATATTTAAATTTTTTATCTGATCGGGATCGAGTTGGATCGGGTTAGGTTTTGCTACGGCTAGATATTTAAATATTTTATCTGATCGGGATCGAGTTGGATCGGGTTAGATTTTGCTACGACAATTGTTATCAATATAACATTCCTAAATAACTCTTTCTTAATATAACAAATACAACTTTGAGTGAGAAGGTGATGATTAGGACATGCTCCTGCGATAACTTATAATTCTTTGCGTTATACGTTTCTTATTTTCTTTTCAATCGAAATATCTCGGATTTTTAAAAGTTGTGTAGGTCCACCCGTAGGATCGAGTATAACCTTATCCTTGTTTTCCGACAAACCCGAAAGTGCGGAATCCAAACGGGTAAGTTAAACCAAGCAAAGAACACGAATACAATAACAAGATTCAACGTATAAACTCCAATGTATTACTTCCAGATGAGTTACAATACTAAGTTTACAAGAAACTCTCTAACTCACTGTGTGTGTTCTCTCTATATTGTGCTCTGTGTTCTCTGGTGTGTGTTAGCCTTATCTGTTTGCAACATGCTGCTTTTATACTCAAACCTAATCTACTAGCCACGAAAAATATTGGGCCCAACATGAAGCCCACGAAGAACTGTGGGTTCTTCGCTGATATATAAGTCCGCGAATAACTAAGTTGACGAATAAGGTTTTTCATGTGAACAGTTGTTGCGAATAACCAGGGACGAAGAATGGTTCTTCGTGAACCATGCATGCACTTCTTCGTATCTGATGTTCTTCGTGAGGAATATGGACATCAGGTTCTTCGTTGGATATAGATGCATGGTTCTTCGTGAGGGCTTCACGCATGCAGACTTGCAAAATATCGGGCTTCGGTCTTCCCTTCGTAACGCAGTCGAACCGAACGAGCCGTATCCACAAAGTGTATCAACAAACTCCCCCTTGGATGCTGCTCGTGATGGTTCGATCTTCACATGTCGTCGGATCTTTAAAGTCTTCACATGACACGAATAGGGAGAGTATCAGCAAACTCCCCCTTGAACGTTGCTCATGAGACGTTGATCTGCAAATTTTAGATCCTTGTGGTGTTGATGAGAGGTCAGCTACGAATCGATCATCTTGATTCTTTGATTGCGTCCATGTTGTGTCTTCATTCCACAGCTTGTCATCTAACACGTTCTCTTCACCTTTAGTTGGATTGAATGTCGCATCTGCTGTCGCAACCCCCGGCCCCTATCTCCTGGGATCGGGCGGATGCGAACTCTGATGTGGTGGTATCATTGGTTTGTCATTATTTGGCAGCGGAAATTTCATCAGGACCGTAGTTAGGAAATATTTTATCAGAGTAAAATACCACATTTTTCATATTAATAAACACATGGGTAAAACCCAAGTTTCTATTACAAACATATTTATAGGGATAAACCCTAATTTATTGAATTTAAAACATTGTCTTTTAGGTAACTTTTATAGCCACATTTTTCCAAGCCTTTAGTGCTCTCCAGCTGGCTTCTAATTGGCTTTCACATTTTGTTACCTGAAACGCGTTTTAAAAACATTTGTCAGTGGGAAATACTGGTGAGTGAATCCCAGTTTAATCAAGAAGCCTTTATCCTTTAACAGTATTGAGAGCAATCACAATGTTTATATCTACACAACTCATTCAGTAATGTCAATCCTGACTGGTGGGTCATATTACACATTGGCTATCTCGTTGTCCAATGGTAACGTGTTCCACATTTTGTATACAAAACCCCAACATACCGGCAACAATTGAAGAATTACAAAGACTCAATCACTGCTTATCACATTATAACATATTTATGGTTTTGTAAAAACAGTTTGCAATAAGGTTTACACAAAAAGGAGATTACTCACATTGCTATCTTAGGGGTTTCCTTTGTGATTTCCTGGTGATTATCTATTAGTTATACAATGCACATGTGTTAGTATGATAACCCAATATTTACATTAGTAATACTCTCCCGAGACAGAATTCCAACGACTACGTCAGGACGAACCCCGACAGCCGTTACGGAACCCTAGATCAATCGGGCAGTGTATCTAATACGGAACCGGGGTTATGATACTTACATTGAGACAGAACTTCGTTATTTAGGGGGTATTCAGCCCGAAAATAGCTTTTACACTTTAGAAAACGAGAGAGAAAGAAAGAAAATGAACGGTTTGGACTGAAGGCCGATGCCTTCTATTTATAGTGTCTGATTGACACTTCCTCGCGGCCCGCGAAATAGGGGGTAGGGCCTAGCTGTGCTGATTCGTTGGATATAGTTTCGACACGAGCCTGCCACGTGGCAGCTCAGGGTGTCGTCTGATCTCCTAGCTGTCGCGCCCCGCGTAGCCAGAAGACATAGTCTTCGCGGCCCGCGAGTGACATTAAATTCTTGATTTTATTTTATTTTTAATTATATATAAAGGTATTTATGGCCAAATATCGTATACGGGGTGTATTTTAGAACATATAGGGGTATTCTAAATATATTAGGGGTGTCAGAAATAATTTAGGAGGGTTGTTATATCCTCCCCACCTTGTTTTAGAACTCGTCCTCGAGGTCTACTGGATTAGGTGTGGATATTTCCTCTGCATCTTTGATTCAAGCTCCCGTGTGTATTCTAGCCCTCTCTTGGAATCCCATTTCACTTTGACTAGAACTAATCTCTTGTGCTTAAGATTTTTGACTTTCCTGTCTTCAATTTGTAGAGGCTTTTCTATGAACTTGAGCTTTTCATTTATCTCTATGTCTTTAAGAGGTACCACTAGCGATTCATCGGCTAGGCACTTTTTGAGATTACATATGTGAAATACATCATGTATTCCTGCCATTTCCTCTGGCAGTTGTAGCTGATAAGCTACTGGTCCTATTCTTTTAATAATCTCAAACGGTCCAACATACCTGGGGCCTAGCTTTCCTCTTTTGATGAATCTTACTACTCCTTTCCAAGGAGAAACTTTTAACAAGACTTTGTCTCCTACCTGAAACTTCAATAGTTTTCGCCTGTTATCAGCATAACTTTTCTGACGATCGCCTGCTGCTTTTAATCGTTCCTTGACTTGAATAATCTTGTTAGATGTTTCTTGTACTATTTCTGGTCCAGATAATTGCTTTTCTCAAATTTCTGCCCAACAGACTGGGGTTCGGCACTTTCGTCCATAAAGTGCTTCGAATGGTGCAGCATTGATACTGGTATGATAGCTGTTGTTGTAGGAAAATTCTATTAATGGCAAGTGATCGTCCCAATTTCCTCCGAAATCAATTACACAAGCTCTAAGCATATCTTCCATTGTCTGAATCGTCCTTTCACTTTGTCCATCCGTTTGAGGATGATAAGCTGTGCTTAGATTTAGTTTGGTTCCCATTGCTTTTTGGAAACTTGTCTAAAAATGAGAAGTAAAACGGATATCTCTATTAGAAACAATTGATAAAGGAATACCATGTAATGAAACTATTTCATTTACATACAATTTGGCTTATTGTTCCATACTGAAAGTCTCCTTCATTGGTAAGAAATGAGTAGATTTAGTTAGTCTATCTACAATTACCCAGATTGTATCATTACCTTTTCTTGTTTTGGGTAATTTGGTAACAAAGTCCATGGTTATCAATTCCCATTTCCATACAGGCATTTCCAATTGCTGTAACAAACCTGAGGGTTTCTGGTGTTCAGCTTTGACTTGTGAACAAGTTAAACACTTGGCAACATAAGCTGCTATATCCTTTTTCATTCCTATCCACCAGAAATTCCTTTTTAAATCCTGATACATCTTATCACTTCCAGGATGTATCGTATATTTAGACTTATGGGCTTCTTCTAATATTCTGTTACGTAGGTTTCCTAATTTAGGTATCCAAATTCTTTTCTGATAGAATCTCCAAATTCCATCTGTTCCTTGTTCTAATTCTTTAATCATTCATTTCAATTTCTCAGTATCATCCTTGATTACTGATTCTTTTGGTTTTCTAATTTGTTCATTTAAATCTATCTGCAGATTTAATTTAAGAGAACGTACTCTTTTTGGCTTTTCGTGATATTTTTTACTTAAAGCATCGGCTACTACGTTAGCTTTTCCTGCATGATACTGGATATTACAATCATAATAACTTAGTATCTCCATCCAGCGTCTTTGTCTCATATTTAACTCTTTTTGCCCGAAAACATATCTTAAACTCTTATGATTAGTGAAAATGGTAAACTTACTACCGTGAAGATAATGTCTCGAAATTTTAAGGGAAAAATTATAGCTCCTAATTCTAAATCATGGGTTGTATAATTTTCTTCATGATTCTTAAGTTGTCTAGATGCGTAAGCTATAACCTTTTAACGTTGCATTAATACACATCCATAACCTAATTTAGAAGCATCACAATAAATTACAAAATCTTCAGTTCCTTCTGGTAATGCTAATATGGGTGCGTTGGTTAATCTTCGCTTAAGGATTCTAAAGGCTTCTTCTTGTTTTGGTCCCCATTGAAACTTAACAGATTTACATGTTAATTTCGTTAAGGGAATGGCTATTTGATGTGTGCAAAATGCAACATATAAATTTCATCAAATGTGGCACAAAACTAACCCTTTTTCAGTACTAATGTTGGAAAAAGTGTGCTTTTGTCTTCCTTTTGTAATTTCAGGGTTAAAAGAGCTTAAATGAACAAAAGGAGCAAAAATGTAGCCAAATCCAGCATAAATACAAGAAAAAGAATAAAAGTGGCATGCCCGACCCCTCGACAGCATCTTCCCAAGCAAAACAAGAGAACAGAAGGCTGAACACGCCCCGTGCTGAATGAGCACGGGGGCGTGCCCAAGTGTCTGCAGCAAAGACAAAGCTGTAGAAGCTTCTATTACCCAGCACGGGGGCGTGCCCAGCGGACATGGGGCCGTGGTCAACTCTAAGATTCGCAGAATCTTAGGAAATCTTGATAGTACAGATACGCTTCTGCACATGGGGTCGTGCCCAGCGGACACGGGGGCGTGGTCAACTAATGCAGAAAAACTGCATTTAATGAAGGAAGAGAAGACGGGTGGACACGGGGCCGTGTCCGGGCTTCTGTGCAGGCTATAAATAGGGGTGCTTGGCTCATTTGCAAACCATCCCTTGGCAATCCACCTCTCTCACACTTCACCCACCCACCACCACCATCACAACCCACATCCACCACCATCATCCATCATAGAGTGTGTGAGTAGTCTCGGGATCCAAGATTGATCGTAAGAGTTCTTGACAATCAAAGGCCATGTTTGCCTAAGTCTCTTACATCACTTGGTAAAGACAAGTGTCTAGTGTAATACTTTTTATTTTTAATCTTTTCGCACTTTTTATTTTGGTTATGTATTAATGACTTTAATAACTAGTTTCTTATGTTGAAGGTGAGTCTTCCTTATCGTTTGTCCGTGGTCTCTTGGCATTATTTTACTGTCTATATAAAATAAAAGATTTTCACCATTCATATCTCCACGGTCTATATGGAGGTATGTTGGCTACCTGGTCGGGGGTTAAGGGAACGGTTTGGTAAGAGTCTTGCCTTGTTCAGTGTATAGATCCTGCAAGGACCTGGGTTAACTTTAGTAGGACCTCCTTCAATACCCACTGGTATTGGATGGCGGGGGTCCGAATTCCTTGACCCCCTCATATGTAAACTACTATTAAAACTTTAACCCGGCTACTTAGGACTGTATCCCTGCTGACTTAGACTACTTAGCCGAGGGTAACGTCACCTCCAGAAGAGGGGCCTACCACAATATGCATTAATAACTTAATTAATTATCTTTCAATAATCCAACCCTTTAGGATTGTATCCTTGCTGACTCAAACTACTGGGTTGAGGGTAACGTCACCTTCAGAAGAGGGGCCTACTACAATAACTAAGATAATCTCTTAAAAAGTGCAAAAGTGCGGAAATAATCAAAGGTTACACTAAACACGAGTCGGATCCAAGTGATTCATCTTGTCTATCTGTTTTTATTTTTATTTTATTTTTCAGCATTTTAGTTAGTTTTATTTTTCTAGTTTAAAACCTTTTTCTAAACTTTTGATTTGATTAGACGTTGAGGATAAAACGGTACTAAAAGCTCTTGTGTCCTTGGACGACCTCGGTATCTTACCAACACTATACTACGCTCATGATGGGTGCACTTGCCCATATGTGTGTTTAGTGTTAGGAAATATCGTGTTTTATAAATTTAAAACTTGGCTAAAAAGTGTTAAGGGTTTAAAATATACATTAAAAATCTATAACACTACACGCACATCAAGTTTTTGGCGCCGTTGCCGGGGACACAAGGATTTTAAGAAAGTTAGGAATCAACGGCCTAATCATTTTTTTTTCTATTTTTTAGGATTTTTTTCTTAAATTTTTTAGTTTCTGCAGAGCTCAGCACGGGCCGTGCCTGGTCGACACGGGGGCGTGCTCAGCATTGTTACTGGCAGTTTTTGTTTTCTGAGTTACAGGGAGTTGAATACGGGGCCGTGTCGAGCTCCCCAGTAACAGGGATCCAGAAAACAACTACTGTATCTCCGACCACGGGCCGTGTTCACCTGAGCACGGGGCCGTGGTGAGCCTTCTGACCAACGTTCTTTTCTGTTTTTATTGCAGGACTGGGAACCCAGGCGCCACTTCTGAACTTTCTACGTAGTGTATGAGCTCCAGTTCTAGTAGAGAAATAAAAGAACCTCTAGAAGAACCCGAACGCTTTCTTAGAAAAAGACTTAAAGCTAAAACCAAGAGAAAGTTTCGGGGGACCCACTTCCAATGGCGGATCAACGTACTCTCATGGATTACCTACGACCCACCGTGGGTAATCTTGGCGCCGCTATCAATGCACCGAATGTCGAGGCCAATAACTTCGAACTTCGACCGCATTTGATATAAATGCTCCAAAACTCCACAAACTTCCATGGGCTTGCGGACGAAGATCCCCATTTGCATATCACTAACTTCCTAGAAATATGTGATACTTTTCGGATCAATGGAGCATCAAACGACGCCATCCGCCTTCGAATGTTTCCATTTTCACTAAAAGACCGAGCTACGGCTTGGCTTAATACCCTCCCAGTTGGCTCGGTAAACACCTGGGATGAACTGGCCCAAAAGTTTTTATATAAGTATTTCCCTCATGCTAAAACGGCTAAATTAATGACTGAAATAAATACATATTCACAAGAGGACGGGGAATCCTTATATGAAACTTGGGAAAGGTTCAAGGAGTTACTGAGAAAGTGTCCTCATCATGGTCTTGCAGTATGGCAACAAGTTTCCACTTTCTACAATTGATTGTTGCCACACACAAGACAAACACTTGACTCTAGCTCCGGGGGACTCTTAGGTAATCGTCGCCCAAATGAAATTTATAATCAAATTGAGGAAATTGCTCAAACGAATTTTCAGTGGCACACTCCCCGAGGCAACAAATCTATTGCCCCGGGCGCCCATAAGGTTGATGAGAGCACTTCCTTGCAAGCCCAAATCAAAGCCCTTTCTTCAAAAATCAAAAAAGTTAGTAATGGTAAAAACGTCTTCGGTTATGGCTTGCGAGGGGTGTGGTGGGCCACATGAAAATTGGAGTTGTATGAAAGAATTGGATAATCAAACGGAATCGGTAAACTACATTGATAATAGACCTAGGCCGTCGGGTCCTCCAACGGGTACCTATAACCAAGGATGGCGTAACCACCCTAACCTTGGTTGGAGAGAACCCGACAATAGTAGTAACCAACAAAATCTAAACCAACGAACAAACTTTCAACAACCAAGAAATGAGTCGCAAAATTTCTCTCAACAACAACAAGGGGGACGAGAGAGGCTTGAAGATACTGTATCTCGCCTCATCTCCGACTCCGAAAAGAAAAACTCAGATCGATTTCAACAATTGGAATCGAATTTTAGAAATCAACAAGCTAGTATTCAAAACATTGAAAAACAAATAAATCAACTAGCTTAAAATATGTCCGAGAGACCACAAGGCGCATTACCCAGCAATACCGAAACCAACCCAAAGGCACAAGTACATCTCATTACATTGAGAAACCGCACCGTGGGTCCCGAGGAGGCTCAGCTACCCCCAGTTGAAAAGAGCCGATCTAGCGAAACCGCGGTCCCACCGACGGCCGAACAAGAAGCGGCTCCTAAACCAAATCAAGAGCCCCCCAAGAATCCTCCGGTTCCATACCCCGGTCGGTTAATTCGCCAAAAGACCGATGAGCAATTCACAAAATTCGTAAATTTACTAAAACAATTGCATGTCAATATTCCATTTGTTGAAGTCCTAACCTAAATGCCTAAGTATTCAAAATTTATGAGGGACTTCCTCACCCACAAAAGGAAAATCGAATCATTGCAATTAGTTAATTTAAGTGAAGAATGCTCTGCCTTGCTACTCAACAAACTCCCACAAAAGAAGATTGATCCTGGAAGCTTCACAATCCCTTGTTCGATTGGGGAATCTCCCATTCGCAATGCACTAGCTGACCTCGGGGCTAGCATCAACCTCATGCCCGCATCAATGTTCGACCGAATCGGCCTAGGGAAAACAAGCCCTACGAAAATGAGCATACAACTAGCCGATAGATCGGTCAAATATCCACAAGGTGTCGCTAAAAATCTATTGGTTAAAGTCGGCGAATTTGTCTTCCCGGCCGACTTTGTCATACTAGATATGGAGGAAGATACCAAAGTACCACTCATCTTAGGTAGGCCATTCCTAGCCACGGCCCACGCAGTGGTAGACATGAATGGTGGGACACTAACATTAAGGGTTGGGGACAAGGAAATGAAGTTTGGAGTTGGCAAAAGAGTAGAAGACGATGACCCGGTCAATTACATGAAGGTCATAGACTCAAGTTTGGATGATGCTCTCCGACGGTGCAACATGGGATGCATGACATCCCACTTGGGTAACATATGACTGGCTTTGGGTCTAGCCAAGGACCCTTATAAACGTGGCGCACCACGGAGGCATTCCGCGGAACTATCCTTAGTTTAGTTTAGATTAGTTTTTATGTTTTCTAGTCAGTTTTAATTTTCAGGAATAAAACACACTCGGGATGGTGAAGGATACCAAGGGAAACTTGCACCAGCACCCCATGCACAAAAAACAGAGCCTCCCGCCGATTTTTCTTCATTACAGCAAGTTCAGCACGGGGCCGTGCTCATCCAACACACCCCATGCTCAACCATCTGCAGAAAAATGCCAAGTTCAGGTACCTGGACACAGGGCGTGCTCACTGAACATGCCCCCGTGTCCAGCCTTGTGTTACTTTACTTTCTTTTCTGTTACTGGCGATCAGAACACGGGGCCGTGCCCGGACACCACGGGGCCGTCTCCAGACGCCCAGTAACATAAAATTTTGCTTTTTCACATCTTTTTACACATTCAATCAACCTAAAAACTTATTTTTGGGACACATTGAGGACAATGTGTAATTTAAGTGTGGGGGGGATGCTAAAACCTTGAATTTTGCAAGTCCTAATTACAAGCCTTACACAAAACTCTATTGGAACCGCTAAACACCCCAAATATTTTCATTTTTTTTACTTGTCTAGGTTTAATTTGGGAATTTCAAATTCTAAAAACGTGATATTTACCAACATAAGAAAATTATGAAACGGCATGACAAATCTAGTTAAAATTTGATTATATATACTTGATCACATAAAAAACCCATTCCCACAAAAAGTGAGTTTTGAGCCTTTATTGAGCATACAAATACACATCTTTAAACTAAATGCTCATTTTTCGTTTCTTGTGTGAATAGCCGCTTGGTTCTTACGACTCTAGAACTTGCCACCATGATACATTCCCGGTCCTTACCAACTTAAACCCGAGTAAGTAAATAATGGAGGCATTAGGACTAACTTTTTTTTTCTACACCATTATTTTTCTTTTTTTTACCACCTACCCAAAATCCCCCTAGTTAACCCCTTTGAGCCTAAACCTTTTCATTTCTTAACCCAAAACAAACACCCTTATACCCACCAAAACCCTTTTTCATTTTAAACCCTTTATTTTAGTAACAAAGCTCGGTTTTTCTTATGACTTCTTCAAAAAATAAAAAATGATGATGAAGCCAAAAGAAATAAACAAATAAGTTTATCAAAAAGAACTTTGTTTGAAGAATTGCTTCACCAAAATAAAAAGTTACAAAAAATAAAAAGTCTTACGAAAAACGATGCTTTTTACGCCTTTCGCCCTTTACTACTAACCACTAACCCAACCACCTACCTTTAACCTAAGCCTAACCCTTCCCCCAAAGTCCTCTTGATATTTACAAAGGTATATAGTTAAAAAGGAGGAGGATTGATTGCTTGGCAAGCTTATGGTAGAAGTAAGTTCCATGCCGCTCTCGAGAGTTTTCACAAAAATACACCTTCGGCCGAGTGTTGAGTGATCCCCCGTGAGGTATGTGAACTTGTATATAAATGGAATTTTAAAAAGGCATGTTATGCCCTAATAAGTAATTTATCTTATGTAATGTTTTAAATAAATCATGACGAATATGATTGTAAATAAAATAAAAATAAAACCTAATAAAGAATCTTGGAAATCAAGACACTCTATGACAAGTCCAAAACCTTCTCTTTTACCCATTCCATTTGCGTGTGTAAGCCACAAAATAAAGAGTTTTGCTTGAGGACAAGCAAAGATTCAAGTGTGGGGGTATTTAATGTTTGCAAAATGCAACATATAAATTACATCAAATGTGACACAAAGCTAACCCTTTTTTAGTACTAATGTTGGAAAAAGTGTGCTTTTGTCTTTCTTTTGTATTTTCAGGGTTAAAAGAGCTTAAATGAACAAAAGGAGCAAAAATGCAGCCAAATCCAGCATAAATACAAGAAAAAGAATAAAAGTGGCATGCCCGACCCCTCGACATCATCTTCCCAAGCAAAACAAGAGAACAGAAGGCTGAACACGCCCCGTGCTCAATGAGCACGGGTGCGTGCCCAAGTGTCTGCAGAAAAGACAAAGCTGTAGAAGCTTCTATCACCCACCACGGGGGCGTGCCCAGCGGACACGGGGCCGTGGTCAACTCTAAGATTCGTAGAATCTGAGGAAATCTTGATAGTACAGATACGCTTCTGCACACGGGGTCGTGCCCAGCGGACACGGGGGCGTGGTCAACTAATGCAGACAAACTGCATTTAATGAAGGAAGAGAAGACGGGTGCACACGGGGCCGTGCCCAATGGACACGGGGTCGTGTCCGGGCTTCAGTGCAGGCTATAAATAGGGGTGCTTGGCTCATTTGCAAACCATCCCTTGGCAAACCACCTCTTTCACACTTCACCCACCCACCACCACCATCACAACCCACATCCACCACCATCATCCATCATCCATCATAGAGTGTGTGAGTAGTCTCGGGATCCAAGATTGATCGTAAGAGTTCTTGACAATCAAAGGCTATGTTTGCCTAAGTCTCTTACATAACTTGGTGAAGACAAGTGTCTAGTGTAATACTTTTTATTTTTAATCTTTTCGCACTTCTTACTTGGTTATGTATTAATGACTTTAATAACTAGTTTCTTATGTTGAAGGTGATTCTTCCTTATCGTTTGTCCGTGGTGTCTTGGCATTATTTTACTGTCTATATAAAATAAATGATTTTCACCATTCATATCTCCACGGTCTAACGTCACCTTCAAAAGAGGGGCCTACTACAATAACTAAGATAATCTCTTAAAAAGTGCAAAAGTGTGGAAATAATCAAAGGTTACACTAAACACGAGTCGGAGCCAAATGATTCATCTTGTCTATCTGTTTTTACTTTTATTTTATTTTTCAGCATTTTAGTTAGTTTTTATTTTTTCTAGTTTAAAACATTTTTCTAACCTTTTGATTTGATTAGACGTTGAGGATAAACCGGTACTAAAAGCTCTTGTGTCCTTGGACGACCTCGGTATCTTACCAACACTATACTACGCTCACGATGGGTGCACTTTCCCATATGTGTGTTTAGTGTTAGTAAATATCGTGTTTTATAAATTTAAAACTTGGCTAAAAAGTGTTAAAGGGCTTAAAATATACTTTAAAAATCTGTAACACTACACGCACATCACTATTCTAGAAAAATCTCGGATGAATCTTCTATAATAACCGGCTAGTCCTAGAAAACTTCTAATTTCTGTTGGTGATTCAGGGGTTTTCCATTCAATAATTGCCTCAATCTTGGTGGGATCCACATGAATTCCTTCATGATTGACCAAATGTCCAAGAAACTGTACCTGTTCTAACCAAAACTCGCATTTTGAAAATTTAGGATAAAGCTTTTCTTTTCTCAGCAAATTTAGAAGTGCATGCAGATGAGCTGCATGTTCCACCTTACTTTTAGAATAAATTAGAATATCATCTATAAAGACAATTATGAATTTATTCAAATATGGCTTACATATTCGGTTCATAATATCCATAAATACGCCTGGGGAATTGGTTAGACCAAATGGCATGACAGTAAATTCATAATGGCCATACCTGGTTCTAAAAGCGGTCTTAGGAATGTCCTCTTCCTGTACCTTTAACTGATGATATCCTGAACGCAAATTGATTTTAGAAAAGAATCGAGCTCCTTGCAATTGATCAAACAAATGATCGATTCTCGGTAATGGGTACCGATTTTTAATCATGACTTTATTCAATTCACGGTAATCAATGCACATACGCATTGACCCGTCTTTCTTTTTGACAAACAAGATTGGTGCTCCCCAAGGTGATGAACTTGGCTGTACAAATCTTTTTTCCAACAGTTCGTCTAACTGTTTCTTTAATTCTTGCATTTTCGCTGGTGCCAAACGGTAGGGTGCTTTGGCAATTGGTGTTGTCCCTGGTAGCAGATGAATTCTGAACTCGACTTCCCTATCTGGAGGTAGCCCTGGTAGCTCTTCGGGAAACACATCTGAAAATTGAGATACTACTGGGATATCTTTTAATTCATTTCCTTTAGTGTTAATGATTATGGAAATCATATACACTAGTGATCCTTTTTCTAGCATAAGTTGTTGTTTTGATTACAGAGATGAATTTTGTGGATCTAGTTGGCTTGTCTCCTTTAATTGTGATCTTTTCACCTTTTGGTGAATTTACTTGTATTGACTTTTGATCATATAAAATACTGGCTTTATTGGCTATTAACCAATCCATTCCTAATACAACATCAAATCCTGTCAGATCCATTGGGTAAAGGTTTGCAATAAACTTTTGATTTAAAAATTCTATTCTTGCTCCCTGCAAGATTTCGGTAATCTTAATGGTCTCTCCATTTGCTGTTTCTACTAAACATTCTTGTTGGAGTTTAGTTAATGGTTGATTGAGAAGTTTGCAAAATGAAGTATTAATAAAACTTTGGTTTGCACCAGAGTCAAATAATACTTTGGCAAAAACATCATTAACTAAAAACGTACTGGTAATCACGTCCGGAATCATTTTGGCTTCTTCTGCAGTCAGAACAAATGCTCTAGCATTCTTAGTGGTTTTGTTGTTGGAGCTAATTTCGGACAATTTGGCTTGATGTGGCCTTGCTCTCCACAATTGTAGCATATCTTATTGGTGGGTTTCTTCCTGCAGTCTTCTTCCTTGTGTCCATATATTTTGCAAAAATTGCAGTATATGGAGCATCTCCCAGAATGTTTCCTTTTGCAATACTTGCAATAAGGTGCAAAAGTAGAAACTACAATTTTCGCACGGTTGGAATTGCCGTAGCGAAATTCTTGGATAAGCTTTTGAGCTAAGTTCTTCCTCTGGTTTTCTTCTTGGGTACGTACCAGTTCATCTGTTAAGGTATTAGCTAGTTCTACTGCTTCTTCTATGGTTTGTGGTCTAGCTCCCTTGACTACATGCCTAATTTCACTGATTAATCCCCAGATGTAATGGGAGATTAACATTGGTTCAGGTGATGCTATGGTTGGCACTATGCTAGCATATTCAAAGAATGTAGTAGTGTAACCCTTACTATCTACTCCAGTCATTCTTAAGTTTAGGAATTTGTTTGCTATCTGTTCCTTTTCATTGGGAGGACAGAATTTCCTTTCTATCGTATCCTTAAACTCGTTCCACTCCATACCATAAACCCTGTCACTTCCTCTGGATTGGAGGATAGTGTTCCACCATTCTAGAGCTGCGTTTTTAAACAGATTGTAAGCAAACATTATTTTATCTTCTTCTGTGCACTTGCTTATTTTTAAGACTGCCTCAGTCTTTTCTATCCAGCGTAGAGCTGCAATGGGCCCTTCATTGCCAGAGAATTCAATCGGTTTACAGGACCAGAATTCTTTGTAAGAACAACCATAAGACATGCTTCTTCTTCTTTTTGGAATTGGCATTTGAAAAATGGGTCCATTGTGCACGCTGTGACTAAGTTCAGTATGGGTTCGCTTACTCCCATTACCACTTTTATTATTATTTTCCGCGTCCCTAACATTTTGGATAATAGCTGGCATGGCATCCCTAATTCCTTGGCTTACAATGTGTCGAATTTCACTGTTATTTATTTGATTTTCATTATTCTGGTTTTCCTGATTTGCTGCGTCGGCCATCTGGATTTTAAACAATTACCAAGTATTAATGTCGTATGAAAATATCCAATGCAACAATCACACAACAAGCATATTGATCCAAAATCGTCGAACATTGCGACTTACTCTATTTTATATTAGGCATCTATATTTATTACAAATACAACTGGAATTAAAATACAATACTAGTATGCATCACTAACTACAAGATGGTCTATACTACGTTATATTATTATTATTATATATAAGATTATATATATATATATATATATATATATTTTCATCATACACACACACACACACACATATATATATATATTATTAATGGTACGGGTTCATCCAAAATTTCATATTACGCTCATCATATTTCCAGACGAGTCATTCCCCTATTTGTCTCATTCTTTCACTCCCTTCTAAAATCTCCTCACCAAAGGTTCGGAGTTCTTGCACATTCTCAGTGCTCATGGGTGGTGTAGGTGCTGGTATTGGGTCTGGGAACTGGGGCATCTGTTCTTCTTGAGGGTATGGATTCTCTAGAATCTCCCTGATGTATTGGTCATTATCATAATATGGGTATAGAGGATCCAAATCGGGATAGGGTCCTACTAGGTCTTGTATGGGCTCCTCTATTGGGATTGGGTAACGTTGCTGGTAATCCCTTTGGTTGTCAAACCATGGGTCATAGTCTAGAGGAGGGGGTGCAGATACCCTAGGAATTTCATCTGGGTTTAGTTCAATGTCCATGGGTTGTGTGGGGAATAGTGGTAAAGGCTGGGGTGCTATGAGTTGCTCTAAATTAGGGTCGGCAGCTGTAGTTGTTAAGATATGAAAACTTGCTAGACTCTTATTGAGCATATCCTGGGTGTGAGCATCTGTTTCTCTCTTAACGGCTGCTAAAGCTCGCTGCTGTTGTAACTTTTTCATCCTTTTCCTACGTTCATGCGCTCCTCTGCTGAACCATCCTATCTTCTTGGGAGGTAATGGCTCTTCAGATTGGGCCTTGAACACGAATATCACATCTTCGTTGTCAGCCGAATACCCTGAGAGGGTAGGCTGTGAAGAGGTACCTCCGTCCCTAGGTGAACCAGACAGTTGATGGTAAGCTTCTGAAGGTCCTTGGTCACTCATGCTGTAAACTAACAAATTGTCAAATAACACAAAATAATAATCTGCACGTATACACATAACCTTATTGATTATTTCCTAACAGAATTGATAATTTCAATGTCAGCAGAACACTTCTTTGGCTGAAATTAGTGGCCTCTAATACCACCTTCTGTCGCAACCCCCGGCCCCTATCTCCTGGGATCGGGCGGACGCGAACTCAGATGTGGTGGTATCATTGGTTTGTCATTATTTGGCAGCGGAAATTTCATTAGGACCGTAGTTAGGAAATATTTTATAAGAGTAAAATACCACATTTTTCATATTAATAGACACATGGGTAAGACCCAAGTTTCTATTACAAACATATTTATAGGGATAAACCCTAATTTATTGAATTTAAAACATCGTCTTTTAGGTAACTTTTATAGCCACATTTTTCCAAGCCTTTAGTGCTCTCGAGCTGTCTTCTAATTGGCTTTCACATTTTGTTACCTAAAACGCGTTTTAAAAACATTTGTCAGTGGGAAATACTGGTGAGTGAATCCCAGTTTAATCAAGAAGCATTTATCTTTTAACAGTATTGAGAGCAATCACAATGTTTATATCTACACAATTACTCATTCAGTATTCTCAATCCTGAGTGGTGGGTGATATTACACATTGGCTATCTCGTTGTCCAATGGTAACGTGTTCCACATTTTGTATACAAAACCCCAACATACCGGCAATAATTGAAGAATTACAAAGACTCAATCACTGCTTATCACATTATAACATATTTAAGGATTTGTAAAAAACGTTTGCAATAAGGTTTACACAAAAAGGAGATTACTCATATTACTATCTTAGGGTTTTCCTTTGTGATTTCCTGGTGATTATCTATTAATAATACAATGCACATGTGTTAGTATAATAACCCAATATTTACATTAGTAATACTTTCCCTGAGACAGAATTCCAACGACTACGTCGGGTAGAACCCCGACAGCCGTTACGGAACCCTAGATCAATCGGGCAGCGTATCTAATACGTAACCGGGGTTATGATACTTACATTGAGACAGAACTTCGTTATTTAGGGGGTATTAAGCCTGAAAATAACTTTTACACTTTAGAAAACGAGAGAGAAAGAAAGAAAATGAATGGTTTGGACTGAAGGCCGATGCCTTCTATTTATAGTGTCTGATTGACACTTCCTTCACGGCCCGCGACATAGGGGGTAGGGCCTAGCTGTGCTGATTCATTGGATATAGCTTCGACACGAGCTTGCCACGCGGCAGCTCAGGGTGTCGTCTGATCTCCTAGCTGTTGCGCCACGCGTAGCCAGAAGACATAGTCTTCGTGGCCCGCGAGCGACATTAAATTCTTGATTTTATTTTATTTTTAATTATATATAAAGGTATTTATGGCCAAATATCGTATACGGGGTGTATTTTAGAACATATAGGGGTATTCTAAATATATTAGGGGTGTCGAAAATAATTTAGGAGGGTTGTTATATCTGCACACACAAGAAAGCTAAACGCGTAATGAGAACAACCGCTTGGAACATAGTCAACAGAAACAATCGACACACATATGACCAACTCTCAATCAACTACCGACCGACAATAGTTTGAAAGTTTTAAAAATGTTCAGATTTAATCCTTTAACTTTTGAAATCTGTCAACTTCGACCGTTTATGAAGATGCAATTGTTTTCCGGCTTACAATCAGGATTTTGGGTAGGATAGACTCGGGTTCCAACATCGGTCAATCAAAAATAAAATAGAAATAAAATCTTTTTGGATTTTATAAAGTTTATATTAAAACACACCTAATATCTTTTTGGAATTTTTCATTCTTCAAATGTAAAGACGGAAAGCAATAAATAAATATATACAGCGATGCAGAAATGAAGAAATGTAAATAAATATTTACAGACATTCTTTTTGCGAGTTTCGAGGGTAAGAGAATCATATCAGTGTACGGTCACGCCAAAACGCTCTTGTTGTTCAATTAGTTAACATTTAAATAAGCATCCTATAATGATTATCGGTATTGTTGTCCACATAAGCTCAACTTATCAGATGTAATCATGTTTAGGAGATACGTTAAGGTATGATTTATACTTACCGACCGGTGTTCATCCACACACGACACATTCCCGTATCAAGGTATGCACAAGAATTCATCTTACTGGTGAGTATACCATTTATCATCTGTTTGACCGTATAAAATGTGAGATACTCACTTATTTTGGTTGAAAAACAAGCCCTATGTGATAGAATCACTTATTGATGAGGAACTTGATTTTCATATGCATGAGGGCATAGGAGTAAGTCCGTGAACAGGTTAGTACCATCGTACCGACAAAGAGACGAACTTGATTCCCGGATAAACTGTGATATATTATCACTTATTGATCGGAACATGTGATTGTATATCACTTATTGAGGTCGTATGCAATATGTACATGTATGTATAGTATCATGGAAGATCTAGACTTCATCTCCGTTATTTTTCGGTAAAAGAAAACAACCATGATACCCAGATGATAAACAGCATAGAGACCACATATCTCAGAGCCTCGGCAATCTCTCAAACGAAATTTCGGTACTAAGACCATATGCCAATGAGCGGTTCCCACCTAGTCTTCAGTCGATTTAAGTTTATATCATCCTGCACACTTTAAGGTGACTGTGAGCCTACCGATACATCATATATAGAGCTACATATCATTTTTCATTTTAAGTTCTGTTTAAAGAGGTTTCAACAGACCACTGATGTACTATCGTTTTCTCTTTTGCTCGCCAGGAAACTCATTTTAGTTTTTCTATTGTTTTTGCGTTTTTGACATTTTTTGGTTTTTGAATTTTTCAAATTTGGATTTGATTCCCCTAAAATGTAAAAACTATGATAAATTAAAAACACAAATAGATATTTACAAAAACGATTTTCCGATGTTGGTTTATTCTTGCTTGGCCTTAATGTCGTTTACCATTAATAAAAAGTCAAATCATGATTTGTCAAATGCTTTGGTAAAAAGGTCGACACGTTGGTCATCGGTGTGGACCTTAACAACATCGATAAGCCTTTTATCAAAGCTATCACGTATGAAGCGATACTTAATTTCGATGTGTTTGGTCTTTGAATGCTGCACAAGATTTCTAGTTATCTGTAAGGCAACAAAATTATCAACTAAAATAGGAGTAGATAGGAATTCAAAACCGTAATCACGCATTTGTTGCTGAATCCATAGGACTTGGGAGCAACAACTTGAGGCAGCAATATATTCAGCTTCACAAGTTGATGTAGCGACATAAGTCTGCTTCTTGCACTGCCATGTGACTAGGCGATTTCCTAAAAACTGACATCCCGCCGTTGTGGATTTGCCATCGATTTTGCATCTGCCAAAATCAGAATCACTGAAAGCGATCAAGTCAAAACTATCATCCCTAGGGTACCAGAGACCGGTGTCCGGGCATCCCTTCAAATAGGGAAAAATCCTTTTCATAGCTGCAAGATGTGAGGCCTTCGGGTTGACTTGATATCGGGCAAGCAGGCACTTAGGATACATTATATCTGGTCTTGAGGCTGTGAGGTACATAAGAGATCCGATCATTGTGCGGTAAAATGAAGAGTTAACAACTTCACCCTTCAAGTCCGGATTAATTCCGTGATTTTACTGAAGTGGGGTACCAATGGGCGTTGCTTCGGACATCTGGAATCGGTTCAAGATGTCACTAACATACTTCGTCTGATGGATGAATATCCCAGACTCCGTTTATTGCACTTGTAGGCCCAAAAAGAAAGTCATTTCCCCCATGGCGCTCATTTCGAATTTCTCCTGCATAACACGCTCAAAGTTCTTACACAAAACATCGTTAGTAGAACCAAATATAATATCATCTACATATACCTGTACCAATAGAAGATCTCCATCCTATTCTTTGATGAAAAGAGTGCAATCGATAAGAGCTCGGCGAAATCCATTCTCCAGCAGATAATTAGATAAGGTTGCGTACCAAGCTCTCGGTGCTTGATGTAATCCGTAGAGAGCTTTGTTGAGCAACCAAACCCGATCAGGGTGAATAGGATCTTCAAAACCTGGAGGTTGTTCGACGTACACCTCTTCTTCAACCACACCATGTAAGAATGCACTTTTCACGTCCATCTGGTACACCTTGAATCCTTTGAAGGAAGCATAGGCTAGAAAGATTCGAATTGCTTCAAGACGTGCAACAAGTGCATAAACTTCATTATAGTATATCCCTTCAATCTAACGAAATCCTTGAACAACTAATCTCGCCTTATTTCGAATGACAATTCCACGGTCATCCTTTTTGCACTTATAAACCCAACGGGTACCAATCTTCTTGTAATCATCAGGTTTATCAATGAGTTTCCAGACACCTAGCTTCTGGAATTGCTGCAGTTCTTCCTGCATAGCTTCCACCCAAGAATTATCTTTCAAAGCTTCTGTCCAAGATTTTGGTTCTTCTTGAGATACATAACACGCGAAGGACCAATCATTCTGCAAACCCGATTCTCGAATAGCTGCTTACAAGCCCACATTGTTGTTGTTTCGCAACAGGTTTCTCGTTTGAACACCACTTTGTACATTACCAATGATGTTTTGTTGAGAATGGATATTATGAATTCTTGTTTCTGGATTATCTGGAACTTGAATATTTGTACCCAGATTGTTGAAATTAAGATCAACAAACAAGTCAATACCCTGAACTTGTGAAGAGGATGATGCAGTAGATTCAGCTGTTTTGGGGCAATCCACTGGGGGTGTAGCCTAAGAAGTACCATGTACAGCTTCTTGGTCTGCATCAAGAAATTCATCATCCTCTGAAGATTCGTTCAGTTCAGTAGCATCATGAAAATCCTCATTGTCGAGAGCATTATTGTTAACTGAAGATGGTTCTTGATTGTTGACAATAATTGGACGAACCACCGGTGAATCTGTTGCGTTGTCACTCTCGAAAAACATATGTGCCACAGCATCTACTGCAACTTCTTCAATATTGATCGAATTGAAGAAGTCATCGTACTCAAACATCCAAGGCTGACCAGGACATTTGACTGGCAATGTGTGCCTTTGTACTCTGACTTCAGACCATTCCTCGACCCCTTTTTGTCTCTAGATTCCAGACTCTTAAGTCCGGGGTGGCATACCCAAGAAAGTATCCTTCAATTGCTTTTGCCCCAAACTTTCCATTCGGATCGATCATTGTGCAAGGAGCTCCAAACGGTTAAAGATATTGTAAATCTGGTTTCCGTTTATGAAGAAGCTCAAAGCAGGTCTTGTTGTGTCTTTTTACTGTAAGGACTCGGTTCATTGTCTAACAGGCAGAGGCCACAGCTTCACTCCAGAATGGAATGGGTAACTGGGACTCTACCAACATAGTCCTAGCAGTTTCGATCAATGTACCGTTCTTACGCTCAGCGACGCCATTCTGTTGAGGAGTGTAACTTGCACTTAATTCGTAAAGAATACCTTTGGATGTGCAGAACTCCGCCATTGCATGATTTTTAAATTCAGTTCCATTGTTGCTGTGTATCCATCTAACTTTCAAAGTATACAAATTCTCAATCGTTGTGATCAAGTTTTTGAGAATTCCGAAAGTGTCACTCTTGTGTGCCATAAACGCCACCCAAGAAAATCTTGAATAATCATCAGTCACCACGAGGCAGTACTGATCATTCCTAATGCTTTTATGCTTGATAGGACTGAACAAATCCATGTGCAAACGTTCAAGAGGAACTGCCACGGTGTTGATCTTCTTTATAGGGTGCGACTTATTTCTTTGGTTTCCAAGTCTGTTGTGTTTTACTAGTTTGAATTTTTGAAATCTTAACTTCGTGATTATTAGAAGTTTTAGAAATTTCTGGTTCAACTGAAACAGGTTGTTTGTGAACCACGTCGGTTTTAATTGCCTTCTCAATTACCTTGACTTGTTGGCGTTTCTGGTTCTTTTCCCTTTCTTTTACAAGACGGGGATCTTGTTTTAAAGAAACAGATCACTTTCGGTAATTTTGTTCACAGGGATCATCAGCTTTGGCTTTTAGTTTATGAAGATATGGACAATTTTGAATAATATGTCCAACTTTATCACACTAGAAACATGATCTTCGTTCTACAAACCCCGAAGTATCATGTTGATGTCTTGGTGTTGAACTTTGTGATTGCGAGGTACTTGGTCCTGAATTGTTTTGACCATTTCTTTTCAACATTTTAACTTGATTCACATGATCTAAGTTAGATTTATTTGCAAATGTTTCAAGTTTATCTGTTTCCTTCGACTTCACAAAGTTCACCTTTTGATTCTTCTTTTGGTTCTGTTCCTTTCGACCTTGAGTCGTTGATTTACCTTTTGGTCTGGTGTGGTTTTGCTGCTTTTTCTCTGTTGGTAATCTTTGATTGCCATTTTGTTTTCGAACTTCAGATCTTGGAATCGAAGGACACTGTGTTACCACAACATGTGAACCCGACTTTCCCAAAAACCTACTTGTCAAATCTTCAAAAATTCTACTGATTAAAGATTGATTAACATTTTTAATCGGAAAATCTTTGACAGAATAGATTTTATCATCACCAACAAGAGTGTACAGCAAATTCACACTCTCAAACTCTTGTGAGGAAGTGGACTCGACCAGAACAATCTTAGCAGGTTTTGTGGGAGGATCACTTAAAATATGATTCTCGAGAGGTATGTCCTCTTCTTTGATTACCACATCAGACTGTGCTGAGTCAGTATCATCAGATTCATCATCTGAAGAATCAGCATCCTCAACAACAACTGAAGGATCCTGATTTTGTTCAGCAGTTGACACACTTGTAACTGTTGACACATCCGAATTTGATGATACTTCCTTTTTGTATCCAAGTCCGGTTGCAAATTCCTCAATTTCTAAAGGAACAGATTGCTCAAAATAAGTTCTATTCTCCTCATCAGGCATTGCATCATAATTGTGTCTAACAGGTGGTGGACATTTCTTATATCCAATGCACGTGACATCCTTTTTCTCTTTCTGTATGTCAATGATGTGATCCAGCACATACCTAGAGTTTGAATAACTATCTAACTTAAGCTGGATCACCTCACTTTCACACTTAACACAGGCTAACTCTTTTTGCATGTCCTCGAGACGATTGATATAACATTTTATGTCAGTTTGTTTTCTTGAAACCATTTTTGTTAGCTCGGTTTTATCTTCTCTTAAATTTTCAACCACCGTTTTAAACTCTTTTTCATGGTTTTCATAAAACATGTTGGCCTCTTTGCATTTCGAAAGATCCACTATCAAACTTTGATTGTGGATATATGTCACGTCATACTTGTTTTGAAAATCATCATATTTACTTTGCAAGTCCGACAATTTATCACCTAAATTAACACATTTATCACATTTATCAGAAGTTGGATCATCGACACATACCTGGTTTGATGAACCGCCAACATTAGCCATAAAGGCTGAATGATTAGAAGAAGAAGAATAAACAGCTTCATCCACCAAGATTGATCTTCTATGATTCCCTGCTTCAGCTCCTCCCAACAATTCATCAACATTTTCATCGACTGTCACACTTGATGCTTCATCCAAATGGTCATCGCCTGAAGTTGAGGTTTCTTCATCTGAGCTTCTACTATAGCCATAATTGTCTTCATCTTCAGATGATTCTCCACCATTGGCGGAAGATTCTCCACCACTGGCGTGAATCAGATCCTTGACAACCCCATCAAAACAAGCTGTTCCATCCTGATCACCACTTCCCAACTGAACCGACTAGTCACATCCTTCATCAACTTGTACCACAAGAGCCTGGTTGTTGTTTGATACTCCTGCTTGATGAGGATTGTTCACAGGCATCAACGTACGCTCGTTATTCCTGTTTTGATTCTGATTCTGCTGGTTGTCTTGATTCCTGAACGAATTCTGGTTCCCATGCTGAGCTGGCTTTGTACATTCTCTCTTGAAATGACCTCTTTCACCACAATTAAAGCACTTGACTGATTGCTTATCGAACTCATAGTTGGTGTCTTTCTTGCTTTCCAAGCTGGTCCTACCAGTCCTTTCCATGAAGTCTTTAGCTCGCCTAACCGCACTAGCAAAAGCCCATTTGATGTCCATCAGATCCATTTCCTCCTTATCAATCTGCTGATAATCTTCCTGCGTCTGATTGATGTTCCCAATCTGCCCTGCTACCAATCCACAGTATGCGCTCACCAAAGTGTTCAGCAGCTCCATATGTTCTTTAGCCACTTCAACACTTACTTTCGAGAAACTTGAAGTGTCAAGCCGAACTGTATTTGGATTAGATGACTGACCAGCAGATGAAGTGCTTCCATCACAAGCTTGTTGTGGAACTGGTAGTGGATTTCCGTACATATCTCTTGCTCCGGTAGATTGATAGCTTTGCTTTGAGACTTCTGGTTGTGGATTTCCATACATGTCAGTACTTGAGACAAAAAGCCGTTTGTAGCTGAGCATGTGGAGCAGGTCTTGCAACAGTGCTAGAACCTCCACAGTTACCATAAAACATATCACGATTTTGTTGCACAGGAATCCTTATCGCCTTCCTGATTTCTTCTTGATCTTTGTTCTCCAGAAGCTAAACGAAATCATTGATGTTGGTTGTAGCTAAAGTGTCGTTATATTTCAAGATTTCCAAGAAACCATTCCATTGAGCTGGCAACGAGTCGGCAAACTTGATAACAACCTCTTCTGGAGTTGCTACTACCCCATAATTATTCAATTCAGTCAACAAGTTATAAAATTGACTTGTCAAGTCTCCCAAAGATTCTCTTTCCATACATGTGAAGCCATCAAAATCCTTCTTGAGTAGATCATGTCGCAATTTGGGTGACGCTTCATTTCCTTGACCTCTCGTCTTTAATGCATCCCATAACCGCTTTATCGTCTTGAAGTTGACAAACTGATGATATATATCCTTGCTCAACGCTTGAGTTAGAATAGAAAATGCTTTCTTTTCCAAATCATATTTCTTTTTCTCGTCTGCCAGAAGATCTGCAAATGTCGAGGGCAGTTGAAGCGGCAACATCAAGTTCTTGATCGAAATCTGTAGTAAAACATAACCACAATTTCGTGTTTTGCCCAAGAATATATGTATGGAATCTGTCATCCCATCTAGGATATTCATTCATGTGCATTAGCTTCGGTGGGAGATTATTGCTTCCGGTTTCACTTTCGCTTAAAAGTATACTTTGATTTTGATTTGAAACGAACGCCCATTGACTTGTCGAAACAAGACTCGCTTGGGATGGAACTGACGAAGAAGAGGGTGCGAGAGGTTCGGCCCATGATGGAGATAAACCCTTGCTCGTATATTTACTCTCCGTATTAGAATTGATACCCCACCAATCTGAACTCATTTTAGATGTATGATGAAGAATACCTGATTAAAACACTCAAAACACACTGTTAAGTATGATTTAAAAAGGTTTTGTTAAAAATCTGCACAAGATGTCGACAAAGGACTATATTCTTTGTGAATGACCTTTGTGACGAAAGATGGGTTTTTCGTCAAAGGCCAATGTGACGAAGTACTAGGTTATTCGTCAAAAACAACTTGACGAAGAATAGGTATTTCGTCCAAGACAATCCTGACGAAAGATAGGTTTTTCGTCAAAAACAAGATCGACAAAGAATGGGTTTTTCATTGCACTGGTTCTTCGTTGACAATTGTGACACAGACAGCCTGTTAAGATATACATATACATATACATACACACACATATATATATATATATATATATATTTTAATAAAATATCTTATCTTCTGACACAAAGATGGTTCTTATGCCAACTTTGTCAAATATACACTACCGAAAGACCTGTTTTTCAACACTTCATCATTTGAAAGGCAAACAATTCAAACAATAATATAATAATCTGTTCAATGATAATTCAATCTTCAAATCTTCAACATAAGAAACCCATAAATGAAGAACAAACTCAAGAACAATATGAGTTTTTGATGATTCCGGACAACTGAAAAATTTCCGAACACCAAATTTTGCACAATGTTTCAATAAAAACCATAACCTAACATGTATGCATGAGTTTTAACAAGGTTTTTAATGAAACAAACAGCAAAATAACAGGGTTTTCACGATTTTAAATTGTTTTTCCAGAAAAGTATTATCTTCAAACTCAAAATCAAGAAAAACACTTTAAAATCTATCAAAACACAAGATAACAACTTGGTTTTAACAAGGAAAAGAGCCAATGCTCTGATGCCAATTGTAGGTCCACCCGGAGGATCGAGTATAACCCTACCCTTGTTTTCTGACAAACCCGAAAGTGCGGAATCCAAACGTGTAAGTTAAACCAAGCAAAGAACACGAATACAATAACAAGATTCAACGTATAAACTCCAATGTATTACTTCCAGATGAGTTACAATACTAAGTTTACAAGAAACTCTCTAACTCACTATGTGTGTTCTCTCTATATTGTGCTCTGTGTTCTCTGGTGTGTGCTAGCCTTATCTGTTTGCAACATGCTGCTTTTATACTCAAACCTAATCTACTGGCCACTAAAAATATTGGGCCCAACATAAAGCCCACGAAGAACAACATACCCACGAAGAACTGTGGGTTCTTCACTGATACATAAGTCCATGAATAACTAAGTTGATGAATAAGGTTCTTCATGTGAACAGTTGTTGCGAATAACTAGGGACGAAGAATGGTTCTTCGTGAACCATGCATGCACTTCTTCGTATCTGATGTTCTTCGTGAGGAATATGGACATCAGGTTCTTCGTTGGATATAAATGCATGGTTCTTCGTGAGGGCTTCACACATGCAGACTTGCAAAATATTAACTAACAACACCAACAATAACACAATCATCAATCAGATGCACATATGCATCTGTTGTACAACAGGTTAACACAATAATCAATTAGATGCACATATGCATCTGTTGTACAACATGTACGAAGTTGAAATACGTTCCGAGTCACGATGGAGGATATCGGGCTTTGGTCTTCACTTCATAACGCAGTCGAAGCGAACGAGCCGTATCCACAACGTGTATCAATAGGTTGCACTCACTATTCACTAAAAAATATATGAAGATTAATAAAGTTGCACTCACTATTCACTAATAAATATATGAAGATTAATTACTTATGTTTCTTTTATGTTTTTAGTCAGGATGACATGTTTAGTAGGCAACATGCTGTAAGATGTGGGGCGTTTTGGTCAGGCATCGATCAATTCACTAGCAAACGTTATCGCGTCTTGGCATCACGTGAGGCGTTTACAAGGCACGTGGATTGATTTCTAGGCAACAAGGCTTGGAGAGACCGATACCCTGCTTGTATAGGCTTTAAACATCGCGTCTTGCGTGCTTCCATCATGTCGTTGCTCGGGCACAGGGGTTGCTCAAGCCCCTCGTCTCCCCTATATATACATTTTGCACGATAGGTAAAGTGACAGGAACGGAAATTAAAATTTCGAGGAATCATAATTTTCGAGGTTTGCTAGTCGTTGGGGCATGTTCATGAGTCGTTGGCCATGAAAGCACGAGTCATTGTGCGAGTGGGCAGGTCGCTGGGGCGTGTGTACGCATCGATGTACCAGAAACCAAGTCGTTCAGCGACTTTTCTATGCAATGTGGAGGTAGCGGCGCTTGGGTCTCAGGCATCGTGGGGTGCGTGGGGCTGCTTTGCTCGTGTACAAGGGTTAGGCGCCCCTTGTGCTCGATGACCAGCCTCCTTTAGCTTGATCGCTGGCCTGCGCCGGGAATGGGCTGCTCAACATATATATTTTGCACAAAAAGCTAAGTGACAGGACCATACATTAATTAAATTATTGAGAAATCATAATTTTTTGAAACTCTTCAAAACCGCATCAAGCGACGCTGGATTGGCATGAAATTTTGCGTGAGCCCTCGATAACGTATTTTAAGAGGCTCGGCAGTTTTCCTGGCCCGTGGGCCCGGCTCGATTGGCCCAGGACGGTTTCAAGGCAGGATGGCTTGTTTCACTCACTACTCACTAAGAAATATCCCGACGTTTGCTAAGGGTTCCCATTCATTTTTTTTAAAATTTTCAAAATTGTTCACCAGGACATGCAATAAGTTTATTATTGTTTCTTTACTTCAAGAAACTAGACTAAGTTTCACCGACGACTACCGTTCCGTCGTTAATTACAGATGTTAACCAATGGTTGCCGTCAGAAAACATTTAAATAATATATTTTTTTATAAATATCACATAACTATCAGTTACTCGTCAGAAATATAAAATAGAAAGAACACTTGTCGGTGATCCGATGATGACTAAATCCCAATAATAGTCCACGTCAGGCTTTTTTAGGTTTGATTTCCACACATCTGTCCAATAACAGGTTCTCGACGGCTTTTCTGACGCTAAAATGGCCAATTCCCAAAAAAAACACGATCTTATCTTAGGTAAATAGTTGAATTGTTTGCTCGTTATTATCTCCTACAGAAATTACGACCGGCGTTCGTCGAATATTTTCTCAATATGTGATTTCATGTGTTTCTTCAAAATCCCAAACAAAAAAAACATGTTAGTATTGTTGATTCATTAACGTTTACAATAATAATTTCAATAATAGCTAGGCTTGTTGATGTTGCAAATTGTGGCGAAACGAAACAAATGATAACGTAAAACAAACATTATTAGTAAATGAAGCATGTTGTTTAGAAAGTTAAACCGTTAGTATCGATTTAGCGTATCATCGTACCATTTTACGATAACAAATAAATACACCATTTTTAATACAACTTTGTATTTAACAAAACTTATACCATAGTGTCGTGGAAGGAAAAATTAACGAATGGAAGTTATTAAAGAAATATCAAGTTAACTGATAAAGGAAATATGATTTAAAAAACTAATTATTAAAAAAATAAATGATAAAGGAAATATGGTTTTAAAAAAGGAAAAAATATTAAAACTTAAAAATAAGTATAATAATATTAAATAATAAAATATTAAAAAACTATATATCATTAAAAAAATAATTTATAAAATTAAAATTACTATTCATGTTTCTTCATCAACTATATATAACTAGATTTCTTAAAGTTGCGCGTTGCGACGAAACGGAGCAAATGCTAATGTAAAATAACTATTATTTGAAAATGATCTACGTTGTTTAGAAAGCCAAACAGTCAAAATCGGTTTAGTTTATCATAATACCGTTTTACGACACCAAATAAATACTCTATTTTGAATACAACTTTGTTTTTAAGAATTCGTAAAACAAAAAAGTAAATGATAAAAGAAATATGGTTTAAAAAAGTAATATAACAATAAAAATACGTTAAAACATCAAAGTAAATATAATAATAAACTATTAAAATATTAGATAATAATAAAAAACTTAAAAGCTATACATTATTATAAAATAAAATTTATGATCCTTAGAAAAAATTAATAAACATAAGTTATTAAAGAAATACCAAACTAATTGATAAATCATATATGATTTAAGAAATTTTTTTTAATAATGAATAAAAACAAATCATAAACGACAAAGGAAATGGTTTAAAAAATAAAATAAAAATATATTAGAACTTAAAAGTAAATATAATAATAAAATATTATATTAAATAACAAAATATGGAAAAGCTATTATATATATTTTTTAATTCATTTTCAGATATTTTAAGCTTGTTTATATACATTTAAAAAAAATACATTTTATGGGCCTTATATTCCATTCGCCCCAGGTCCAAAGATTTTCGAGAATTTTCAAAGACAACCCCACTTTAACCTTATAAGAGTAAAATTAAACCCAGTTTTTTTAAGCAAGGTTAGGGCACATTCCAATTTCTCATCATCCTCACTTTATTTTGTTAGTGTTTGTTAGTTCCTGTTTTATAGAATTATTAAAGCGGCCAACGGGTTGGAGTTTTTTTGTTTGGAAGCTTGGAGAAGAAAGATAAAATTGAAAGGCAAAAGGTCGAAGGAGTTCCAAAAAAAGAATCATATTAATCCTGTTGGTAGAATACTAGAATTATATACAAGTTAAATCTTTCCTCTTTTTCGAATTTTAAACAATCCATAAAGTTAAATATTTTGTTATTGAAAATTTCAATTAAAATATAAGTGTTTTTTTCTTTCGTTTTTTTAGTTTTTTTTAGTTTTTTTTTTAATCTTTTTTACGGTATACAAATGTTCTTTTTTCATTTAAAAAAGACATCAAGTAATAAAAAATGGAAACCGATCAAAGGTTACGGTGATCAAAGGTTACAGTCTTGCATTCTAAACGATATTCAAGAAATTGAAATAAACAATTAAGGGGTATTTGATTGTGTCAATGGCAAGTCATGTCCAGTTATTTTTTGGTTCCGACCTCAAACACGTCAAATCAAAAAGAGTATCAAGATGTCACCAAATTTTGTTGTCTAAACTCAATTTGATTTTGTGATCTTGACCGCAAACACAGTAGCAAATGAGAAACTATACTCAGCATCCCGCTGCAACGCGCGGGTTGCATCATATATATATATATATATATATATATATATATATATGGGAACGCTAAAATGCGAACCACCTCCAGTTGTAAGAACCATGAGAACTACAACGTACGGGGCGAGTTGGACCAAATTTTCTTTTCATAAACGTAGATGCATGTATTATAAACACATTTGTAAAAAAAATTCAAAAAAATTACAGTACCCGTAAACACAAACTTGGGGTGCTCAAAACTACAAACACGACATTGTTTTTGATTTTTTTTTTTTTTTTTTTTTTTTTTTTTTTTTGCAAATGTGTTTATAATACATGATGCGTGTGAAGTGTGTATATAAGTTTAAGTATATTTTAAGCCCTTTTACACTTTTTTAGTCAAGTTTTAAATTTATAAAACACGATATTTACTAACACTAAACACACATATGGGCAAGTGCACCCATCGTGAGCGTAGTATAGTGTTGGTAAGATACCGAGGTCGTCCAAGGACACAAGAGCTTTTAGTACCGGTTTATCCTCAACGTCTAATCAAATCAAAAGGTTAGAAAAATGTTTTAAACTAGAAAAAATAAAAACTAACTAAAATGCTAAAAAATAAAATAAAAGTAAAAACAGATAGACAAGATGAATCACTTGGCTCTGACTCGTGTTTAGTGTAACCTTTGATTATTTCCGCACTTTTGCACTTTTTAAGAGATTATCTTAGTTATTGTAGTAGGCCCCTCTTTTGAAGGTGACGTTACCCTCAACCCAGTAGTTTGAGTCAGCAAAGATACAATCCTAAAGGGTCAGATTATTGAAAGATAATTAATTAAGTTATTAATGCATATTATGGTAGGCCCCTCTTTTGAAGGTGACGTTACCCTCGGCTAAGTAGTCTGAGTCAGTAGGGATACAGTCCTAAGTAGCCGGATTAAAGTATTAATAGTAGCTTACATATGAGGGGATCAAAGAGTTTGGACCCACGCCATCCAATACCGGTGGGTATTGAAGGAGGTCCTACTAAATTTGACCCAGGTCCTTGCAGGATCTATACACTGAACAAGGCAAGACTCTTACCAAACCGTTCCCTTAACCCCCGACCAGGTAGCCAACATATCTCCATATAGACCGTGGAGATATGAATGGTGAAAATCCTTTATTTTATATAGACAGTAAAATAATGCCAAGACACCACGGACAAACGATAAGGAAGAATCACCTTCAACATAAGAAACTAGTTATTAAAGTCATTAATACATAACCAAGTAAAAAGTGCAAAAAGATTAAAAATAAAAAGTATTACACTAGACACTTGTCTTCACCAAGTTATGTAAGAGACTTAGGCAAACATGGCCTTTGATTGTCAAGAACTCTTACGATCAATCTTGGATCCCGAGACGACTCACACACTCTACGTTGGACAATGGATAATGGTGGTGGATGATGGTGTTGTGATGGTGGTGGGTGGTGGGTGAAGTGTGAGAGAGGTGGTGTGCCAAGGGATGGTTTGCAAATGAGCCAAGCACCCCTATTTATAGGCTGAACAGAGGCTCGGGCACGGCCCCGTGTCCATTGGGCACGGCCCCGTGTCCACCTTCCTTCTCTTTCTTCATTAACTGCAGTTTGTCTGCATTAGTTGACCACGCCCCCGTGTGCAGAAGCGTATCTGTACTATCAAGATTTCCTCAGATTCTTCGAATCTTAGAGTTGACCACGGCCCCGTGTCCGTTGAGCATGACCCCGTGGTGACTGATAGAAGCTTCTACAGGTTTGTCTTTTCTGCTGAAACTTGGGCACGCCCCCGTGCTCATTGAGCACGGGGCGTGTTCAGCCTTCTGTTCTCTTGTTTTGCTTGGGAAGATGCTGTCGGGGAGGCCGGTCATGCCACGTTTATTCCTTTTCTTGTATTTATGTTAGATTTAGCTGCCTTTTTGCTTCTTTTGTTCATTTGAGCTCATTTAATCCTGAAAATACAAAAGGAAGACAAAAACACACTTTTCCCAACATTAGTACTAAAAAAAGGTTAGTTTTATGCCACAATTGATGTAATTTATATGTTGCATTTTGCACACATCAAATATCCCCACACTTGAATCTTTGCTTGTCCTCAAGCAAAACTCTTTATAATGTGGCTTTACACTCCCAAATGGAACGTGTAGAAGAGAATGTTTTTGGGTTTGTCGTAGAGTGTCTGGATTTCCAAGATTCTTTATTAAGTTTTATTTTTATTTATTTACAATCCTATTTGTCATGATTTATTTAAAACATTACATAAGATAAATTACTTATTAGGGCATAACATGCCTTTTTTTTTTTTTAAATTCCATTTATATACAAGTTCACATACCTCACGAGGGATCACTCAACACTCGGCCGAAGATGTATTTTAGTGTATCACTCGAGAGCGGCATGGAATTTACTCCTACCATAGGCTTTCCAAGCAATCAATCCTCCTCCTTTTTTACTATACACCTTTGTAAATATCAAGGGGACTTTTGGGGTGAAGGGTTAGGCTTGGGTTAAAGGTAGGTGGTTGGGTTAGTGGTTAGTAAAAGGGCGAAAGGCGTAAAAAGCGTCAGTTTTCGTAAGACTTGTGATTTTTGAAATTTTTATTTTGATGAAGCTATTATTCAAACAAAGTTATTTTTAATAAACTTGTTTGTTTATTTCTCTTTTGCTTCATCATCGTCATTTTTTTTTGAAAGTCATGAGAAAAACCGAGCTTGTTACTAAAACAAATGGTTAAAAATAAAAAGGGTTTTGGTGGGTGAAAGGGTGTTTGTTTTGGGTTATGAAATGAAAAGGTTTAGGCTCAAATGGGTTAACTAGGGGGATTTTGGGTAGGTGGTGAAAAAAAGAGAAAAATAATGGTGTAGAAATAAAAAGGGTTAGTCCTAAGGCCTCCGTCATTTACTTACTCGGGTTTAAGTTGGTAAGAACCGGGAATGTATCGTCGTGGCAAGTTCTAGAGTTGTAAGAACCAAGCGGCTATTCACACAAGAAACGAAAAATGAGCATTTAGTTTAAAGATATATATTTGTATGCTAAATAAAGGCTCAAAACTCACTTTTTTGTGGGAATGGGTTTTTATATGATCAAGTATATAAAATCAAATTTTAAATAAACTTGTCATGCCTTTTCATAATTTTCTTATGTTGGTTCTTTTTATCACGACGCTATCGGTTGTAAATTTGTAAAAATATAACCTTTTTTATAACTTGAAATTCCCAAATTAAACCTAGACAAGTAAAAAAAATGAAAATTTTTTGAAAAATTTTGGGGTGATTAGCGGTTCCAATAGAGTTTTGTGTAAGGCTTGTGATTAGGACTTGCAAGATTCAAGGTTTTAGCATCCTCCCCACACTTAAATTACACATTGTCCTCAATGTGTCCCAAAAATAAGTTTATAGGTTGATTGAATGTGTGAAAAGGTGTGAAAAAACAAAATTTTATATTACTGGGCGTCTGGACACGGCCCCGTGGTGTCCGGGCACGGCCCCGTGTTCAGATCGTCAGTAACAAAAGTTTGTAAAAAGAAACAGAAGCTTGGGCACGGGGGGGTGTTCAGTGAGCACGCCCCGTGTCCAGTTGCCTGAACTGGGCATTTCCTGCAGATTGTGCAGCACGGGGCCGTGTTGGGCGGGCACAGCCCGTGCTGAACTTGCTGTAATGAAGAAAAATTTGTCGGATGGCCCTGTTTTCATGCATGGGGTGCTGGTTCAAGTTTCCCTTGTTATCCTTCACCATCCGAGTGTGTTTTATCCATTACAACATCATCCAAACAACAAAATTAGCTAAAACCATCATTCATTAAATCATAGAGAGAATTACATAATAATCCTAGAAAATTAAAACAAAGAAGGAAAACAAAAGTTAAAGGTCTTAAGTAGATAGGTCAAGTGATACATAAAATCATCTTAAGGAGTTCTACTATTACCATAAGAACCAAAATTCCGGAAATAGTTTTCCGGTATCTAAAAGCTTTGTAGAACTCCGAGCCGAGGGGTGTTAAAGCCATTCTTCTATCTCTCTTGGGAGGAAGAAGGCGGCTTCATTCTCCTCGACATCTTGTGGAGGAGGAGTGACACCAACCGGAACCCCTTGTAGTATGTCTCGAGGGGGTTCCGAATGTATGGCGTACCATTCGGCTGGAATGATGACTTCCGGTATCACTTTCCATGCCCTTTGGGTGATGATTGGTACCAAAGGAGGAGATGCGAGAATGTTCAACCTTTGGTGCAAAAGGTTGACCTCTCGAAGACATCCCTCCAGTCCCACTGTCAAATGATTAATACGGTCAACCAATGCTTCCTCTACCCCCGTCATCTCATCAATGGCCTCTCTTAAGGCGTAAACGTAGTTTACAAGAGAATCTTCAGCCGTTGATGACCTTCTTCCTTGTCGGTTGTTTCTGGAGTGCGATGAAGATGTTCCGCTAGTTCTGCTCGCCATTCTGAGAAAACATACCGCAAAGAGTTCAACTTTATGGAATCAGTACTTCGGACACGGCCCCGTGTTCAATGAACACGACCCCGTGTTCAATGAACACGACCCCGTGTTCAATGAACACGACCCCGTGTTCAGATGTCTGCAGATTTTTGGAACAAGGAATCATGGAGTTTTAATTTGTTTTTGTGATTTAAAACGTTTTTTAAGCAGAAACAACTTAAAACACTATTGAAGAACTTATTTTTAACAAGATTCCATGAATAAAAATCTAACAAACATCTCAATAAAGCTTGAAATTATGGAGATTTCAAGCTTTAATGGAAGCACAAAGGAACAAATTGAAGAAGATGGAAGTGGATAAAAGAGGAAAGGACAAGAAGGTTGTTGAGAAGCTTCTTTTAGAAAATACCCTGGAATGGTTTAAATGTGCAGGATTCTTGGCTGCATTTATAGAAAACGACAGCACGCTGCACACGGCCCCGTGTCGGCTGGACACGGCCCCGTGTGCAGGCAAGATCCTGACAAACTTTGTCCGTAATCTGACACGAAATCAGACGAGAATCTTTTGGTGGACACGGGGCGTGTTGACATGGAAACGCCCCCCCCCCCCCCCGTGTCTAGAGGATGTCTAAGAAGTTTCATCTATTCTTAAGGAACTTATCTGGATCGGGCGGTTCCTTACTGGATGGAACAACCCCAAAGTGCCTAAGATACCTTAATTGCTCTAGATTAAGACGAGAACGCAAGAGGTTGTCGGTGAGGGTGATTCCTATGCTAAATGTAGGTGGACAAGTCCAACCCTTTCCCGGGCTCTCATTAAAGAAGGTGTATGCCGAATCGCTTAGGTCTATGTATGCACCGAACGAAGTCGATGGAGAGTCCTTCACGGCACAATCGACACAGGGACGACTATCGCTCAAGTCCCCGCTAGAGTTAGAGGTAACATTGGGAACAACGAAGTTGTTTTCTTTTGAATGCGATCCCAACAATTCTTCTTGGTTATCATCTTGACATAAATTATTGAAATCTATCCTAAGTTCTTTTAACCAATTAAGAATTAGATCTTCCATTTGAAATAGTTCATCAAGAAGCATTTCTCCTAGAAGATCATGTTGAGAGCATTCGATGGAGAGATAGGGATTATTTTTGCTTTCGCCCCTCTTAAGGCTACAGGAAAACAATGGGTCTATATAGTGGGGCTTATAATTTAGAAAATAACATTCTAATTCTTTATGAGAGCCACCACATATTTGACACCACGTACCATAAGAGTGCCGAAAGTAAAAAATATCAGTATCTCTCATGTTTGTGTCAGAAATTACCAACCGTCGGGATCTTATGGTTCTGTTTTCAGTAACTGAATCTTGGGCACGGGGCGTGTTGAGTGGGCACGACCCCGTGTTCAGCTTACTGTCTGACTTAAAACAGGATTGCCAGTTCCAATGATTGGGTACGGGGTGTGTTCAGTGGGCACGGCCCGTGCTGAGTTCTGCAGAAGCTGAAAAACTAAGAAAATCCTAAAAAAAAAAGAAAAATTAGAAAAAACGATTAGGCCGTTGATTCCTAACTTTCTTAAAATCCTTGTGTCTCCGGCAACGGCGCCAAAAACTTGATGCGTGTGAAGTGTGTATATAAGTTTAAGTATATTTTAAGCCCTTTTACACCTTTTTAGTAAAGTTTTAAATTTATAAAACACGATATTTACTAACACTAAACACACATATGGGCAAGTGCACCCATCGTGAGCGTAGTATAGTGTTGGTAAGATACCGAGGTCGTCCAAGGACACAAGAGCTTTTAGTACCGGTTTATCCTCAACGTCTAATCAAATCAAAAGGTTAGAAAAATGTTTTAAACTAGAAAAAATAAAAACTAACTAAAATGCTGAAAAATAAAATAAAAGTAAAAACAGATAGACAAGATGAATCACTTGGCTCTGACTCGTGTTTAGTGTAACCTTTGATTATTTCCGCACTTTTGCACTTTTTAAGAGATTATCTTAGTTATTGTAGTAGGCCCCTCTTTTGAAGGTGATGTTACCCTCAACCAAGTAGTTTGAGTCAGCAAGGATACAATCCTAAAGGGTCGGATTATTGAAAGATAATTAATTAAGTTATTAATGCATATTATGGTAGGCCCCTCTTTTGAATGTGACGTTACCCTCGGCTAAGTAGTCTGAGTCAGTAGGGATACAGTCCTAAGTAGCTGGATTAAAGTATTAATAGTAGCTTACATATGAGGGGATCAAAGAGTTTGGACCCCCGTCATCCAATACCGGTGGGTATTGAAGGAGGTCCTACTAAATTTGACCCAGGTCCTTGTAGGATCTATACATTGAACAAGGCAAGACTCTTACCAAACCGTTCCCTTAACCCCCGACCAGGTAGCCAACATATCTCCATATAGACCGTGGAGATATGAATGGTGAAAATCCTTTATTTTATATAGACAGTAAAATAATGCCAAGACACCACGGACAAATGATAAGGAAGAATCACCTTCAACATAAGAAACTAGTTATTAAAGTCATTAATACATAACCAAGTAAGAAGTGCGAAAAGATTAAAAATAAAAAGTATTACACTAGACACTTGTCTTCACCAAGTGATGTAAGAGACTTAGGCAAACATGGCCTTTGATTGTCAAGAACTCTTACGATCAATCTTGGATCCCGAGACGACTCACACACTCTACGATGGACAATGGATGATGGTGGTGGATGATGGTGTTGTGATGGTGGTGGGTGAAGTGTGAGAGAGGTGGTGTGCCAAGGGATGGTTTGCAAATGAGCCAATCACCCCTATTTATAGGCTGAACAGAGGCTCGGGCACGGCCCTATGTCCACCTTCCTTCTCTTTCTTCATTAACTGCAGTTTGTCTGCATTAGTTGACCACGCCCCCGTGTCCGCTGGGCACGCCCCCGTGTGCAGAAGCGTATCTGTACTATCAAGATTTCCTCAGATTCTGCGAATCTTAGAGTTGACCACGGCCCCGTGTCCGCTGAGCACGACCCCGTGGTGACTGATAGAAGCTTCTACAGGTTTGTCTTTTCTGTTAACACGGGGCGTGTTCAGCCTTCTGTTCTCTTGTTTTGCTTGGGAAGATGCTGCCGGGGAGGCCGGGCATGCCACGTTTATTCCTTTTCTTGTATTTATGTTAGATTTAGCTGCCTTTTTGCTTCTTTTGTTCATTTGAGCTCATTTAATCCTGAAAATACAAAAGGAAGACAAAAACACACTTTTTCCAACATTAGTACTAAAAAGGGGTTAGTTTTATGCCACAATTTATGTAATTTATATGTTGCATTTTGCACACATCAATACATGCATCTACGTTTATGAAAAAATTTTTTGGTCCAACTCGCCCTGGATCAAAAAGTTCTCACGGTTATTACAACTGGAGGTGGTTTTCATTTTAGCGGTCCCCTATATATATATATAGGAGAAGGATTCGTTAGGAAGCACCCTTTATTGCGAGAACCGCGAGAACCAATGTGAACACAACCAAAAATACCTAAAAAATCTAAAAAACACATAATTTTTTTAATATTTTTTTATCAAAAAATCGCTACATTTCGTTATTAAAAAAATTGTGTGTTTTTTAGATTTTTTAAGATCTTTTTAGGTTTTTCGGGGGGTTTAGTTTTTAGCATTTAGCTTGGGGGGGAGAGGGGTTTATGTCGCAACCCCCGGCACCTATCTCCTGGGAACGGGCGGCCGCGAGCCAGTATCAGTGTTATCGGTGTTTATCAATTTGGCAGCGGAATTTACATCAGAACCGTAGTTAGGAAATATTTTATCAGAGTAAAATACCATATTTTTATAACAATAAACGCATGGGAAAAACCGAAGTTTCCATTACAAACATGTTTATAGGGGTAAACCCTAATGTATTGAATTGAAAACATCTTCTTCATTTAGGTAACTTTTATAGCCACATTTTCCAAGCCTTCATTGCTGTCCAGCTGGCTTCTATTTGGCTTTCACATTTTGTTACCTGAAACGCGTTTTAAAAACATTTGTCAGTTGGAAATACTGGTGAGTGAATCCCAGTTTAATCAAGACAGGTTTTATCATTTTACAGTATTGAGGGCGATCTCGCAATTCCATTTGTTTCCAATTCTTACTTTAATTACCACCCATGGCACTGTCAATCCTGACTTGTGGTCATGTTACTACTCACAGTGTAGTAACAAATTTTGTATACAAAACCCCAACATACCGACGATAATTGTAGAATTACAAATACTCAATCACTGTTAATTATAAGGTAAAACAATTGAGGTTTTGTAAAAACATTTTACAAAAAGGTTTCACAAAAAGGAGATTACTCACAAAAAGGATTTAAGAAAAGAGGATAAACTCACTTTGCTAACTTAGGTATTTTCCTTGTGACTTCCTGGTTATAATCTATTAATTAAACAATGCACGCGCGTTAGTATAATAACCCAATTTACATTAGTTATACCCTCCCCGAGACAGAACTCCAATGACTACGTCGGGCAAAACCTCGACAACCGTTACGGAGCACTAGATCAATCGGGCAACGTATCTAATACGTAACCGGGGGTTATAATACTTACAACGAGGCAGAGCTTCGCTAATTAAGGGGGTATTATACCCGGAGATTAATTCTATTATTCAGAATTGAGAGAGAGAGTTTTAATTTTGAACGACGAAAACTGAATGCCGATGGCCTACTTTTATAAGGCCTGATCGACCTTTTGTGGCGCCCCACGAAAGAGACCACAAGGGTCTTCGCGGCCCGCGAGCTAGGGGTGTAGGGCCTAGCCTTGACCAATCATCGATATAGCCTTGACACGATCACGACACATGGCGGATCCGGGGGCGGCCTGGTGGCCCAGCTGTCGCGGCCCGCGACTAGGGTAGTCAAGGGCTTCGCGCCCCGTGAGCGCCCATTGAATTTCATTTTTATTTGATTTTTTGTTAAATAAAGTATTTCGGAACCGGTTTTCGTATACGGGGAGTATTATAGGACGTATAGGGGTGTCCTAATTTTTTTATGAGGGTTGTTATATCCTCCCCACATTGTTTTAGAACTCGTCCTCGAGGTCTACTGGAACAGGTGTGGATATTTCCTCTGCATCTCTGATTCAAGCTCCCACGTATATTTTGGTCCTCTCTTGGAATCCCATTTCACTTTGACTAGAGCTAATCCCTTGTGTTTGAGATTCTTAACCTTCCTGTCTTCAATTTGTAGAGGCCTTTCTATAAACTTAAGTTTCTCATTTACCTCTATGTCCTTAAGAGGTACCACTAATGATTCATCAGCTAAGCACTTTTTGAGATTACATACATGAAATACATCTTGTATTCCTGCCATTTCCTCTGGCAGTTGTAGCTGGTAAGCTACAGGTCCTATTCTTCTAATAATCTCAAAAGGTCCAATATACATGGGGCTCAGCTTTCCCCTTTTTATGAATCGGGCTACTCCTTTCCAAGGAGAAACTTTTAATAATACATTGTCTCCTACTTGAAATTCCAATGCCTTTCGCCTGTTATCAGCATAACTCTTTTGTCGATCGTGTGCTGCTTTTAGTCTTTCCTTGACTTGAATAATCTTGTCCGTTGTTTCTTGTACTATCTCTGGTCCAGACAATTGCTTTTCTCCAATTTCTGCCCAACAGACTGGAGTTCGGCACTTTCGTCCGTAAAGTGCTTCGAATGGTGCAGCATTGATACTGGTATGATAGCTGTTATTGTAAGAAAATTCTATTAATGGTAGATGATTGTCCTAATTCCTTCCGAAATCAGTTACACAAGCTCTAAGCATATCTTCCATTGTCTGAATTGTCCTTTCGCTTTGTCCATCCGTTTGAGGATGATAAGCAGTGCTTAGATTTAACTTGGTTCCCATTTCTTTCTGGAAACTTGTCCAAAAATGAGAAGTAAAACAGCTATCTCTGTCAGACACAATAGATAAAGGAATTCCATGTAATGAAACTATTTCATTTACATATAACTTGGCTAATTGTTCCATACTGAAAGTCTTCTTCATCGGTAAGAAATGAGCATACTTGGTTAACCTATCTACAATCACCCAGATTGTATCATTACCTTTTCGTGTGTTGGGTATTTTGGTAACAAAGTCCATTGTTATCAATTCCGATTTCCATACAGATATTTCTAATTGCTGCAATAAACCTGAGGGTTCCTAATGTTCAGCTTTAACTTGTGAACAAGTTAGACACTTGGCAACATAAGCTGCTATATCCTTTTTCATTCCTATCCACTAAATTTTTTTTCTTAAATCCTGATACATTTTATCACTTCTAGGATGTATCGTATACTTAGAGTTATGAGCTTCTTCTAATATTTAGTGACGTAGGTTTCCTTGTTTGGGTATCCAAATCCTTTTCTTATGGAATCTCCAAATTCCATCTGTTCCTTGTTCTAATTCCTTAATCATTCCTTTCAATTTTTCAGTATCGTCCTTGATTACTGATTCTTGAGCTTTTCTAATTTGCTCATTTAAATCTATCTGCATATTTAATTTAAGAGAACGTACTCTTTTTGTTTTTTGTGATATTTTTTACTTAAAGCATCAGCTACTACATTAGCTTTTCCTTCATGATACTGGATACTACAATCATAATCACTAAGGATTTCCATCCAGCGTCTCTGTCTCATATTTAATTCTTTTTGCCCAAAAATGTACCTTAAACTCTTATTATCTGTGAAGACTACAAATTTATTTCCATATAAATAGTGTCTCCAAATGTTAAGGGCAAAAATTATGGCTCCTAATTCTAAATCATGGGTTGAGTAATTTTCTTCATGATTCTTAAGTTGTCTAGAGTGTAACACCTAGTAAAATCGAGACCAATATAATAAAGAAACGTGTCATGGACCTTAAACGTGTAAGGAATTGTTTCCGAGGAACTAAAATTGTCAAACAATGTAAATATGTTAGTAAAAGGATCCAAAGTGTCAACATGCCATTCTTGTGCCTCTGATTGACCTCTTACGACGTTCGTATTCTTTAATGAAAAATTTGTCGAACATTAGAAGTCGTTTGTGTTTAAAATAAGGATCTTACGAAACATAGGGGTTAAAAGTGTTAACATGTTAAAAGATACCTCTGAGTAGCCTTTTAACGATCCCAAGAACATTGTAATAATTATATTTTTGGTTCTCAAGAATATTGGATATTAAATTAGTGGAGTTTTGATGAAAACAAGACTTTTCGGGTGATCATACGACTAACGGGGAGCTTAACAGAGTTAGTTTATGACCCAAGGTCCTTAAAAGTTAACTATGGGGTTCCAAAATACAATAAATGAAAGTTAAATAAACTTATTATGGACCAGGAACCAAAACTGCAATACTTGAAAGTTGATTTCCGGTCATCAGGGAGTGTCGCGGCCCGCGTAGACTCTCCCTGAGTCTTACGCGGCCCGCGTAAGCAGTGCCAGCAACAGCAGATAAGGACAGCTGCATGTTTAACCAGTTCCACCGCCTTTGCATGCTAGATTTCGATACCAGGGACTGTGCCAACAGATTTTCATGCACTAGGGACACCTGGTAACATCTGGGATCAATTTAGGGGCATGTGGAATGATCTTATGAAGTGAAAAATCCTATATATGGCCCTCTTGGTTTCACAAGTTCACTTGCACATTTGAAAATCACTTCATATTTCTTTCTCTGGAGCTTCCTGGAGTTCAAGAAAGTTTTCCTCAGTTCTAATCTCGTGCTAAGAGTCCTTTTAAGCATTCTTAGCCTCCTAAGTTCAAGTTTTATTAGTTTAATGACCAAAAGTCAAAGCCATCATAATTAAGCTTTGACTTAGTGATTAATCACTAATGGTCCAGCCATTTTTCGAATTGAAAGTGGCTACGAGTGGGTAACTATGTAGGTAACAAACCCTTAAAAGGGCACCTACTGATTCTCACTCTAACTTGGTCAATTGTCGGGTCAAACTTATTTTTAAAAGTCAACAGAATCCATTTTTGCAAATAAATTCATAACTGATAATATAGAAGTTATGGAACACGTTTAAACACTAAAATAACTTGGTAAATAATATAAGAACATGTTTAGGCATGTTCAACCCGACAAATTCTGAGTTTAGGCTCGGTTCGCAACCAAAAGTCGCAAAAGTAGACTTTTGCTTTGACTTTCAGTTCTGACCCGATTTAGCTTGTTTTAGATATGCCCTAAGGTTCCTTTAGGACCATATTATAGGTTAGTATAACCCTCTGAGGTTATACAACATGGTTCCTTAGTAATCCGATTCATTTGCATGATTCCTTTAAATGCTTAAATGTTGACCGTTATGCCCTTTTGATAATAAAACGAGATTTTTGAAAATGTGAAAGGATAAAAACCTTTATTGCTGATATTTAAGTATGTCCTAAAAATTTGACATCAATTTATGGTCTAAAATGAGAGTTATGCTCAATATCGTAAATGAAAGCCTTTTTATTAATTAAACGACATTTTGATATAAATCCTATTTAAACCCAAATTTTGAAACCAAACCTTTTACCCACTGATGTAATATAATATTTAGGGATTTTTGGAAATTTTTATTAAATTTTAAACTGATCATAACATAGAGTTCTTGCACATGCTCGGTAAATGACGATAATGCCCTTTTCGCTAATAAAAAGAGTTTTACACATCCTTTGCATATCAAACCTTTTTCTACTGATTTTATATAATAATATCGTCAAATACCGACTTGTATGCAAGACCTGCAAGAAGCGCCATCTAGGGAAGTGCAGGTTCGAATAAAAATCCCAATCGCAGCCTAGGACTTGTGGGATCTGCAAATCAAGTGAGCATAAAATGTTGGATTGCAAGGACATAAAGGATGCAGTCTGCTTCGGGCCACATCAAGACTACCTGCCCTAAATCTGTCAAGGGAAGTGCGGCTAAGGATAGAAAGCCTAAGAATGAAATCGCTTAAACTCTCTCGTTAAATGCCTGAGGCAGTTCACATCAATAATGACATCAGGTACATTCCTTATCATTTATCAATAAAATAAATGCTAAGAGATTTGGTTTGATTCGGGTACCAATAAATCCTTCATAAATTGTAAGTATAGCAAACTTTTAAAATCTTCTATAAGAACCCTAGAGATTAAGTGTAAGGTAAAACTTACAGAAGAAAATCGTAGGAACCATTTCTTCTGTTCCTGTCAGAAATCTTCAGTCGTAAAATTCTAGAGTACCCTCTCTCCAGATGAAGTACGTCAGTATATGTAGTTTGATATCTCTTTGATTTCTATCAATTGCGAATACCAGACTGTATGACAAAAGCGCCATATGAGGATTGGTGTATCTTAATATGTTCCATAAATTGCTTCCATGCCTGATCAGTATGGAGGTTTAATGCATGGAACCACTAAGATATCCCAATGGTCATGTTGTACTAGAGTCAGCTAATGGTATTCAAAGAAGATATCCAGAAGGGAAATGTCCAAATAAGTGTCACTGAATAAGGTATCCATGGATTTGTAAAGTAAATGTGTCACTTATCTGACACAGGCAAAGATAGTGGAACCGAGACCTGAGATTTGGGAAATCTCTGTAATCTCCTTGCGTCTTGACTATCTTCTCCAAAGAAGTACCCTGTTTACCTCCGAAGGAAAATAGAGTTAAGATTTACATCCCACATAGGGCTACATTATTGTGAAATCTCCATGACGATTAGTACCATCATTATTGGAATAATAGAAACTTTGATTAAGTGAGTTTTAAAATAAAGGTTCATAAAGCCTAATTCGTAATTCAGAGAGCTCCGATATTATTAAATAAGAAAGATGGTTCATTATGCTTATGCATTAATTACCGCAACCCTACTTAGGCAACAATTAAGAATCGCCATCAACTGCCCAGGATCGTCGATTTGTTCGAATAACTGTGAGGATTAGCTATTCCTTAAGATTGGTTTAAGCAGTATTTGGAAAGACTATCCCACCTTAAATAAGCTCTCCCATAACTAATAGTTAGTATGTAAGCATCAAGGCTGCTCCTTTGGAGACCTTGTATATATGGGATGTTAAACATCTGTTGTTGGACAGAAGTTTGGTAAGTCCGAATTATCAGGATTTGAAGGTTACCTGGAAACAACGGATAAGGTCATATAAAATTTATGATCGTCTGGAAGCTACCAGTAATCGGCGGAAAAATCAACGAATGATGAAAGTCGCAAACCTCTTAAGTTCTTATTAAGGAATAAGATTCAACAGAAAGTATCACCCTGGAAGGGTGTGCTGAAAATTTAATACAACGGGATAGTTAAGCTCTAATATATAGAATCATTCGAGAAAATCGAATATATCAAGATTGGTAACCTATAAGCTAAAACTTACCTGAGGAGCTTGATGGAAATCAATGTGTCCCACACTAATGATTTAAGGATGTGTTTCGCCGATAAGTCGAGAGCATTGTCACATAATGATATGCAGAAAAATTTATGGTTTGATAAGAAACCCGTGTTGATTAAGGATCGACAGGTTAAGAAGCTCCGAAAGAAAGTATGTACCTATTGTATAGGTCTACTAAGATGCCCTTAGAGGCCCAAATATGCTATGGAGGTTAAGTCCATGATACGTCAGAAAGTACTCCCATTATTTCAGCAAATCTCGAGGTTGATATTTCTTTTAAGGGGGTGAGGATGTAACACCTCGTAAAATCACGTCCAATAATGTATTGACACGTGTAATAAACCCTAATAAAGTCAAACGTTGAATTCAAGGGACTAATTTTTCGAAAAATTGAAAACTTTGAATGCGAAAGGACTAAAAGTATCAACGTGCTTAGTATAAGCCTTCGAATGACGTTACACGGTGTTCCTATTCACATATGAGCCACTTGTTGATCAAGAGTAGCCGTTTGCGTAATTAATTGAAAGTTTGCGCGATGAAGGGTTAAAAGCGTCAACATGTTAATTCTTACCTCTGAGTGACCTTTTTAACAAACCGAGAGCTTCATGATGGTTGATTATACTCTCGGGGATGCCAAATATTGGCCATCTAAGACTTTTATGCCTTTAAGTGACGTTACGCGCAACTTTGCAAGATTAAGGGGTTAAAAGCGTCAATATGTTTAATTATACCTCTGAATGACCTTTTTACAAATCCAAAGCATTGTGATGTTTAATAATACTCTCAAGAATTCCTAATATGGAATAGATAAGGCTTCGATGTTATTAAACGATGATATGCGCAAGTTTGCGCATTAAAGGGACTATTTGCGTTAAACTACAAAAGTCTATCGATTCGTAAGGTATCGAACCTTCCGGAATATGATCATAAGTTAAACATGCCCTAAATATCCTTTAATAGCTTAGAAATAGGCTTAGAGATGTTTGGTGCGCAAAAATAAACTTACTTGATCAATAGGGACTAAAAGCGTCAAAAAGTGCATAAGTTTGCATTTTCGCGCATATCTTACGTTATGAATATATCCGGACATCCAAAAATTTATGTAATAATTAAAATATTTTATTTTAGTGATTGGCATGATAAAATTCCATTCGTCGCGTAATTTGGATCGTTTTTCGCGTTCGTTCGTGTTTCATCGTAATTAACCGAATAACGTGATCGTACGACCAAACGAACCGACATCCGACATATTTTTAAGCATATTTCATATCCCTTATGCTTAGGCATCATGGTAGAGCCTTGAAAATGTCTTAACGGGCCTTAAATGTGTCAGAAATGGCATTTAACATGTGCAGGGGCTGAATCTGTAATTCAGCAAACTTGTTTCTGACCTTGACAACTTCCAAAAGTTGTTTTAAACATGTGTCCATCTGATTCAGAAGTCAGAGGGACTAAATATGTTTTTTTTATAAGATATATGGGTTTATATAAGCTGAATATGCACTTACATGAAGACAGGGACCATTTCGGCATTTCTGCCAAACTTGTGGCTGGGCCTGCTGTCTAGGCGGGCCTCGTAAGCCCACCTGGGCCACTTATGCGGGCCGCGACCCACTTAACAGCAGCAAACAGCGTCCTGATTTGCTGTTTGTTTTCATTTTTTTGAACCTCTAAACCATCAAACACAATCTTGGGGCTTGTCCATTGTTTTCTAAAACCGGAATACACTTGTTATGATCTGGTTATCCTTCCCAACACTTGTCACGATCCTATGCAATCCCGAAAACTATATAAAGGGGCCTTGAATTCATTTGAAATTCACACCTTCTTCTTGGGTTCTTGCTCTCTATCTCAAATCTGAGGATCCTGATCATTTGGAGTCTCCTTTTGAGTTCTTTTCAGTCCTAAGGACCACTTGTAAGTGTTCCTTTCGTGCTTAGTTAAGTTGTTTGGCTCTTAAAGCCGAAAAGTCAAGCGTTCGCGATAAACGCTTTCACTTTTAAACGGTCGAGCCATTGTTCGCAATGAACATGGCTACGTGATCGTAATTAGGTAGATATTAAACCCTCAAAAGGGCACCTCCTAATTACCACGTTTGCTTAGTTAATTTTCGGGTCAAAATAATTAAAATAAAAGTCACACGAGTCGGTTTTTAAATAAAATTCATAACTAATGATGTAAAGGCAATAAAATCAGTTTTGTCACTTTAATAACTTGGTAAATATTAATTGAACATGTCTAGGCATGTTCAACCCGACAATTCTAAGTTTAGGCTCGGTTCGCAACCGAAAGTCGCAAGAGTTGACTTTTACTTTGACTTTCAGTTCTGACCCGATTTATCTTAGTTTAGATATGCCTTAGGATTCCTTTAGGACCATATTATATGTTAGTATAACCCTCCAAGGTTATACAACATGGTTCCATAGAAATCCTAGTTCATTGCATGTTTCCGTTAAATGCTTAAAAGTTGACCATTATGCCCTTTTGATATAAAAATAAGATTTTTGAAAATATGAGAGGACAAAAACCTTTATTAATGATTTTTAAGCATGTCCTAAAAATTTGACATCAGTTTGTGGTCTAAATTAGGAGTTATGCTCGATATCGTAAATTGAAAGCTTTTTATTAATTAAACGGTATTTTCGGCATAAAGCCTATTTAAACCAAAATTTTGACTCCAAACTTTCTACTCACTGATGTAATATATTATTTAGGGATTTTTTGAAATTTTTATTAAATTTTAAACTGATCATAACATAGAGTTCTTGCATAGACTCGGTAATTGACGATAATGCCCTTTTCGCTAATAAAATGAGTTTTACACATCCTTTACATATCAAACCTTTTTCTACTGATTTTATACATCAAATAAATTATTTTAAACAGTAGAGGCTGATCAAAATCTCAGATTTCCTTAATTAACCCGAATATCGTCAAATACCGACTTTTATGCGATTTAGGCGCATAGTGTGGTTTAAAACCATATTTAGCACCTAAGACTTGTTACCTACTGATTTTAAAAGTAAATTTTTATACTTTAACAGTAAGTATAAGTCATGAACTCAGATTTCCAAATTTAACCTTTAAAGCTTATGTGAAATGACCAAAATGCCCCTACGGTGCATAGTTTTGCTATAAATGATAAATTTCACATATGTACAATATATTTCTAATATGACTTGAAAAAATAAATATTTTTACTGATCATTTTTAGGCCAGAACCTCAGATTGTCATTTAACCTCTTTTATAATATTTAAAATGACCAAAATACCCCTACAGAACTTAAATTGATTTTAAATTCATTTTGGGCATAATGGAAGGTATCCTACTGATATCACGACATATTTAAGGCATATCAACTTGTGAAACATGTTCATGACTCATTGGTTACCCGTTATGCATCTTTCGCGTTCGGTACGGTTTATGTAACTAGTTTGCATAAATTAACCGAAACGAGTCAAACCTTATCATTTTCACTTCAAAATTCAGAATGTGTTTAGTTACCCATATTATACAAGTCTCCATACTTTTCGGGTCTAAATCACATTCTAATCCGGCCTTCGCTTAATCTTGCGTTTTGAACCGTAACCCTTTCCTTAAAACTAACTGGTCTAAGTTACAACTTAAATAAGACCCGTTAGGAATCTAATAGGTTAATAAAACCTTCATTCCAGATTGAGAGCCCCAGTAGAGGTACTTGTGCTTGCTGATTAGAATATACGGCTGAGTATAAATTGCATTTTAAGCTCAGGTAAATACTTTTAACTTATTTTCCGTTATACGGGCTTGGGATACGGTATTATAAAAATACCGCTTTGTCGGGTGTAGAAACCTTTTAATCAGAGATGATTAAATTGCATAATCCCGTTTTAACCAGTATTGCTTGATAACAAATAACATTGGGGGTTAATGGCCGTGTCCTGGATATCCTTGACTCATTTAAAAAGCGTAAATGGCCACAACTTAAGCACAAAGTGTAGGCATACACTTGCCTGTTGCGTATGTAAAAGATATACTCACTCGTGAGGTAGCTTCTTGTGAGTTTATATTTGTGGTGTGTCAATTAATCTTGATCGGTTTGTTTAAACACTGGCCCTAAATGTTGGACAAACATGTAAATCTGATACAAGATTGTTATTAATATAATTGTCCCAAGTTATAAAAGAATATTTGTGCCTTGTGCATTTAAATCAATTTTCATAAAGATTTTCAAAAGAGCCAGTTAATTGTATTTACCAGTGTAAACTGACGTATTTTCCAAAAAGGTTAAGTGATAGGTGTTTTGGTCAAAAATTACCGAAGCAATTTAGTGATCAAATTAGTTAAGTGAGGTAGTGTGCTAAAATTATGTGTGAAAAATATGTTAACCAAGTTAATTATAAAAACAGTTTCAGGATACGGCTCAAGATATAGAGCTGTATCTGTGATCAAACAATGAGCAGAAAAGTATAGGTTGACACGTGATGTACGAGGAAAGCCCTTGATCAATCTAGATCGCCGGCACAAAACCTCGGGAGCTGACAATCGCAGCTGCCTTGTTCTTCTATTGCTTCAAATATCAGGATACAGTGCAGGATGTAGAGCGAATCAACTAGGTGTTACAATGTGATTTGAATACAAGTGTTTGTGTGTAGTGTTTGCTGAAAGCTAGAGAGCAAAAGTGTTCGAGAGTGTATCAAAGTTGTGTTGTGCCTTAATCTGATCCGCTCCCATCTATTTATAGTAAAACAAATGTAACAAACTATCCTAAATAACCGGGATCCAGCTAATATTCCTCAGTCGAACGTTGTAGACCTAGTCTTTCGGGTTCAACGTCTCTCCCATAACAAATACGCCCGAGTCTTGAGGAGATGAAGTCCATTTGACCGTTGGCAAACCCCAGCCTTTAACCTGCATGTGGTTAATTCGATCAACCTCAGGATATCGCCCAAGATGTTAGCAATATCCTCATCCAGCATCCTGGTCACAAATAAACAATTAGAAGCAGGATATTGATCAAGATATGTACGCTCAGAAAATGACCCATAACAATTGTCCCCAAATATATCGGTTGGTATACCAATCCAACGGATATATTTTAAAAGTTTTATCTCATAAATTAAAGCAATTAAATCTAGACGACGGTCAAAATCACATCATAACCTCCAACGCGCTTTTAACTCGATGGAGATCCACAATGCCCCTATATCTTCTCTCTTCTTGTTTGAAAAGCAAATATCTTCAACAGAGTCTCCAGGTAATTCCCCACTTCTTGTTCATCTTTTATCAATCTTTCTTTCTTCATCTGCCATGGCCACCAGGACTCATTCCCAAACCGATGAATCATCTGAGACTTTTACCCAACAGGATCTTCTTAAAAATCCTGAGAAAGAAGTCTGTGCCTTTGATAATGCAGACATTGCGGCTTTGAGAGCTTCCGGCGCTTTTCCTGATAACACGGTCTTTAGACCGTTCGATCGGTCACTTCGATCGGATGTTTCTTCCACAGATTGGGTTTGCTTTCCAGCATACCCTTTCTCGTTAGGTCTCCGATACCCTTTTCCCGAATTTATGATGCAATTTTTCCGTACCACAGGTATTTCTTTTGCTCAGACCATGCCCATGGTCTGGAGGGTATTAATTGTTCTAAACCAAATTAAAAACCTTCACTGTCCTGACCTTTGTATTGAAGATCTGCCCATCGCTTACCGCCTTCGATCTCATGGTTCTAGCCGTTTTTTGCTTTTTTCGACTTCCAACAAACCCCTTATTCTTAAAGCCACCAAAAACGAAGATGGATGGCAACGCAAGTTCTTTTTCGTCAAACGAGACTCCATTGCTGAGGGTGCTAGCCTTCCGGTGGAGTGGTTAACCACCGGTAGAGTTATTAATACTCCCATGTACCTTTAGATTTTTATCTTTTGCTAATATCCTTCTTTTTTATTCTTTTGCAGTAAATTTCAAGGAAGTAGCTCCTCCTACCGCTGAATCAGAAGAAAGAATCAACACTGTTTACCAATTACCTGCAATAGACAGGAGTTTCACCACACACATCCCGAGTTCCAGTCAATACTCGTCATCTGAAATGTCTGGTAAGGATTACTTTTAAAATAGTTAGTTAGTATAGCATAGTAGAATAATAATAATAATAATAATAATAATAATAATAATAATAATAATAATAATAATAATAATAATAATAATGTAAAAAAATTTTCTTTACGCAGCACCGGCTAAGATCCCTGAAGTCTTTGATCTCGACGAGTTGGACAGCTATTCTGATCAGGTTCAGATCAAGAAGGAACCTAGTCCTAAGGCCACAGCCTCATCCAAACCCAGTGGTTCCAAGGCCATTGCCATTATCAAACCCTCGCCAGCTACCAAGCCCCGGAGTTCAAGCTCCCGTAAAAGGAAAGAACCCGATTCCCCCGTTATTTCTGACACATTTCCCTATGAGAACTATGGGTTCACCGAAGCTAGCAAGTATATGACCTCCTTTCTCAACCAGGTTAATATTCTCAAATCATATTTTGCGGCTTATGCCATACACACGGATTTATCAATACCTTTCTTCTTATTTTTGCAGGGTCTTGAACGTCTGGTTCATCTGTATCAGGAATCCTGCGGGCTCAACAAGACACTTGAATCTAAATTAAAGAAAGCTGAAGTCATGATCTCCGATCATGGCATGATTGCAGCCGCCAAATCTCGTCATTACGAGGAGAAGTTCAAGGCTATGATTCAGGAACACCAGACTGCTCTCAACAAAGCTACTCTTCAAGCCCAAGCCGATCTTGAAGCTGCCCATGCGCAACATGAACGGGATATGATCAGCTACCGTGACAGCCTTAAGAGTTCCGTCGTCACTTCTCTTCTCCAAGCCAGGCTGAAGATGGCCCATGAAGCCAAAACACTAGGTTTTGAATGCCCTTCTTGGGACGTTGGTGCCTGGGAAACGAAGCTAAAGAATCTTGGAGGCATTTCCACCACACCAGCTGCCGAAGGATCTTCTAAAGTAGCAGAAAAAGCTAACGATGCTGAAAGGGATACTGAGGGGGATCCTGAGACGGATGCTGCTGAAACTACCGCAAACAAAGATGGCACTACCCCCTAAAACTTATTTCTTTTGTTTGAAAAATTTTATGTCTTATGAACAATTTTTATTTCCGTATCAAAACAATTTGATAGCCGAAGGCGGATGGATCCTGGGTTTTCAGGATGAAGCCTTTGATTATCAGCTAGTACCGTTTATTTCCAATAATTTCATTTTTCTTGCTATTACTTTTTGTCTTTCTTATTACAGACCTTAGGTTTAAAAAATATATTCAGTGATACATCATGAAAAGATTTTTATTAAGTAGGATTTCTAAAAATTCAATCACCTTTAGAAAAAAATAAAAGATAGTCCATTTTAAAACCTGTTATGACGATACTTGCTTGATTGAAGTTTCAGACTAATACCAGTTTCATATATCTTAATCAAATATCCTGAAGAGTATTTTGAAAATATATTTCGGGAATATATCCCGAGAATTTATCCTAATCAGGACGTTTAACCTTTTATAAAACATAGTACTGTCAAACACTTAAACAACGTTTACAGAGGAAAGATCATACCAGGAATAGGGTATAACCCTATTTTTAAACTTCAATCCCCTAGTAACTCTTCCAATTAAGATGTCCCCTGTCTGAGACACTCAGTGTATTAGGTCCGAGCTTTATCCTTTGAGCTTTACACAATTGCCTCAGTAGGGATGTCCCCTGTGCACAATGTCTTCGAATACTTAGAAATCTTTTGGTCATCCATTCCAATTGTATAGACAATTTTTTGCGTTACAGGGGTAAAACCCAAAAATGTACTGGAGATAAATCCCTCGTATCCTGGGGGAAATCCCAAATTTTCGTGCGCTACAGGCGGGAGTATATAAACTCCAAGGCTTAGAAAGGTGAAAACCTTTAACCCTTAGAGAGTATGAAAATACCCTTTCGTGAGAGAGGGTGATCAATCCTCATATACCTTTAGGATTCAGGATATAGCCAATAGTAACGAAATTGTCAGCCACTTTTACATGGACTGGTCCTGCCACCTTGAACTATTCCCGAATAGCTTGCGCTCCAGGCGGGGTGTTTAAACCCAATTCGGAAGAAAGGTGAATACCTTTAAACCTATGAAGGGATCAGGATCCCTTATACGTGAGAGAGGGGGCCAATCCTCTAATCTTCCGAAGTATCCTGAGTGAGCATCCTGGAGCTATATCCTGGAGCATATACTGCAAAACATCCTTAAACTAAGGTGGGTGTTAGCTTGGCTAACACCCCTCCGATGCTTAAGTCAGTACTTGGTTCAAGATAACAAACAAATATATTTAAAAGAGATAGAATACATACCATTCTGAGATAGAAATTAAATTCTATTCTTACTTGAAATAGAGGTTTAAGTGTATTGCATTCCAGGATCTTGGTAGCATATCCCCCTCCATATCCTTGAGTCGGTATGCACCTTTTCCTGATTCTGATTCAATCTCATATGGTCCTTCCCATTTCGGAGCCAGCTTCCCATCAGCAGGATTGGTAGTATTCTGAAAAGCTTTTCTTAACACCCAATCTCCAACTCTGAACCTTCTAATCCTTATATTCTTGTTGTATGTTCTGGATATCCTTTGTTGATATGCCGCCATTCTTAGCCGTGCTGCATCTCTTGTCTCATCAATAGTATCCAGCTCCTGGCATAGGACTTCAGGATTCTGCTTAGGATTCCAGAGGTTGGATCTTGCTGTGGGTATCACCATTTCTGTCGGGATCACTGCTTCTGCTCCAAATACTAAGGAAAACGGGGTTTGACCAGTTGCATTTTTTACCGTCGTTCTATCAGCCCACAAAACAAAGGGTAATTCTTCTGCCCATCTCCCTTTCTTGGCCCCTAATCTTTTCTTCTAGTTGTTGACAATTATCTTGTTTGAAGATTCAGCTTGTCCATTTGCTTGAGGATGTACAGGAGTAGACGTAATCATTTTGATTCCCCAACTCTTGCAAAAGTCAGTAGTCCTCTTACTTATAAACTGAGAACCATTGTCACAGATTATCTCGGCTGGTACTCCGAATCTGGTCAGGATATTTCTCTTTATGAAGGATACCACTTCTTGATCCCTGACTCAGACAAATGCCTCGGCTTCAACCCATTTGGAGAAATAATCTGTCATTGCCAACATAAAAACCTTCCCTCCTGGAGCCTTTGGAAGCTTTCCCACTATATCCATCCCCCACTTCATAAATGGCCAAGGGGAAACAATAGGATATAATGGTTCAGCAGGCTGATGCAGTATGTTACTATGTCTTTGACATGCATCACATCTTCGAACATATTCTGTGGCATCTTTCCTCATTGTCGGCCAATAATATCCTGTCCTTAATACTTTTGAGAATAATGATCTGCCCCCAGTATGGTTACCACAATCCCCTTCATGTATATCCTTAAGTACTTATTTGGCTTCAGGATCCTCCAAGCACCTCAAATAGGGTCCTGCAAGAGATTTCTTATATAAACATTATTTATAATAGCGAATCGTGATACCTTCATCCTAAATGCCTTAGGATGTTCATCACCGGGGATGTGTCCTTCCTTGAGATATCTCACGATTGGAGCCGTCCAGGATTTAGGATCCTTTTCAGGATACTCTACTCCAGGATCCTGAATACCCGCTACTTCTTTATCCTGAGGATTCGTCGCAGGATATAAGACATGTAATATTGGTATTTGGGTCCCTTCTGGTATCCTGATCGATGATCCCAAATTTGCTAAGGCATCTGCTTCAGCATTATCCTCCCTTGGTACCTGTTCAAGTGTAAAAACATCGAAATATCCTGCTAATTTTTTGAGAATATCGAGATATTCGATTAATTTCTCACCCTTAACTGCATAGGATCCATTAAAATGGTTAGTACTTAACAAGGAATCAACATATACTTGCAAATTCTTGATACTCATATTTTTAGCCAACTCTAATCCTGCAATTAAAGCCTCATACTCTGCTTCATTATTAGTAGCAGGAAATTCGCATCTAATAGCTTGGGGTAATATGTCCCCCTGTGGCGATTTTAGTAGTATACCTAATCCTACTCCTCTTACATTAGATGCACCATCAGTATATAACGTCCAGGATCCTGAGGATTCTCCTAACTGTTGGACTTCTAGGTCTACCTCATCCTGAATGTCACTACTGAAATCAGCCACAAAGTCAGCTAAAGCCTGAGACTTTATGGCATTTCTAGGTTCATATACTAAGTCATAAGCACTCAATTTCACTGACCACTTAGTCATCCTACCTGACATCTCCGGTTTCCTAAGCACGTTTTTAACGTGATAATTGGTTTTAACATGTATCCTATGTGTCTCAAAATAATGTCTAAGCTTCGTTGATGCCATAACTAATGCTAGTATCAATTTTTCTAAATGAGAATATCTAGTTTCAGCATCTAACAAACTTTTACTAACATAATAGACAGGATATTGCTGACCTTCATGGTCTTTTATAAGAACGGCACTTACAACATTCCCTGATACAGCGAGGTATAGGGATAATGGTTCACCATTTTCAGGCTTCATCAATAGAGGTGCAGTTGAGAGATATCGCTTCAAATCCTGCAAGGCTGCTTCATGCTTTGCTCCCCATTCGAACTTCTTGTTCTTTTTAAGGATATCATAAAATTCCTTGCACTTTTCCGAGTATCTTGAAATAAATCTGTTCAACGCTGCTACTCGGCCTGTTAGTCGTTGAACATCCTTCATATTTGAAGGTGATTTGATATCCAGGATGGCTTTAATCTGCTCCGGGATTGCCTCTATTCCTATTTTAGTCACCATATATCCTAGAAACTTTCCTGCCCCCACTCCGCAATGGCACTTAGCAGGATTTAGCTTCATGTTGTATTGATCCAGGATATCAAATGCTCCCTTGATATCCTGGAGGTGATCCTCAGCCTTTTTAGATTTCACCACCATATCGTCAATATATACCTCCATGGTGTCCCCCAGCTTATCTTTAAACATCATGTTCACCAATCTCTGGTATGTTGCACCTGCATTTTTCAAACCGAAAGGCATAGCAGTATAGCAATAAATACCTGTTGGTGTCATGAATGCAGTATCCTCCTGGTCCGAAGGCTCCATTTGAATCTGCTGAAATCCTGAGGATGCGTCCATGAATGTCAACATTTCATGCCCTTCAGTAGCATCCACCATTGCATCAATGTGAGGAAGAGGAAATGGGTCTTTAGGACAAGCCTTGTTCAAGTCTGTGTAGTCTACACAGACTCTCCATTTCCCATTTTTCTTCTACACTACGACTACATTTGCCAACCATCTTGGGAACTTGACTTCTCTGATCATTTTAGACTTTAACAATCTTTCAACTTCCTCTTGGATGATTATATTTCGCTCAGGAGCAAACTTCCTTCTTTTTTGCTGAACAGGCTTGAACGACCTGTCAATTCCAAGTTTATGAGTGATAATGTCTTTGGATATGCCTGTCATATCCTCATGCTTCCATGCAAACGTTGACATCCTGCATTTCAAAAAGTTAGTTAATTGCTCTTCAATATCCTGAGGGATATTGGTTCCTACGAGCACCGAGATATCAGAATTATCGTGATCCAGGATAACTTTCTTCACATCCTGCTCTGAAGCCTCCAAGGTATCCCGGGCCCGCATCTTTAATTGCTATGCTGGATTAGTCTTGGTTGAGGATTTCATTGAGGATGAGTAGCATTCCTTCGCCTCCTGCTGATCACTATTGTTATGGGTGAAATTCTGAGCCCATATCCTGGAAAATATCTTGATCTATATTTTATTTATGTAGTATCTGTTTACATCCGGGATGCTGGTTCAGGATATTGGTAGTATCCTGAACGGTATCCTCGGGATTACTAATGGATTATGTGCAGGTACGTGTGTTAGAAGCTAGCAACGTTCACAAAGACTTATTCCGCGGAAGACTCGGTCCAGGCCGTTCAAAGAAAGACGTTGAAACCTTATTACTCGGTCTACAACGTTCGTGGTGGAATATTCGGAGCATCCCATATTTATAGGAATATTTGTTTGTACTTCGTTACTATAAATAGGAGGAACACCAGATCAAATAGGACACAACAATTTCACTGCAATCACACTCACTACACTCTAACACTTGTTCTTTCGCAATTTGTACTCTCACACGAATTCATTGTAACACTTAGCGATCTGGTTGATATCCTGCACTGTATCCTGAAGTTTAAAGCAATAAGAAGAACAAGGCAGCTGCGATTGTCAGCTCCCGAGGTTTTATGCCGGCGATCTAGATTGATCAAGGGCTTTCCTCGTACATCTCGTGTCGTTTCCTTTACTTTTTGTTTATTATTTGTTCACTGTTTGATCGCAGATACAGCTTAATATCCTGAGCCGTATCCTAAATACTGATTTTCTAAATAACTCAACAAGCATATTTTCTATAAACTTTCTAGCACACTACCTCACATTACTAATTTGATCACTAAATTGCTTCGGTAATTTTTGACCAAAACAATTTGGCGCCCACCGTGGGGCAAGTGGTGCTCTCTTTACTAAAAATTTTTGTTAAATCGCTAATCGGTTTTTTATTTTTCAAAACTTTTTGCTACATTGTCCACAATGGCCTCACGATCAAACATGAGTTCCTCTACTATGTCTGCTACGACTTCTGCTACTATAGGTTCGGTGCTTCCACCACCTCCTCCAAGAATGCCAGCCTCTACACGACCTCAGGATATTATCCCTACCCGCAGTGTTCAGGAATCTGCCCCTGTTTTAGCATCTAACGACGAAATTTTAACCTTATTTGGAAGTGTGCAGGAACAAATGAGGCAGCAGCAGGAAACGAACCAAATGCTCTTAAGGGAAATACAACTCCTGAAGTCTGGCTCGAGTAGATCCGCTGAGGATATTGTCACTCCATTACAACCCAGAGCTTTGAACTTCAGTTCAGCCGTGTATACAGAGGATAACAGGGGGAATATTGTGCCCAGCCTTCCTCAGAATCATACCCCTGAAATACCCTCCTCGGTAAGGATATCGACCATAAGGAGCTCAGGATATGCTTCAGGATATGGGCAGAATCCTCCAACGGGTAACATATTAAATAATAATAATACTCATACTACTAACAATAATGGATCCTTGCAGGATACAAGTGTGACGTCAGCACTTACCAGGGAACTTCAGAAGTTGAAGGACATGATATCAAGTGTACCCGGGGTGGTCCAGCCAATCCCGGAAGTGTCTCAAGAGAGCCATAAGATATCTCGTTTTGCATATCCTATCTGTGATGCTGAGATTCCAAAGAGGTTCCAAACCCCCAACATGAAGCTTTACGACGGAACGACGGATCCTGAGGAGCATATTGCTCAGTATAGGGAGAGGATGGAGATCAATCCTATCCCTCCGGATCTCAAGGAAGCATGCTTGTGCAAGGGTTTTGGTTCAACCTTGACAGGATCAGCTTTGAAATGGCTCTTGAATGTTCCTCCACATTCAATTACATCTTTTGCTCATTTAGTAAATTTATTTAATAGTCATTTTTCTTGTAGTTGGAGCTTTGAAAAATTAACAAGTGATCTCTACAGGATAACGCAGGGGCCTCAGGAATCCCTTAGGGATTATGTGAACAAGTTTAGCCGAGAATCACTAGACATTCCTCATCTTGATGTTGCAACAGCTGTGCAAGCTTTCAAGATGGGGTTGGAAAAGGATTCTCAATTCTACCAAGACCTTGTAATGAACCCATGCAGGAACCTGGATGAAGCTCGGAACAGGGCCCTAAGATACATTCGGTTGGAAGATGACAGGAAGATGCAAGAAAGGATGAACTCATCCAACACTTATGAGTCAACTAACAGGAAGTCGGAATCCTCATTCAAGTCGTATCGGCCCAAGCCATATGGCAGGAATGAGAACAAGAGAGTGAATGCTGTCGAAGATGAGGATCCTGAAGAATATCCTGAATTATCTGAATATTGCTTTTCTGTTAACATTCCTGAGTTGATGTATGCCATGCAGGGTCTAGGGGACAAGGCAAGATGGCCTCGAAAGAATCAACAAAAAGCGTATTGGAAAGACAAATCAAAATGGTGTGCTTTCCACGAAGATTTCGGACATATGACCGAGGATTGCATTGCTTTGAGGAAAGAGATAAGCTATCTTCTAAGCAAGGGATATTTGAAAGATCTCTTAGGAAGAAAGAAGAATAAGGGTCAGGATACTGAGAAGGATCCTGAGCGAGCAGCCTCACCTCCCGCGGATGCCAAGATAATCAACTTCATTTCGGGAGGATCCGACATTTGTGGGACTTCGTATTCGGCAGCAAAGAGACATGCAAAAGAAGCTAAGGCTGAAAGGGGAGACAAACCTGTCAGGGTGACTACACTCACAACTGACAAAGTGATCACATTTGATGCTGATGACAGGGATACTGTCCAGGATCCTCACCATGATGCTCTGGTAATAACGTTATATGTGGCTAACCATTTTGTACGCAGGATATTGGTTGATAATGGCAGCTCCGTCAACATAATCCAACTAGAGACACTTAAAAGAATGAATGTATCTCCAATGGATATCACTTCGAAGTCCACCGTGCTTGTTGGGTTCAGCGGAGAGGCCAGAAACACAGTGGGAGAGATAAAGTTGCCGGTGTACGTTGAAGGAGTCAACTCGATACAACGTTTCTGTGTGATGGACTCTCTATCCTGCTATAACATTATACTGGGAAGACCGTGGATTCACGATATGAAGGCCGTGCCATCAACATATCACCAATGCATCAAGATACCTACCCCTTGGGGAGTTGTTAAAGTTGATAGCGATCAGCAGGAGGCGAAAGAATGCTACTCATCCTCGATGAAATCCTCAACCAAACCTAGTGCAGCATAGCAATTAAAGACGCGGGCCCAGGATATCGTGGAGGATCCGGAGCAGGATGTGAAGAAGATTGTCCTGGACCAGGATAATCCCGATATTTCGGTGCTCGTGGGAACCAATATCCCTCAGGATATTGAAGAGCAATTAATTAACTTTTTAAAATGCAGGATGTCAACGTTTGCATGGAAGCATGAGGATATGACAGGCATATCCAAAGATATCATCACTCACAAGCTTGGAATTGATAAATCATTCAAGCCCGCGCAACAAAAAAGAAGGAAGTTTGCTCCTGAACGCAATACAATTATTCAAGAAGAAGTTGAAAGATTGTTGAAGTCCAAAATGATTAGAGAAGTCAAGTTCCCAAGGTGGCTAGCAAACGTGGTTGTGGTACAGAAGAAAAACGGAAAATGGAGAGTCTGTGTGGATTACACAGAATTGAATAAAGCTTGTCCTAAAGACCCATTTCCTCTCCCCCACATTGATGCAATGGTAGATGCCACTGCTGGGCATGAAATGCTGACTTTCATGGATGCATCCTCAGGATTTCAACAGATCCAAATGGAACCTTCTGACCAGGAGGATACTGCCTTCATGACACCAACAGGTATTTATTGTTATACAGCTATGCCTTTTGGTTTGAAAAATGCAGGTGCAACATACCAAAGATTGGTAAACATGATGTTCAAAGACAAACTGGGGGACACCATGGAGGTGTACATTGACGATATGGTGGTAAAGTCAAAGAAAGCTCAGGATCACCTCCAGGATATTAAAGGAGCGTTTGATATCCTGGATCAGTATAATATGAAGCTGAATCCTGCTAAGTGCCATTTTGGAGTGGGGGCAGGAAAATTTCTAGGATATATGGTGACCAAAAGAGGAATAGAAGCGAGTCCGGAGCAGATTAGTGCCATCTTGGATATTAAATCGCCCTCAAATATGAAAGATGTTCAGCGATTAACAGGGCGAGTGGCGGCATTAAACCGATTTATCTCAACATCCTCAGAGAAATGCAAAGATTTTTATGATATCCTGAAGAAGAACAAAAAATTCGAGTGGGGTGAGAAGCATGAAGCGGCCCTACAGGAGTTAAAGCAATATCTTTCAACCGCACCTCTACTGATGAAGCCTGAGAATGGTGAACCATTATCCCTATACCTCGCGGTATCAGGGAACGCTGTAAGTGCCGTCCTTGTAAAGGACCATGAAGGTCAGCAATATCCTGTTTATTATGTTAGCAAAACTTTGTTAGATGCTGAAACTAGGTATTCTCACTTAGAAAAATTAATACTAGCATTAGTCATGGCATCAACGAAACTTAGACATTACTTTGAGACACACAGGATTCATGTTAAAACAAATTATCCTGTCAAGAATGTGCTTAGGAAACCAGAGATGTCAGGCAGGATGGCTAAGTGGTCAGTAAAGTTGAGTGCTTATGATTTAGTATATGAACCTAGGAATGCCATAAAATCTCAGGCTTTAGCTGACTTTGTGGCTGATTTTAGTAGTGACATCCAGGATGAGGTAGACCTAGAAGTTCAACAATTAGGAGAATCCTCAGGATCCTGGACATTATATACTGATGGTGCATCTAATATAAGAGGAGTAGGATTAGGAATACTACTAAAATCGCCACAGGGGGACATATTACCCCAGGCTATTAGGTGTGAATTTCCTGCTACTAATAATGAAGCAGAGTATGAGGCTTTAATTGCAGGATTAGAATTGGCTAAGAGTATGAGTATAAAAAATTTACAAGCATATGTTGACTCTTTGTTAATTACTAACCATTTTAATGGATCATATGCAGTTAAGGGTGAGAAATTGACTGAATATCTTGATATTCTCAAAAAATTAGCAGGATATTTCGATGTTTTTACACTTGAACAGGTACCAAGAGAGGATAATGCTGAAGCGGATGCCTTAGCAAATCTGGGATCATCAATAAGGATACCGGAAGGGACCCAAATACCAATAATACATGTCTTATATCCTGCAACTAATCCTCAGGGTAAAGAAGTAGCGGATATTCGGGATCCTGGAGTGGATAATGCTGAAGCGGATGCCTTAGCAAATCTGGGATCATCAATCAGGATACCGGAAGGGACCCAAATACCAATAATACATGTCTTATATCCTGCAACTTTAACGACCCCCCAAGGGGTTGGAATTTTGATACATTGGTGATAAGTCGAAGGCACATCCTTTATATCATGGATCCACGGCCTGCCTAGTATGATGTTATAGCAGGATAAGGAGTCCATCACACAGAAGCGTTGTATCGAGTTGACCCCTTCAACGTATACTGGTAACTTTATCTCCCCTACGGTATTCCTAGCTTCTCCACTGAAGCCGACGAGCACAGTGGACTTCGAAGTAATGTCCATCGGAGATACATTCATCCTTTTCAATGTTTCCAGTTGAATTATATTGACAGAACTACCGTTGTCCACCAATATCCTGCGTACAAAATGGTTAGCCACATATAATGTTATTACCAAAGCATCATGGTGAGGATCCTGAACAATATCCCTGTCATCACTATCGAAAGTGATCACTTTATCAGTTGTGAGGGTAGTCATCCTGACTGGTTTGTCTCCCCTTTCACTCTTAGCTTCCTTTGCATGTCTCTTAGCCGCCGAATACGAAGTCCCACAAATGTCGGATCCTCCTGAAATAAAGTTAATTATGCTAGGGGTGATGCTGCTCGTTCAGGATCCTTCTCGGGATCCTGCCCTTTATTCTTCTTTCTTCCCAGCAAATCCTTCAGATACCCTTTGCTTAATAGGTAACTTATTTTTTTCCTTAAAGCAATGCAATCCTCGGTCATATGTCCGAAGTCTTCATGGAAGGCACACCATTTGGATTTATCCTTCCAATCAGCTTTCTGCTGGTTCTTTTGAGGCCACCTAGCTTTGTCCCCTAAACCCTGCATAGCATACATTAACTCAGGTATATTAACAGAAAAGCAGTATTCAGATAAGTCAGGATATTCTTCAGGATCCTCGTCTTCAACAGCATTCACTTTCTTGTTATCATTTCTGCCATATGGCTTGGAGCGATATGGCTTATATGAGGATTCTGATTTCCTGTTAGTTGATTCATAGGTTGAGGTAGAATTCATCCTCTCCTGCATCTTCTTGTCATTTTCCAAACGGATATATCTCAAAGCCCTGTTACGAGCTTCGTCGAGATTCCTGCAGGGATTCATTACAAGATCCTGATAAAACTGAGAATCCTTTTGTAACCCCATCTTAAAAGCTTGCACAGCTGTTGCGACATCAAGATGTGGGATATCCAAGGATTCTCGACTGAATTTGTTCACATAATCCCTCAAGGATTCCTGAGGCCCTTGAGTTATCCTGTAAAGATTACTGGTTAGTTTCTCAAAACTCCGGCTGCAAGAAAATTGACTGTTAAATAAATTAACTAAATGTGCAAACGAAGTAATTGAGTGAGGAGGGACGTTTAACAGCCATTTTAAGGCTGATCCTGTCAGGGTAGATCCAAAACCCTTGCACAAGCATGCTTCCTTGAGCTCCGGAGGGATAGGATTAATCTCCATTCTTTCCCTATACTGGGCAATATGCTCTTCAGGATCCGTAGTCCCATCATACAGCTTCATGTTGGGGGTTTGAAATCTCTTTGGGATTTCAGCATCACAGATAGGATATGCAAAGCGAGATATCCTGTGGCTATCTTGGGATACTTCCGGAATTGGCTGGACTACTCCAGGTACACTGGATATCATGTCCTTCAATTTCTGAAGCTCCCTAGTAAATGTTGACGTCATACCTGCATCCTGCAAAGATCCATTATTGTTAGTAGTAAGAATATTATTATTTGACACATTACCAGTCTGAGGATTTTGGCCATATCCTGAAGCATATCCTGAACTCCTCACAGTTAACATCCTGACCGAGGAGGGTATCTCAGGGGTATGATTCTGAGAATGGCTTGGGACGATATTCCCCCTGTTATCCTCAGTGTATACTGCGGAACTGAAGTTCAAAGCCCTGGGCTGTATAGGAGTGACAGTTTCTTCAGCAGGTCTACTCGAGCTAGCTTTTAAGAGTTGTATTTCTCTTAACGGCATTTGGTTAGTTTCCTGTTGCTGCCTCATTTGTTCCTGCACACTTCCAAATAAAGTTAGAATTTCATCATTAGAGGTTAAAATGGGAGCAGATCCCTGAACACTCCGAGTAGGGATACCATCTTGAGGTTGTGAAGAAAATGGCATCCTTGGAGGAGGTGGTGGAAGCACCGAACCGGTAGTAGCAGAGCTTGCAGCAGACATAGTGGAGGAGCTCATGTTTGATCTTGAGGCCATTGTAAACAATGTGGCAAAGAGTTTCGAAAACAGAAAACCGATTAATGATTTCACAAAAATTTTTAGTAAAGAGAGCACCACTTGCCCCACGGCGGGCGCCAAATTGTTTTGGTCAAAAATTACCGAAGCAATTTAGTGATCAAATTAGTTAAGTGAGGTAGTGTGCTAAAATTATGTGTGAAAAATATGTTAACCAAGTTAATTATAAAAACAGTTTCAGGATACGGCTCAAGATATAGAGCTGTATCTGTGATCAAACAATGAGCAGAAAAGTAAAGGTTGACACGTGATGTACGAGGAAAGCCCTTGATCAATCTAGATCGCCGGCACAAAACCTCGGGAGCTGACAATCGCAGCTGCCTTGTTCTTCTATTGCTTCAAATATCAGGATACAGTGCAGGATGTAGAGCGAATCAACTAGGTGTTACAATGTGATTTGAATACAAGTGTTTGTGTGTAGTGTTTGCTGAAATCTAGAGAGCAAAAGTGTTCGAGAGTGTGTGAAAGTTGCGTTGTGCCTTAATCTGATCCGCCCCCATCTATTTATAGTAAAACAAATGTAACAAACTATCCTAAATAACCGGGATCCAGCGAATATTCCTCAGTCAAACGTTGTAGACCTAGTCTTTCGGGTTCAACGTCTCTCCCATAACAAATACGCCCGAGTCTTGAGGAGATGAAGTCCATTTGACCGTTGGCAAACCCCAGCCTTTAACCTGCACGTGGTTAATTCGATCAACCTCAGGATATCGCCCAAGATGTTAGCAATATCCTCATCCAGCATCCTGGTCACAAATAAACAATTAGAAGCAGGATATTGATCAAGATATGTACTGTTAGGGGTGGATTTCTAAATGACCAGTGATCCTTATTTGCTGTTGGATTTAGTGATCCTCAATTCTGTCTGGAGTAGTGATCCTCAGAAGTGTTGCAGGATCAGGATCATGGATCACTATAAGGATCCCAGTACTAACGATTGTCTACTTTGAATTCGTAAATGTTTTGCAGGAATATCAACTTGGACTTAGTCTTGGCGACATTCCTGGAGAATATTATCAGCCTATTCCGCACGTGCTTGGTCAGAAATGGACGTTGTGGAATCGTGGAAGACTTGCACCATTTGCGGAATGTTAGTTAGGCTTGATATTTTTTATTTGTAAAGGGGTAGCGAGCTATATTGGAGACACTTAGCTATTTTTGGCTACACACACACTCATACAACTGCTCTCACTGGCTCTCGACAAAACACTTAGCATTTTTCATATATTTCTACACGTTACACTATAGTGATCCTTGTACTTAGCTCGCTATCATCCGAAGTTGTAACAGATTGTTTGTTTAATTTGAGTTGGTGATCGGTAGTTTCCATCACCCGGGGTTTTTTGTGCCGGAGATCAACTCTTGATCAAGGGCTTTTTCCCCGTATAAATCTTCGTGTCATTTGTTCATTACACTTCATAGTGATCCTTATTGTTGTTCATCAATTCAAGCATCATACCTCACAACAGAAAGTTTGGTTACATTGTCATTGCTTGATTTTTGACCAAAACAGTTTGGCGCCCACCGTGGGGCAATTGGTGCTTCATTCTTAGAAAGATTCGTGTTTTCGTGGTTATTTCGGTTCGCTACAACCAAACAGATGGCTTCCTCAGTGAAGAATACTTCAAGTTTGATGCCCTCATTCAGTTCCTCACAAGGCGTTCCTCCTTTGCCTCCACCACCTTCTGGATCCCAGAAGAATGCTGAGAATGCTGCGAAGAAACAAACTCCTATTTTCCAAAAACCACCTACTTCTTCTGTTTCAACCAATCCTACTACTAATGATCTCTATACCTTGATTTTGCAGATGAGGAATCATGCACAAGAGCAGGATAAGACCAACGAAAGGATCCTCTGGGAAATCGATGAAATCAAGAAACAGAAGAAATCAGTGGAGGATCACTCCCCTCTGATGCCAAGATCGCTGAACTTCGACACTCTGGTCATAACCTCACAATACTCAGCAGTTCCGGACGTGCAATACTTGGGTGAACTCTCAGGAAGGCGTTATGGGACAACAACAATGAGTCAGGCATTTGGCTCTTGCTTCCAGCCTCAGGGATCCTCCTCTCAACCATTAGGATCCTATTCTCAGCATCAGGGATACTTCACGTCAGGAGGATATGTGGGAATGCATGCAGTACAAGGATCCTCCCAGGTCCAAGGATCCTCCCAGGTCTAAGGATCCTCCCAGGTCCAAGGATCCTCCCAGGTCCTAGGATCCTCTCTGGTCCCAGGATTCTCCCTTGTTCAAGGATCCTCCCTGGTCCCAGGATCCTTTCAGGTTAAAGGATCATCACAATTCCAAAGATCCAACCCCCTTCAAAATCAAGGATCCTCGAGAAATATGCAACCTCAGAACTCAGACGTCCATCAAGGAGATTTCATACCAATGCAGACCATTGCCTCCTCTGGTCCTTCAATCATGCCTGAGTCTCGACAAGATGGATTCACATCCGCAATTCCAAACTCGAATCCTGCGGGAGGTAACACTTTTAATAATTTATATAACACTAACCATGGCTTTATGCAGGATACAGGTATCAATCAGGCCATGGCTAGGGAACTGCAGAAGCTTAAGGATATGATATCCAGTGTACCAGGAGTGGTTAAACCCATTCCTGAGATTGCGGATGGTTGCCATAGGATATCTCGTTTTGCACCACCTTTATGTGATGCTGAGATGCCTAAAAGATTCCAGATACCATCAATGAAGCTATATGATGGTTCAACAGATCCAGAAGAGCATGTAGCTTAGTACAGGGAGAGGATGGAGATCAATCCAATTCCGGAAAGGTTGAAAGAAGCATGTCTATGCAAGGGATTTGGGTCCACACTTACAGGATCTGCTCTTAAATGGCTGCTAAGTCTTCCCCCTTACTCTATTACTTCATTTGCTAATTTAGTTAACTTGTTCAATAGTCAATTCTCTTGTAGCAGAAAGTTTGAACGATTAACTAGTGATCTATATAGGGTAACACAAGGTCAAAATGAATCACTTAGAGATTATATCACTAAGTTTAGTAAAGAATCCTTAGATATTCCCAATTTGGATATAGCTACGCCTGTTGAAGCCTTTAAAATGGGATTGCTTAGGGATTCATTATTCTATGATGATCTTGTTATGACACCTTGCAGGAATCTTGATGAAGTAAGGACTAGGGCCCTTAGGTTCATCCGCCTAGAGGATGACAAAAGGATCCAGGACAGATTGACAGGATCCTCCAAGCAGGATAAGCAAGGATCCTACTTCAGGAACAACAAATCCAAGTCCTATAACAGATCTGATAACCAGAATGTGCACGCAGTGGAACAAGAAGAGGATGATGAGAATTATCCTCCTATTTCTGAATATTGTTTCTCTGTTGATAACAATGAACTAATCCTTGCAATGCAGAATCTAGGTGAGAAAGCTAGGTGGCCAAGGAAAAGTGATAAACCAGCTGCTACAAAGGATAAATCCAAGTGGTGTGCATATCATGAGGATTTTGGGCATCTCACTGAAGAATGTATTGCACTTAGAAAGGAAATTGGTTATTTGTTGAGCAAGGGGCATTTAAAGGAACTCTTGGGACGAAAGAAGTCAAGAACGAAAGGATCCCGGAAAGGGCTCCTGCTCCTCCGGCAAATGCACAAGTCATAAATTTCATATCCGGTGGATCAGACATCTGTGGTACATCCTTCTCAGCAGCAAAAAGACACGCTAAGGAAACCAAGATGGATAATGGAGATAGACCCGTCAGGACCTCCGTTGTCACCCAGGATAAATTCATTACTTTTGATGAGGATGATCGTGTTGACATCCAGGATCCTCACCATGACGGTCTCGTAATTACATTGTTTATTTCTAACCACTTTGTTCGCAGGATCCTTATAGATGGAGGAAGCTCTGTGAACATCATTCAGATGGATGTTCTCAAGAAAATGAATATCCCAGAGTCCGATATTATCCCAAGATCCTCAGTACTTGTGGGATTCAGTGGAGAAACAAAGAATACATTGGGGGATATCAAACTCCCAATCTATATTGAAGGATTGCATTCTTATCAAAAGTTTTGTGTTATTGATTGCTTATCGTGTTGTAACGTTATCCTTGGCAGGCCATGGATACATGATATGAAGGCAGTTCCATCCACCTATCATCAGTGTGTAAAGCTTCCAAGTCCATGGGGAGTGGTGAAAATTGAGAGTGATCAACAGGAGGCTAAGAATTGCTATACCTCATCAATGAAACCAGCCTCAAGACCAAGGGAGCAATAGCAATTAAAAGCTAATATCCTTTCTCAAAAGAAGGAGGACCACCTTTGCCTGGAAACATGAAGACATGACAGGTATATCTATGGATATAATTACTCACAAACTTGGCATTGACAGGTCATTCAAGCCAATTCATCAAAAGAGGAGGAAGTTTGCACCTGAAAGAAATGCTATTATCCAGGAAGAGGAAGATAAGCTACTTCGAGCAGGAACAAATTGGACACACTATGGAAGTCTATATTGATGACATGGTGGTTAAGTCCAAAAGAGCTGAGGATCACCTTAAAGACTTGGAGGAAGCATTCAATATCCTTGATAAATTTAATATGAAACTAAATCCTTCTAAGTGTCATTTTGGTGTAAAGGCAGGTAAATTCTTAGGATATATGGTAACAAAGAGGGGCATTGAAGCAAGTCCAGAGCAAATTAAGGCCATTGTGAACATCAAATCTCCTGCCAATGCTAAGGATGTGCAAAGGTTGACTGGCAGGATCGCAGCCTTGAACAGATTCATATCCAAATCCTCAGAAAAGTGCAAGGAGTTCTACGACATCTTGAGGAAAAACAAGAAATTTGAATGGACTGAGAAACATGAAAGTGCCCTTAAAGCTCTTAAAGATTACCTATCCTCAGCCCCAGCCTTAATGAAACCAGAAAAGGGAGATGTGTTATCCTTATATTTGGCGGTATCCTCAAAAGCAGTAAGTGCGGTCCTTGTTAAGGATCACCAAGGTACACAATATCCTTTTTATTATGTAAGTAAGAGCTTACTTGATGCTGAATCCAGGTATTCACATTTTATCCTTGCATTAATTATGGCATCTACTAAATTAAGACATTATTTTGAGACTCATGCCATTATTGTCAAAACTAATTTCCCAATTAAGAATGTTCTCAGGAAACCTGAAATGTCAGGAAGGATGGCTAAGTGGGCAGTGAAGTTGAGTGCATATGATATAAGATATGAGCCTAGGACAGCCATTAAATCCCAAGCATTAGCTGACTTTGTGGCAGATTTCAGTAGTGATTTGCAAAAGGAAGCTGAACTAGAAGTCCAACAGCTTGAAGAAACCAAGGATCCTTGGATACTGTTTACTGATGGATCCTCCAATGTGAATGGAACAGGGCTTGGGATACTACTAAAATCGCCACAGGGGGACATAATACCCCACTCCATAGCTTGTGAATTTCAAACTACCAACAATGAGGCTGAATATGAAGCCTTGATAGCTGGTTTGCAAATTGCAAAGCATGTGAGTATCAGGTATCTTGAGGTACATGTAGATTCTTTATTGATCACTAATCACTTTAATGGATCCTATGTTGTTAAAGGTGAAAAGCTAATCAAATATTTGGAGATAGTCAAAGAATTGGCACTCTCTTTTGTATCCTTTAGTTTGACACAGGTACCAAGGGAAGAGAATGCAGAAGCTGATGCATTAGCCAATCTAGGATCATCTTTGAAGATTCCTGAGGATATTGAGATCCCTATTATCCATATCCTGACCCCTGCTATCAAGGATCATGTAGCTATGGAGATAGGAGAAGATTCTGCAATCATCCCTAGTGATGATACCCAATCTCATTCAGGATCATGGATACTCCCAATCATGAGATACATACAACATGGAGAAATTCCTACAGGAGAAAACCCAAGGGCTTTTAAAATTAAGGTATCTCAATTTACAATATTAAATAATATGTTGTATAAACGATCTCTTGCAGGACCATATTTGAGATGCATTGAGGATCCTGAAATTCAAGAAGTCCTAAAGGATTTCCATGAAGGAGATTGTGGAAACCACACTGGGGGCAGGGCATTATTCTCAAGGATCTTGAGAACAGGATACTATTGGCCCACTATGAAGAAGGACGCTGTGGAGTATGCCAAGAAGTGTGATCCTTGTCAGAGGCATAGTAATATCCTTCACCAACCAGCAGAGCTCCTGCATCCTATATCTTCTTCTTGGCCATTCATGAGATGGGGAATGGATATAGTTGGAAAGCTTCCTAAGGCACCAGGTGGAAAAGTATTCATGCTTGCTATGACTGATTACTTCTCTAAGTGGATAGAGGCTGAAGCCTTTGCTCAAGTCAGAGAAAAGGAAGTTATATCCTTTATTAAAAGGAATATTATTACTAGATTTGGCATCCCTTCTGAAATTATTTGTGATAATGGATCCCAATTTATTGGGAATAGAACCACTAACTTTTGTGACAGTTGGGGAATTAAGATGATAACATCAACACCAGTCCATCCACAAGCTAATGGTCAGGCAGAATCATCCAACAAGATCATCATCAACAATTTGAAGAAGAAGCTTGGATCCAAGAAAGGAAAATGGGCAGAAGAACTACCTTATGTGCTGTGGGATGATAGAACAACTCCCAAGAATGCTACAGGCCAAACTACATTTTCTTTGGTATTTGGGGCAGAGTCAGTGATCCCTACAGAGATGGTGGTTCCAACTACAAGAACAAGCGTTCGTGATCCTGAAGAAAATGCTGAAAACTTGATTCAAGACTTGGATACTATAGAAAAAATCAGGGATTTAGCAAGGATAAGGATGGCCAGTTATCAACAAAGGATGGCTGGAGCTTACAACAAAAATGTCAGGCTCAGGAAATTCCAAGTTGGGGATATGGTATTAAGGAAAGCATTTCAAAACACCACCAATCCTGCTGATGGAAAGCTAGCACCAAAGTGGGAAGGACCCTATTTGATTGAAGTTGAAGCAGGAAAGGGGGCATATCGATTGCTAACAATGGAGGGTGATTTGCTACCAAGAGCTTGGAATGCTGTCCATTTGAAGAAATATTTGATGTGATCATGATCCATGATCCTTACCAGACAAGTATCCTTGAAGGATCCCCGCTGACAGATGATCCTCTTACTGGTAACATTCCAATCTTAAACATTTTCATTCCTTTTATTCTCTTACAAGGATAAAGATCCTGCGTCCTTTATCCTCTTTTTACTTGATTTTGAGTTTTGAAGGTTCAGGCATCCTTAACTAAGCATTGAGTATCCACAGAAGTATCCAGCTATCTTTTGGGCTAGTCCCCAGTCTGGGCCTGTCCCCAGTTTCGCCAGTAGCGCACGATGATCCTGGTATAGTTCATGGAAATGGGACCAGTACCCGCTTTAGGGGCTGACAATTTCGTTGTACTGGCTATATTCAGGATCCTACGTATAATGGTAGACGTACCATACATCCGTTCCTAAGGTTTCTAACGTTTTCACGTTAGCTAAGGTTTTGGCATTTTCATGTCACTAAGTTTGGATAGTCGCCAGTAAGGGCCATACTCCAGTTTACATACGATCTTTTGGGCTTGTCCCCAGTTATCCTTTGGGCTTGTCCCCAGTTATCCTTTGGGCTTGTCCCCAGTATATTGGGCTTGTCCCCAGAATTGTTGGGCTTGTCCCTAGTCACTAACATTCATCTTCTATTGGCTCAGTTCCAAGTAATATCTTATTTCAGGTTTGTGAAGATAAATGGCCAAAGATTCTTGACCCTTACTTTCAACTAAGGTTTGTATCTTGGGTTATCCTAATTTTAAGTGTGAAGGATAGGATCCTAACTTGGGTTCTCAGGTATGATCCTAAATTGTTTTGATTTTATTCATTATATATATTTAAGTGACACTTATCCTTTGACAACTGAAATTATGATCCTTAAGTTATTTTTTATGTGATCCTTAATCATATCCTTAACTCTTAAGGGATATTTTTTAAATTCTTTCCTTACTTGATAAGTTTAAACGACATGAACATCACAATAGATTGAAAAATAAAATAACAATAAGGATATCGACACAGGATATAGCCAAAAAAGTTAAAGTCATTTTATTCACAAAAGCTTAAACCCTTTTAAGGTTGTCAAAATTTCCAACCCACGTTTCTACCAGCAAAACGTGGCCCGTCCACATGGGTTGGCAAAGGGTGTCCATTGTTTGTAGGTCTAACAAGTGCAGGAAATTAAAGACGGCAGGATCACAATGGCTTCATCCCCCAAACAGAGGATCCCTCCACCATTTGTAATCCTACCTATTGTTCAAAGGATCATCCATGATCCTCAACCCTAATTACTATTGTTCAAGTACAGACCAACCATTGTTTATCAAAACATCATCAAAACAAAAAAACCATAACCAAACTAAAAAAAATGGGCTCCGGCTACGTCTAGAAATGTCCATCATCGCCCATTGTTGCAGCCTACGCCTTCGCTGCATCACCATCTCCAGCTCCACTAGCTTCACCACCATGATCCTTGCCACTACCACCAGCCTCAATTGCCAGAACCTCCTCAGCCTCCTCCTCGTCATCCAGTTCTGCCAGCCTTGCCTTCCAGCCTTCCACATCCCAGTTGCTCCTGTCAAAGGCAGGATCCTGAGCTTCTTGAGCCGTTTGTAGCTTGGTCTTATACATGGCTATGGCAGCGGAGACCTTCGCATCCTCTGTGATTTCGCTCCTCTCATAATCAAAATTGACCAGGATTGTAGCTATCTGAGCTTTGGCATCTTTGAGATCCTTTTGGAGGTCAGCAATCTTGAGGTCCTTGAGCAATGCGACTTGTTGGAGGTCAGCAATCTTCTTGTCCTGCTCCTCGACATGCCCAACATAGTCTTCAATCTCAGCAAATTTCTGCAAAGAAGATAAAGAAAAGTTTACGAACAAGTGATCCCCAAATAAGCTGGATACCTAAAGCAGGGATAAGGATCCTTACCTCATTGAAGTATTCAAGGAACTGGTGACGGATCAGGGGCATACCTTGCAGATCCTCAGCTTTAGAGGCTTTTCTTTTCTTGCCACCCCTTCCTTTAGTGGGTTCCTTGGGGATCGAAGCAGTTGGACTAGCAGGAAGTTTCTTCTTGGAGGATCGGACGGTGTCAAGCTCAGTGACAGTGAACTTGGATGCAGATCTTGATGACTTTCCAGTGCCTACACACCCAAAACAGATAAGTGTCCTGATTCTATTCATATATAACTATTTATTTGAACATTTGAATATATAAAGAATAGGATACTTACTTGACATGGTGACAGAGCCTGAGGATACCTCTTGTGAATCCTGGGTAATTGTCTTGAATGATCTTGTTTCAGGATCAAGCTTTCTAAAGGCAGCAAGTCTCCCCTTGGTGGCAGCTGAAGGAATAATGTGCGAGAATGTGATAGCTGTACAAAAAGGAACAAAAGCATATTAGTAATCATTATCAGAATGAGCTTACTTAGTGATCCTTCTAAGGATCCTCCTATCCTACCATGAGTGCTCCATTTCTTCGGTAAATCCTTTCCATCCGGGATAGCATCCCTCCTGACGAAGAAGAACCGCCGTTTCCAGTTGGTATCGTTTTTAGTAGCCTTAAAGATGGGATGTTCTTCTCCGGGTTTACGTTTGAACAAATATCGGTGGGATCCAAACGTTGTGAGATCATACATCTTAGCCAACTCTGACATTCCTAGGTCATCCCCTTCCTGCTCGATGATCCTTTCAAGGGTATATAAGTCCCTCCAGATCATCGGCATAGCCTGGATGTAGGAGATGCCGGTAAGGGAGAAAAGGGATTGGGTAAAGGCTGGAAAAAGATAGGTGTATCCTATGATGAATGGGGTAGCAGGAAAGGCAATCCATGTCTCAGAAATGTAGTCGCTCAGAACAGTGGGATCGAATGGCTTGAAATCGGTGTTCGCCGGAAAACAGTGGCAAATTTTGTCTATTTGTGCATCATTAAAGCAGCATCTCTCTTTCGGTGAGTCTTTAATGATCCCCTAGCTTTTGAGAGGACTGTCCTTCTTATGATCCTTGGCGGGGGAGGATCGTAGCATCATCATGACTGTGATGAATGTAAAGAAAGAAGGAGCAAAGAAAGAAAACGTAAAGGAGGAAGAGAAAGAGGATTACCTGTTTGATCTGCGGACTTAAATTTAAAGGGAGTCTCTCTCTTGAATTTAAATGTGAATTGATCCTATCTCTAACTTCTATTTATAATGATGATTTGTAGGATTGTCACTTCAGTCACGTCAGGTTTGCAACGGCTAGTCCGTCTTCAACGGCTAGTTATCCGTTAGTTTGCTACGGATAAGATCGACAAAATATAACTCATTTATTTACATATTTACTCCTTATATTTTGGGGGAAATTGTTAGGGGTGGATTTCTAAATGACCAGTGATCCTTATTTGCTGTTGGATTTAGTGATCCTCAATTCTGTCTGGAGTAGTGATCCTCAGAAGTGTTGCAGGATCAGGATCATGGATCACTATAAGGATCCCAGTACTAACGATTGTCTACTTTGAATTCGTAAATGTTTTGCAGGAATATCAACTTGGACTTAGTCTTGGCGACATTCCTGGAGAATATTCTCAGCCTATTCCGCACGTGCTTGGTCAGAAATGGACGTTGTGGAGTCGTGGAAGACTTGCACCATTTGCGGAATGTTAGTTAGGCTTGATATTTTTTATTTGTAAAGGGGTAGCGAGCTATATTGGAGACACTTAGCTATTTTTGGCTACACACACACACTCATACAACCGCTCTCACTGGCTCTCGACAAAACACTTAGCATTTTTCATACATTTCTACACGTTACACTATAGTGATCCTTGTACTTAGCTCGCTATCATCCGAAGTTGTAACAGATTGTTTGTTTAATTTGAGTTTGTGATCGGTAGTTTCCATCACCCGGGGTTTTTTGTGCCGGAGATCAACTCTTGATCAACACTACAAGAAATTTGGTGCTTTACCAACACAAAGTATGTGTGGGAAAAAGCATATAATGTGTTGGTAGTTGTCTTTACCTACACATAAATTAAGTGTAATCATGTGTAGGCTCGTGACTGTAGATATAGGCCATTACCCACACATAAGTTATGTGTAGGTATATAGCAAGCTATACCTACACATATATATGTGGCTAAAAGACAAATATATGTGTGGTTAAAAGTACAACAATTTGTTTAAAAGACAGGTGAAGTGGCAGGTGATGTGGCATCCAACGTGGCATGTGACATGGCATCCGACATGGCAGATGACGTGGCATGAATATATGTGTAGGTAAAAGTAATCTTATATGTAGGTAAAAGTAATATTATGTGTAGGTAAATGTTGAAGATGTGTTGGTATTGATCTTAATATGTGTTGAAACAAATGTAAACTAAAAGGCGGTAAAATCATACATAATGTCACAAACGTTACCATTGATTATTACATGAAACAAAGTGCCAATTTGATTAATACATCAAACAAATGTAAACTACACGGCAGTAAAATCATCCATAATATGGCAACTTTATGATCTCAAAAGTGCCAATTTGATTAATACATCAAACAAATGTAAACTACAAGGCAGTAAAATCATCCACGGTATAACCCATCAATGTCGTCTGATGCGTATGTCTTCTTGTAAACATCGATTAAACCATTGAACTGCCTCTCGCCACCCTTCTTCGCTGCCAACAACAGCTTCTGGATCTATATAGCTACAATCAAAGAGGATATGCTCTATTAAATGCTTTTTTAACACCATGCAATTGAACAAAATATAAACAAAAAAGATAATAAATATAAAATGAGATTTACAAATTGTTTACCACATGCAAGCACTTTTAGGAAACTGACCACTTTGTGAAGTAAATATACTACTCCTTTCATTGGGCTTCTATAGGCATATGCGATTTCCTACTAATCCAACAACCTACAAATATGCAGCCAAGAACTAAGGTTAGAAAGCATGTAGTACACCAAAATCATTATTATTTTAAAGTACTAACAAACTACCTTAGCAATTCTCTGAACCACCACTAGAAATCTAAAAAATTCAAAAACTTGCAGCATCATCATCCCTCATGAATTAACATTTACCTCTTTACTGAGTGAAACTGCGTGTCATATAGGGATGAGCTCGGTACCGGACCGGTACAGAACCGGTACCGGTACCGGAAGTACCGGAACCGATTTTCATGAAATGTTGGTACCGAATACCGTACCGAAAATACCGGTTCGGTACCGGTTTTTCGGTATGGTACCGATTTGGTACATAATTTTACAAAAAGCTATTGATTTGGATTTGGTGCAATGTAATCACATTCTCTTCATCAGTCAATCCGATTCAAAAGCCAAAAGCTTCACTGATACATAATGAGATTAGTACTATTAACATGAACCAACTTGCAGAATTCAAAACATATGTTTACTATGAAGTATTTAGAATTCAAACCATATGTTTATTATGAAGTATTAAGCATTAAATTTTGCATGACTGTGTTTAAAAATCAACTTGTAGAATTCATCAATGATAATACATATGAAAACAATATTAAGAATACATGCTGTCAATTATGAATGGCTTGGTCAATGTTTTGGTTTGTGGTCAACAGAGCAGAATAAAGGGATAACATATCAGTCATGTATTATGTTGAAGAAGGATTATAAAATCCTAATTGATTTATTATCAATTAAAGAAAAAAAGAACATTGGGAATCAACACCATCATACATCACGTGAATGGCAGCCACAAAAAAAAAAAAAAAAAAAAAGACTTGAGGGTTTTGACTTTCCATGAACATATATCAAACATCATCATTGGGTTGGTGGACGGCACATGCAAAGGAGATATAAACATCACAAGAATGGGATTCGGTACATAGGATACATCATCGGTACTACATAAGTGGTGTATATATATCTGGTACTCATTCGGTACTACCGGAAAAAACCGGTACCGGTACCGAATTTTCCGGTCCCGAAATTTATTAATATTTGGTACCGGTACCGGTACCGAATATGGCCGGTTCGGTACGAAAATTCTGCTATTTTATAGCCACATGTTATCACTATTTATATTTAAACCAAAAAACAAAACTATAATCTAATCGCATCGCCACGCTAAGCATTATAGCGACACTATGCTCGCTATTAACAACACTGTAAGAAACGGCCTATGAATAGCGGTTTAAGCCATTAATCAAGGTCTTAGTTTCAAAGATATACAAAAAAGAAGTGTGACTATCTATGTGAAAGACATTAAGCATGAAAACAAAAGATACCTCCTTCTTTTTGTCTCTTTTCCTCTTAACTTCATGAAACGGATCTGAAAAGAACAGAATGTAAACAAAATATAAGTGGTTGCAGAAATTAGAAGTCAAGTTAGCATTAAAAGCAATTGAAAATGAAAACATCAACTATACTCATGCATTAGAGAACTCTTAACTGTATTTAACCATAAGCATCTATTTCAGATAACATATTACAGTTAGATACTCCAATCACACAAAATTCACAAAACTTTAACATAGTACCGGGTGACAGTAATAAGCCCCAGTTGAACAATCTTTGGTGAAAAGCATATAAACTTTAGCAGATTATTACTAACTTAATCAAACCCTAAAAAGAAGTCTGTTTCACATCATAAAACTTGTTAATCAAACGACATTCCAATCCCCCTAAATGTTTCAAGTCACATCATCAAAGTACAAACCCTAAACACAATACAACAACAAATCTTGAAATATTATTCAAACAATTAAATAAAGATAACAACGTTCTTTCAAGAAAACATAAAAAGAAGAAAAGAAAGGGGAAATTATTGAAAGGAAACCTTGATTTAACAATTTCTGAGTGGTCTCATTAGGGTCCATGTTGGTTTCTTTAAGGGCAACGTAAATATCAGCATCGGAATGATTACCAGAAGTCCAAACAGATGCATATAATAAAACATTGTCAACAAGCATAGAACCCTAACCCCTGTGCGAAAGCCAGCATCCGATCCTTCTGATCCTGAGTGAACTTTGTTCGGAATCGCTTGCCACCGCTGGAGCTAGGGTCAAACACATTGTCTCTCCAGAGGGTTAGGGACGCGGGTGGTGGTGTGGAGGCGGTGTCATGTACGGGCATCCAAAGGGGATGAGATGTTTGGGATTGGTGGTGTGAAAATTAGAAACTTGTGTGGAGGGAGAATGATAGCCGTCTGATTATGATTTGAATGGACGGTGGATGAGATGTTTGGGATTGGTATCCGTGGATGGGTGGATGAGATGTTTGGGATTGGTGGTGTTTTCTGGCTAAGTTATGTTGATGGGAGTTGCACCAAAAGCTTTATATGTTTTTTTTTTTTTAAAGGCTAAATCTTACCCTTTAAAATCAAACCCTTTTTTGCCTCTTATGAGGCTCGAACCCAACTCTTCGTTGGGAAAAACCAAACCCTTACCACCACACCACTAAAGGGTGGGGCCAAAATAGATGTATATAAGGCTATGAGGTGTGAGGCTCCATGGGGCGCCACCCCCTGCCACACAAGCATGTATAGCGCCCATCACCACACCCTCAAAGGGCGCTATTGATGGGGCTCCATAGCGGTAACACCCGGTAGCGCGATCTTCTCCTTTTTTAACCAATGAAAGTTTTTTTTTAATTATGTTTAATAGTGGCTCCATCCACACCCTCCAAATTAAAGGGGGGCTCCATGGCACACGTGGATCCTATGTGGCCTCTATAAAGCCCCATGGGGCACCCCCTAAACGGGAGCGGATGAGACTCCAGGGCGCATCACATGGGACATAAATGCCTCCACATGGGGATCGAACCTGTGACCCCGGGAAGGAAACCCCGAAAGGAAAACCTACCCACCTCCGTGTAAACCAATTGGTCTACACATCATCGGCCAGTTTTTTTTATAGCTTTTTGGGTTGGGGCGTGGGTTGGGGGAAACGCCCAAGCCACCACCCCGGGTGGGCTTGGGTTAGGGTGTGGCCCTTGGGGCTTGGGTTTGAAGCCGGGCGTGGGGCGGGCTAGCGATCCAATGTGGCAGCCTCCTATTCGCTTTGTTGGCCATGTCATAGCGGGGTGTTTGAATTTTAAATTGTAACCGTTTAGCCAAGCCAAGTGGTCACCCCAACCCCCAACAGTCAACATCCCCTATATATATAACCCCAACCCCACCGGCCAAACACGATATTGGCCGGAAGTCTTCGTCACAAGCGTCGTTGACGCTATGAAGGGGCGATAACCCGGCCAAAAACGATATTGGCCGGAAGCCTTCGCAAGCTACCGACATAACATCAGACACGACCGGCACAACTTAAACGTGTGCCAACATAAATGGCGCGAGCTACGGCCCAAGCTTGATCGTTTCAAGGCCTACTACGAAGCCGTTCCGAGCGGTGAGTTAAGCCACGAGGACCGGGTGGCGGTGGCAAACATTGAGTTTCGGGGCAAGGAGCGAAGGCCGTTCGACAAGCTCGCGCTTTTTGAAATTTACTTAACGCTCTAGGTTTTTTTTTTTTAATCGTTTTTAGATTTTTTTGTAATTTTTAGGTTTTTTTTATCTTGTAATCATTTTTAGGTTTTTTTATTTTGTAATTAATAAAATTTTAGGCTTTTTTTTAATGTTGTGTGTATTTTTTTAATTTTTTGTAAAATAATTCTGGATAAAAATTATATAGTTACATAATTAATTTAAACTATATTTATAAGTGTAAAACTGATTTAATTAAACTCATTATATATATAATGCATTCTGAAACTTAACACATGTGGTGAAGTGGTTCAAGTGGTTTGGGCGCTTGGTTGTGTCCGGACATGCCCAGGTTCGAGTCCCGCTTGGGGCGGTTCAATTTGGGATTAAATCCCTTTTTATTTTCAGAATATATTTAATATAAATATAAAAATCCTAATTAGTATCTATAGGAAATAAGAATCAAGATTAAAACGGATGTGGCATGCCCGGCCGAGTGGTTACGAGGTCGTTTGTTAAGAAAAAGGTCGCGAGTTCGAATCTTGAAGGGGCCGGTTCTCATGCATAGGAGACCCCCTTTTTATTCAGTATTTTGAAAATATACACTTCCCCCCCTCAAGTTTCAGTTTTGACGGTTTGGTCCCTGTGCTTTGAAAAGTGACACAAAAGGTCCCTGTTTAGTTCAGTTAATAAGACTAACTAAGTTAAGTTATGTTGAAGGAATCCTTTATTAAAACACTAACTCAGTTAGTGTTTTTAGTTAACTATAGTTTAAAAATGGCACTAATGGCCCCTAAAGTTTAACTTTAGAAAATGACTATATGAACCCTAGACTTTAAAATAAAATAAGCTATATTTATTTCCTTTATAAATAAGTTTTAAAAATGTTATAAAGGACCCTAGACTTGTAGTTTGCAAGAATAGTACTTTTAACCCCCGTATTTATATAGTTTCAATAATGACAATTTAGTCCCTAAACTTTAAAACAAGTACATGTTTGAAAAGCAAGGTTGTTACAATTATAAGTTCAAAGTTAACGGCTTTGGTCCCTTGAGTTTAAGTTTGAAAGAATAACCAAACGAACCCTTGACCTTTTTTTTATTTAAAAAAAATAAATATATTTTATTTCTTTTATAAAATAAGTTTCAAAGAATTACAAAAGGTCCCTAAACTTATAGTTTAAAAAAAAATCGCACTTTTAACCCTTTAACTTATAAAATCTAAAATGACGTTTTAATACTCGAAATTTGTGCTTTCAAATAGTGACGGTTTTTACCCTCGGACTTTAAAAAATCAAAGTTTTAAAACAAGTTTCAAGGAATGACAATTAAGGACTCCAATTGACCGTAAAAACCCTAATTAACGATATTTGATAATTAATTAACTGATTTGATTAGAAACTAACTTGTTTGTATCTATCCAATATCTACATATAGTGTACATTTTTAATATGTATAGGTGTTTATTTTCCATGTCATTTTCAAATTATATAATAGAATTTTACTTACATAATATATCTACATATTTATTTACAAATATTATGTGTTGGTAAACATAATCAATTACCAACACATATTTGGTGTTTTTACATATATGTAGATAATATACCTACACATAAGGAAAATTTGTTACATGTGTGGGTAATTACCATCGCCAAGTGTGGCTAAAACATACTACCTACATATATTAAGTGTTAGTTATTGTGAAAAGATATCATTAACCACTACCCACACATATACAAACATGTGTAGGTAGTTACCCACACATTTACATATGTAGGTAAATTATGTGTGGGTAAACACCCATATTTCTTGTAGTGCAAGGGCTTTTTCCCCGTATAAATCTTTGTGTCATTTGTTCATTACACTTCATAGTGATCCTTATTGTTGTTCATCAATTCAAGCATCATACCTCACAACAGAAAGTTTGGTTACATTGTCATTGCTTGATTTTTGTCCAAAACATGTACGCTCAGAAAATGACCCATAACAATAGGTACTGTACGTAAATTGGCTGGGATCTCAGGGCGTTAATAAGGAATCTTGCAAGTTCTAAACGTCTAAAGTCTGTTGAACAGTGTTTTCTGTTTTAAGATCCGCCTGTGGATCCATCTTATAATCCGTTTATAATATTTGATGTTACTTTTGAATCGGTTTGTAATCTATTTACTTTAGACTTTCGCTGGGCATTGAACTGTGATTATTTGACTATGATGATATCAACTACGTCACGATACTCCCCACCGGGCCCACCGGTAATACATGGAAATATCGGGGTGTGACATTAAATCATTGAGATAACCCGTTTAATCTGTTTTGTTTGTTTTAAGCCTTTGGGGGGTTAATGACCGTGTCCTGGGATATCCTCGGCTCATTCATTGAAATGGCCACGACTTAAGCACGGGGTGTAGGCATACACCCGCTGGTGCGAATGTAAAAAGATATACCCGCTCGTTGAGAATAACTCACCGTGGGTTTATATTATGTGGTGTGTCTATTAATCTTTAACCCGGTACTTCTAACCCGGGCTTCTGAATGTATAACAAACATATAATTCTTTTACAAGATTATTTTTAAATAATTATCCCAAGTTAATAAAGAATATTTATGCCTTGTGCATTTAAATCAATTTTATAAACACTTTTCAAAAGAGTCAGTTAATTGTATTTACCAGTGTAAACTGACGTATTTTTAAAAGGTTAAGTGGAGGTACTAAACGAAATGGGCTGGAACTCCAGAGTGATTAAATAAAGAGTCTTGCAAGCTTTTATCACTTTAAATTTGCTGAACAATATTTCTTTATGTTTTAGATCCGCCTGTGGATCCTTTTACAACCCGTTTGTAATATTTCATGTTACTTTCAATCGGTTTGTATAAATATTACTTTTAGACTTTCGCTGTGCATTTAAACTATGATTATTGACTATGATGATATCAACCACGTCATGATACTCCCCACCGGTAATACGTGGAAATATCGGGGTGTGACATAGAGGCATATGCTATAACCTTTTGACGTTGCATTAACACTAATCCATAACCTAATTTAGAAGCGTCACAATAAACTACAAAGTCTTCAGTTCCTTCTAGTAATGCTAGTATGGACGCGTTGGTTAACCTTTGCTTAAGAATTCTAAAGGCTTCTTCTTGTTTTGATCCCCATTCAAACTTAACAGATTTGCCGGTTAACTTGGTTAAGGGAACGGCTATTCTAATTCTAGAGAAATCTTGAATAAACCGCCTATAATAACCGGCTAGTCCGAGAAAACTTCTCACCTCCGTTGGTGATTCAGGAATTTTCCATTTAGTAATAGCCTCACACTTTATGGAATCCACATGAATTCCTTCATGATTAACTAAATGTCCAAGAAATTGCACTTCTTCTAACCAAAATTCGCATTTTAAAAATTTAGCATAAAGCTTTTCTTTTCTTAGCAAATTTAGGAGTGCATGCAGATGCGCTGCATGTTCCTCTTTACTCTTAGAGTAAATTAGAATATCATCTATAAAAACAATTATGAATTTATCCAGATATGGTTTACATATTCTGTTCATCATGTCCATAAATGCGGCTGGGGCATTAGTTAAACCAAATGGCATGACGGTAAATTCATAATGGCCATACCTTGTTCTGAAGACGGTCTTAGGAATGTCCTCTTCCTGTACCTTTAATTGATGATATCCTGAGCGTAAATCGATCTTTGAGAAAAATCGAGCTCCTTGCAATTGATCAAACAGATCATCGATTCTCGGTAATGGGTACCGATTTTTAATTGTGACCTTGTTCAATTCTCGGTAATCAATGCACATACGCATTGACCCGTCTTTCTTCTTAACAAACAAGATTGGTGCTCCCCACGGTGATGAACTTGGATGTATGAATCCTTTCTCCAGCAGTTCGTCCAATTGTTTCTTCAATTCTTGCATCTCTGCTGGTACCAAACGGTAAGATGCTTTGGCAATTGGTGCTGTCCCTGGTAATTCTTCTGGGAAAACATCTGAGAATTGAGATACTACGGGAATATCTTTCAATTCTTTTCCTTTAGTGTTAGTGATTATGGAAATCATATACACTAGGGATCCTTTCCTTGCACAACTTGCGGTTTTCATCACAGAGATGAATTTTTTAGATCTAAATGGCTTATCTCCTTTAATTGTGATATTTTCACCCTTTGGTGAACTTATTTGGATTGACTTTTGATCACATAGAATACTGGCTTTATTGGCTATTAACCAATCCATTCCTAATACGATATCAAATCCGACCAGATTCATTGGGTAAAGGTTTGCAATAAAACTTTGTTTTGAAATTTCTATTCTTGCTCCCTGCAAGATTTCAGTGATCTTCATGGATTCTCCATTTGTTGTCTCTACTAGACATTCTTGTTGATGTTTAGTTAATGGTTGATTGAGAAGTTTGCAAAATGAAGTATTAATAAAACTTTGGTTCGCACCAGAGTTAAATAATACTTTAGCAAAAACGTCATTAACTAAAAATGTACCGGCAATCACATCCGGAATCATCTTTGCTTCTTTGGTTGTCAGAACAAATGTCCTCGCATTCTTAGTAGTCTTGTTGTTCATGGCTAGAGCTAGTTTTGCACAGTTCAGCTTGATATGTCTTTTTTCTCCACAATTGAAGCATACTCCGTTACTGGGTTTCTTCCTACAGTCTTCTTCCTTGTGTCCTGATATCTTGCAGAAATTGCTGTAGGTAGAGCATCTTCCTGAATGCTTCTTCTTGCAAGCCTTACAGTAAGGTGCAGAAGTAGAACCTACTTTTTTCCCACGGTTGGAATTTCCATAGCGAAATTCTTGGGTAAGTTTCTGAGCTAGGTTCTTTCTCTGGTTCTCTTCTTGTGTAAGTACTAGTTCATCAGTCAAGGTATTTGCTAGTTCTACCGCTTCTTCTATAGTTTGTGTTCTAGCTGCCTTGACTACATTTCTAATCTCACTGATTAATCTCCAAATGTAACGGGAGATTAATACGGGTTCTGGTGAAGCTAGGGTTGGCACTATTCTAGCATATTCGAAGAATACAGTAGTGTAACCCTTACAGTCTACTCCAGTCATTCTAAGATTTAAGAACTTATTAGCGATCTGTTCCTTTTCATTGGGTGGACATAATTTTCTTTCCACCATGGGCTTAAACTCAGTTCATTCCATATTATAGGCTCTATCACTTCCCCTAGACTGGAGAATAGTGTTCCACCATTCTAGTGCAACATTCTTAAAAAGATTGGAAACAAACATGATTTTGTCTTCCTCTTCACACTTACTTATTTTTAAGACTACCTCAGTCTTTTCTAACCAGCGTAGAGCTGCAATGGCTCCTTCATTGCCAGAGAATTCTAGTGGTTTACATGATTAGAATTCTTTGTAAGAACAACCATAGGACATGGTTCTTCTTCTTCTTGGAATAGGCAATTGAAGTAACGGTCCATTGTTTACGCTGTGACTGGGTTCAATTAGTGGTCGCTTACTTCCATTATTACTTTTATTTTCTGCTTCCTTAACCGTTTTGATAATATAGGGCATAGCATCTATAATTCCTTGTGTCACTATGTGTTAGATGGCACTATTATCTATCTGGTTACCATTGTTATTGTTATTCTGGTTTTCTTGATTCACTTCGTTGTCCATCTGGACTATAACAATTACCAAGTATTAATATCACAGAGCAATGTTTAATGCGAATAATCACACAAACAACACATTGATCAAAATCGTCGTGCATTGCGACATTTACTCTATTTTATATATTATGCATCTAATACAAACCGCAACTGGAATTTAAAATACAATACTAGTATGCATCAGTAGTTATTGGGTTATCTATCTTAGTTGATAATATATATATATATATATATATATTAGTGGGGGTTCATCCAATACTTCATATTACACTAGGCGTATTTTCAAACGAGAATCTCCCTTATTTGCCTTATCTTTTCACTTTCATCTAAGAACTCCTCACCAAATGTGCGGAGTTCCTGCACGTTCTCGGTACTCATGGGTGGTGCGGGTGCTGGTATTGGGTCAGGGTACTAAGGCATCGGTTCTTCGTATGGGTATGGGTTTTCTAGGATCTCTCGAATATACTTGTCACTATCCTAGTATGGATCTAGAGGGTCAAGGTTTGGGTAAGGTGCTACTAGGTTTTGTATGGGCTCCTCCTGTGGGTAGAGTTCTTGATAATCCCTATGATCGTCAAACCATGGGTCATAATCTGGAGGATGGGGTGCTGGGACTCTAGGGATTTCGTTTGGGTCAAAGGCAGGTAAGGGAATCTGGTCTCCTGGGTTAGGTTCAATCTCCATGGGTTGAGTTGGGAACAAAAGTAGTGGTTGTGGTGCTATGATTTGTTCTAAGTTTGGGTCTGCGGCAGTGGTAGCTAGTATGTGGAAATTGGCCAATCTCCTATTGATTATATCCTGAAGTTGAGCATTCATCTCCCTATTTGCAGCTCCTAAAGATCTCTGTTGCTGTAATTTCCTCATTCTTTTTCTACGCTCGTGAGCTCCCCGACTGAACCATCCTGTCCTTTTGGTAGCGAATGGTTCTTCCGATTGCGCTTTGAATATAAAGATCCCCTCTTCTGTGTCAGCTGAGTACCCCTAGGGGGTAGGCTGGGAAGAAGTTCCTTCAACTCTGGGAGAACTAGACAATTGATGATAGGCGTCCGATGTTGTTCGAGTGGTATCGATCAGTTCAGATTATCAGGTACTCATACTGATATTCGTTTATGGTCGCATATAGAGTTGTATAAATAAAAATTATCGAAACGGGAAACAATAAAAATGAATACAGATACCGGTACGATATGAAACAACATATATAAATACGGTACTAATACATATATTGTTCGGTCGATTACTGATCGGTGTGACACGATAGCCGTCTTCAATGAAATTTATATCACAATGTTGAAAAAAACATTTTCGGTTCGGTTCGGTTCGGTATGGTACGATACGACACAATATATGTTATTAATAAAAATTTATATCGCGAAATTGAAGAAAAAATAAACATAGAATGCAATTGACTGAAATAATCAAATTACATGGTAAATAAAATATAATTAAAAGTTTAAAAATTATGTTTAAAAAATATATTTACTATTCATGACCACTTTGAATTTGAATTAATGTTCGGGCGATATTGGTTCGGTTTATCATGGTGTTAGTATAGATATCGGTTTTATTATCGCAGATGAAGTTTTCTAATAATTATCAAAACCGATACAATAAAAAAATATGAGTTCGATTTTAATGTATATAGAACAACTAAATATTTATAAACCATATTACATTAAATATTTTAAAAATAATTCATTGATGGAATTATGATGAATTTAGATTTTTACGTTTGAAAGGTTTTATATATATATATAAAGTTGATCATTTGAAGTTAGCAATCTATTGTGTTATAATGGTTTATTGTTAAATTAGAATTAGATATATCGTTAAGGCCGAACGGTGTGGGGGCGCCACCCCCGCCAACTCATCATCTATAGCGCCCCGGGGCGCTATACCTCCACACCCTCGGATTTAAAGGGGGGCGCTATAGGATGGGCCCACATGATTTAAACCAATGAATTTTTTTTTAATTTTGTTTAATAGGGGGCTCCATCCACACCATGCAAATTAAAAGGGGCTCCATGGCTGAGGTGGATCCTAGGTGGCTCTGACGTGGCCTAATAAAGCTTCTAGGAGCCTCCAACCACACCCTCCAGCGTAATGGAGACTTCAAATTACTATCTATATTATGCTATAATTATTTATTATTAAATAAATTAAATAAATAAATTCAAATTAAAAGTACTGTTCATGGAGACTTCATATTTAAATAATAATAATAATAATAATAATAATAATAATAATAATAATAATAATAATCAATGTCACCATCGATCGTCCACCCGCTCAACCTATTTGTAACGTTGGTCGCACCCCTCCACCAGCTCATCCCTATTTGTAACGTTGGTCCACCCGCTCAACCTATTTGTAAATTGACGTATTTTCAAAAGGTTAAGTGCAGGTACTAAACGAAATGGGCTGGAACTCCTTAGTGATTAAATAAAGAGTCTTGCAAGCTTTTATCACTTTAAATCTGTTGAACAATATTTCTTTATGTTTTAGATCCGCCTGTGGATCCTTTTACAACCCGTTTGTAATATTTCATGTTACTTTCAATCGGTTTGTATAATTATTACTTTTAGACTTCCGCTGTGCATTTAAACTGTGATTATTGACTATGATGATATCAACTATGTCACGATACTCCCCACCGGTAATACGTGGAAATATCGGGGTGTGACAGGTTGGTATCAGAGCCAACATTGAGTGAATTAAACACTAGCCTTTTGTGTTCAATCTCAATGACACAGTTTGCACATTCCTTGACCTCCGAGTCTTGGCTAACTACATAGGACTAATCCTAATCTTATTGTTTAACTTTGTTGGTTTCCTTTGTTTGTTTTGACAAGAACAAGAAAATGCCGCCACGATTCAGAGCACGAGGTGGACAGGGCAAGGCGCCAATCACTGCTCCTAATGATCATGAGGCCGGGCCATCACACCGGCGAACTCCATCAACGATTTTAAGCTCAAGTCCCCACGAGGATTGGAGGACTTACCTGGAGCCGACGAGGCGTTCAGTCTCTCTCAGTTCATCGCCATCGTACCACGACTCATTCGGGCTCCACCAGAACAACGAGTCTGACCACTCGCGCCACTCCTACCTTTCGTTGCAGCGTTCGAGCTCACATCGGGCCTTTCAGGACCCGACCCCGTATTTTCAGAGCCGGTTCAACCCGGCAAATCAGATTGAAGAACCAATGGGCCATAACCCATTGGGGCCAGAAGACCACTTTCCTGAAGCTCAGGATATGGATATGGATGATGACCCCGATCCTGCTGAGCCACCAACTGGGACGCCCACGCATCCCATAGAGATTTCAGACGGATCATCTTTCCATGGTTTGCCCTATAGAGGTCCCGATTCATTTGCTCAATGGTGGAGCAATTATCACTGGGAGTATACACCCTCCCACAACTCCTCACCACACCAGCAGGTCCCCTCTGAGGACCCACATTTTGAGACGGTCACGCCACCGCCGTCGCTAGAGCAGCAGTTGCCTCCATAACCACCGAGGCGAAGAAGATCAGGTGCACGAATGTCCGTGCGAAGAAGGTATTTTCACTTCAGCACCCCTCAACACTCAAGTGGCCGCCACTACCCGCCACTGTATGAAGACCCGAAGATGGGTGGGCCTTCAAACCCAGTTTTAGAGGTCGACTCAGCTCCTGTCGCACCACCACCACCAATGGGTTATGATAACCCAATTCCTTCATACGCCGGTGCAGCGGCGTATAACCCTTTTGAGTATCCAGCTTATCCTGGCTACAACAACTACAATGCCCCTGCCGTCGACCCATACCTCGAGGCGGCCAACTACAATGCTCTTCACCCTGAAGGACCATATGCAGCTTCGTACTAGTCTGGGTACCAAGCATATGGGTATCAATACCCACCACCTCCTCAACCTCCGCAACAGCAGCCGCCGCAGCCGCCACTGATCCAGCCACCGCAGCAGCAGGAGATTCTTCAAAGGTTGAGCCAGGTGGAACGAGAGGTTCAAGAGGAGCGTAGAAGCCACCGGGGATTTCTTAAGGGTTTGGCGAATCTGATCAAGGGGAAGAAGAAGAGGGATTTTTGAAGATTCCTTATTTAATTGTGTTGTAATTTTTATTTTTCAATTAAGTCCCTGTGTGGACATTTATTTACGTACTTGGTCCCTGCGTGGACTTGTCTTTCTATCCTTGGTCCCTGTGTGGACCTGTCTTTCTTGTTTAGCCCCTGCGTGGGCAAGTTATTTATGTAAAAGTCCCATTTAGGGCATCTATGTGCTCCTTTTTAATTTAGTGGAATGTTTTAATTCAAAATTTCATTTTGCCATTATATGTATAAATATATTATATGAAATAAATCAAAATAACATTTCATTTTATATTAATCTGCTAATAAACATTGAAAGAAAATCTTAAAGGCAAAACCTAGTCCATGTGTCATTTAAGACAGGGCCATGATGGTAGTTCCTTTTTAAAGATTCAAATCCTTGTTAACATCTGAAAACATGTTAACACTCCGGGCAAATGTGATTCGATAAAATCACACAAGTCATCCTTATATTGTATAACAACCCTCCTGAAATTTTTTCTGACGCCCTAATATATTTTAAAATATTCCCATATGTCTTAAAAGACACCTCGTACGCGAAAACGGACCCCGAATACCTTTATTTTTATAAAAATAAAATAAAAACAAAATTTTAGGGGCGCTCGCGGGCCGCGTATCCCTTGGCTACACCTTACGCTGGCCGCGACAGATACAAGATCCGGCGAGCCCCGGTGCTGACACGTGGCAACACGTGTTGAACCTATATTGTGACCCGGATCACCTACGGCCTAGACCCCCCTACTACGCGGGCCGCGTAACCCGAGGACTCACCTTACGCGGGCCGCGAGAGACTCGAATTACAGCCCTATAAATTGAGGGCATCGGGCCTTCAGTCTGTTCGTTCATTGCCTTTTTCTCTCTCGAAATTTCTGATAATATAAGTGATTTTCGGGTATAATACCCCCCTAATTAACGAAGTTCTGCTCTGTTTTAAGTATTATAACCCCGGTTACGTATTAGATACGCTGCCCCATTGATCCAGGGTTCCGTAACGACTGTCGTGATTCTGCCCGACGTAGTCGTTGGAATGCCGTCTCGGGGAGGGTATCATTAATATAAATAAAGGGTTATTATTCTAACATATGTACATTTGTGTAAATTATAGATAAATCACCAGGAAACCCTAAGAGAAGTCTAAGACAGCAATGTGAGTTTATCCTCTTTTTTGTAAACCTTTTTGTAAACTGTTTTTAGAAAACCTTAAATGTTTTACAATGTGATTAAGCAGTGATTGAGTCTTTGTAGTTCTTCAATTACTGCCGGTATGTTGGGGTTTTGTATACAAAATGTGGAACACGTTACCATTGGACAACGAGTTAGCCAATGTGTAATATGACCCACTAGTCAGGATTGACAATACTGAATGAGTAATTGTGTAGAAATAAACAATGTGATAGCTCTCAATACTGTGTTAATTGATAAAACTCTTCTTGATTAAACTGGGATTCACTCACCAGTATTTCCCACTGACAAATGTTTTTAAAACGCGTTTCAGGTAACAAAATGTGAAAGCCAATTAGAAGAAAGCCAGTTTGAGAGCACTGACGGCTTGAAAAAATGTGACTATAAAAGTTACCTAAAAGACGATGTTTTAAATTCAATAAAATAGGGTTTATCCCTATAAACATGTTGTAATAAGAAACTTGGGTTTTACCCATGTGGTTATTAATAAAAAATATGGTGGTTTTACTCTGATAAACATTTCCTAACTACGGTCCTGATGAAAATTCCGCTGCCAAAATGATAAACAAATGATACCACCTACACTGATGTTCGCGGCCGCCCGTTCCCAGGATAGATAAGGGGGCGGGGGTTGCGACAAAAGGTGGTATCAGAGCTAAGCCACTGATTCAGCCACAGAAGTGTTCTGCTGACATCAATATATTATCCAAATTGTTAGGAAATAAATTATGAAAATACGTGCATAATGGTATTTTATTGTTGTGTGTTATTTGACTATTTGTTAGTTTACAGTATGAGTGATCAAGGACCCTCAGACGTGTATCGTCAGTTGTCCGATTCACCTAGGAGTGAAGGTACTTCTTCCCAGCCTGCCCTCTCTGGGTATTCAGCTGATCAGGAAGAAGGGATGTTTGTCTTTAAGGCTCAGTCTGAAGAGCCATTACCTCAGAAAAAGAGAGTATGGTTCAGTAAGGGAGCATTCGAGCGTAGGAAAAGAATGCGAAAGTTGCAACAGCAAAGAGTCCTAGCAGCCGCTAAGCGAGAGTCAGATGCCCATACACAGGATATGCTTAATAGGAGCTTAGTCAATTTTCATATCCTAGCAACAACTGCTGCCGACCCAAATCTGGAACAACTAGTAGCCACACAACCCTTACCTTTATTCCCCACTCAGCCGATGGAGATAGAAATGCATGATTTCAACCCTGAGGAGATACCTAGGATACCAGCCCCTAATCCCTTAGATCCAAATTACGATCCATGGTTCGATGATCATAGGGATTATGTGCCACGCTATCACCTAAACGACGAAACCATGCCGAACTTAGCCGCCTATCCAGGTCTGGACCCTCTAGATCCCTACTATGACGACGATGAATACATTAGGGAGATCTTAGAGAATCCGTACCCTCAGGAGAATCCCATGCCCCAGTACCCAGACCCAGTACCAGCACCTGCACCCCCAATGAGTGCAGAAAATGTGCATGAGCTCCGAACTTTCGGAGAAGAAATCTTAGAGAGCAGTGAGAGGATGAGGCAGGTAGGAGAGCGACTCGTCTGGAAATATAACGAGCGCAATATGGATTACTGGATGAATCCAGACCAGTGAAGGTGATGGTGGAATTGGTAATAATAATATAATAATATATATATAGGGAGGGGCTTATGCGAGAACTCCATTTATTGCGAGAACCGCGAGAACCAATGTGAACACAACCTAAAATAGCTAAAAAAAACCTAACTCCCACCCCCCACCCCCCACCCCCCCCCCCCCCAAACCTAAACCCCACCACCCCCAAGCTAAATGCTAAAAACTAAAACCCCCAAAAAACCTAAAAAAGAAACCTAACCCCCCCCCCCCCCCCAAAAAAAAAAAAACCTAAAACCCCCTCCCCCACCCCCCAAAAACCTAAACCCCCCCAAGCTAAAATGCTAAAAACTAAACCCTCAAAAAACCTAAAAAAAATCTAAAAAAATAAAAAAAAAATATAAATTTTTTTTTAATATTTTTTATGCTCAAATCGCTACTTTTAGTGGCAAAAAAAAATTTAATTTTTTTTTTGCTTCGAAAAGTAGCGATTTTTATATAAAAAATATTAAAAAAAATTTGTGTGATTTTTAGCTATTTTTAGGCATTTTTGGTTATGTTCACATTGGTTCTCGCAATAAGAGGTGTTCTCACTTGTTCTTCTCCCTATATATATACAATATATGTTGTAGTATAGACCACTTTGTGGTTAACGATGCATATTAGTGTTGTAATTTTAATTCCAGTTTTAGTGTGTATTTGACGCATACTATAATAGAAAAGGGTAAAGTCGCAATGCTCGACGTTTTTGATCAAAATGCGTGTCATGTGATTGATCATATTCAGATATTATCTTGTGATATTAATATGTGATAATTGTTTAAAATTCAGATGGCCGACGAAGTGAATTAGGAAAATCTGAATAACGATAACCAGAGTAACAATAACCCGGTTAATGGAAACCCAAACAACGATAACAACGGAAACCAAGTGGATAACAGTGCCATCCAACACGTAGTGGCACAAGGAATAATAGATGCGATGCCATATATTATTCAAACGGTTAGGGAAGCAGAAAATAAAAGTAAACATGATAGCAAGCGACCCACTAAACCTGAACACAGCGTGAACAATGGACCCGTACTTCAAATGCCCATTCCCAAAAGAAGAAGAACCGTGTCTTACGGTTGTTCTTACAAAGAATTCTGGTCTTGTAAACCAATGAAATTCTCGGGCAATGAAGGGGCCGTTGCAGTTCTACGCTGGATAGAAAAGACTGAGGCAGTCTTAAGAATAAGTAAATGTGCGGAAGAGGATAAGATAATGTTTGCTTTCAATCTGTTTAAGAATTCAACCTTAGAATAGTGGAACACTATCCTTCAGTCTAGAGGAAGTGATAGAACTTACAATATGGAATGGGAGGAGTTTAAAAACATGGTAGAAAGGAAATTCTGCCCTCCTAATGAAAAAGAACAGATAGCAAACAAGTTCTTAAACCTTAGAATGACTGGTGTGGATAGTAAGGGGTACACTAAGTTATTCTTTGAATATGCTAGAATAGTGCCAACCCTTGCTTCACCTTAACCAGTATTAATCTCCCGTTACATCTGGGGATTAATTAGAGAGATAAGACATGTAGTCAAGGCAACTAGACCCCAAACCATAGAAGAAGCTGTAGAACTAGCAAATACCTTGACAGATAAATTATTCCGTACACGAGAAGAGGATCAAAGGAGGAACCTAACCCAGAAGATTACACAAGAATTTCGTTCTGGAAATTCTAATCGTGGAAAAAATGTAGGCTCTACCTCTGCACCCTACTTTAAGTATTGCAAAAGGAAGCATTCAGGAAGATGCTCCATATACTGTAACTTCTGCAAAATATCTGGACATAAGGAGGAAGATTGCAGGAAAAAGATTAGCAACAGGATATGCTACAACTGCGGAGAACAAGGTCATATCAAGCCTAATTGTCAAAAATTAGCTCCAGCCACAAACACTAAGAATACTAAAAATGCTAGAGCATTTGTTCTGACTGCAGAAGAAGCAAAGATGATCTCGGATGTGATCACCGGTACATTTTTAGTTAATGATGTTTTTGCTAAAGTATTATTTGACTCTGGTGCGAACCAAAGTTTTATTAATACTTCATTTTGCAAACTTCTCAATCAATCATTAACTAAACTTCCACAAGAATGTCTAGTAGAGACAACAAAGGGGGAAACCATTAAGATTTCTGAAACCTTACAGGGAGCAAGAATAGAAATTTTAAATCAGAAATTTATTGCAAATCTTTACCCCATGAATCTGATAGGATTTGATGTTGTATTAGGAATGGATTGGTTGGTAACCAACAAAGCCAATATTTTATGTGATCAAAAGTCTATCCAAGTAAATTCACCAAGGGGTGAAAATATCACAATTAAAGGAAATAAAACCTCTAGATCCACAAAATTCATCTCTGTGATGAAAACAGCAAGTTATATAAGGAAAGGGTCATTAGTGTATTTGATTTCTATAATCACTAACACTAAAGGAAAAGAATTAAAGGATATTCCAGTAGTATCCCAGTTTTTAGATATATTTCCAGAAGAATTACCAGGACAACCTCCAGACAGAGAAGTTGAATTCAGAATCCACCCGCAGAAATGCAAAAGCACCGTATCGTTTGGCACCCGCAGAAATGCAGGAACTAAAGAAACAATTAGATGAATTGTTAGAGAAAGGATTTATACAGCCAAGTTCATCACCATGGTGTCACACCCTGACTTTTGCGGAAGCGTGATTATGGTGTGACTTTCTTAATATCATTGCATTCAATCATAACATCAACTATATGATAAAACCAGAGGTTTGTCATCCATTAAATAAGTTCAAAACATAACAACATTGTTTTAAAACGTAGACTTCAAATTCAAGTTTTACAAACCGTACAAATGGTGCATGAGTTCATTAAGGACTCGTCAAAGATATTGAATAACACCAAGGTTTGAAAGACGTGTCTCGTCCAGGAATAAGACACACTGACCAAACCCAAAGACCATGGATGACATCTTTATTTCTAACGCAGCATAAAAACTTCCAACGCCTGCCAGATCCACTTATAAATTCCTGAAATACATGTAGTTTGAAAACATCAACAAAAGTTGAGCGAGTTCATGTGTTCGTTAGAGTGTATGTATAAACCTTTGAAATTGTTGTAAGTATGTATGTAAGTTTGTAAGTCCCGGTATGAAAGCAACAAGGAAACAGATCAATTAATGTGTAGCTAATAAATTAATATACCTGACATGGTGCAGGAAGACTCAAACCTACAGACTTTGTACTGGGCTTCCGGCTATAAGACATAGTCACCTCATGGCCCATTCGGCGGACTCATGGATGGGGCTCGCTACACCTAAATAGATCTATCACTCATGCCACTCGGTCCTACAAGAGGATTGATGGCCTCAAGTATACGCCTACCCATTCACATGATCTATGGTTCTTTCCTAGGCTAACCATACCAATTGTATTGTAAGTAATCCTTTTGTAACATGTATTTCACCCCCGTAGTAAATAAACAAAACAGTTTAAAGAAAAGGGGGACATGAACTCACAGTTTTGCGTTCCTTGTATCCGATGTAACTCAAAGCTTCCTCTAGAACGCACTATTACCTACATGCGTACTACGGTCCATTAGACGAGCGGGTCGTGCCTTGACTTGGTATTAATTAGTGCCTTTGAGTTACTTTTTAAAGTGTCTTCGTTATTATTCCAAGCATATAATTACTTGTTAAAATAATAATTATTTTAACTTAAATTATATTTATTTAGTTTCGGAATAATTGTTAAACAATATTTCGTAATAATACTTCTCAAGTATTTATACTCGTATTTCCTTCCCAAGGATGGGGGTATCTCATACATGTATATCCGTATTTTTTGTATTTGTATATCTTGCCATGTATTGGCGTCGTATTTCGATGTGTACGTATTTTCTTAATAAATATCCCATATATATTTCCAAAACAATATATTTTCAAGTCTCACATAAAATATATATAAACTTATTTCATCCCAAATGTATTTCAAGTTTATCCAAGAAAACGTATATTTTTCCCAAAAATCATATATCTTCTAAAAACTCTAGGAAAATATATTTTTACTTCTCAAAAACAATATATTTTCTCCTAGTCGAAAATATGATATACTTTGTAATAATAATAAAAATCATATTTTCATTTCTTTTGTATCCAAAATAATATTCACCAAAAATATGTTTATAGCGGTATCTTCCGGAATATTTTGTAAGTTACATTTTATCATTCGGTTTCACAATATTTTGTGTGTAACTTGTGTATTTATTCCTTGAGACATTTGGTAATATTTTGGATTGCAATATCTTGTTATTTTGTTAAGTTATATTATTTTAATCCCTAAAATAATATAACTACTACACAAGGCATACAAATATTCACACGCATCATGTCTTTAATGTAAATATATATTCTAAATACATATTTATCCATTTTTATTTATAAAAACCAACCTACAGTAGTTGTATTTTTGTAACAAAGTCTATGGCAAAGTTTATATTGAAAACCATAGTTAAAACACACTTGTAAATATTTGTTAGAAAATATTTTTCTAAGTGTTTATATTTTTAGAAAATTATGCCATAGTTTCCCCTAAGAATGGAGGTGTCCATGCTATCAAAGCATATCATTTTCTTTTTAAAATCATCACAAATAATCAACAATTTAACCAACACTTCCCAAGTGCCAAAATCATGTAATTTATGCAACAACACAAACTTGAACTTTTATATAAACTTGTAGTAACTTACTATGTTGTTAAGTAGGCCTTGTTACCCTTCAAAATGTATTTACTTCTTTGAAAACTTCATTCTTAAAGAAGTTGGGTGTTTACAACTTCCAAACACATTTTCAAAAAATGCTTCTTTATGTAATCTTTTTGTTACACAAGTGTTTCTACACTTGTTTAACCATTAAAATAGTGTTTGTTTATGTAAGAACCAAGATCTATTAAAACTCATATTTTAAGCTTGGTTCTTTTTGGAAAACCATTCATAATTTTTAGATCTATATGATTATTAACCCATTTTGATTATTATTTTTCAAGAAAACAATATATTCTTTCAAGTTCATGTCTTTCATGAGGATGATTTATAAATCACTAACATTTTCATCCTCTCATCTTGCTAGATTATGTTTTTACTCATGATCTAGCAAGATCATATAATGATCTACATCATTTACACAAACAATCATTCATCAAATATCACAACAACATTAAACAACATGATTCCTTTACGTTTTCTTATAATTTCAAGCTTATGTTCATGTTTCAACTTCTTGTTTCTTAGTGTTCTTAATGATAATCATCTTGTATCATCTTTTAACCACTTAAAATAGATGTAAAATGAAGAGTAGAGGATCTTACTACTAGCTCAAGGCTAGGGATGATCAAGTGTAGAAATGAAGTGGATAAAAGCAAACGGTGAAGGTCCTTCAACTTTCGAAAGCTCCAAGCTTCCTAACTTATCTTCTTACACCTTAATATCACCTTAGATTTCTTGTTAGTGGAATAAAAATGGTGGAGGTGTGATGGGGGTGTTGGGCCGTGAGCATGGAGGGAGAGAGAGGAGAAGAGGAAGTTGGTGAATGGTGAAGAAGATGACGATGGGTCTTGATCTTATACAATCTATTATCCAAGATCTTCATAAATCTTACAAGATCTAACCTTATCTATCAAGATCTCAAAGCATATCAAATAATATCTAGGTGAATCAATTAAGATTGTGGTGTGGGGTCACCACCATAACCGTAGGTAGGGGGGTTATAGTTAAGCTTTAACCATGGTTAAGTTAGGTTAAATAGGTGAAAAGTGTTAAAAATTCATGGTTAAGTATATTAGGTGTTTAGAACATGTAATATGATGTTCGGGGGTCATAACTAGCTCAGAAATAATAAAACAATGCTTCTAGTATAATTTTGGTGTTTCGGGTAATGTCCGATTGTTCGGTTACATACCGGTTCGTTAAGGTGTCAAATTATTCCGTTTAGTGATCTTTAAGTACCCTTTTGTGACACTTTTAATTCCCGACACTTAGGAAAGCATACAGGACCATTTTGCCATATTTTTGCATGTTACTAGCTCATTAAATTGCCGAATTTTGCTGAAATATGCAGAATTCTGCACTTTATGTGGGTTTTAGGCATTTTCCGGCACTTAAACTATCACCTAGTGATGCAGTTTTATGGTCCTTACTTCCCTACACACCATACTAGTGTAGTACCTTGTCTCTGGCCCATACTGGGTCTCAAAACACTGTCTGTCTATGTACCGAACATCGTCAGCATTTTCTGAGTTATCCGCTAACTGTGCTAGCTGTGCTTTGTGCATCGTTTATGTCACTAAAGTTTGTATGTAAAAATGATGTGACAGCATGAAATGTGATGCACATGTAAATGTGATGCAGAAACCAGAATGCAATTCAAGTCATAAATTGTAAATCAGCACAGTCATTAGGCACTAATCATAGTTAATTAATTGTACGGATGCATGCAAATTTGACAGTTGTCACATTCTCCCCCTGTTAAGAAAATTTCGTCCTCGAAATTTGTACCACCTTATCTCCTTAGGGTTACATTATGCGTGTATGTATATGGATAATATTGAGGTAGGTAATCACAAAACCGAATCAAACCTTATTCACATCAGATGAATCCAAGAATATATTACAACAACACGAGTCCAATGGTTAAAAGATATGTGCTTTTAGCATTTGATGTCAAAGGACACGAGATGTATAGAAGTAGAATCTAGTGTTACTTAGTTAACAGGGGTGCAATAAAGGAGTTTCGACCGATGGATTCTCAAACAATCGGTCACAATAAGCAAACAAGTTTTCACAAACCATAACATCCGCTATATGACTTCAAAATCAACAACTCAATTGTGATAGTAACATGAAAATGATTTGTCAACTTCCGAATAGATGAATGGTAAGGTTTAGTGTGTTGACATTCTTGAATTGCGAAAATACGCCGAATGAAATACAAGCGAATCTGGTGTATCATTGTCTTAATTCGTAGTTGCATTAGGAATGTTTAAATGATAGGTCAAACAAAAGTATGTGTAGTTTCGTGTGAAACGGTTGACCATGATTAGCACAAGCTACAATTTTGTAATGACACCACAAGGTGTCGTATTTGACATGTTTTAATAATAGTGGTGACTGAACGAGTTCACCGTGTTTGAAGTCAAATGAAAGTGTACTGAAACAAGTATGAAGATTTGATTTACACAATGTCATAGAGTTTTCAGTTGGATACGGAACATCAAAAAGCCACTGTTTCTGTTCGAAGATGAAAAGCAATAAACACTGCAAGGTATTCAATTTGTAATGAAAGAATCGTTAGGAGATACACCGTGCTATAAAATGAATCTATGTACCATCGCCTTAACACACAACTGTGTTGAGACCTCTTTAATCGTGATAAACAAGACGGATTTTAGAGCAAGTTAATGAATAAACAATTAAATCCGTGTATGAAGTGAGTACCCAAATTAGCGCAAGCTTCAATTTTGTGAAAGTACCACCGTAAGGTATCGAAACCAACAAACGATTTAGTGGAGTCGTAGAACAACCAAGTCTACTATGACTCGAAATGAAAGAATCTTTGCAAAAATACTTGAATATGATGCTCTCAATCCATCATATGACATCTTAAAACGAATATGCGAAATGGATAAGTTCAAGCAATTGAATTTGGTTTTAGCATAATCCGACAATAAACGTATGTATCAACATTGGAATCTCAGCATGGTTACGAAGATAAACCATGAGTGTAACTTGAAAGAAGAGAAGTCTCAAGAAAGTGTGTTGACTTGGTAACAAAAGAGCCAACAATTATAATAAGGTAGGTCATTCGAATCATAAATCAGTAATATTTGAATTTCAATGAAGCGTTTATTCGAAACGAAACCAGATGCGTAGCAAATGGTGCATGCGTAACATATAAGTTTTCAAGTAATGAAACAATGAGTATTTGCTAAAATGAAGAAATGACTAAGTACCGAAGCAATTGAGTGTTCACTCTCAGCGAAGAAAATTGACGTGATGCAACTACCATTAAGGGGAGTAGAGATGCAAACATCTACTCGTTAGAAGCAAAAGCAAAGGTTTTAACAAAAGAAATTTGAGTACTTTCTGTTTGGTTAACTGAAATAGCATATATGTCAGGATAATGGGGTTTGTTTGAGTTAACAGATGTGGTTCCTAAGTATCCACCTTTACGAGTTTGGACCTGGGTTCCCATAGATCCTAAATACATGTTTTCTAGATTCTCAAAGTTTCGTATTCTGTGTAAAACTGTTTTGTGCATTGTGTAGGAAACACCATTTTTGTGTATGTTTAAAACAAGTTATTATCCCACAATTTCCCCGGTATACTTTCTTCCTGAATTCACAGATAACGACACTCGATCATCGATCAGTCGTGTAATAGTAGTTGGATCCTCACAGTTAGTTAAATAATTCGTTAACCCTCTGCAAGAGTTGCCGACTCTTGTTGGTTAGCTCGTTCAGCTCCTGGTTGTTGATGCTCATTTGAAAATCATCGTCCTTCTTCTTGATGAGCAGAACTGGGGTTACCCAAAACGGGAAACTTGGTCTGTTATCTTCCTTCTCTATCAATTACTGAGGTTACACTGACAATCCTTGCATCTCCGGAGGTGTAAGTCGTTAAGGTGCATTGACTACAGGTGCGGCGCCTGGAATCAAATCGATGCGAAATTCGACTTGTCGTTGAGGAGATGATTCTGGCAAGCCCTCAAGGAAGACTTCAAGATATTCCCTTATCACAGGGATATCTTCGAGTTTTGGTTCTTCGGCTCCCTTGTCCACGACATGAGCCAAGAAAACAACACATCCTTTACGCAACAACTTTCGTGCCTTCAAGCAATTAGTAATTTGTAGAGGCGTATCCTGCTTCATGAGTCACGATCGTTTCGTCGTTCATTATCGGGATGCGGATAACAATCTCCGCTCGATTGCTTGACAACTAATCCATTCCAAATACGTCGTCAAAGTTTCTTTTAGCTAGCACGGGTTATCTAACTTACTTGATACTAAACCAAGTATACTCTCAAGCTCTAGGGATGCGAAGCTAAAATTTGAAATAATATCAAGTAGCACAGATGCATAATGTTGACTAATATGGAACGTATGGATAACCTTGTTTGGATTCTGACGTGCTTCCCTAGCTCCGCTATTGAGCTTTCATTCTTGTGCCTGGTTCTTCTTAGGGCAGTATTTTCTGAATTGCTTTTTGCTCCCACAGTTAAGACAACCTTGAGCACGTTTTTGTTTGTCACTCATCCTTCCTTGATAGTTGTCATTGTCATTGTTTCCTCCGTGATTCTTGCTACCATCCTGGCCTCTATTTCTAGGTTCAGTACCTTGCCTACAAGTCTCCTTGGGATGCCCCCTCTTGCCCAGTTATCACATTTTCCATATTTACATCGCCCGACATGGTAACGTAGACAATTATCGCACTTAGGTAGGATACCTATGTAGTCTTTTCCCTTTTTGGCCTTGTTCTTTCTATTCACCCGAGTACCCTTTTTGAAGTTTGCGAACTTTCTCTTGTTATCTCCAGATGGTTCTACAGGAGTCTCCTCTTTCTCTTTCGAAGTGGAAAATTTCCCTAGTCTATCCGCTTCTTCAGTGAGCGCCACACTTAAGTTGATAGCATCGGTGATCGTTGAGGGTTTCGATGTTGTCACCAGGCTTAGAATCTGAGGTGCCAATCCCCTAATGAAGCGTTCGATTCTTTTAAACTCTAGTTCCACCAGACGCGAAGCAACTTGCGATAAATCATGAAATCTCTGTACATACTCAGTTATCTTGGAACCTTCCATTTTCAAGTTCCACAGTTCAGTCTCTAACTTCTGGACTTCCGCCCTCGAGCAATATCTCTTAGGCATCAGTTCTTTCAGTTCATCCCACGTCAAAGCATACGCAGCAGTCTCGCCCATTGTCTGAACCTGAAGGTTCCACCATGACAGAGCCCCATCTAGAAATAGTCTAGCTATGTACGTGACCTGATGTTCTGGGGCGCATTTACTTAATCGCAAAACATAATCCGTCTTCTCGACCCAACGCACAAAAGCTATGGCACCCCCAGTGCCATCGAATTCTTGGGGTTTGTGGTTCAAGAACTGCTTGTAGGTGCAACCGTTGGGTGGGTTATTTCCTGGGGTACCTCTGCCGCGTTCGGAGCAAAGGGCCTCGTGTTGTGCAATGGCCTGTGAGATGCGCTCTTGTAGTTCTGTCGCTGTCGCTGGCAGAGGGTTGTTGGTATCGATGTTCCCTTGTATCGACATCTTCTAAGAAGAAGATCGGTTAGGTCAAGTCTTATTTGTTCAGGGAGTGCATATAGTTGTTTAGAGGTCATATGTACGTACACATAATAGATTATCATATCAACCCATCAAGCAATAGCATAATCATAGCATAACCAAGTAATTTGGGAATTATGTTTAATGAGAGCATAACAAGCAAGCACGTAGCATTGTAATTATAGCACACACATATAGATCAACAACATGCTTAATGAAGACATAGTGACTGAGCTTTCATTGATTATTGGCCACAAAGTATTCCCGCATGTTTAATGATGATTGGGCTCTCATTATTATCCGACCACAATTGCATTGTCTTACAAAACGTATCACATCAAAAGGGACACAGGGTCACCCTACCCTTGTCCAATAAGTATATCAGTGTATCAAAATTACGTAGTCAGAAGTGGTCTTCAAAAGTCCCCACAATCTCGGTTTATGAGTAGTGTCCTTTCCCCAAAAGTAATGCAATCCGCATAAAACCAAAAGCCAATTATATTGGTGTCTGAGGTGGAGGAGTGAAGAAAAGCAAACTGCTAACATGTGCTACTTTCTCCTCGAGCTTGAATATACGGCGGAGCAAGTATCTGATCTGCTGCTTGACAGTAAAGAAACGAGCATCAAAACTTGAGAAGGGTGTAATAGCAGCAGGTAAGAGTGCAAAAGGAGATAGTGATGAATGTGGAGGATCAAAGTGTACTGGCGTTGACAGGGTGGAGGACATAATGTCAGCTCAAGCTCCAAAACTTTATAACTCAAAACCTCAAACTGTAGCTGAAGTAACAGGAGCAACTCATCCCGTGTGCAGCTTCCATAATGTGAGGGATGGTAAGGGTCTAAAATCAACATAGTGTATTATAGGATCCATCGAAATGGCTCGTCCGGCGATGAAGTATTGAAATGGGCAAACGGTGCGGCCTGTGCGATTGGGGAAAATGCTGCTGTAGCTAAAGGGCCGTCATGCGGGTGCTGACCTGGAGTACCTTTCCGGGGTGCTGGAAGGTCCTGAAAGAAAGCGATAGGCATATTGGCGCAAAGGACGTCGGTTTCCAAAGGAGCAACATCAGCGGGTGCAGGTGCAGGAACAAAAGTCCCATCAAAAGATAAGGTCATCAGGTGCAGGTACTGGATCAGGTATAAGGGGTGCAATGTTTGATAAAACCAAAAGAAATAGGGTCATGATCAAGTAAAGGCGCAGGATCAGCAGGTGCAACATCAAGCTGACCCAAAAGGAACTGGAGCTGTCTCAGGAGCAGGCTCTGGGTCATGTGAAGGTGTAGGGTCTCGAGCAGGTGAGAGTGCAGCAGTCATAGCGGTGTCGTCGTCCAAGTCAGTAGTAGAAAGCGGTCACCTGACTGTCTGTAAAGCTGAAATTGTCGCAGGCTCAAAGGAGTCTGAAATCGAGTGCATACTAGGATCAGAGGATAACTTGATAACAGGGGTCTCAAGAAGGGAAATTAGTAACAACGTTCTCGTCTAACTTTTCATTATCATGGGCGTCATCAGGATGACCATCAATAACATGTCAACGTCATCACCAACTACTTGTCGAGTAGCCAGCCTTCGGAAGGGATGTCCACAGGAGGTACATCATCGAGGATCAGAGCCATGGTGCGCTCACCAGCGGGATGACCAGTGATGAGGTGGTCATGGACTACAACTAGGATGACAAAAGATCCTTGTCGGGGAAGCAATCAGCAAGGGTAAATCGTTACCAAAGTCTAGTAGCACGGACGGTTGGAAGTCGACCTCGTCCTCGGTTAGCATATCAGGATCACTCTTAGTGTCTGACGTAAATATCTCCGGCGCAGGTGCAATCTCATTATCTGTGGTGGTGGCCGTAGGGTTATCAATGTCCGATAACTCGCTTTCTAAAGAAGGTGACCTGTGTGCCGGTACATAATAATCATAGCATGTATATCCATAGTAATTATTAACACTTAGTGTATTGCAAGCAAAGACAATTCATCATGTAATCATGTATTCACATTATTCTTCATGAAACTTCCTATCCTTCCTAGTCTCCCAGACTAACCCACCTAGTCTCCCAGACTAAACCAACCAGCCTCTCAGACTGAACCACCTAGTCTCTCAGACTGAAACACCCAGTCTCTCATACTGAACCACCCAGTCTCTCATACTGAAACACCCAGTCTCTCAGACTGAACCACCCAGTCTCTCAGACTGAAACACCCAGTCTCTAAGACTGAACTCCCCAGTTTCCCAAACTGTCCCAACTAGTCTCTCAGGCTAACTACCCAGTCTCTCAGACTACCCAGTCTCTCAGACTGAACCTCCCAGTTTCTCAAACTGAACTACCCAGTCTCTTAGACTGACCTTCCCAGTCTCTCAGACTAACTCCCCAGTCCCTCAGACTGAATTATAACCGGATTCTTTGAAATGTATTTTGTGTCTTTTATTTGTAAAAATGTTTGTTTCATGGATCTGGGCGTTTCGTGTATGCAATGAAAACATGTTTGCAAAAAAAAAAAAACATTTTTGTGAGAGCCATAATGATCGCAGTCTAGACTCGAGAAAGAATCCTAGTTCGCTACGATCGAGGCTCTGATACCAAGCTGTCACACCCTGACTTTTGCGGAAGCGTGATTATGGTGTGACTTTCTTAATATCATTGCATTCAATCATAACATCAACTATATGATAAAACCATAGGTTTGTCATCCATTAAATAAGTTCAAAACATAACAACATTGTTTTAAAACGTTGACTTCAAATTCAAGTTTTACAAACCGTACAAATTGTGCATGAGTTCATTAAGGACTCGTCAAAGATATTGAATAACACCAAGGTTTGAAAGACGTGTCTCGTCCAGGAATAAGACACACTGACCAAACCCAAAGACCATGGATGACATCTTTATTTCTAACGCAGCATAAAAACTTCCAACGCCCGCCAGATCCACTTACAAATTCCTGAAATACATGCAGTTTGAGAACATCAACAAAAGTTAAGCGAGTTCATGTGTTCGTTAGAGTGTATGTATAAACCTTTGAAATCGTTGTAAGTATGTATGTAAGTTTGTAAGTCCCGGTATGAAAGCAACAAGGAAACAAATCAATTAATGTGTAGCTAATACATTAATATACGTGACATGGTGCAGGAAGACTCAAACCTAGCAGACTTTGTACCAGGCTTTCGGCTGTAAGACATAGTCACCTCATGGCCCATTCGGCGGAATCATGGATGGGGCTCGCTACACCCAAATAGATCTATCACTCATGCCACTCGGTCCTACAAGAGGATTGATGGCCTCAAGTATACGCCTACCCATTCACATGATCTATGGTTCTTTCCTAGGCTAACCATACTAATTGTATTATAAGTAATCCTTTTGTAACATGTATTTCACCCCCGAAGTAAATAAACAAAACAGTTTAAAGAAAAGGGGGACATGAACTCACAGTTTTGCGTTCCTTGTATCCGATGTAACTCAAAGCTTCCTCTAGAACGCACTATTACCTACATGCATACTACGGTCCATTAGACGAGCGGGTCGTGCCTTGACTTGGTATTAATTAGTGACTTTGAGTTACTTTTTAAAGTATCTTCGTTATTATTCCAAGCATATAATTACTTGTTAAAATAATAATTATTTTAACTTAAATTATATTTATTTAGTTTCGGAATCATTGTTAAACAATATTTCGTAATAATACTTCTCAAGTATTTATACTCGTATTTCCTTCCCAAGGATGGGGGTATCTCATACATGTATATTCGTATTTTTGTATTTGTATCCAAAATAATATTCACCAAAAATATGTTTATAGCGGTATCTTCCGGAATATTTTGTAAGTTACATTTTATGGTTCGGTTCCACAATATTTTGTGTGTAACTTGTGTATTTATTCCTTGAGACATTTGGTAATATTTTGGATTGCAATATATTGGTATTTTGTCAAGTTATATTATTTTAATCCCTAAAATAATATAACTACTACACAAGGCATACAAATATTCACACGCATCATGTCTTTAATGTAAATATATATTCTAAATACATATTTATCCATTTTTATTTATAAAAACCAACCTCCAGTACTTGTATTTTTGTAACAAAGTCTATGGCAAAGTTTATATTGAAAACCATATTAAAACACACTTGTAAATATTTGTTAGAAAATATTTTTCTAAGTGTTTATATTTTTAGAAAATTCTGCCATAGTTTCCCCTAAGAATGGAGGTGTCCATGCTATTAAAGCATATCATTTTCTTTTTAAAATCATCACAAATAATCAACAATTTAATCAACACTTCCCAAGTGCCAAAATCATGTAATTTATGCAACAACACGAACTTGAACTTTTATATAAACTTGTAGTAACTTACTATGTTGTTAAGTAGGCCTTGTTACCCTTCAAAATGTATTTACTTCTTTGAAAAATTCATGCTTAACAAAGTTGGGTGTTTACAACTTCCAAACACATTTTTGAAATATGCTTCTTTATGTAATCTTTTTGTTACACAAGTGTTTCTACAATTGTTTAACCATTAAAATAGTGTTTGTTTATGTAAGAACCAAGATCTATTAAAACTCATATTTTAAGCTTGGTTCTTTTTGGAAAACCATTCATTATTTTTAGATCTATATGATTATTAACCCATTTTGATTATTATTTTTCAAGAAAACAATATATTCTTTCAAGTTCATGTCTTTCATGAGGATGATTTATAAATCTCTAACATTTTCATCCTCTCATCTTGCTAGATTATGTTTTTACTCATGATCTAGCAAGATCATATAATGATCTACATCATTTACACAAAGAATCATTCATCAAATATCACAACAACATTAAACAACATGATTCCTTTAAGTTTTCTTATAATTTCAAGCTTATGTTCATGTTTCAACTTCTTGTTTCTTAGTGTTCTTCACGATAATAATCTTGTATCATCTTTTAACCACTTAAAATAGATGTAAAATGAAGATTAGAGGATCTTACTACTAGCTCAAGGCTAGGGATGATCAAGTGTAGAAATGAAGTGGATAAAAGCAAACGGTGAAGGTCCTTCAACTTCCGAAAGCTCCAAGCTTCCTAACTTATCTTCTTACACCTTAATATCACCTTAGATTGCTTGTTAGTGGAATGAAAATGGTGGAGGTGTGATGGGGGTGTTGGGCCGTGAGCATGGAGGGAGAGAGAGGAGAAGAGGAAGTTGGTGAATGGTGAAGAAGATGATGATGGGTCTTGATCTTATATAATCTATTATCCAAGATCTTCATAAATCTTACAAGATCTAACCATATCTAGCAAGATCTCAAAGCATATCAAATAATATCTAGGTGAATCAATTAAGATTGTGGTGTGGGGTCACCACCATAACCGTAGGTAAGGGGGGGGGTGTTATAGTTAAGCCTTAACCATGGTTAAGTTAGGTTAAATAGGTGAAAAGTGTTAAAAAAATTCATGGTTAAGTATGTTAGGTGTTTAGAACATGTAATATGATGTTCGGGGGTCATAACTAGCTCAGAAATAATAAAACAATGCTTCTAGTATAATTTTGGTGTTTCGGGTAATGTCCGGTTGTTCGGTTAGATACCGGTTCGTTAAGGTGTCAAATTATTCCGTTTAGTGATCTTTAAGTACCCTTTTGTGACACTTTTAATTCCCGACACTTAGGAAAGCATACAGGACCATTTTGCCATATTTTTGCATGTTACTAGCTCATTAAATTGCTGAATTTTGCTGAAATATGCAGAATTCTACACTTAATGTGGGTTTTAGGCACTTTCCGGCACTTAAACTATCACCTAGTGACGCAGTTTTATGGTCCTTACTTCCCTACACACCATACTAGTGTAGTACCTTGTCTCTGGCCCATACTGGGTCTCAAAACACTGTCTGTCTATGTACCGAACATCGTCAGCATTTTCTGAGTTATCCGCTAATTGTGCTAGCTGTGCATTGTGCATCGTTTATGTCACTAAAGTTTGTATGTAAAAATGATGTGACAGCATGAAATGTGATGCACATGTAAATGTGATGCAGAAATCAGAACGCAATTAAAGTCATAAATTGTAAATCAGCACAGTCATTTGGCACTAATCATAGTTAATTAATTGTACGGATGCATGCAAATTTGACAGTTGTCACACATGGGGAGCGCCAATCTTATTCGTTAAAAAGAAGGACAGATCAATGCATAAGTGCATTGATTACCGTGAATTAAACAAAGTCACAATTAAGAATTGGTATCCATTACCAAGAACAGATGATTTGTTTGATCAGTTGCAAGGAGCACGATTTTTCTCAAAAAATCGATTTAAGGTCAGGATATCATCAATTAAAGGTACAGGAATAGGACATTCCTAAAACCGCCTTCAGAACGAGGTATGGCCATTATGAATTTACTGTCATGCCATTTGGTTTAACCAATGCCCCAGCTGCATTGATGGACATGATGAACCGAATATGTAAGCCATATTTGGATAAATTCATAATTGTCTTTATATATAATATTCTCATTTACTCTAAGAGTAAAGAGGAACATGCAAAGCATTTACACGCACTTCTAAGTTTATTGAGAAAAGAAAAGCTTTATGCTAAATTTTCAAAGTGTGAGTTTTGGTTAGAACATGTATAATTTCTTGGACATCTAGTTGATCATGAAGGAATTTATGTAGATCCCACCAAGATCGAGGCGATAACCAGGTGGAAAATCCCTGAGTCACCAACCAAGGTTAGAAGTTTCTTAGGATTGGTCGGTTATTATAGAAGATTTATTCAAGATTTTTCTAGAATAGTCATTCCCTTAACTAAGTTAACCTGTAAATCCATTAAATTTGAGTGGGGACCAAAATAAGAAGAAGCATTTAGAATCCTTAACAAAGACTAACCCATGCACCCATACTAGCGTTACCAGAAGGAACTGAAGATTTTATAATCTATTATGACGCTTCTAAGCTAGGTTATGGATGTGTGTTATTGCAACGTCAAAAGGTTATAGCTTACACTTCTAGACAACTTAAGAATCATGAAGAAAATTATTCAACCCATGATTTAGAGTTAGGAGCTATAATTTTTGCCCTTAAGATTTGGAGACATTACCTATATGGTAGTAAGTTTACCATTTTTACAGATCATAAAAGTTTAAGGTATGTCTTCGGGCAAAAGGAGTTGAATATGAGACAAAGACGTTGGATGGAATTACTTAGTGATTATGATTGTGATATCCAGTACCATGCAGGAAAGGCAAATCTAGTTGCTGATGCTTTAAGGCGAAAATATCATGAAAAGCCAAAAAGAGTACATTCTCTAAAATTAAATCTACAAGTAGATTTAAATGAACAGATTAGAAAGGCACAAGAATCAGTAATCAAGGATGATACTGAGAAATTGAAAGAATGATTAAGGAATTAGAACAAGAAATAGATGGAATTTGGAGATTCCATAAGAAAAGGATGTGGATACCTAAATTAGGAAACCTACGCCACCGTGTATTAGAAGAAGCCCATAAGTCTAAGTATACGATGCATCCTGGAAGTGATAAGATGTATCAGGACTTAAGAAAGAATTTCTGGTGGATAGGAATGGAAAAGGATATAGCAGCATATGTTGCAAAGTGTTTAACTTGTTCACAAGTCAAAGCTGAACATCAGAAACCTTCAGGTTTATTGCAACAGTTAGAAATTCCTGTTTGGAAATGGGAATTAATAACAATGGATTTTATTACTAAATTACCCAAAACCAGGAAAGGTAATGATACAATCTGGGTGATTGTAGACTGGCTAACCAAGTCAGCTCATTTCCTACCAATAAAGGAAACTTTCAGTATAGAACAATTAGCTAAATTGTATGTAAATGAAGTAGTTTCTTTACATGGAATTCCTCTATCAATTGTTTCTGACAGAGATAGTCGTTTTACCTCTCATTTTTGGACAAGTTTCCAAAAAGCAATGGGAACCAAGTTAAATCTAAGCACAGCTTATCATCCTCAAACAGACGGACAAAGTGAAAGGACAATTCAGACAATGGAAGACATGCTTAGAGCTTGTGTAATTGATTTCGGAGGTAATCGGGACGATCACTTACCATTGATAGAATTTTCTTATAATAATAGTTATCACACAAGTATCAATGCTGCACCATTCGAAGCATTTTATGGACGAAAGTGCCGAACTCCAGTCTGTTGGGCAGAAGTTGGAGAAAAGCAACTATCTGGACCTGAGATAGTACAAGAAACAACAGACAAAATCATTCAAGTCAAGGAACGACTAAAAGCAGCACGTGATCGACAAAAGAGTTATGCTGATAACAGACGAAAGTCGTTGGAATTTCAAGTAGGAGATAAAGTGCTATTAAAAGTCTCTCCTTGGTTTTGTGTTTTGAACCGTATACCTTTCTTTAAAACTAACCGGTCTAAGTTATAGCTTAAATAAGGCCAGTTAGGAATATAATAGGTTATTAAAAACCTTCGTTCCAGATTAGGAGCCCGGTAAATGCTATTTGTACTTGCTGATTGATATACGGCTAGGGTAAAATTTATATTTTTGCTCAAGTAAATACTTGTAACTTATTTTCCCTTATACGGGCTTGGGGTATGGTATTTAATAATACCGCTTGGTCGGGTATTGAATCTTTAATCGAATAATGGTTAAATCATTGAGATAACCCGTTTAATCTGTTTTGTTTGTTTTAAGCCTTTGGGGGGTTAATGACCATGTCCTGGATATCCTCGGCTCATTCATTGAAATGGCCACGACTTAAGCACGGGGTGTAGGCAAACACCCGCTGGTGCGTATGTAAAAAGATATACCCGCTCGTTGAGAATAACTTGCCGTGGGTTTATATTATGTGGTGTGTCTATTAATCTTTAACCCGGTACTTCTAACCCGGGCTACTGAATGTATAACAAACATATAATTCTTTTACAATATTATTTTTAAATAATTATCCCAAGTTAATAAAGAATATTTATGCCTTGTGCATTTAAATCAATTTTATAAACACTTTTCAAAAGAGTCAGTTAATTGTATTTACCAGTGTAAACTGACGTATTTTCAAAAGGTTAAGTGCAGGTACTAAATGAAATGAGCTGGAACTCCAGAGTGATTAAATAAAGAGTCTTGCAAGCTTTTATCACTTTAAATCTGTTGAACAATATTTCTTTATGTTTTAGATCCGCCTGTGGATCCTTTTACAACCCGTTTGTAATATTTCATGTTACTTTCAATCGGTTTGTATAATTATTACTTTTAGACTTCCGCTGTGCATTTAAACTATGATTATTGACTATGATGATATCAACCACGTCATGATACTCCCCACCGGGCCCACCGGTAATACGTGGAAATATCGGGGTGTGACATAGAGGCATATGCTATAACCTTTTGACGTTGCATTAACACTAATCCATAACCTAATTTAGAAGTGACACAATAAACTACAAAGTCTTCAGTTCCTTCTGGTAACGCTAGTATGGGCGCATTGGTTAACCTTTGCTTAAGAATTCTAAAGGCTTCTTCTTGTTTTGATCCCCATTCAAACCTAATTTAGAACCGCCTATAATAACCGGCTAGTCCGAGAAAACTTCTCACCTCCGTTGGTGATTCAGGAATTTTCCATTTAGTAATAGCCTCACTCTTTGTGGAATCCACATGAATTCCTTCATGATTAACTAAATGTCCAAGAAATTGCACTTCTTCTAACCAAAATTCGCATTTTAAAAATTTAGCATAAAACTTTTCTTTTCTTAGCAAATTTAGGAGTGCATGTAGATGCGCTGCATGTTTCTCTTTACTCTTAGAGTAAATTAGAATATCATCTATAAAAACAATTATGAATTTATCCAAATATGGTTTACATATTCTGTTCATCATGTCCATAAATGCGGCTGGGGCATTGGTTAAACCAAATGGCATGACGGTAAATTCATAATGGCCATACCTTGTTTTGAAGGCGGTCTTAGGAATGTCCTCTTCCTGTACCTTTAATTGATGATATCCTGAGCGTAAATCGATCTTTGAGAAAAATCGAGCTCCTTGCAATTGATCAAACAGATCATCGATTCTCGGTAATGGGTACCGATTTTTAATTGTGACCTTGTTTAATTCCCGGTAATCAATGCACATACGCATTGACCCGTCTTTCTTCTTAACAAACAAGATCGGTGCTCCCCACGGTGATGAACTTGGATGTATGAATCCTTTCTCCAGCAGTTCGTCCAATTGTTTCTTCAATTCTTGCATCTCTGCTGGTGCCAAACGGTAAGATGCTTTGGCAATTGGTGCTGTCCCTGGTAATTCTTCTGGGAAAACATCTGAGAATTGAGATACTACGGGAATATCTTTCAATTCTTTTCCTTTAGTGTTAATGATTATGGAAATCATATACACTAGGGATCCTTTCCTTGCACAACTTGCGGTTTTCATCACAGAGATGAATTTTGTAGATCTAAATGGCTTATCTCCTTTAATTGTGATCTTTTCACCCTTTGGTGAACTTATTTGGATTGACTTTTGATCACATAGAATACTGGCTTTATTGGCTATTAACCAATCCATTCATAATACAATATCAAATCCGACCAGATTCATTGGGTAAAGGTTTGCAATAAAACTTTGTTTTGAAATTTCTATTCTTGCTCCCTGCAAGATTTCAGTGATCTTCATGGATTCTCCATTTGTTGTCTCTACTAGACATTCTTGTTGATGTTTAGTTAATGGTTGATTGAGAAGTTTGAAAAATGAAGTATTAATAAAACTTTGGTTCGCACCAGAGTCAAATAATACTTTAGCAAAAAAGTCATTAACTAAAAATGTACCGGCAATCACATCTGGAATCATCTTTGCTTCTTCGGTTGTCAGAATAAATGTCCTAGCATTCTTAGTAGTCATGTTGTTCATGGCTAGAGCTAGTTTTGCACAGTTCAGCTTGATATGTCTTTTTTCTCCACAATTGAAGCATACTCCGTTACTGGGTTTCTTCCTACAGTCTTCTTCCTTATGTCCTGATATCTTGCAGAAATTGCAGTAGGTAGAGCATCTTCCTGAATGCTTCTTCTTGCAAGCCTTACAGTAAGGTACAGAAGTAGAACCTACATTTTTCCCACGGTTGGAATTTCCATAGCGAAATTCTTGGGTAAGTTTCTGAGCTAGGTTCTTTCTCTGGTTCTCTTCTTGTGTAAGTACTAGTTCATCAGTCAAGGTATTTGCTAGTTCTACCGCTTCTTCTATAGTTTGTGTTCTAGCTGCCTTGACTACATTTCTAATCTCACTGATTAATCCCCAAATGTAACGGGAGATTAATACGGGTTCTGGTGAAGCTAGGGTTGGCTCTATTCTAGCATATTCGAAGAATACAGTAGTGTAACCCTTACAGTCTACTCCAGTCATTCTAAGATTTAAGAACTTATTAGCGATATGTTCCTTTTCATTGGGTGGACATAATTTTCTTTCCACCATGGGCTTAAACTCAGTCCATTCCATATTATAGGCTCTATCACTTCCCCTAGACTGGAGAATAGTGTTCCACCATTCTAGTGCAACATTCTTAAAAAGATTGGAAGCATACATGATTTTGTCTTCCTCTTCACACATACTTATTTTTAAGACTGCCTCAGTCTTTTCTAACCAGCGTAGAGCTGCAATGGCTCCTTCATTGCCAGAGAATTCTATTGGTTTACAGGATTAGAATTCTTTGTAAGAACAATCATAGGACATGGTTCTTCTTCTTCTTGGAATAGGCAATTGAAGTAACGGTCCATTGTTTACGCTGTGACTGGGTTCAATTAGTGGTCGCTTACTTCCATTATTACTTTTATTTTCTGCTTCCTTAACCGTTTTGATAATATAGGGCATAGCATCTATAATTCCTTGTGTCACTATGTGTTGGATGGCACTATTATCTATCTGGTTACCATTGTTATTGTTATTCTGGTTTTCTTGATTCACTTCGTTGTCCATCTGGACTATAAACAATTACCAAGTATTAATATCACAGAGCAATGTTTAATGCGAATAATCACACAAACAACACATTGATCAAAATCGTCGTGCGTTACGACATTTACTCTATTTTATATATTATGCATCTAATACAAACCGCAACTGGAATTTAAAATACAATACTAGTATGCATCAGTAGTTATTGGGTTATCTATCTTAGTTGATAATATATATATATATATATATATATATATATATATATATATATTAGTGGGGGTTCATCCAATACTGCATATTACGCTAGTCGTATTTTCAAACGAGAATCTCCCCTATTTGCCTTATCTTTTCACTTTCATCTAAGAACTCCTCACCAAATGTGCGGAGTTCCTGCACGTTCTCGGTACTCATGGGTGGTGCGGGTGCTGGTATTGGGTCAGGGTACTAAGGCATCGGTTCTTCGTATGGGTATGGGTTTCCTAGGATCTCTCGAATATACTTGTCATTATCCTAGTATGGATCTAGAGGGTCAAGGTCTGGGTATGGTGCTACTGGGTTTTGTATGGGCTCCTCCTGTGGGTAGAGTTCTTGATAATCCCTATGATCGTCAAACCATGGGTCATAATCTGGAGGATGGTGTGCTGGGACTCTAGGGATTTCGTTTGGGTCAAAGGCAGGTAAGGGAATCTGGTCTCATGGGTTAGGTTCAATCTCCATGGGTTGAGTTGGGAACAAGAGTAGTGGCTGTGGTGTTATGATTTGTTCTAAGTTTGGGTCTGCGGCAGTGGTAGCTAGTATGTGGAAATTGGCCAATCTCCTATTGATTATATCCTGAATTTGAGCATTCATCTCCCTATTTGCAGCTGCTAAAGATCTCTGTTGCTGTAATTTCCTCATTCTTTTCCTACGCTCGTGAGCTCCCCGACTGAACCATCCTGTCTTTTTGGTAGGGAATGGTTCTTCCGATTGCGCTTTGAATATAAAGATCCCCTCTTCTGTGTCAGCTGAGTACCCCGAGGGGGTAGGCTGGGAAGAAGTTCCTTCAACTCTAGGAGAACTAGACAATTGACGATAGGCGTCCGATGTTGTTCGAGTGGTATCGATCAGTTCAGATTATCATGTACTCGTACTGATATTTGTTTATGGTCGCAGATAGAGTTGTATAAATAAAAATTATCGAAAAGGGAAACAATAAAAATGAATACAGATACCGGTATCGATGTTGTTCATTAGGGTATGGTAGTGACATGGTGTTGGTTTTTCGAAAACGGAAACAACATATATAAATACGGTACTAATACATATATTGTTCGGTCGATTACCGATCGGTGTGACACGATAGCCGTCTTCAATGAAATTTATATCACAATGTTGAAAAAAAACAGTTTCGGTTCGGTTCGGTTCGGTCTGGTACGATACGACACAATATATGTTATTAATAAAAATTTATATCGCGAAATTGAAGAAAAAATAAACATAGAATGCAATTTACTGAAATAATCAAATTACATGGTAAATAAAATATAATTAAAAGTTTAAAAATTATGTTTAAAAAATATATTTACTATTCATGACCACTTTGAATTTGAATTAATGTTCGGGCGATATTGGTTCGGTTTATCATGGTGTTAGTATAGATATCGGTTTTATTATCGCAGATGAAGTTTTATAATAATTATCGCGAAATTGAAGAAAAAATAAACACAGAATGCAATTTACTGAAATAAAATTACATGGTAAATAAAATATAATTAAAAGTTTAAAAATTATGTTTAAAAAATATATTTACTATTCATGACCACTTTGAATTTGAATTAATGTTTGGGCGATATTGGTTCGGTTTATCATGGTGTTAGTATAGATATCGGTTTTATTATCGCAGATGAAGTTTTATAATAATTATCAAAACCGATACAATAAAAAAATATGAGTTCGATTTTAATGTATATAGAACAACTAAATATTTATAAACCATATTACATTAATTATTTTAAAAATAATTCATTGATGGAATTATGATGAATTTAGCTTTTTACGTTTGAAAGGTTATATATATATATAGGGTAGGGCTATATATAAAACCCTATCTACATAAAAAACCCTAGAAAACCTAACCTCCCGACATTTTTTTTTGAAAACAATAACACATGTAATATACATGTTTTTAAGAGTTTTGGGCCAAAAAAATCAAAAAAGCGCCGAAGGGATAATTTAAAAAAAAAAATTCAGCAATTCCTGTCTTTTTTGCCTAACACATGTTAGGCACTGAAATTTGTTTATTTTTTTTAAAAAAATCCCTTCGGCGCTTTTTTGTTTTTTTTTTTGCCCAAAACACTCTAAAACATGTATATTACATGTGTTATTTTTTTCAAAAAAAAAAATGTCGGGAGGTTGGGTAAAAATGGGTAGAGATTTGAGTTTCCAGAGTTTTCTATATAAATAGGGTTTTCTGTCTAGCATTACCCTATATATATATATATATATATATATATATATATATAAAGTTGACCATTTGAAGTTAGCAATCTATTGTGTTATAATGGTTTATTGTTAAATTAGAATTAGAAATATCATTAAGTTCGAACGGTGTGGGGGCGCCACCCCCGCCAACTCATCATCTATAGCGCCCCGGGGCGCTATACCTCCACACCCTCGGATTTAAAGGGGGGCGCTATAGGAGGGGCCCACTTGATTTAAACCAATGAAATTTTTTTTTTAATTTTGTTTAATATGGGGCTCCATCCACACTATGCAAATTAAAAGGGGCTCCATGGCTGAGGTGAATCCTAGGTGGCTCTGATGTGGCCTGATAAAGCTTCTAGGGGGCTCCAACCACACCCTCCAGACAATTTACTAAAAACATAGTTTTTGTTTACTAAAAACATAGTTTTTGTTTATGGTTGAGTCAAGTTCCTTAACGCGTATCTTGTGGCGGTGTCTATGTTTATAAACTATTCGGGCACGAAGTATTTGTTTATTCTCATAGAAAATCCAAAGGGGATGAATCTTTATGTTTGGCATTTAAATATGGATTAAAAGAAATGTCAACATGAAACTGACCTCAAGTAAAATTAATATAAAGTAAATTACGTTAATATATATAAATATAAGATATGTTGCAATCTTCAATAGATCTCATAGTTGTTTGAAGTATTTTTAATTATTTAGTATAGATGGTTGGACACGAAAATTGCATGTAGGATCAAATCCGTAGTTACACCATAAATACATTACTTTTACAATTTCAAATACTCACACAATTCCAAATCTATTTTGTTTTATCAAATTTTTATTCATATGTATACTTTATTGTTATTGATTATAACTAGTGGGTTACACCCACGCTACGCAGTGGGGTGACCCGATTTTTAACAAATTCTACGTGGAAACGTAGACGCAATAGTAAAAATAACGTTAATGCCAGGAATTCGTTTTGTATTGATTCGGTTTATTACATAACCAACACTCGCTATAGAAATAATAAAGTTATAATATGATCAAAAGGATATCAGACGTTTCTTACATCTATAAAAGAACAATAAAAATGAATACCGATACTGACGTTGTTCGGTTGGTATCGGTCTGGTTTGTTTTGTTATATATACAATAAAAGAACATTGACACATGTTTCACATTGATCAAAAATCATAAAAAACGAATATCAATACCGATATTGTTCGAACGGAATTGAAGTGGAACTCATATTGTTGTGAAGGTATCCGTTAGTACCAACACTCGTTATAGCTTACAATATAAGAAAGATACTCCATTTCATTGCGTATACAACTCTACTTTCAACAAAATATGTCGAAATTAAAAAAAATTATATTTACATGTATGGTATAAAAATATCATTCATCATTGCAACTTAATTTAAATTTTTGAACAAATTGGTTTAGAACAAAAAAACCACTAAAACAACATGTACAACTCATATATGCACAAAGTTGTTGTAAAATAATAGTATATAAATAGTATATAAATATTACTTTCTTATATATTAATGAATTTTGGTGTTTATAAATTCACTATTTGTAGAAGTGTTGTCTAGCGATGTCACTGTGTATTGTGCCCCTCCTCAAGCAGTTAAATACAATACAAACAAGTTGCTTTGAAAAAACAAACAATTGTATTTTTTTATTTTATAGTCTTTTCTTTGATTTAAACTAGGTGGATTTGTCCGCGCGATGCGGCGGGACATCAGTTTTGTTTGATTCGTTATGGTGTCCACACTCTATTTAAAGTCATGATATGTTCAAAATAATGTGTTTTACATTGAAAATCATGAATACAGGTGTCGGTTCCCATAATAACTATAGCAATACCGATGTCATTGTCGGTTTTGGTGGCGAGATTTTTTATACACAATATTGTATTCTACTTTATAAAAAAGATATTGGACGCGAGATATCGGATGGAAATCAAACTAAATAAAAACAGGTGGGCTAAAAGCGTATATTTTTGTTAGTATATACCGATACCGGTTCCGATAATATTGATACTGGTATCGCCGTGATTTGGTCGGTGTCGGTTTTATTCGTCATGATAATGCTATGATAAAGACATCTGATATAGCCCACGTCGGTGTCGTTTTATTCGTCATGGTAATGCTATGATAACGACATTTGATATAGCCCACGATATCAAAAAGACTATATTTCAACACAACCGCGTTTGTCCAAAAGAATGTGCTTAACATTGAAAATCATAAAAAGCGAATACCGTTGTTGGTTCTAATATTGTCTATTGTAGTACCGATGTCAGTATCGGTTCGGTGGCGTGATTTTTTTGTAAACAAAGTTGTGTATTCTACTTTATAAAAAAGATGTTGAACACAAGATATCATATGAAAGTCAAATTAAATAAAACCAAATGGGTTTAAAGCGTATATTTTTGTAAGTATATACTGATATTGGTTCCGATAATACTAATACTGATATCGACGTGTTCGATCGGTGTTGGTTCCGTTCATCATGGAACCGTTGTGACACCGGCACTTGATATAGCACATGATACCAAAAAAACCTATATTTCAAACACAACCGCATTTTTAATAAAATTTAGGAATAACGGATTTTACTAATCCCAACTATTGCCTGTTGGCCGGCAACTGTCCGAACTTTAAAAATTTCCACTGGCGGTCCCATCTTTTCACATATTGGCCTTCAATAGACCCTGACTAACAGAACCCTAACGCTGTTAGTCTCTGGTCACCGGAAAAACGTTTTTGGTTGGGAAAAAGGTTCCTAAAGGTCCGATCTATGGTTACAAACAGGTTTGGGACGAAAACTTTGAGTTTTCCGGCTAAAAAGTTGAGTTTTCCGGCTAAAAAGAAGTTTTCCGGTGGAAAAGGAGTTTTTCCGGCGACCGAAGACTAACAACGTTAGGGTTCTGTTAGTCAGGGTCCATTGAAGGCCAATATGTTAAAAGATGGGACTGCTAGTAGGAATTTTTAAAGTTGGGACCGTTGCCGGCCAACAGATAATAGTTGGGATTATTAAAATCCATTATTCCTAAAATTTATATAGAAACGTCGAGAAAAAAAATCAAACACAACTTCGTATTTAGTTTTTCTTAAGCAAACGAATGCAAGTAATCAGAGAAAAATCAAATTATTAAAAAGTTAAACGGGTTAAAAGGGTATAGTATATATAGTTGTCACACCCCGAAATATCAGAGCTGGCGTGACTGGACCGGTATCTTCATTGCACAGCGGAAGCAAATAAGCTAAGACTTCTAGAAAACGAACGCCCACTAAGTACTCGAATATCCAATGGTTCTCCTATTCCAACCGTCCCAGAATTCTGAAAAATAACCTGAGAAAGAACATGCGAAAAAGTCAACATAAAATTGAGCGAGTTCATAGTTTATTTGTAAAAGATTTGAATAAATCTTTTGAATAACCGGTTTGTGAAATATTATTGAGAAAACGAATTTAGAAATCATTTTCTTGTCAAGTTATATGGAAACTTTGTATTTGTAACGCATTATGTTCATAAAACCATGTATTTGTAAAGTTTGTGTAACCGTCAATGCCCACCCTGACTTTGACTTCATGCCCGCATAAATCCTATGCTTTGAATTTGTATAAAACATGGTATGCAATTTGTAAAACCCCGGTATGAAAGCAAACAAGGAAACAGATCGATTAATGGTTTGCAAGGCCATTAACATGCGTGCAACGGCGTAGGAAGGCTCAAACCTAGCAAATTTGTACCGGGCCTCCGGCTGTAAGACATAGTCACCTCATGGGTCACCCTGGTCCTCATGGGCGTGGGCTCGCTACACCCAAATAGATCTATCACGCATGCCCCTCGGTCCTAAGAAGAGGATTAATGGTCTTAAGTGTGCGCCTACCCATTCACATGATCTACTGTACTTTCCAAGGCTAACCATACCAATTGTAATTGTATGTAATCATTTTGTAACATGTACTCACTGGGTGTCCCGTTCCCCAAACGCAGACCAACCCAGTCCCATTATTATAACTAGAACGATCCCATCCCTAGTCATGAAAATCATTCACATTTCGATAATACGCATTTGTTTTGTAAAACCGACATATTTAGTATGAATCATTCGTAAACCATTTGAGTTCCTTGAAATCCATTCGTAACATGATTTAGAAATATGAGTTTTCGTTCATTCAAAAACCTCGTATGTTCTTGCAAAACGTGCTTTGTCTAAAATATGCAATCTTTGTTCATAAAAAACTTTGTATGTTTCTGCAAAACGTGCATGTCTTTCCACCCCGAAAACATTTATAAAAATGTAAAACCGTAAAAAGGTGGGGTTATGAACTCACTTGGATTTCCATGTGCAAAGCTAGCTTAATACGACTTCATGTTGTCGTTTCCAAGACGTGACTCGCTAGTGTGCATTCTATCATATTCCTAACACGGAATATCTTATAAGTTTCTAAATAAACGCAGTAGCTAAACTACGTGTCATCGAGCTCTACCGAATCGTTGACCGAACGATTTGACGGTAAATTGTTAACTTGAAGGAAACGAGGAAGTTACATTCGTTAAGTTTCGTTTAACGTCGTTAAGGACTAACAATTAGTAAGTCTTTAAAAGACTTGGTTTTTGAGAAATTTCAGATATATAAATATTTACACAAAGATATAAATATCTCGATAGAATAGTGTTAGTCGTCTTGAGAAGTCGTTGTGTATGTAACAAATATTTGTATGTAACAAACTTGTACGCGATATATATGATTTATTGTGTGCCGTTTAGGCGTTTTGAGATAAATATAAAAAGTTATATTTATTTTACAAAGGATCGTCGAGTTGTTTGAAGTTTGAAATAAATATAAAACTATATTTATTTTTATAAAAGATTTCGTGTTGTACGATATTTGAAATAAATATAAAAACTATATTTATTTTCATAAAACGAACTCGCGTCGTTTGATATTTGAAATAATCATATAACTATGTTTGTTTTTATAACACGGAACCATGTTGTTTGATAATCGAAATAAATATATATATACTATATTTATTTTAGTAAAAGAAGTCGTATTATATGCATTTGAAATAAATAAGCAAGCTATATGTATTTGTATAAACGAAATCGGGTTTTTGGCGTTTGAAACAATATAACTAGTTATATTGATTTTATAAAAGATTTGTCGAATTTCCGAAGTTAAAAATAAATATAACAACTATATTTATTTGTTGTCAAAATAATTTCCGAATCGTTGCTTTCGAAAGTTGTAAAGTGTCGTCGATATTCGTATTTGTTTTACTAAAAGGTTATTTGAATCCGATGTTATGTTTCATAATAAAAACGCTTTATTTTACGGATTTTATCGAAAAACGGGCAGAGTTTCCTCTGTTTTTGGACGCCCCAACAACACAAGTTGTCGTTAAAATCTTCAAAATTCAATCAATAATTAATCAATCAAAATATATCAACCTTTGCCAAATACGTCAAATTATAAATCATTATTTTAATCGATCGGTTCAAGCTCGTTTTCAAGCATATAATAAGACTATATAAAAATAACAAAACAATCGTGCCGTTAATCTTTACCAAATTATCATGTCGAAACGCCGAATCGTGTTGACTGAGTTGACCGAGTCAACTGTGTTGACCGGCTGAGTTGACTGAGTCAACTCGCTGTGTTGATCAGGGTTAACCGAGTTGACTCGGTTCAACCTAACCGGACCATCTGACCAAGCCGCTTGACCCGAACAATAAGCTGACCAGTTGACCCGAACCCATCTGATTGTGTTGACCCGAGTTGACTCGCTGAGTTGACCGAGTCAACCCGAACCGCTTCACATCTGACCCGAAAATACATGTTGTTTACCGGACCCGAGACTTCTTAACAGAAACCCAAACCAAAATAACTTAAACCAAGACCCGTAACCTTAACATTTGAGCCAAACTCGAATCAAACCCGCTTAAACCCAGAACTGAACATCTTCAGCAACATCGGAAATTCGTCGGACCAAACGGATCCACCGGACCGAGACAAGGACCACCGGTCCGAGTCTCCGACCGCCGCCGGCGTCGCCGGCTCCTCATCTCGTTCTCCGATCTCTCTCGTTCATCTCTTTCTTTCCGTTTCTCTGTGTAGCACCGCCACACGCCACCACCATTATCGGAGCTCCGCCACCGGTCAGCAGGTCGCCGTAAAACCGGTGTCTTTCTCTCTTCTCTCTCACTTCTAGTCTCTCTCTCATCTCTGTCTGCTTGTTATCGTCGCCGCACCACCACCAAACGGTGGTGGTGGTGCTCGTTTTCTGGACCGAAAAGGGGTGGGGGGCCGTCGGCCCGTGTCCGGCTCCGGTTGTCGTGACCATCAGACCGAGAGGGAGAGGGAAAGAGGTTTGTTTGCTGGTGTATGTTATCGAGAGAGTGTGAGAATGAAGATGGAGAATCAGTGTGTAGTAATGAAGGGAAAGTAAGGGGTGTTTGGATAAGAGGGCATTTTAACGAACCAGTAACCAACCGAATAACCGGACACTACCCGAAACACCAAATTTTAACTAAAAGCACTGTTTTAACATTACCAAGCTAGTTATGGTCTCCGAACATCATAACACATCATATAAATATCTACTAACTAAGTATCTAACTAAATACTTACATTCTAACTATGTAATCTAACTTAGTTTTTAACCTAGCCTACTACCCCCCCCCCCCCCTCCATGGACGGCCAACATGGCCCCCACTTTCTTGATTTGTTTTAATACTTTATTAGATCTTGTTTCTCCATTTAGAACATAATAACCATGAGATAAACTCTTGAAATGGATTATAAGTATACCTAAGTGTTCATAACTCTCATTTTTACACACACTACTTCACACACTTTCTCTCCTCCCTCTTGCTTGCTCTCGGCCGAACCAAACACCACCATCATCACCATTTTTTAATCAATTTTCATGCATTCCAAGCATATACAAGTGTGATAGAAGGTGCACAAAGGAACTAGGAGCTTGTAGAAGTTCAAGGACCTCCTTCATTTGCTTTTATCCACTATATTTCTTCTCTTGATCATCCCTAGCCTTGAGCTAGTGGTAAGAACATCATACACTCTATTTTACATCTATTTCAAGTGGTTAAAAGATGTTACATAATGATTAACTTGAAGAACATGAAGAATCACAAGAATAAAACTTAAACATAAGCTTAAATCATGAAGAAACTATGTTGTTTATGTGTTGTTATGCTTGATGATTGTTGTTTATTCATGTATTTGATGTTGATCACCATATGATCTTGCTAGATCATGATTAAAAACATAATCTAGCAAGATGAGAGGATGAAAATGTTGTAGGATCATAGATCATCCTCATAAGAAACATGAACTTGAAAGAATATGTTGTGTTCTTGTAAAATGATGACTAAAGTAAGTTGTAAATCTAAGATTTCAAGAGTGATTTTCCAAGAAACCAAGTTAAAATTACAAGTTTTACTAAATCTTGGTTCTTACACAAATAAATCTTATTTTTGGTGGTTAAACAAGTGTAGAAACTTATGTGTAACAAGAAAGATCCATGAAGAAACATTTTTAGTAAGTATGATTGTAAGTTGTAAAGATCTATTTTCTTTAAAAATGATGTTTTTAAAGAATCAATCACACTTTAAAGGATAACAAGGCCTACTAAAAACACTAGTAAGTTACTACAAATTTTTATAAATTTTCAAGTTCATGAAGTAGTAGATTATGCTTGTTTTTGGCAAAATTGGTAAGTAAAGATTGTTTGTTGTTGACTGTTGATTGATTGTGATGATTTACAAAAGAAAATGATATACCTTCAAGGTATGGAAACCTCCATTTTTAGGGGAAACTATGGCGAAATTTTTCTAAAAATTAAACACTTCGAAAAATATTTCTAAACAAACATTTACAAGTGTATTTTGAACCATGGATTTTCACATAAAGTTTGCCATAGAGTTTTGTTCAAAAATTATAAATATTGGAGGTTGGTTTTTACAAATAAAAGTGACTAAATATGTATTTAGGAAATATATATTTAGAAGGCATCATGTGTGTGATTATTTGTATATTATGTGTATTAGTTATATTATTTTAGGACTTGAAATAATATAACTCATCAATACCAAAAAAAATTCCAATCCAAAATATTACCAAAATTCCAATAAAATAAATATACAAAGAATACACAAACTATTGGTGAAACCGAACCAAGGAATGTAACTTACAAAGATATTCTGGAAAATTTATTCGCAAGTATATTTTTGGTAAATAATATTTTGGACACCAAAAGAATAAAAAATATGATTTTCTACAAGTATTACAAATTTATATCATATTTTTTTACAAGAAAAAAATATATTATTTTGGGTGAATAAAAATATATATTTTTTCTTGGAATTATTAGAAGGTATATTACCTTTGGAAGAAATCAATATTTTCTCAAATAAATATGAAATATATCATTTTTGGAGAGAAATAAGTTTATACATATTTTCTAAGTTAGACTTGAAAATATATTATTATTGGAACTTATATGAAAATACAAATATTTTTGCCAAAGGAAAATTATAAATAATTTTTCTAAGTAATATTTCTTAAAATATATATTTTGGAAAATATATATTGGTGAACTTTTATTAAAGATAATATTCCGGAAAAATTAATACGAAATTAAGTCTAAGAATACTTAATGAATACAATAAAAATACGTATTCTCGTACGTATAAATACACACCGGAGTACGACCCCAATACATGGCAAAAATATACAAATACAAGAATACGAATACACTCATCCTTGGGAAGGAAATACATGTATAAATACTTGAAAAGTATCAAGTTAATATATATTGTTTTAACAATTATTCCAAGATTTAATAAATGTAATTTAAGTTAAAATATTTATTATTTTAACAAATAATTATGTAACTTGGAATAATATTGAAGACACAAAAAAACGTAACTCAAAGACACTAATTAATACTAAATCAAGGTGCGACCCGATCGTTTAATAGGCCTTAGTACGTTGTAGGTAGTCGTGTATATCCGAAGAAGCTTTGAGTTACCGTTGAAGAACGCAAAACCGTGAGTTCATGTTCCCCCTTTTATTTTAACTGTTTTCGGTTTTATAACTTCGGGGGTGAAGTACATGTTACAAAATGTTTACAAACAAATTATAATTGGTATGGTTAGCTAGGGATTGCATGGTAGATCATGTGAATGGGTAGGCGCACTCATAAGACCATTAATCCTCGTGTTAGGACTGAGGGGCATGAGTGATAGATCTATTTGGGTGTAGCGAGCCCACACCCATGTGGACCAGGGTGGACTATGAGGTGACTATGTCTTACTACCGGAGGCCCGGTGCAAAATCTGCTAGGTTTGAGCCTTCCTACGCCGTTGCACACTTGTTAATGGCCTTGCAAACCATTAATTGATCTGTATCCTTGTTTTGCTTTCATACCAGGGTTTACAAACATTCATACATTTTACAATGATTTCAAAGGTTTATTCAAACACCCATGAACTCGCTCAACTTTTGTTGATATTTTTAAACTACATGTATTTCAGGGAATTAGATGTGGATATGGCGGGCGTTTGGACGTTTCAAGTTATGTTAAGAATAAAGGATGTCATCCAGTGTCTTAGGGTTTGGTTAGTGTGTCTTATCCTGGACGAGACACATCTTCCAAAGCCTGGTGTTATTCAAAATCTTTTGTCGAGTCCTTATGGAACTCAAAACAATTTGGATGGTTTGTAATTCGGATTTGAAGTCCCTATTTCAAAACAATGATGTTTGTGGTATTTTAAACTTATTTAATGGATGATCATCTTTAGTTTTATCATGTAGTTGTTGTTATGATTGAATGCAATGATATTAAGCAAGTCACACATAATCACGCTTCCGCAAAAAGTCAGGGTGTGACAACAATAACCATTGAAATCCAAAGATTATAACATGAATCTACCAATTTCTTGTCTAAGACTTGTTCTTAGACTTGTAATCATTCTTATTTAACCATAACATTAAACTATCAGTCAAGAATCTAAATTATGATAATTCATGTAGAATCAAACATCACCCAAAAATCAAATTTAAACATACCTTGTGATCTTTGAACTATGATAATCACGAATTCAGCTTAGAATCGATTCCTAATCGATTTCTTCTATGATTTTTTGGTAGAATTTAATGAATTTATGGTTTTGAACAAAACTCTGTTCTTGGCTCTGTGTTTTGATCGACCAGGGACAACACACACACAAAAGTGTGTGTTTTTAAGTCTTATCTTGTTTAAAAAAAAAACTTTCAAGACTTGTTATGTGTGCAAAATGCAAAATATAAATTACATCAATTGTGGCATAAAACTAACCATTTTTTAGTACTAATGTTGGAAAAAGTGTGTTTTTGTCTTCCTTTTGTATTTTCAGGATTAAATGAGCTCAAATGAACAAAAGAAGCAAAAAGGCAGCTAAATCTAACATAAATACAAGAAAAGGAATAAACGTGGCATGCCCGGCCTCCCCGACAGCATCTTCCCAAGCAAAACAAGAAAACAGAAGACTGAACACGCCCCGTGCTCAATGAGCACGGGGGCGTGCCCAAGTGTCAGCAGAAAAGACAAACCTGTAGAAGCTTCTATTAGTCACCACGGGGTCGTGCTCAGCGGACACGGGGCCGTGGTCAACTCTAAGATTCGCAGAATTTGAGGAAATCTTGATAGTACAGATACGCTTCTGCACACGGGGGCGTGGTCAACTAATGCAGAAAAACTGCAGTTAATGAAGAAAGAGAAGGAAGGTGGACACTGGTCCGTGCCCAATGGACACGGGGCCATGCCCGAGCTGCTGTTCAGCCTATAAATAGGGGTGCTTGGCTCATTTGCAAACCATCCCTTGGCACACCACCTCTCTTACACTTCACCCACCACCCACCACCATCACAACACCATCATCCACCACCATCATCCATTGTCCGTCATAGAGTGTGTGAGTCATCTCGGGATCCAAGATTGATCGTAAGAGTTCTTGACAATCAAAGGCCATGTTTGCCTAAGTCTCTTACATCACTTGGTGAAGACAAGTGTCTAGTGTAATACTTTTTATTTTTAATCTTTTCGCACTTTTTACTTGGTTATGTATTAATGACTTTAATAACTAGTTTCTTATGTTGAAGGTGATTCTTCCTTATCGTTTGTCCGTGGTGTCTTGGCATTATTTTACTGTCTATATAAAATAAAAGATTTTCACCATTCATATCTCCATGGTCTATATGGAGATATGTTGGCTACCTGTTCGGGGGTTAAGGGAACGGTTTGGTAAGAGTATTGCCTTGTTCAGTGTATAGATCCTGCAAGGACCTGGGTCAAATTTAGTAGGACCTCCTTCAATACCCACTGGTATTGGATGGCGGGGGTCCAAACTCTTTGATCCCCTCATATGTAAGCTACTATTAATACTTTAAACCGGCTACTTAGGACTGTATCCCTGCTGACTCAGACTACTTAGCCGAGGGTAACGTCAACTTCAAAAGAGGGGCCTACCATAATATGCATTAATAACTTAATTAATTATCTTTCAATAATCCGACCCTTTAGGATTGTATCCTTGCTGACTCAAACTACTGGGTTGAGGGTAACGTCACCTTCAAAAGAGGGCCTACTACAATAACTAAGATAATCTCTTAAAAAGTGCAAAATTGCGGAAATAATCAAAGGTTACACTAAACACGAGTCGGAGCCAAGTGATTCATCTTGTCTATCTGTTTTTTTTATTTTTATTTTATTTTTCAGTATTTTAGTTAGTTTTATTTTTCTTAGTTTAAAAACTTTTTTTCTAACTTTTGATTTGATTAGACGTTGAGGATAAACCGGTACTAAAAGCTCTTGTGTCCTTGGACGACCTCGGTATCTTGCCAACACTATACTACGCTCACGATGGGTGCATTTGCCCATATGTGTGTTTGGTGTTAGTAAAATATCGTGTTTTATAAATTTAAAACTTGACTAACGTGTAAAAAGGGCTTAAAATATACTTAAATATATATCACACTTTACGCACATCAAGTTTTTGGCGCCGTTGCCGGGGACACAAGGATTTTAAGAAAGCTTAAAATCGACGGCCTAATCAGTTTTTCAAAACGCGAGCATTTTTCTGCATTTTAGTTTAGTTTTGCATTTACAGTAACCTGAACACGGGCCGTGCTCACTGAACACGCCCCCATGCTCAACGAAACCAGTAACTTTAAATCAAACGCCCAGATACAGATCCTAAACACAGGGTCGTGTCCACTGAACACGGGGCCGTGTCCAGCCTCTGTTTCCGTCTTTATTTTTGTTTTCTGGTCTCGAGACTCTGTTGTGGTCTGCTGAGTGATTCTTATGAATCAACACTCAAGAGGCTACAACTACATCTATGAGGAGGATGATTATAGGAAAGACTATTGCACTAATTGTGGAAACCCGCACTCGGTACAGTATTGTGACTTGTTTCAACCATCCACTTCATACACCTACTATGAGGAGCCCAGGTATGAGTCATCAACTTCATACACATCCTATGAAGACCAAAGGTATGAACCTTCTCCCTCATACTCATATTTTGATGAACCAAGGTATGAGCCTTCATACTCATACTTTGAGGAACCAAGATATGAGCCACCACCTTCGTATACTTATTATGAGGAACCATGGCGTGAACAACCCACCTCATATGAGTATTATGAAGAACAAAATTACGACCCTTATCCATCATATACTTACAATGAATAACAATGGTGTGAACCATCTACTTCCTATGAGTATTATGATGAACAAAGGATCGAACATCCGGATTCAAGCTTTGAAAATCCCGATCCTTACTCTATCACCGAAGTAACCGATAGGATATTAGAACACCTTAAAACTATTGAGCGTTACATAAAAGAATCTCGCGCAAGGGAAGAGGAGTCCCGTGTAAGAGAAGAGTTAACTTGTAATAATAACGTAGAAATAGTTGAAAGTGTGAAAATGGAAGAACAAATAAGTGAAAAACCGACACATGAGTTAAAAAACGAAAAAGGTGAGTCCGACAACGTTAAAATTCAAGAAGAGTCTAATTTTGAAGAAATTAATCTCTTGTCACCTTCCTTTGAAAATCATTGTTTAGTTCTCACTCATGCTAAGTTTTTAAAGGAGTTAAACACTAACACTAAAATTGACGAAACGGTAAGCGTTAAGTTAACTAATGATCAAACTTCGCTAATAAAAGAAGATACATTTGAAATTAACATTACACCGGTTCCATGTTTTTTTCAAAATTCCTTTATTAGTAATATCACAATTGATAAAGATCTTTGTGTTAACATAATGCCAAACTATATTTTCGAAAAATTAAGTATTGGTGATTTTTCTCCACTTCAAATACCCATTTTTCTATCCAATCGGAAAGTAATAAAATCAATCGGTATAGTTGAGGATGTCTTGGTCCAAACAAATCAAATGGTAATCCCAACCGACTTTCTCATCCTTGATGACGCTCCTCTAGTGTTGGGACGACCTTTTGTAAAAACCCACGAAGCTTTGAAAAACCGGAAGTACAACAATCTATCAATTCAATTAGGGGCATTTAAAAGAAGTGTCAATCTTGAGTGTTCAATGAAATATCCGTTCGGCAATGACGACCCCCTAATTGAAGACGAGCCAGAACCACCCGATAAGGTGGGTCTAGCCAAGGACCCTTATAAACGTGGCGCACCACGGAGGCATTCCGCGGAACTATCCTTAGTTTTAGATTAGTTTAACTTTTATATTTTCTAGTTTAGTTTTAATTTTCAGGAATAAAGCACACTCGAAATGGTGGAGGTTACTAGGGAAACTTGAACCCACACCCCAAGCACAAAAACAGAGCCTCCCAACAATTTTTCTTCATTACAGCAAGTTCAGCACGGGGTCGTGCTCACCCCAACACGCCCCGTGCTCGAGGTTCTGCAGAAAATGCCCAGTTCAGGTAACTGGACACGGGGCCGTGCTCACTGAACACGCACCCGTGCCCAACCTTCTGTTTAAATTTGATACTGGCAGTTTGACCACGGGGCCGTGCTCAGCCCAACACACCCCGTGTTCAGCTACCCAGTAACATAAAATCTTGTTTTTAACACACTTTTACACATTTTAATCAAACGAAAAACTTATTTTTGGGACACAATGAGGACAATGTGTAATTTAAGTGGGGGGGGGGGGGATGCTAAAACCTTGAATCTGGCAAGTTCTAATTACAAGCCTTACACAAAACTCTATTGGGACCGCTAATCACCCCAAATTATTTTTTTTCAAAAAAAAATTTCATTTTTTTACTTGTCTAGGTTTAAATTGGGAATTTCAAGTTCTAAAAAGGTTATATTTTTACAAATTTACAACCGATAGCATCGTGATAAAAAGAACCAACATAAGAAAATTATGAAACGGCATGACAAGTTTAGTTAAAATTTGATTATATATACTTGATCACATAAAAACCCATTCCCACAAAAAGTGAGTTTTGAGCCTTTATTGAGCATATAAATACATATCTTTAAACTAATTGCTCATTTTTCGTTTTCTTGTGTGAATAGCCGCTTGGTTCTTACGACTCTAGAACTTGCCACGACAATACATTCCCGGTCCTTACCAACTTAAACCCGAGTAAGTAATTGATGGAGGCATTAGGACTAACCCTTTTTATTTCTACACCATTATTTTTCTTTTTTTTACCACCTACCCAAAATCCCCCTAGTTAACCCCTTTGAGCCTAAACCTTTTCATTTCATAACCCAAAACAAACACCCTTTCACCCACCAAAACCTTTTGATTTTTAACCCTTTGTTTTAGTAACAAGCTTGGTTTTTCTCATGACTTTCAAAAAAATAAATAAATTTTGATGATGAAGCACAAGAGAAATAAACAAACAAGTTTATCAAAAATAACTTAGTTTGAATAATGGCTTCATCAAAATAAAAATTTCAAAAATAAAAAGTCTTACGAAAACCGACGCTTTTTACGCCTTTCGCCCTTTTACTAACCACTAACCCAACCACCTACCTTTAACCCAAGCCTAACCCTTCACCCCAAAAGTCCTCTTGATATTTACAAAGGTGAATAGTTAAAAAGGAGGAGGATTGATTGCTTGGCAAGCTTATGGTAGGAATAAGTTCCATGCCGCTCTCAAGTGATTCACTAAAAATACATCTTCGGCCGAGTGTTGAGTGATCCCCATTGAGGTATGTGAACTTGTATATAAATGGAATTTTAAAAAGGCATGTTATGCCCTAATAAGTAATTTATCTTATGAAATGTTTTAAATAAATCATGACGAATAGGATTGTAAATAAATAAAAATAAAACTTAATAAAGAATCTTGGAAATCCCGACACTCTATGACAATCCCAAAAAAGTTTCTCTTCTACCCGTTCCATTTGGGAGGGTAAAGCCACATTATAAAGAGTTTTTCTTGAGGACAAGCAAAGATTCAACTGTGGGGATATTTGATGTGTGCAAAATGCAACATATAAATTACATCAATTGTGGCATAAAACTAACCCTTTTTTAGTACTAATGTTGGAAAAAGTGTGTTTTTGTCTTCCTTTTGTATTTTCAGGATTAAATGAGCTCAAATGAACAAAAGAAGCAAAAAGGCAGCTAAATCTAACATAAATACAAGAAAAGGAATAAACGTGGCATGCCCGGCCTCCCCGACAGCATCTTCCCAAGCAAAACAAGAAAACAGAAGGCTGAACACGCCCCGTGCTCAATGAGCACGGGGGCGTGCCCAAGTGTCAGCAGAAAAGACAAACCTGTAGAAGCTTCTATCAGTCACCACGGGGTCGTGCTCAGCGGACACGGGGCCGTGGTCAACTCTAAGATTCGCAGAATCTGACGAAATCTTGATAGTACAGATACGCTTCTGCACACGGGGGCGTGCTCAGCGGACACGGGGGCGTGGTCAACTAATGCAGACAAACTGCAGTTAATTAAGAAAGAGAAGGAAGGTGGACACGTGGCCGTGCCCGAGCTGCTGTTCAGCCTATAAATAGGGGTGCTTGGCTCATTTGCAAACCATCCCTTGGCACACCACCTCTCTCACACTTCACCCACCACCCACCACCATCACAACACCATCATCCACCACCATCATCCATTGTCCATCATAGAGTGTGTGAGTCGTCTCGGGATCCAAGATTGATCGTAAGAGTTCTTGACAATCAAAGGCCATGTTTGCCTAAGTCTCTTACATCACTTGGTGAAGACAAGTGTCTAGTGTAATACTTTTTATTTTTAATATTTTCGCACTTTTTACTTGGTTATGTATTAATGACTTTAATAACTAGTTTCTTATGTTGAAGGTGATTCTTCCTTATCGTTTGTCCTTGGTGTCTTGGCATTATTTTACTGTCTATATAAAATAAAAAGATTTTCACCATTCATATCTCCACGGTCTATATGGAGATATGTTGGCTACCTGGTCGGGGGTTAAGGGAACGGTTTGGTAAGAGTCTTGCCTTGTTCAGGGTATAGATCCTGCAAGGACCTGGGTCAAATTTAGTAGGACCTCCTTCAATTCCCACCGGTATTGGATGGTGGGGGTCCAAACTCTTTGATCCCCTCATATGTAAGCTACTATTAATACTTTAACCCGACTACTTAGGACTGTATCCCTGCTGACTCAGACTACTTAGCCGAGGGTAACGTCACCTTCAAAAGAGGGGCCTACCATAATATGCATTAATAACTTAATTAATTATCTTTCAATAATCCGACCCTTTAGGATTGTATCCTTGCTGACTCAAACTACTGGGTTGAGGGTAACGTCACCTTCAAAAGAGGGGCCTACTACAATAACTAATATAATATCTTAAAAAGTGCAAAAGTGCGGAAATAATCAAAGGTTACACGAAACATGAGTCGGAGCCAAGTAATTCATCTTGTCTATCTGTTTTTTTATTTTTATTTTATTTTTCAGCATTTTAGTTAGTTTTATTTTTCTTAGTTTAAAAACATTTTTTCTAACTTTTGATTTGATTAGATGTTGAGGATAAACCGGTACTAAAAGCTCTTGTGTACTTGGACGACCTCGGTATTTTGCCAACACTATACTACGCTCACGATGGGTGCACTTGCCCATATGTGTGTTTGGTGTTAGTAAAATATTGTGTTTTATAAATTTAAAACTTGACTAACGTGTAAAAAGGGCTTAAAATATACTTAAATATACATCACACATTACGCACATCAACTTGTCACTTTTAGTCCCTCGAGATATTAAGATGTATAAGTAATCAAATTCCTAACTTCCCATCTTTTTATAAGTAAAATTTTAACTAGGTTAATTATTCATAGTTTTAAATTTTACTATTTTATTACCTATATTAATACTTATACATTCATACATGCATATATATATATAGGGGAAGGTTCAAATGAAAACCACTAGTTATTGTGAAAACTCAAAAACTAATTAAAAAAAGCCAAAAAAACATACAATTTTTTTTTTTTTTGCAAACCAATTTTCGCAGGTTTTCTTATATAAAAAAAAAAGAAAAATTTTTTTTTTGTGTAGTGCACATGTGTAATACTACACATGTGTATGTGTACTACACATGTGTAGTATTACACATGTGCACTACACAAAAATTTTTTTTTTTTTTTTTTGAAAAAAAAAATTTTATACATAAAAAGCAGCGATTTTTATAAAAAAAATTTGAAAAAAAAAATTTTGTGTGTGTTTTTAGGCTTTTTTTAGTTAGTTTTCGAGTTTTCACAATAAAAGTGGTTTTCATTTGAACCATCCCCTATATATATATATATTTATATATAGGACAAAGATCCGTTAGGAACCACCTCTTATTGCGAGAACCGCGAGAACCAATGTGAACAAAAAAAAATGCCTAAAAATCACACAATTTTTTTTTAAATATTTTTTATAAAAAAATCGCTACTTTTCGAAGCAAAAAAAAAAACAAAAAAAAATTTGCTACTAAAAGTAACGATTTTAACATAAAAATATTAAAAAAAAAATTTAGATTTTTTTTAGATTTTTTTAGGTTTTTTGGGGGTTTTGTTTTTAGCATTTTAGCTTGGGGGGAGGGGGTTAGGGTTTTTTAGGTTTTTTGGGGGTTTTTGTTTTTAGCATTTAGCTTGGGGGTGGGGGGTTTAGGTTTTTTTTTGGGGGGGGGGGGGTGGGGGTTAGGTTTTTTTAGGTTTTTTTTTTTAGGTTTTTAGCTATTTTAGGTTGTGTTCACATTGGTTCTCGTGGTTCTCGCAATAAGGGTGGTTCTCGCATGAACCTTACCCTATATATATATATGTTAATATTTTTAGGGGTGTTACAAGTCTACCTCCCTTAAAAAGGATTTCGTCCTCGAAATCTTAATACATGTCGAATAAGGAAGGGCATAAACGTCTCATCTCTTCTTCGGACCCCCAAAAGGAGTCTGATCCCTTCTGATGTTCCCATTTGACTTTTACTTGATCGATTTTTTTAGGCTTTTTACCTTTCGATCAAGAATGGTGATAGACTTTACGACATAATTTAGTTTATTGTCAACTTTGATATCGTCGTAGCTTATATAAGTTGTTTCATCGGCTAAGCAATTTCGCAATTGTAAAAAGCTTTGAGCATAACATATTATCAATCTGACACTCGATTGATCTTCGTCTTTTATCCGCGTAAGACTTTTGTCGATCTTGGGCAGCTTTAAAATGAGCCCGGATCATTTCAATCTTTTCATTAGTGATCCTGACCACATCTTTGTGGGCTAATTCTCGCGGACCCACTTCATTCCAATACACCGGGGTTCGGCATTTTCTGCCGTGAAGCATTTCGTATGGAGCCATTCCGATACTGGAATGATAGCTGTTGTTATATGAACTTTCAACTAGGGGTAGATAGTCATCCCGGCTACCGCCAAAATCAATAATACTTGCTCGTAGCATGTCTTTGAGCGTTTGAATAATGCTTTCACTTTACCCATCGGTCTGCGGATGATATGCGATACTAATGAACAACTTAGTACCCATCTGCTCTTGAAAATCACACCAAAAGTTCGAAATGAACCGTGTATCCCTATTCGATACGATAGACACCAGTATTCCATGGCGAGATATAATTTCATTCGTGTATACTTCCGACATCTTCTCAGAAGTGTATGTCTCACGAATCGGAATAGAATGAGCACTCTTAGTCAATCTATCAACTACTACCCATATGGCATCAAACCACGTGTTATTCTTGGTAGTTTAGTTAACAAATCTATAGTGATGTGCTCCCATTTTCACACCAGAATACCTACCGGCTGAAGTTTACCGTAAGGCTTCTGGTGTTATGCTTTTACTTGTAAATAAGTTAAGCATTTTTCAACATACTTAATTATGTCTCGCTTCATTCCGGTCACCAATAATTTTGTTTCAAACCTTGGTACATTTTGGTAACTCCTGGATGAATAGGATAGCATGACTTGTGGGCTTATCAAGAAGAAGAGTTTTAACATTACACATGTTTGGAACCCAGATTAGATCGAAATGGTTTTCAATCCATTACTACTATTTTTCAAGTCTTTGAGCTGGCCCACAATTCTTTCCTTTTTCAGATTTAATTTGTGCCTCTTTGATTCGTTCAAGTAACCCGAGGTCACTACTAGTTGCATTGACTGCACCCAAATGGTTAAATATTCTTCTTTTCGGCTTAATGCATTTGCAACGATATTGGCTTTTCCGGGATGCTAGTGAATTTCACAATCATAATCTTTCACGGTCTCTAACCAACGTCTTTGTCTCATATTTAACTCCTTTTTTTTCAAAGAAGTACTTGAGACTTTTATGGTCAGTGAAAATAGTACATTTCATACCATACAGGTAATGCCTCCATATCTTTAAGGCAAAGACCACTGCCGCCAATTCAAAATCATGTGTCGGATACTTCTTTTCATGGATCTTTAATTGTCTTGAAGCATACGCGATCACCTTTCCTCTTTGCATAAGTGCACACCCGAGACCAAGCTGGGATGCGTCAGAATAGCTGACCATGTCTTCAGTCCCATCTGGTAACGTTAATACCGGATCACTGGTCAACTTTTCTTTAAGTATTCGAAAAACATATCTTTGTGCGCTTCCCAATACAAATTTCTCATCTTTACGGGTCAACTTAGTTAATGGCGTTGCGATTTTGGAGAAATCTTATATAATTCTATGATAGTAACCCGCAAGACCTAGGAAACTCCTAATCTCTGATGGATTCTTCGGAGGTTTCCATTTAGACACAACTTCTATTTTGGACGGGTCTACTGACACTCCATTGGCGCTGATAACATGTCCTAGAAACTGTACCTCACGTAGCCAAAGGCACATTTTGAAAACTTCGCATAAAGTCCTTCACACCTAAGCGTTTCAAGTACTTCACGCAAATGACACTCGTGATCCATTTCGCTCTTCAAATACACGAGAATATCGTCGATGAATACTATCACTGTAACAACCCTCGGTAAAATCAACACTCTCATAATATTTCCGACACCTCTGTAGATTTTAAAAGACCCTCATATGTCTTTTATTACACCCCGTATGTGAAAACCGAGTCCGAAATATGTTATAGTATTAAAATAAATTAAAAACCGGAAATATTAAGATGAGGCGGGCCGCGTGGACCCACCCCAAACCTTTACGCGGGCGGTATCAATGATAGAACCTGACTTCGTTGACTTCTTAAGTTCAAGCGGGCCGCGTAAGACCCCGTTTGAGTTAACGCGGGCCGCGAGAAACCCAAAATGTGGCGCAGCCCGGTGATGACATGTGTCATCATCGTGTCGAAGCTAGGTGATGATCCGGATCAGCTATACGTTGACCATATGTTGACGCGGGCGGCATAGCCCTATGGCTACGCTTACGCGGGTCGCGTGGGAGTCGAATTCAGCAACTATAAATAGAACGCATCAGTTTTCGTTTTCCGTCGCTCAATTCTCAATTCTCAAATCACAATTTCTGTAAGAGAGGCATTATAGTCGGGTATTATACCCCTAATTAGCGAGGTTCTGCTCCGTTGTAAGTATTATAACCCCGATTTCATAGTAGATACGCTGCCCGATTGATTTAGGGTTCCGTAACAACTGTCGTGGTTCTGCCCGACGTAGTTGTTGGAATGCCGTCTCGGGGAGGGTATCATTAATATTTTAAAAGGGTTATGGTACTAACCAATATACATTTGTATAAATTATAGATTACATCCAGGAAACCCTCATGAGAAATCTAATATAGCAATGTGAGTTTATCCTCTTTTTGTTAACCTTTTTGGAATGTTTACAAAACCTTAATTGTTTTACAATATGATTAAGCGGTGATTGAGTCTTTGTAATTCTTCAATTACTGCCGGTATTATGGGGTTTTGTATACAAAATTTATTACTTGCGAGTAGTAAGTCGGAATGACAGTACGTTACCATTGGACAACGAGTTAGCCAATGTGTAATATGACCCACAAGTCAAGGATTGACAGTACTGAATGAGTAATTGTGTAGAAATAAACAATGTGATCGCTCTCAATACTGTGTTAATCGATAAAATGTTTCTTGATTAAACTGGGATTCACTCACCAGTATTTCCTGCTGATAAAATATTTTTAAAACATGTTTCAGGTAACACAATGTGAAAGCCAACTGGGAAAAAGGCCAGCTCGAGAGCACTGACGGCTTGGAAAATAAGTGGCTATAAAAGTTATCTAATAAACAATGTTTTAAATTCAATAAAATAGGGTTTGTCCCTATAAATGTATTGTAATAAGAAACTTGGGTTTTACCCATATGTTTAGTAATATGAAATATGGTGGTTTTACTCTGATAAACATTTCCTAACTACGGTCCTGATGTAAATTCCGCTGCCAAATTAATGAAACCTGATACCACCACCACTGAGTTCGCGTCCGCCCGTTCCCGGGACAGATAAGGGATCGGGGGTTACGACAGGAGGTGGTATCAGAGCCTAGCCACTGATCTGAGCCAAAGAGGTGTTCTGCTGACACTTAAATTCTAAATTTTGTGTTAGGAAATAATGAAAATATGTGCATAACGGTATTTATTTGTTATGTGTTATTTGACTATTTGATAGTTTACAGAATGAGTGATCAAAGACCATCAGACATAAATCGTCAGTTGTCTGATTCACCTAGGAGTGAAGGTACCTCTTCACAGCCTGCCCTCTCTGGGTATACTGCTGATCAGGAAGAAGGAGTGTTTGCTTTTAGAGCTCAGTCAGAAGAGCCATTCCCTCATAAGAAACGAGGATGGTTCAGTAAGGAAGCTTTTGCTCGTAGGAAGAGAATGCGAAAATTTCAACAGCAAAGAGTTCTAGCAGCTGCTAAGCGTAGAACAGATGCCAATACACAGGATATGCTTAATAGAAGCCTAGCAAATTTCTATATCCTAGCTACAACTGCTGCTGACCCAAGTCTGGAACAATTAGTAGCCCCACAACCACAAAACCCAGATCAACCTATGGAGATAGAAAACCAGGAAAACCAAGTGGAGATGCATGACTTTAACCCAGAAGAAATCCCTAGGATACCTGCACCAAACCCCCTAGACCCAAATTACGACCCCTGGTGGGACGACAATAGGGACTTTGTGCAACGTTACCCTATCCAGGAATATCCACCCATACAGAACATAGAAGCCTATCCAGGTATGGACCCTTTAGATCCCTATTACCATGATAACTATATTAGGGAGATTTTAGAGGATCCTTACCAATTTCAGGAACTGTCACCCCCATATCAGGAAATCGCACCCCAGATTCCAAACCCAGTCCGAGAACCTGCACCCCCAATGAGTGCAGAAAACGTCCAAGAACTTAGGACTTTCGGGGAGGAAATTTTAGAAAGCAGTGAGAGAATGCGTCAGGTGGGAGAGCGTCTCGTATGGAAATACGATGAGCGCAATATGGATTTTTGGATAAATCCATATCCGTGAATGAGATGGTGAAACGATGGTAGTAATAGTAATATAATAAAATAAAATAAAATATGTGTGTACGGATGCATATTACTATTAGTGTGATTCTATTTCTGTTGGTATTGTAATTTTTATTTTAGTACTAGTGTGTAATAGATACATAATAGTATGAGAATAGAGTAAAAGTAGCAATGATCTACGTTTTTGGCTAGATTGCGTGTCATGTGATTAATTATATTAGATATTAATTGTGATATTAATATGGGATAAATGTTTAAAATTCAGATGGCCGACGAAGGAAATCAAGGAAATCTGAATAATGATAACCAGAGTAACATTAACGTGGTTAATGAAAATCCAAGCATCAATAACAATGGAAACCAAGTGGATAATAGTGCTATCCAACACATAGTAGCACAGGGAATTATAGATGCAATGCCATTTATCCTTCAAACTGTTAAAGATGCTGATAATAAAAGTAAGCATAGCAGTAAGCGACCAGTTGAACCAGAAAACAGCGTGAACAATGGACCTGTACTTCAATTGCCTATTCCCAAAAGAAGAAGAACCATGCCTTATGGTTGTTCTTATAAAGAATTCTGGTCTTGTAAACCAATGGAATTCTCGGGCAACGAAGGGGCCATTGCAACCATACGCTGGATAGAGAAGACTGAGGCAGTCTTAAGGATAAGCAAGTGTGCTGAAGAAGATAAGATACTGTTTGCTTCTAATCTGTTTAAAAATGCAGCACTAGAATGGTGGAACACTATCCTTCAATCAAGAGGAAGTGATAAAACTTACAATATGGAATGGGAAGAATTTAAGAACAAGGTAGAAAGGAAATTCTGCCCACCCAATGAGAAGGAACAGATAGCAAACAAATTCCTAAACCTTAGGATGACTGGTGTGGATAGTAAGGGATACACTAAAATATTCTTTGAATATGCTAGAATAGTGCCAACTCTTGCTTCACCAGAACCAGTGTTAATTTCCCGTTATATTTGGGGATTAATTGGAGAGATAAGACACGTAGTCAAGGCAGCTAGACCTCAAACCATAGAAGAAGCTGTAGAACTAGCCAATACCTTGACAAATGAATTAGTCCGTACCCAAGAAGAAGATCAAAGGAGGAACCTAACCCAGAAATTGACTCAAGAATTTCGTTCTGGAAATTCTAACCGTGGAAGAAATGTAGGTTCTACCTCTACACCTTACTGTAGGAATTGCAAAAGAAAGCATTCAGGAAGATGCTCCATATACTGTAACTTTTGCAAAATATCGGGACACAAGGAAGAAGACTGCAGGAAGAAAAATAGCAGGATATGCTACAACTGCGGAGAACAAGGTCACATCAAACCAAACTGTCCAAAATTAGCTCCAGCTACGAACAACAAGAACACTAAAAATGCTAGAGCATTTGTTCTGACTGCAGAAGAAGCCAAGATGATTCCAGATGTTATAGCTGGTACGTTTTTAGTTAATGATATCTTTGCTAAAGTATTATTTGACTCTGGTGCAAACCAAAGTTTTATTAATACATCATTTTGTAAAATTCTAAATCAGTCATTAACTAAACTACCACAAGAATGTCTAGTAGAGACAGCTAATGGAGAAACCGTTAGGATTTCTGAAATCTTGCAGGGAGCAAGAATAGAAATTTTAAATCAGAAATTTATTGCAAATCTTTATCCTATGAATCTGGCAGGATTCGATGTTGTTTTAGGAATGGATTGGTTAATAGCCAATAAAGCCAGTATTTTATGTGATCAAAAGTCAATTCAAGTAAATTCACCAAAAGGTAAAACGATCACAATTAAAGGAGATAAGCCCTCTAGATCCACAAAATTCATCTCTGTGATGAAAACTGCAAGCTATATAAGAAAAGGTTCCATGATGTATTTGATTTCTATAATCACTAACACTAAAGGAAAAGATTTAAAAGATATTCCAGTAGTGTCTCAATTTTCAGAAGTATTTCCAGAAGAATTACCAGGACTACCTCCAGACAGAGAAGTTGAATTCAGAATTCACCTGTTACCAGGAACATCACCAATTTCCAAAGCACCTTACCGTTTGGCACCAGCCGAAATGCAGGAGCTGAAGAAACAATTAGACGAATTATTAGAGAAGGGATTTATACAACCAAGTTCGTCGCCATGGGGAGCGCCGATACTGTTTGTTAAAAAGAAGGACGGATCAATGCGTATGTGTATTGATTACCGTGAATTAAACAAGGTCACGATTAAGAACCGGTACCCATTACCAAGAATCGATGATCTGTTTGATCAACTACAAGGAGCTCGATTTTTCTCTAAATCGATTTAAGGTCAGGATATCATCAATTAAAGGTACAGGAAGAGGATATTCCTAAAACCGCTTTTGGAACAAGGTATAGCCATTATGAATTTACTGTCATGCCATTTGGTTTAACCAATGCCCCAGCTGCATTTATGGACATGATGAACCGAATATGTAAGCCATATTTGGATAAATTCATGATCGTCTTCATAGATGATATTCTCATTTACTCTAAGAATAAAGAGGATCATGCAAAGCATTTGCACTTACTTTTAAGTTTATTAAGAAAGGAAAAGCTTTATGCTAAATTTTCAAAGTGTGAATTTTGGTTAGAACAGGTACAATTCCTTGGACATTTAGTCAATCATGAAGGAATTCATGTAGATCCAACAAAGATTGAGGCAATTACTAAATGGAAAACCCCTGAGTCACCAACCGAGGTTAGAAGTTTCTTAGGATTGGCTGGTTATTTTAGAAGATTTATTCGAGATTTCTCTAGAATAGCCATTCCCTTAACTAAGTTAACCTGTAAATCTGTTAAGTTTGAATGGGGATTAAAACAAGAAGAAGCATTTAGAATTCTTAAGCAAAGATTAACTCATACACCCATATTAGCATTACCAGAAGGAGTTGAAGACTTTGTAGTCTATTGCGATGCTTCTAAATTAGGTTATGGATGTGTATTGATGCAACGACAAAAGGTTATAGCTTACGCATCTAGACAACTTAAGAATCATGAAGAGAATTATTCAACTCATGATTTAGAATTAGGAGCTATAATTTTTGCTCTTAATATTTGGAGACATTACCTTTATGGTAGTAAGTTTATCATATTCACTGATCATAAGAGTTTAAGGTATATATTCAAGCAAAAGGAATTGAATATGAGACAAAGACGCTGGATGGAGATGCTTAGTGACTATGACTGTGATATCCAGTATCATGAAGGAAAAGCAAATGTAGTGGCAGATGCTTTAAGTCGAAAGTATCATGAAAAGCCAAAAAGGGTACGTTCTCTTAAATTAAATCTGCAAGTAGATTTAAATGATCAGATAAGAGAAGCACAAGAATCAGTAATCAAGGATGATTCTGAAAAATTAAAAGGTATGCTAAAAGAATTAGAACAAGGAGCAGATGGAATTTGGAGATTCCATGAAAATAGAATGTGGATACCTAAATTAGGAAACCTACATCGTCGTATATTAGAAGAAGCCCATAAGTCTAAGTATACGATGCATCCAGGAAGTGATAAAATGTACCAGGATTTAAGGAAAAATTTCTGGTGGATAGGAATGAAAAAGGACATAGTAGCCTACGTTTCTAAATGTTTAACTTGTTCACAAGTTAAAGCTGAACACCAGAAACCCTCAGGTTTGTTACAGCAATTAGAAATGCCAGTGTGGAAATGAGAATTTATAACAATGGATTTTGTTACTAAATTACCCAAAACAAAGAAAGGAAATGATACAATCTGGGTGATTGTAGATAGGCTAACCAAGTCAGCTCATTTCCTACCAATGAAGGAAACAATTAATATGGAACAATTAGCTAAATTGTATGTAAATGAAATTGTTTCTTTACATGGTATTCCTTTTTCAATTGTTTCTGATAGGGATAGCCGCTTTACCTCTCATTTTTGGTCAAGTTACCAAAATGCAATGGGAACCAAGTTAAAATTAAGCACAACTTATCATCCTCAAACGGATGGACAAAGTGAAAGGACAATTCAGACAATGGAGGACATGCTTAGAGCTTGTGTAATTGATTTCGGAGGTAATTGGGACGATCATTTACCTTTAATAGAATTTTCTTATAATAATAGTTATCACACAAGTATCAATGCTGCACCATTCGAAGCACTTTATGGACGAAAATGTAGAACCCCAGTCTGTTGGGCAGAAATTGGGGAAAAGCAACTATCTGGACCTGAGATAGTGCAAGAAACAACTGATAAGATTATTCAAGTCAAGGAACGACTGAAAGCAGCACGAGATCGACAGAAGAGTTATGCTGGTAACCGACGCAAGCCATTAGAGTTTAAAGTAGGAGATAAAGTATTGTTGAAGGTCTCTCCTTGGAAAGGAGTAGTAAGATTCATTAAACGGGGAAAGCTAAGTCCCAGATATGTTGGACCTTTTGAGATTATTAGAAGAATAGGACCTGTAGCCTATCAGCTACAACTGCCAGAGGAAATGGCAGGAATACATGATGTATTTCATGTATCTAATCTTAAAAAGTGTTTAGCTGATGAATCCCTAATAATACCTCTTAAGGATATAGAGGTAAATGAACAACTCAAGTTTGTAGAAAGACCTCTACAAATTGAAGACAGGAAAGTCAAGAATCTCAAACATAAGAGATTAGTTTTGGTCAAAGTGAAATGGGACTCCAAAAGAGGACCTGAGTACACATGGGAGCTTGAATCAGAAATGCAAAAGAAATATCCGCATTTATTCCAGTAGATCTCGAGGACGAGCTCTAAAACAAGGTGGGGAGAATGTAACAACCCTCGGTAAAATCAACACTCTCATAATATTTCCGACACCTCTGTATATTTTAAAAGACCCTCATATGTCTTTTATTACACCCCGTATGTGAAAACCGAGCCTGAAATATGTTATAGTATTAAAATAAATTAAAAACCAGAAATATTAAGCTGAGGAGGGCCGCTTGGACCCACCCCAAACCTTTACGCGGGCGGTATCAATGATAGAACCTGACTTCATTGACTTCTTAAGTTCAAGCGGGCCGCGTAAGACCCCATTTGAGTTAACGCAGGCCGCGAGAAACCCAAAATGTGGCGCAGCCCGGTGATGACACGTGTCATCATCGTGTCGAAGCTAGGTGATGATCCGAATAAGCTATACGTTGACCATATGTTGACGCGGGCCGCGTAGCTCTATGGCTACGCTTACACGGGCCGCGTGAGAGTCGAATTCAGCAACTATAAATAGAACGCATCAGTTTTTGTTTTCCGTCGCTCAATTCTCAGTTCTCAAATCACAATTTCTGTAAGAAAGGCATTATAGTCGGGTATTATACCCCTAATTAGCGAGGTTCTGCTCCGTTGTAAGTATTATAACCCCAGTTTCATAGTAGATACGCTGCCCGATTGATTTAGGGTTCCGTAACAACTGTTGTGGTTCTGCCCGACGTAGTTGTTGGAATGCCGTCTCGGGGAGGGTATCATTAATATTTTAAAAGGGTTATGGTACTAACCAATATACATTTGTATAAATTACAGATTACATCCCGGAAACCCTCACGAGAAATCTAATATAGCAATGTGAGTTTATCCTCTTTTTGTTAACCTTTTTGGAATGTTTACAAAACCTTAATTGTTTTACAATATGATTAAGCGGTGATTGAGTCTTTGTAATTCTTCAATTACTGCCGGTATTATGGGGTTTTGTATACAAAATTTATTACTTGCGAGTAGTAAGTCGGAATGACAGTACGTTACCATTGGACAACGAGTTAGCCAATGTGTAATATGACCCACAAGTCAAGGATTGACAGTACTGAATGAGTAATTGTGTAGAAATAAACAATGTGATCGCTCTCAATACTGTGTTAATCGATAAAATGTTTCTTGATTAAACTGGGATTCACTCACCAGTATTTTCTGCTGATAAAATATTTTTAAAACATGTTTCAGGTAACACAATGTGAAAGCCAACTGGGAAAAAAGCCAGCTCGAGAGCACTGACGGCTTGGAAAATAAGTGGCTATAAAAGTTATCTAATAAACAATGTTTTAAATTCAATAAAATAGGGGTTGTCCCTATAAATGTATTGTAATAAGAAACTTGGGTTTTACCCATATGTTTTGTAATATGAAATATGGTGGTTTTACTCTGACAAACATTTCCTAACTACGGTCCTGATGTAAATTCCGCTGCCAAATTAACGAAACCTGATACCACCACCACTGAGTTCGCGTCCGCCCGTTCCCGGGACAGATAAGGGATCGGGGGTTGCGACAATCACCGACTTGTTTAGCATTGGTTTGCAGACGCGGTTCATGAGGTACATTAAAGCCACAGGTGCATTGGTTAATCCGAAAGACATTACTAAGAATTCGTAATGTCGATAAAGCGTTCTAAACGCCGTTTTCGTTATGTCTTCTTCTTTTACCTTCAACTGATGATAACCGGACCTTAAGTCAATCTTTGAAAACCAATTCGCGCCTTACAGCTGATCAAACAAATCGTCGACCCTAGGAAGCGAGTATCGATTTCTTTAACGTGAGTTTATCCCGGTATGTTTCTTCTTCACGAATAATACCGACGCTCCCCACGTAGAAACGCTCGGCCTAATGAATCCCTTGTCTATAAGATCTTGTAATTGTGATAACAATTCTTGTAGTTCCGATGGCGCTAATCGATACGGAGCCTTGGCTATCGGTTTCGCGCCTGGAACTAATTCGATTCCAAACTCCACCTCGTGTTCAGGTGGTATCCTCGGTAGATCTTCCGGGAAAAACATCTTCAAACTCCTATACGACTGGTACGTTTTTAATTTCTGGAGACTCTTTAGTCAAATCATGTATATAAGCCATATACGCCTTACATCCATGTTGGACAAGCTTATAAGCTTTAGTAAACGAGCAGGTTATGGGGCTGCAACTTTTCTCCTCATAGATAGTAACATGTTTTCCGCTCGAAGACATTAGTTGTATCTCCTTACGGTTACATATTACTTTCGTGTGATATCGAGCTAGCTAATCCATCCCGATTACCACTTGAAATTCTCCCATTGACATGGGAATTAGATCGACGAAATATTCTTCATCGTCAATGCTCAATTTGCAGTTCCAGCACATATAAAAAACAATAAAACTTTTATTATTACCTATTTCTACTTCTAAAGCATGGGTAACTTCGTTAATGTGAATGTAGAGTGTTGAATAAATCGATACGAAACAAAAGATTTATTTGCATCCGTAACATATAAAATTCGTGCTGGAATTGAATTTACAAGAAATATACCTGAAACCACATTAGGTTTAACTTTAGCTTCTACGGCTGTCACGTGGAACGACCTTGCCCTCGATTTCTGGGCATCATACTTTGTGTCCGTTGTTTCTTTGGTTGCAACCAGCTCCGGACATTCAGACTTCTTATGTCCCGACTTATAGCATTTATAACACACTGGCACCTTTCCCGGATAATTTACAACCACATGTCCCACTTTTCCACAAGTGGGACATGATTTGTTTCTAAAGTAGCATTTGCACTTGTGAATTTTTTCACATATTTTACACTGAGGTATCCCCCTTTTTGTAACTCCTTTATTGGAAGCTTTATTAGACTTTGATTTCTTTACGGGACTTGGGTTCACATCCAACACCCTTCTTTCATCTCTTTCTTGTAAGAGATTGTCTTTTAATTTGGTCATCATATCGTCCCCCACCGGCAAGATTGTGGTTTGTGATCTATCGATAAATTGCGACAGACTGTTTTCTAAAGCCTTTCCGACTTCCTTGGAAATCTTAGCTTTCATTTGTTCAGTTAAGTGAGATGCTACATCACCTCCTGTTGCACCGGACATTTCTTTAACTGAAATGTTCATAATAGTTAATCAATAACTATTCAATTCATTTCCATTTCGTTACATGGAAATTTATATCACACATACTTAATCATAAGTAATGTGTTATTCTTTTTCGGTTTGGTCAAGTATATAACTTGCCTTACCTTTTTTACTTAATGTATTTCCCGGGTTCGAGTGTACTTATACACTCCTCCCATACAATTTTCACAACTTTTACTTCATTTAAATCTTTAAATCTAGACTCATTTATAAGTAACTCTTACCGAATGTCTTGATCAAGCTTTGAACCGAACACACTTCGTCTTAATGAGGCTCTGATTACCAACTTGTAAGACCCTTGCACCAATTTAATATTTCTTATAATATATAGCACATTTATAGTGCCAATATTCAAAAAACATCGATAAACAAACTTTTACATAGTGTTCAACCTTTCAAACGAGGTTTACTAACATTGCAAAACTAAATTGTTAAAACAAACCATACTCAACTTTCAAAACATGCCAAACATATTTACAAAAGTTTGATAACACAACACCAAAGTATTTTGTGACAAAAGTAATAGTTTTTCATTTGTGTAAGCTCCTTTTTAGCGTGTGTTCGGTTCTCTAACAAGGCTTGATCATCATCCACAAGTCTGTTCCTTTACCTATGACCAAAAGTCATTAAAACACTAGTTATACGAGTTTATAATGTGGTTTAACAAGTCTACAAGGTCAAAACACATCATAAAAAAATTTACAGATCTGTGCTACTGTCGCGGGGCGCGACCGAGGAAGCTAATTCCTTCGAGGGCCGCGAGCCGCTCTTGCGTGTCGCGAGGGTGAGAAAGGACTCCGTCGCGTGGCGCGGGGGTCCCATATTTCTAGCAGATTTGTTTTAAAATCCTGCATTTCCCAGCTATGATATCTTTTACGAAAATGGACATAACTTGTTCGATATTAACCCGAATTAGGTCACATTTCTTCCTACGTGATCGTAATTCGATCCTCTATAACCTAGAATCAAAATCCAACATTCACATGAACAATTTTCTTAAGTTTAAGCCATCGGCTTATAAAAATTTTCATAATTGCTCGACCCGTTCACAAGTATGAATAATAAACTTAGTTTTTAATCTCCAAACTTCTAAGAGATTTATTCCTATAATCACATTAAAATGACGGGACGTTATACATACAACTTATGCGCTCTTATGTATATATATGTATGTTTATTCGACCCGTTCGACCTTAATTACTTAAATAAATTTAACAAGAATCCTTTAAATTGGATTCGTCATCTTTTAGTCATACTCAATCCTAAGTTTATGACTCATATTCATCATTAACCGTTTCTCGGCTAATGACTATAATACGTATTATTCAAGAATCTGGGCATTATTTGAAGTCTTTTTATTGTGCAACCTTCCCGGTTCGCATCAAGACAACAATTTGACCCATTTAACTTTCCTAGCGACATCCATCGCCTTATTTCACCAAAGTTTATTACTTTGGTTGTTTTGACCCGTTTGGTTTCGTTGGCGAATTCTATCGCTTTCACACAACCAAACATGTATAATTCGGATCACTTTGACCCGTTTAAACCTTATAGTGGAATCCACCACTTCTACGTTTTTACTTAACGCTATACACTAGTTATTTCGACCGGTTAATACATACGGAATCCTCCGTTTTGGTAATAACCAAACTTCATAACGATTTAATCATTATTCAAGTAACTAAACATAAGATAATAACGAGATTTTTACAAAGCGTATAGCCACGTACCTTTAAAGCTTTCATTTCAACCGATTATCCGCTCCTCCTTAATTGCTAGACGATCCACCCAAATTGCATATAAAATCCAATTCGGACATATCGCTTAGAATTCATATTTCTATATTCGATATCCAACGACTATAGAAATCAATTGAGTGATTCTTTCATATAACTCAATATTTCAAGATTCATTTAGACATGTTATCTAACACCTTAAAGGCGAATTCATTACAATAACATTATCATGTTCATTACTAATGACTTTAACCATGTTTAAGCATAGTATTTCAATTCATATGTCAAAATACCATAATCATACTTAAACTTATATCTCAACTATCAAGTAACACTAAATCACTCTTATGATTCAAGTGTTCTTCATCCTTTTCATAAAACCCATATAATCACCCATATGATAACCATTGAAATCCATAGATTATAACATGAATCTACCAATTTCTTGTCTAAGACTTGTTCTTAGACTTGTAATCATCCTTATTTAACCATAACATCAAACTATCAGTCAAGAATCTAAATTATGATAATTCATGTAGAATCAAACATCACCCAAAAATCAAATTTAAACATACCTTGTGATCTATGAACTATGATGATCACGAATTCAGCTTAGAATCGATTCATAATCGATTTCTTCTTTGATTTTTGGTAGGATTTAATGAATTTAGGGTTTTGAACAAAACTCTGTTCTTGGCTCTGTGTTTTGATCGACCAGGGACAACACACACACACACAAAAGTGTGTGCTTTTAATTCTTATCTTGTTTTAAAAAAAAACTTTCAAGACTTGTCACTTTTAGTCCCTCAAGATACTAAGATGCATAAGTAATCAAATTCCTAACTTCCCATCTTTTTATAAGTAAAATTTTAACTAGGTTAATTATTCCTAGTTTTAAGTTTTACTATTTTTTTTACCTATATTATTACTTATACATTCTTACATGCATATATATATTTTAATATTTTTAGGGGTGTTACAATTTAGCACCTGTTAAACCTATAAAACCCGATGCACAATAAGGACAACATATCGACACAAATTGACGCGTTCAAACTACGAAAACGTATACAAAACTCATACAAATGCAATGTGTTTTTACAAATACATCAACACCGAAACAACCATCTTATGGGTGGTCATAACACCGCCACCGCCACCATATAGAATCCCTGGAAGATTCTGACTAATCGTACTCCCTTCCTCTACTACTTTTTTCGATTTTATGTACCTTCACCTGTGACATTTAGGATTAAAGTGGATTTCCACCATCGCCCCCTTCTCGAAACTGTTATTGTAACATTTTCATTTTTATCATATAAGAGTTATAGGTTATTTAAATTTATTAACCACTAGTAACTAATTTTATTTTTCGACCCATATAGTTTTAAAAACTATTTTATATATAATTAATTGGAATGTTATACTAATTAATGGGTGTATATGTGTGACATTTCTATTCTCTATATTAAAATAAAGTATATAAAACTTATAATATTAGACGGGTAGATTACGGGTAAGTTGAATGTTAGAAATATGAAGTATCTAGACGGGCCTAGGAACCGTTTAATAATTAAATTATAAAAATACATTATATTTGAACCTACTACGTTTTTAATGAAACTAGGTTCAAAATGTAGATACAAATATTCTCATTCTAATGACATATTTATTGTTTTATAAAACGTCATATTTTAGAAGTTATGCGCGCCAAATAAGTGAAGCAGCTGAATTAATTATAATATTTATAAATAATAATAAAATAATTAAAAAACAACATTCTATTCATGTATGTTACGTGTACTTGATAAATAATAATAAATTAAAATAAAGAAAAAAAAAGACTTTAGAGAATTATGGATACGTGTAAGGCCAACAAACAAGGAGAATCTTTCAACTTGGAAATTAAGTTTCGAAAATTGCTATAAATAGGCAACATGTAACATTTGCTAAGAGTGTTTTCTGCCATCTCTTGCCAACTCTCTCTAAACTTTATAATTCTAATTTTTTTTCTTTAATATTTCAATCTAAAACTCTGCCCCGTTTTAAGTGTTTTAACCCCTGATCACTGATACCATGTCCGATTGATCTGGAGCCCCGTAACGCATGTCAAGGCTCTGCCCGACTAAGTTCGTTGGGGTTCTGTCTCGTGACGTAGGGATAAAGTTGAATTGGGTTATTATATTTAACGCGGGTGCATTATATATTTTATTAAATAAGCTCAGGAGTTATACCCAAGATTATACCAGAAGACTTTCTACTTGAACACTAAAGTTACAAAGTGAGTTCATTCTCTTTTCTCACAGTTTGTGAGTCATTATCCTTTTTATCACTTTTTTTTATACATTTATATTTAAAAATGCTTCGCAAAAACCATGATTATTATAGACTTATATTTACCCTACAAAAACTTATATTTATTATCTCTTTTTTTTGGTAAACATAAGTTTTCATAACATTATGCTATAGTCAAAACAACTTTAATATATATAAAATTTCCATATGACTTTGTAATGATATAACACCTAAAGTCGCTTAAACTTCTGTAATACTTGAAAGATATTTAATGGGGTGTTAATATAAATTAACATAGACTTTAATTTGTATTTAGTTAATCTATTTACAGCTTATCCTATGGGTCATGATAAAAAAAACTTATATATAAGACTGAGGGGAGTGGGGCGACTCCCACCCCAAGTCACCCCCAAGTTGCAATGAACACCGCCCCCTTGCCCAACTTCCATAGCAACTTCCATTTGCCCGTCCTCTTCTCGTCGCCCCTCATCTCACACTTTATCAACTTTTGGCACAAAATTCCAAGAACTCCCCCCTTTTCAAACAAATCAACCAATCAGAGGTCTTGGTGGCAACTTGAGTTGCCATGAACACCACGCCCCCTTTTTTGAGGACGCCCCAAGCCGCCCCCCAAACGCCACGTGTCGCAAGACGCCCTCTTTTGAGGGCACTCCACTCCCTTCAGTCTAAGAGATTGTACCATTTAATTAATGGTATCCCAGTACGAGTATATCTTTAATTACACCATATATGTAATTTAGGTATTTAATATATTGAACTTGTAAACTTCTAGTCGAAATATATTAAATAAAAATATCATATTTATTTAATTAATATATTGTATTTAATAAAGTTATAGCTACTAGTTTGACAGAAAATTATATATTTCATTTTCTGGGCTAATTGGCTTTGTGCCATAGAAAATATATTTGACAAAGTAATGTCATGGGACACTATTAAATTCAGAATCACTAGTTGAGAGAATGATCAACAGTGATATGACCAGAGTCACTAGTTGAGAGAATGATCAATAGTGATATGACCAGAGTCACTAGTTGAGAGAACGATCAACAGTGATACGACCACATGCACTAGTTGAGAGAATGATCAACAGTGTTATGACCCCAGTCACTAGTTGAAAGAATGATCAACAGTGATTTGACCACGTCACGGGAATCGCCTAGTGACAGATACATTTAAATAATAATAAGATATACGATATATCTATTAATTGATAAACTTCACTATTTGACGAAAGTTAGTCAATGAGTGATATGACCACCGTCACATCGGAACTGCCACCGTGTGACAAATACTGATTGAGTTTTTGGAAACAAATATAAAAACCCTTTATGCTGTAAAGTATAACAATATATTTTTATAAAAAAATGGAATGAACTCGCCAGTATTTATTACTGATAAAATGTTTTCAAAACGTGTTTCAGGTAAATTAGCCGTAAAGATAATAGAAGCCAGCTATGGAGCACTGAAGGCTTAAATAAAGTGGCTATAAATACCTGAATAAAAGAAGAAATTTATGTTTTATTTATTTGGGTTTATCCCTATAAAAACAATTGAATGAAATATGAGTTTTAGCCCAATTGTTTAATATTAAAAGTTTGGTATTTTATAAACTCTGAAATTATTTCCTAACTATGATCCTGATGAAAAATTTTTCCACTGCGTAATTAATAAACACCGATACCATCTGACTGGCTCGCGGCTCCCGCTCCTAGGGTGGGGTCGGGGGCTGTGACAGATGGTGGTATCAGAGCCACTTGTTTAAGCTATTTAGGTGTTCTTTTAATACCTAAACTTAAACAATAAAGTTAGGAAATTAATTCAAAGTAACCTATGTGTTATTTTTATAGATTTAAATATATGTATATATATATATATATGTGTGTGTGTGTGTGTGTATATGATTCTTGAAAGTATTGTTTTGTTTTAATTATTCTGTGATATTAATAATTGAAGATGCTCGCAATTCAGATGTCGAATGAAGTATCACATAATCCAGAAGTTCATGCTAATAATGAAAATCCTTTGGATAAAAATGCTATAGAAAATATAATAGCCCAAGGAATAGCTAATGCTATACCATTAATAATTAAAGCTGTTAACAATCCCGTAGAACCCACCAAAGTTGTGAGTAGCAAGCATACTCGCGACGATAGTTTTAGCCATAGTGTCAATGGAGGCAATGATGATATTATCAAAACCCCATTTCCCAAGAAAATGAAGGCGATGACTCTCGGGTGTACCTACAAAGAATTTCTAGCTTGTAAACCAACGGAGTTCGCAGGCAGTAAAGGCGCCATGGCTGCTCTGCGATGGTTGGAAAAGACGGAAGCTGTTCTTAAAATCAGCAAATGTGCCGAAGAAGATAAGGTGATGTATGCGTCCAACCTCTTTAAGGAAGAAGCCTTAGAATGGTGGAATACAATTCTTCAGGCAAAAGGAAGTGATATGGCTTATGCCATGAACTTAAGTTCAAGGAAATGGCAGAAAGGAAATTTTGTCCTCCTTATGAAAAGGAGCGAATGGCTAACGAGTTCCTAAATCATAAAATGATAGACGTGAATTGTCGTGAATATACGACAACGTTCTTCGAATACGCAAGAATGGTACCAACTCTGGCTTCACCAGAACCCGTACTAATTTCTCGTTATATTTAGGGATTAGTGAGCGAAATCCGAGACATGGTCAAGGCCGCTAGACCACAGACTATTGAAGAAACAGTTGAACTAGCTAACATTCTGACAGATGGACTAATCTGCACAAGAGAAGAAAACAAGAAGAAAGAGTTAGCCTATAAAATTTCCCAAGAATTCAAGAAGAAAGGAACTGGACCGTCAGTGGAGCAACCTACCAGCAGAAACTGTAATAAAAAGCATTCTGGGAAATGCCGATTTAGGAGAACACCCTACTGTAACTTCTGCAAGATGACCGGGCATATATAGGAAGAATGTAGAAGGAAAACTAATATCTGTTACAATTGCGGAGAAACAGGACACATCAAACCATATTGCCCGAAACTGACCGAAGCACTCGACAACAAGGCAAAAATAACGGACGGAGCTAAGAAGAACGCGCAAGCATTCGTATTTACTACGCAAGAAGCATAAATGATTTCAGACGTAATCGTCGATATGTAACATCTAAGTTAAGTTATTATTTAACCCTAGTACAAATAAAAGTTTTTAAATAAATGCATTCTGTCAAGTACTTCATCTATTCAGAACCATAATACACTTGGTTGGTCTTCACTTTCCTTGCATCATTTAAATTGGTTACGACACCTTGCGGTGGCATTTCCGTTAATTTGAAACTTGAGCTAATCTCGTTTTCACACCTGATGTACGGATTTATTTTCTGTTGGTTCCTTATCCTAAACAGTCTTAATACAATTATGTGTTAAGATAAGAGTACACAAATTCGTATTATATTCCGGTGTACCTCTAAAGATTTTTTTTCATCATTGATCGAAAATTTTATGATATTCATTTTGGTCTTTCATCGTCAATTGAAAATTCTATGAATATCCAAATTTACTTCATCAAAACTTTCAGTTGATTACAAACACGGTGAATTTGTTCGGTCACCGTAATTATTAAACTATTTCAATCACTACGACACCTTGCGACGTTGGTATAAACTTGTAGCTGGGGCTAATCATAATCATACGAATCATTCAAAACCACGTATGTCTTTCTTTGACTCATCATTGAAAATAGTCTTAATGCAATTATGTAATTAAGAAAATGATACACTAAACTCTGTTGTATTTCGGTGTATTCTTGCAATTCAATAAATGTCAACATATTGATTTTTCTCACATCATGATTTGATAGTTGACAAATCATTTTCGTGCTTCTATTTCATTTGAGCTTGTTGATTCCAAGTCTTCCTTAATTGAACTAAAGTAAGTTCCCTTTGACAATGAATTCTATTGATTCGAAAAGTCATTTCACGACTTGGTAACAGTCAATTTAGACATCTATTGATCATATATCTCTTTTGACTTGAATCTAATCACCTTGGAAATTATATCATTTCACCTCGTTTGTCTGACATCGATTTATGGAAATAATTCAGTTGAACCATTGAGTCCTGTTTATTGTAAAACTTTTATTCATTTGAACATGTCTTGATTCTGTGTCATTTACCTTAATGTTGTTTTTATTGACTAAGACATAACATAACTCTAGAGGAGACATCGTAGCCCAAAATCTCGAGGACGAGATTTAAAACAAGGTGTGAAGGATGTAACATTTCCATTTTTATCATATAAGAGTTATAGGTTATTTAAATTTATTAACCACTAGTAACTAGTTTTATTTTTCGACCCATATAGTTTTAAAACCTATTTTATATATAATTAATTGGAATGTTATACTAATTAATGGGTGTATATGTGTGACATTTCTATTCTCTATATTAAAATAAAGTATATAAAACTTATAATATTAGACGGGTAGATTACGGGTAAGTTGAATGTTAGAAATATGAAGTATCTAGACGGCCCTATGAACCGTTTAATAATTAAATTATAAAAATACATTATATTTGAACCTACTCCGTTTTTAATGAAACTAGGTTCAAAATGTAGATACAAATATTCTCATTCTAATGACATATTTATTGTTTTATAAAACGTCATATTTTAGAAGTTATGCGCGCCAAATAAGTGAAGCAGCTGAATTGATTATAATATATATAAATAATAATAAAATAATTAAAAATCAACATTCTATTCATGTATGTTACGTGTACTTGATAAATCTATAATACTATATAAAGGAGAAGTGATGTACAAGATGGTAATTTTGCCACGTGTATTAATTTTAAAGCAACATGTACAAGGTTCTTAAAGCCATTGTTTTCTAAAGTTTTAAGACACTGCAAGGTTAATCTTGGGATTTCACATGGAATTGTAAAAGAACCCTAATAAAAGCGTGTAATAATTTGACGATCAAACTGGCGTCTCTTGATTTCCCCTGAATTGGTGATTCGTCGCTTCACCGTTTATCTCTTGAAACCCTACAGTAGTATATCTGCTTCACTAATTAATGCTTTCATCGCCATCTCCTCCTTCCATTCCAATTTAAAACTCCTGATGATGTTTCAAGCCGAGAAGAAACAAGAAACAGGGACGACGATGAAGATGTGCACTCAGGTAACGTTTTTGGGGTTTACTAACGTTTTTACGATCATTGGGTTTGGCACAAGCACGAAGATGATGTCGGACCAGTGATCTAGGGTTCGAACAAAGGGAAAGGTTTTTGGCAAGTTTAGACGGCGATGTGATCATTGGCAAGGTTTCCGATCATGGGATTTTTTGAGAGGTATTGGTTTCTTGTAACTACATATGATTTTTTGAGATCTAGGGTTTCATCTTCTCTGATGAGATATACTTTGTTTTTCTATGAGGCTTCATGATGGTTCTATTATAAATATTCTTGATTTTGGTTGCATAATGTGCTATATTTGCAGTCTGATCCAAACACAAAGAGCCGGAAGATCGGTGACCCTTGGTGGCAACGGTGATGAAGAAGCTATGGTGGCAGTCGGAATCAATACTAGATGGAAGCGGCTTTGGGTTGCTAGGGCTCTGTCACGAACCCAGGCAGTGCCGACACCGTAGAAGAGTCCGATGATGATTAGGGGTTGATTTCAGGTACGTTAAATCTATATGTTTTTAATAAACTCTCATGGCCCGTTGAACTTATGGATTGTAGTTTCAGGTTATGTTGCAGATGGGCGGCATACATAAAAGCAACTTTCATACATGAGAAAACAAGGGTAAGGTTGGTCTCTTGTGTCCTGCCTAAAAAGAGTTAGAATCTCATATCTAAATAGCATGTGTTATTTTTTAATTTGACATCTGAACATTCTTCATCCGAGCCCTGCATTGTTGTTGGACTACTGTTTTGTTTTAGCATAATTAACCATTTGAAACTCTTGAATTCTTACTGGTTTGCCCCCTTTTTGTTTAAAATATCAAGAATTTAAGTATAATTCTAGAATTTTGGAAGAGATGTTAGCATTAAATTGGACTAATAATCAGATGCTTGAATGTTTGGCAATTACTGGAATACATCAGCTTCGGATTTGTTATGGATTGTTGAATAGATTCTACTTCACAATAATGTTTATGATTCGGTTTTGTTTTCAGGAACGCTTTGCTTTCGGATTAGGAGATTTCATTTCAAATAAAAAAAGGGCTATGTATTCTTTATTTTGAATGACTAAATTTTGGTTTTCGATTCAATAAATGGGTTCCGTTTATTTTCCAGGAACTCATTATCAAACTCTTCGCTTTGATGCAAGTTTATTGGACCAACTGAAGTTCTTTTTATTGTTGTGACTCAGGTAACATCTGATTTCTATAAGCGCCTTACTTATAGCATTTGATTTCATTAATATATACTAAAATTAGGAGGTTGACAATGTGGAATGTGGTTTATTGATTACGTAATTCTTGATTGATTAACTATGTTTCAGGGGTTCCGTTTCCAACATCATTTCTGTTTGTTTCGCAGCACAAAAGTTTCACTAGATTTATACGATTCTGTATGACGCAAGCTATAATTTAGGTAAGTGTTCTGAATTTGATGTAGATTTCAATCAAATGTAGTGACATTTATATAGTTCTTGGGGTGTCATACTATGTCAAATAATAATAATTCTTCTATTTATACTCACAATATCCATAGAGGCCAGATTAAAAACTGAACAAATTTGAACAAAAATGAACAAAATTAGTTCCAGTTAGGTTAAAAACCCAGCAGATTCCAACAAATTCTTGATTTTTTGTAATTTTTTCCCGATATATGACAGAGCTGCTAATATTCTGTTATAAAAGAGTTGTTGATATTCTAGTATGTTAAATTTAAAGTACCTTTTAGTTAAGAAAACAAATAAATCATGTTGGTCCGAAATCAATAGATTATACAGGTGAATTGTAAGTTGATAACTTTAAATTGTAATATTAGTAAAAAATCTATTATCGGTCTGATCATGTGAAGGAAGGCTTAAGACTTGCATATCTATTGTTGTTTTGTGGACCAAGGTTTTTATATAGTTCAGAAAAGTTGGTTGATATGCTGGGGTGCTAAACGGGTCCAGTTAGCGGGTTAGCAGGTTCAACCTGACCCGAACCCGAAAATTTTACACAAACCCGAACCCGACCCAAACCCGAAAATCGTATCATACATAAACCAGTTTACAGTCCGAACCGGTTTTTTTGCCCAAAAAAACAGCTCGGTTAAAAAACCGGACCGGTTTTCTAAAACGGGTTGGGCCGGGATTGGGCAACAGGTGAAAAAAACGGGTTCAGGTCAAGGCGGGTATTTTTAGTGTGTGTTGAAATGGACTGATCGGATATGGCAGCTGGAAATACTTTTATTTTTATTTTTGTAAAGAATAAGTGTTTTATGAATTTAAAAGCTAGATTTTGTATTTGTTGACCACAAATACACTTTGTGCAACTTCGAACGCGTTTATTTTTTATCTTAAATTCAGCGTTTTTTGTTTCTTCAAAATATTACCAATGTACATCCAGTCCTGTCCCCTTTTGGTCAGTTTTTTGTACATCCTAGGCATTAATACATGGGTTTTTTTGTCATGTGTGGGTCACTATGTAGGCTTTTTGTATCATTCGGGTCATTATCAACTGTAAAAAAAATTGTTCCGTTTGTAATATCATTATATACGTGTTTGACCCATTAAAGATCAAACGTAACTCGTATTAACCAATTCATAAGTAAAGAGTCGTCATTGTTCTCTACTTTTGCAATATTATATAGTTCAATTTGATTTATTGATTAATTTATTTTTTCTAGGTACAACTTTCATTACATGATATATTATATACTTAAATCCTTCCTATTTATGGATCTTCAATCTTGCAGCTTCAAGCAAACTTTCTTGTGCTTGATGATATCATGGATGAGTCTCATACACACAGAGGTATTTAGTATCACCTACTGAAATTCGTTGTTGACTTCATGATGTCTTTTTAATAATGTAGAATACTTCCCTTTTTATATGTGCAGAGAACTTCATGACAGGATATCAGTTGGTTTTTTATAGGGAAAATCTTACACTCGGATGCTCACACTCAAGATGTGAGTATATCAACCATTTCTTTTTATAGACAGTTGATGTCAATTGGCAACCACCTTTTGTCACATTTATTAGCTTCGGTGGGTATAGTGGTCTATTTCAAACCTTTTTTAAGACCATTATGCACTTGAGGATACTCTTTCTACCATAAAATGAAATTCTCTATCACCATATGTTGAGTTGATAAACCAAAACCACCAAGGCTTGACAAGAAGTTTCGATATTAGATAAAAGATGTCATATTTGACCCTTGTACGGATTATTTTGGGTCACACTTTGCCTCTATTGTACCATCAATATTGTTGTGGTTGTGGCTGTGACTGTTAATGGCGCTTTGATCACCTCTGTTTAGGGGTGTAAACGAGCCGGGCCGAGCTCGACTGGGCTTGAGCTCGGCTCGTCATGTTTTTTTTGAAGCTCGGGCTCGAGCTCAGCTCGGTTCGAGCCTACTTATTTGAACTCGAGCTCGGCTCACGAGTAAAACCCAAAGCTCGAGCTCGGCTCGAGCTATTTTAAGAAACATCAGATGAGCTAAAAACTCGGCTCGAGCTCGCTTCGGTATCGCTTAAACTAGCCAAAGCTCGGCTCGGCTCGAGCTCGACTCGCTAATGTTATCATCATTATTATTATATTATATATAAAATAAATAAATTTTTGTTTGGGCTCGTTTAAGCTGTCTAAAATTTTCTTGTGTCGTATTGTAGTTGGATCTTTATCTGCTATTCGAGAAATGGAAGGAGCTTATTTGAGAACGGGATTGGATCGAAGTATATGGACATGTACAAATCCCAAATATCGTTAATGTTAATAAGGTTGTAAATAAACCTACTTTTAATGTTTTGATGAAAATTTGTTATGGTTTAATAAATCTAACTCCTTATATTGAAACTGTAGACTTTCTTTGCATGTTTGTGACCTTATAGGTTCTTCGTCTATTTATTAATGAATGGAATAAAATTTTAGAAACCGAAATGGGTTGTGGTTCGTAATAGACGTCATAAATGAATCTGATATCAGTCGGGACACCCGTCGCAACGCGCGGGCATAGCCACTAGTAATAATAAATAAAAAAAATAAAAAAAAGACTTTGGTGAATTATGGATACGTGTAAAGCCAACAAACAAAGAGAATCTTTCAACTTGGAAATTAAGTTTCGAAAATTGCTATAAATAGGCAACATGTAACATTTGCTAAGATTGTTTTCTGCCATCTCTTGCCAACTCTCTCTAAACTTTATAATTCTATTTTTTTACTTTAATATTTCAATCCAAAACTCTGCCCCGTTTTAAGTGTTTTAACCCCTGATCACTGATACCCTGTCCGATTGATCTGGAGCCCCGTAACGCATGTCAAGGCTCTGCTCGACTAAGTTCGTTGGGGTTCTGTCTCGTGACGTAGGGATAAAGTTGAATTGGGTTATTATATTTAACGCGGGTGCATTATATATTTTATTAAATAAGCTCAGGAGTTATACCCAAGATTATACCAGAAGACTTTCTACTTGAACACTAAAGTTACAAAGTGAGTTCATTCTCTTTTCTCACAGTTTGTGAGTCATTATCCTTTTTATCACTTTTTTTTATACATTTATATTTAAAAATGCTTCGCAAAAACCATGATTATTATAGACTTATATTTACCCTACAAAAACTTATATTTATTATCTCTTTTTTTTGGTAAACATAAGTTTTCATAACATTATGCTATAGTCAAAACAACTTTAATATATATAAAATTTCCATATGACTTTGTAATGATATAACACCTAAAGTCGCTTAAACTTCTGTAATACTTGAAAGATATTTAATGGGGTGTTAATATAAATTAACATAGACTTTAATTTGTATTTAGTTAATCTATTTACAGCTTATCCTATGGGTCATGATAAAAAAAACTTATATATAAGAGATTGTACCATTTAATTAATGGTATCCCAGTACGAGTATATCTTTAATTACACCATATATGTAATTTAGGTATTTAATACATTAAACTTGTAAACTTCTAGTCGAAATATATTAAATAAAAATATCACATTTATTTAATTAATATATTGTAGTTAATAAAGTTATAGCTACTAGTTTGACAAAAAATGATATATTTCATTTTCTGGGCTAATTGGTTTTGTGCCATAGAAAATATATTTGACAAAGTAATGTCATGGGACACTATTAAATGCAGAATCACTAGTTGAGAGAATAATCAACAGTGATATGACCAGAAATATGACCAAAGTGACTAGTTGAGAGAATGATCAACAGTGATTCGACCACATGCACTAGTTGAGAGAATGATCAATAGTGTTATGACCCCAGTCACTAGTTGATAGAATGATCAACAATGATTTGACCACGTCACGGGAATCGCCTAGAGACAGATACATTTAAATAATAATAAGATATACGATATATCTATTAATTGATAAACTTCACTATTGGACGAAAGTTAGTCAATGAGTGATATGACCACCGTCACATCGGAACTGCCACCGTGTGACAAATACTGATTGAGTTTTTGGAAACAAATATAAAAACCCTTTATGCTGTAAAGTATAACAATATATTTTTATAAAAAATGGAATGAACTCGCAAGTATTTATTACTGATAAAATGTTTTCAAAACGTGTTTCAGGTAAATTAGCCGTAAAGATAATAGAAGCCAGCTATGGAGCACTGAACGCTTAAATAAAGTGGCTATAAATACCTGAATAAAAGAAGATATTTATGTTTTATTTATTTGGGTTTATCTCTATAAAAACAATTAAATGAAATATGAGTTTTAGCCCATTTGTTTAATATTAAAATTTTGGTGTTTTATAAACTCTGAAATTATTTCCTAACTACGATCCTAATGAAAAAAATTTCCGAGGCATAATTAATAAACACCGATACCATCTGACTGGCTCCCGGCTCCCGCTCCCAGGGTGGGGTCGGGGGATGTGACAGTTATACCAAGCCTCTTTCTCTATCTCTTTCATTAAATGTAGGAGGAGGACAATATTGTAAACTCGCAAATGCCAGTCTTGCAATTTTTTCCGTAGCGTTGTAGCACCAACGTCCATCTTTAGTATATAATATAATATATGTCTCGTTATTTCCGTTGATTATAATTGTTTTGGTAAAAAATTACTGTCACGGCCCCAGCCCCGGTTTGACCCGGTCAGGAGCCCGCGGGACAGGAACCTGTGATATCTGTGATGCGACAGCGGAAGATTTTTAAAAGGATCTTTTAAAACTCAAAATACCCAATTATTTTATTCCATAATTTGGGATAAAACCCCGTAATTTACAATAGAGGAATTTAACTTAGGAAATTCCTTGATTTATTAAAACATGTTTATTCATTTTTAACTGAGCCACCTCTTCAAGCTTGTTAGTGCTCCATAGCACGTTTTTCCTTGATTTACAGCAGGTCGCCTGAAACATGTTTTAAAAATATTTTGTCAGTAGGGAAATACTGGTGAATCATTCATTTTGATAAAATGACACATAGTTATCAATTACAGCATAAGAGCGATTACAATGGCTTCTATCTTATTTTTATCTGGCGCCGTGTCACATTGCGTGACGATGGTCATACCACTATTGGGTCCTGTCACCCAAGTAGTGACGATCACTGTTAGGATATATTAGCCTAACCAGTTAAAATTAGTAATGTGCACAATACCCCACTAGCAAGTGATTCAAGATAACCACGACTTACTCCGTGTAATTATAACATTTGAAAATAATTTGAGGTATTGTAAACAGTTGATAAAAAGAGAATGACTCACTTTGCAGATTTATATGGGCAGAGTTTAGCCTACTGATTAGCCTTTTAACCTAAATTTAAACAACATGCACACGAACTAGGTTAGTAACTAATACAGCATTTACGATAACTCACGAGATTAAACCGTCACAACGAATGACAAAGTGTGATACTTAAACATCCATCGAATTTACGATGAATGACAAAGCATAACCCTAATGTGGGCAGCACTTAAACATCCATTGGATAGTTTCAATCGATCGGATATTGAATCGTATCAGCGATCGAGTTATTACCCTGTATTGCGGCAGCGTTTCGTGTTATGTGTGTGTTTCTGTAGTATTTGGACGATATATCAGTGCATGAATCGAATTTTAACGTCGAACGAACGCAGAATATCAAGTCCCAAACCCCTATATTTATACCTGAAAAACTGCCCCTCGCGTGGCGCTCAGGTACTATCAACTAGGATTTACCCCCCCCCCCCCCCCTGAGTTTTAGGGGCCCTGATCCTGATTCTGATTGTTCTGAAAATTTTAGGGTTTATGCAGGATTACTTGGGGGTCTCAATTAGGGTTCCTATTTGACCAAATAAAATAATAAATAGGACTTTTGATAAGAGTTGTTACATCCTCCCCACCTTATTTAAAATCTCGTCCTCGAAATTTACTGGAATAAGTGAGGATACTTTCGCTTCATTTCCAATTTCAGCTCCCAAGTGTATTCGGGTCCTCTTTTTGAATCCCACTTGACTTTGACAAGCACTAAACGCTTGTGTTTAAGAGACTTGATCTTTCTATCTTCTATCTGAAGAGGTTTCTCAACAAATTTTAAATTTTCATTTACCTCTATATCTTTGAGAGGTACTACCAGAGATTCGTCAGATAGACATTTCTTGAGGTTGGATACATGAAACACATCATGTACTCCAGCTAGTTCTTCTGGTAGTTGTAAACGATAAGCAACTGGTCCTATACGTTGGATCACTGGGAATGGTCCTACATATCTTGGACTTAGCTTTCCTTTCTTTCCAAACCGGACTACTCCTTTCTAAGGAGATACTTTCAATAGTACTTTGTCTCCAACTTGAAACTCTAACGGCTTGTGTTGATTATCTGCATAACTTTTCTGGCGATCTCGAGCCGTCTTTAGTCTTTCCTTGATTTGAGTGATCTTGTCGGTAGTTTCTTGCACAATCTCTGGTCCTGATAATTGACTTTCTCCTATTTCTGTCCAGCAAACTGGAGTTCTGCACTTTCGTCCAAACAGTGCTTCGAATGGGGCAGCTTCAATACTTGCATGATAACTATTATTATAGGAGAATTCAATTAAAGGTAGGTGGTCATCCCAGTTTCCACCAAAATCTATTACACATGCTCGGAGCATGTCTTCCAGTGTTTGTATCGTCCTTTCACTTTGCCCGTCTGTTTTTGGATGATATGTCGTACTTAAATTTAGCCGGGTTCCCATTGCTTCCTGGAAACTTTTCCAGAAGTGGGAAGTAAAACGACTATCTCTATCTGATACAATGGAGAGTGGAACTCCATGTAAAGATACGACTTCATCTACATACAACTTGGCTAACCTTTCCATGCTAAAGGTTTCCTTCATAGGTAGAAAATGAGCTGATTTGGTTAATCGATCCATAATTACCCAAATCGCATCATTACCTTTTCTGGTTTTGGGTAACTTAGTAACAAAATCCATTGTTATGAGTTCCCATTTCCATACTTGCATTTCTAATTGTTGTAGTAGACTTGAGGGTTTCTGGTGTTCCGCCTTAACTTGTGAACAAGTAAGACACTTAGAAACATATCTAGCTATGTCCTTTTTCATTCCTATCCACCAGAAATTATTTCTTAAATCTTGGTACATCTTATTGTTTCCTGGATGCATGGTATATCTAGATTTATGAGCTTCCTCTAGAATCTTATTTCTTAATTCTCCTTGCCTAGGTACCCAAATCCTTTTCTGATGGAATCTCCAAATTCCATCATTCCCTTGCTCTAATTCCTTTATTCTTCCTTTCATTCTTTCAGCATCATCATTGATGGCTGTCTCTTGAATGTTTTTCAGTTGTTCCATTAAATCTAACTGTAGATTTAATCTAAGAGCACGAACCCGTCGTTGTTTCTCATGATACTTACGACTTAAAGCATCAGCTACTACATTGGCTTTTCCTTCGTGATACTGAATATCACAGTCGTAGTCGCTTAGTATTTCCATCCATATCCTTTATCTCATGTTTAATTCTTTTTGCCCAAATATATACCTTAAGCTTTTATGATCTGTATAGACAGTAAACTTACTTCCGTACAGATAATGTCTCCAAATCTTAAGGTCAAAAATTATGGCTCCTAACTCTAAGTCATGAGTCGTATAGTTTTATTCGTGCTTTTTCAATTGTCTTGATGCATATGCAATCACCTTTTTGCGTTGCATCAGCACACATCCTAATCCTAGCTTTGAAGCATCACAATAAACTTCAAAATCTTCTGTTCCTTCTGGTAAGGCTAGAATTGGAGCATTTGTTAGTTTCTTCTTTAAAATCTTAAAAGCTTCATCTTGTTTAGGTCCCCACTCAAATTTTGTGGCTTTACAGGTTAGCTTAGTTAATGGTACGACTATTTTAGAAAAATCCTTAATAAACCGTCTATAATATCCTGCTAAACCTATAAAACTTCTAATTTCCATAGCTGATTGCGGAACATTCCATTTGGTAATGGCTTCTATTTTAGCAGGATCTACGTGAATACCTTCGTGGTTCACCATGTGTCCTAAAAATTGCACTTCCTGTAACCAAAATTCACACTTTGAGAATTTAGCGTAAAGCTTTTCTTTTCTTAACAAAGTTAAGAGTGCATGCAAGTGCTGACAGTATTCATCTTGACTTTTGGAATAAATGAGTATATCGTCTATGAAGACAATTACAAATTTATCCAAATACGGTTTAAAGATTCTATTCATCATGTCCATAAATGCTGCAGGTGCATTCGTTAGTCCGAAGGGCATGACTGTAAACTCGTAGTGACCATACCTAGTTCTGAAAGCTGTTTTAGGTATGTCTTCTTCCTGTACCTTTAACTGATGATATCCGGAGCGCAAGTCGATCTTAGAAAAATATCTAGCTCCCTGAAGTTGATAAAAAAGATCATCAATTCTAGGTAATGGGTATCGATTCTTAATTGTAACCTTATTCAATTCCCTATAATCGATACACATTCGCATCGAACCATCCTTCTTTTTCACAAAAAACACTGGAGCTCCCCAAGGGGATGAGCTAGGTTGTATGAATCCTTTGCTTAGTAATTCATCTAATTGCTTTTTCATTTCTAACATTTCGGTGGGTGCTAACCGATAAGGTGCTTTAGCTATCGGTGTAGTTCCAGGAATTAGATGAATTCTAAATTCTACCTCCCTATCAGGTGGTAATCCAGGTAGTTCTTCTGGGAATACTTCTAGGTATTCAGATACTACTGGAATTTCCTTAAGTTCCTTACTCTTAGTGTTAATGATTAATGAAATCATATACACTACTCCTTGCTTTCGTTCATAATTAGCAATTTTCATTACTGAAATGAACTTTAGTGGCTTTCGTGGCTTATCTCCTGTAATTATTACTAATTCTCCTATAGATGCTTAAATTTCTATGGAGTTTCTATCACATAGGATTCGAGCATGGTTGGCTACTAACCAATCCATTCCTAATACCACATCGAATCCAGCTAAATTCATAGGTAACTGATTTGCAGAAAATTTATGACCTGAAAGTTCTATATTTCCTTCTCGCAACATCTTATCTATGTTAACAGAATTTCCATCTGCCGTTTCGACTGTAAAAGTCTGCCTAAGGTTGGTTAAGGGTAACTTAAGAGCTTGGCAGAATGAAGTATTTATAAAACTTTGGTTTGCACCAGAGTCAAATAATACTTTTTCATAGACGTTGTGAACTAGAAACGTACCAGCTATCACATCCGGAATTAGCTCTGCTTCTTGAGTAGTCAGTTGGAAGGCTCTTACGTTCTTCTTGTTAGTTCCTTCTGCAGGTTTGGCTTTATTATTATCAGCTGGTTTGATCAATTTCAGACAGTCTGACCTAATATGTCCATTTTCTCCACAGTTATAGCAAACTGTGAATTTCTTCTTCCTGCAATCTTCCTCCTGATGCCCTGGAATTTTGCAAAAATTGCAATATCCCTTGCATCTTCCTAAATGCTTTCTTTTGCAACTATTTCAAAATGGAACAGTGGAAGATTGTCCAGTTCCTCTTCTCTTGAAATTGTTACGGTTACCTATACGAAATCCCTGGGTAATCTTTTGGGCCACTTCCCTCTTTCTATTTTCTTCTCGTGTCCGTACCAGTTCGTCAGTCAGAGTATTGGCTAAATCCACCGCATCATCAATAGTGCGAGGTTTCACAGCCTTAACGATATTACGGATTTCGCCAATCAATCCCCAAATATAGCGAGAAAAAAGTACCGGTTCTGGCGAAGCCAGGGTTGGTACCACTCTAGCATATTCGAAGAATGTCGAAGTATATCCTCGACAATCTACACCAATCATTCGATGATTTAGGAATTTATTTATCATTTGTTCCTTTTCATACTCGGGACAGAATTTTCTTTCTACGAGATTTTTAAACTCTTCCCATTTCATAGCATACGCCACAGTTCTTCCTTTAGCTTGTAGAACTGTATTCCACCATTCTAAAGCCCCTTCTTTAAAAAGATTCGATGCATACATGACTTGGTCTTCTTCAGCACATTTACTTATGGTAATTACTGCCTCGGTTTTCTCTAACCAACGCAGTGCTGCAGTTGCCCCTTCGTTACCTGCAAACTCAGCTGGTTTACATGCAAGAAATTCTTTGTAAGTGCAACCAGGCGTTGCAGCTTTCATTTTCTTAGGAATCGGGGATTGCGGAACATTATCATTATTATTATTGTTGCCGCCTCCGTTCACACTATTACTGAAGTTATCTTCTTGGGTACGTTTACTAGGAATAATTTGTTGAGGTTCAGCAGGTTTCTGGGCAGCAGCAAGGATTGTTGGAATAGCATTGGCTATTCCTTGAGCAACGATGTTATGGGTCATTTTCTGAGCATACATATCTTGATCAATATCCTGCTTTTAATTGTTTATTTGTGATCAGGATACTGGACGGGGATATTGCTAACATGTTGGGCGATATCCTTAGGAATATTGAATTAACCACGTGCGGGTTAAAGGTTGGGGTTCGCTAACGGTCAGATGGACTTCTTCTCCTCAAGACTCGGGCATGTTTGTTATGGGAGAGACGTTGAACTCGAAAGACTAGGTCCACAACGTTCGAGTGAGGAATATTCGTTGGATCCAGATTATTTAGGATAGTTTGTTATATTTGTTTTACTATAAATAGATGGGTGTGGATCAGATTAAGGCACTCAACTTTCACATTTTCAAACACTTTCTCTCTAGCTCACTACAAACACTACACACAACACTTGTATTCGAATTACATTGTAACACATAGTTGATCCGCACCATATCCTGCACTGTATCCTGATATTTGAAGCAATAGAAGAACAAGGCAGCTGCGATTGTCAGCTCCCGAGGTTTTATGCCGGCGATCTAGATTGATCAAGGGCTTTCCTCGTACATCACGTGTGTTTTGGTCAAAAATCAAGCAATGACAATGTAACCAAACTTTCTGTTGTGAGGTATGATGCTTGAATTGATGAACAACAATAAGGATCACTATGAAGTGTAATGAACAAATGACACGAAGATTTATACGGGGAAAAAGCCCTTGATCAAGAGTTGATCTCCGGCACAAAAAACCCCGGGTGATGGAAACTACCGATCACCAACTCAAATTAAACAAACAATCAGTTACAACTTCGGTTGATAGCGAGCTAAGTACAAGGATCACTATAGTGTAACGTGTAGAAATGTATGAAAAATGCTAAGTGTTTTGTCGAGAGCCAGTGAGAGCGGTTGTATGAGTGTGTGTGTAGCCAAAAATAGCTAAGTGTCTCTAATATAGCTCGCTACCCATTTACAAATAAAAAATATCAAGCCTAACTAACATTCCGCAAATGGTGCAAGTCTTCCACGACTCCACAACGTCCATTTCTGACCAAGCACGTGCGGAATAGGCTGAGAATATTCTCCAGGAATGTCGCCAAGACTAAGTCCAAGTTGATATTCCTGCAAAACATTTACGAATTCAAAGTAGACAATCGTTAGTACTGGGATCCTTATAGTGATCCATGATCCTGATCCTGCAACACTTCTGAGGATCACTACTCCAGACAGAATTGAGGATCACTAAATCCAACAGCAAATAAGGATCACTGGTCATTTAGAAATCCACCCCTAACAATTGCCCCCAAAATATAAGGAGTAAATATGTAAATAAATGAGTTATATTTTGTCGATCTTATCCGTAGCAAACTAACGGATAACTAGCCGTTGAAGACGGACTAGCCATTGCAAACCTGACGTCACTGAAGTGACAATCCTGCAAATCATCATTATAAATAGAAGTTAGAGATAGGATCAATTCACATTTAAATTCAAGAGAGAGACTCCCTTTAAATTTAAGTCCGCAGATCAAACAGGTAATCCTCTTTCTCTTCTTCCTTTACGTTTTCTTTCTTTGCTCCTTCTTTCTTTACATTCTTCACAGTCATGATGATGCTACGATCCTCCCCCGCCAAGGATCATAAGAAGGACAGTCCTCTCAAAAGCCAGGGGATCATTAAAGACTCACCGAAAGAGAGATGCTACTTCAATGATGGACAAATAGACAAAATTCGCCACTGTTTTCCGGCGAACACCGATTTCAAGCCATTCGATCCCACTGTTCTAAGCGACTACATTTCTGAGACATGGATTGCCTTTCCTGCTACCCCATTCATCATAGGGTACACCTATCCTTTTCCAGCCTTTACCCAATCCTTTTTCTCCCTTACCGGCATCTCCTACATCCAGGCTATGCCGATGATCTGGAGGGTCTTATATACCCTTGAAAGGATCATCGAGCAGGAAGGGGTTGACCTAGGAATGTCAGAGTTGGCTGAGATGTATGATCTCACAACGTTTGGATCCCACCGATATTTGTTCAAACGTAAACCCGGAGAAGAACATCCCATCTTTAAGGCTACTAAAAACGATACCAACTGGAAACGGCGGTTCTTCTTCGTCAGGAGGGATTCTATCCCGGATGGAAAGGATTTACCGAAGAAATGGAGCACTCATGGTAGGATAGGAGGATCCTTAGAAGGATCACTAAGTAAGCTCATTCTGATAATGATTACTAATATGCTTTTGTTCCTTTTTGTACAGCTATCACATTCTCGCACATTATTCCTTCAGCTGCCACCAAGGGGAGACTTGCTGCCTTTAGAAAGCTTGATCCTGAAACAAGATCATTCAAGACAATTACCCAGGATTCACAAGAGGTATCCTCAGGCTCTGTCACCATGTCAAGTAAGTATCCTGTTCTTTATATATTCAAATGTTCAAATAAATAGTTATATATGAATAGAATCAGGACACTTATCTGTTTTGGGTGTGTAGGCGCTGGAAAGTCATCAAGATCTGCATCCAAGTTCACTGTCACTGAGCTTGACACCGTCTGATCCTCCAAGAAGAAACTTCCTGCTAGCCCAACTGCTTCGATCCCCAAGGCACCCATTAAAGGAAGGGGTGGCAAGAAAAGAAAAGCCTCCGAAGCTGAGGATCTGCAAGGTCTGCCCCTGATCTGTCACCAGTTCCTTGAATACTTCAATGAGGTAAGGATCCTTATCCCTGCTTTAGGTATCCAGCTTATTTGAGGATCACTTGTTCTTAAACTGTTCTTTATCTTCTTTGCAGAAATTTGCTGAGATTGAAGACTATGTTGGGCATGTCGAGGAGCAGGACAAGAAGATTGCTGACCTCCAAAAGGATCTCAAAGATGCCAAAGCTCAGATAGCTACAATCCTGGTCAATTTTGAATATGAGAGGAGCGAAATCACAGAGGATGCCAAGGTCTCCGCTGCCATAGCCATGTATAAGGCCAAGCTACAAATGGCTCAAGAAGCTCAGGATCCTGCCTTTGACAGGAGCAACTGGGATGTGGAAGGCTGGAAGGCAAGGCTGGCTGAACTGGATGACGAGGAGGAGGCTGAGGAGGTTCTGGCAATTGAGGCTAGTGGTAGTGGCAAGGATCATGGTGGTGAAGCTAGTGGAGCTGGAGATGGTGATGCAGCGAAGGCGTAGGCTGCAACAATGGGCGATGATGGACATTTCTAGACGTAGCCGGAGCCCATTTTTTTTAGTTTGGTTATGGTTTTTTATTTTGATGATGTTTTGATAAACAATGGTTGGTCTGTACTTGAACAATAGTAATTAGGGTTGAGGATCATGGATGATCCTTTGAACAATAGGTAGGATTACAAATGGTGGAGGGATCCTCTGTTTGGGGGATGAAGCCATTGTGATACTGCCGTCTTTAATTTCCTGCACTTGTTAGACCTACAAACAATGGACACCCTTTGCCAACCCATGTGGACGGGCCACGTTTTGCTGGTAGAAACGTGGGTTGGCAATTTTGACAACCTTAAAAGGGTTTAAGCTTTTGTGAATAAAATGACTTTAACTTTTTGGCTATATCCTGTGTCGATATCCTTATTGTTATTTTATTTTTCAATCTATTGTGATGTTCATGTCGTTTAAACTTATCAAGTAAGGAAAAAATTTAAAAAATATCCCTTAAGAGTTAAGGATATGATTAAGGATCACATAAAAAATAACTTAAGGATCATAATTTCAGTTGTCAAAGGATAAGTGTCACTTAAATATATATAATGAATAAAATCAAAACAATTTAGGATCATACCTGAGAACCCAAGTTAGGATCCTATCCTTCAACACTTAAAATTAGGATAACCCAAGATACAAACCTTAGTTGAAAGTAAGGGTCAAGAATCTTTGGCCATTTATCTTCACAAACCTGAAATAAGATATTACTTGGAACTGAGCCAATATAAGATGAATGTTAGTGACTGGGGACAAGCCCAACAATTCTTGGGACAAGCCCAAAGGATAACTGAGGACAAGCCCAAAGGATAACTGGGGAGAAGCCCAAAGGATAACTGGGGACAAGCCCAAAGGATAACTGGGGACAAGCCTAAAGGATCGTATGTAAACTGGAGTATGGCCCTTACTGGCGACTATCCAAACTTAGTGACATGAAAATACCAAAACCTTAGCTAACGTGAAAATGTTAGAAACCTTAGGAACGGATGTATGGTACGTCTACCATTATACGTAGGATCCTGAATATAGCCAGTACAACGAAATTGTCAGCCCCTAAAGCGGGTACTGGTCCCATTTCCATGAACTATACCAGGATCATCGTGCGCTACTGGCGAAACTGGGGACAGGCCCAGACTGGGGACTAGCCCAAAAGATAGCTGGATACTTCTGTGGATACTCAATGCTTAGTTAAGGATGCCTGAACCTTCAAAACTCAAAATCAAGTAAAAAGAGGATAAAGGACGCAGGATCTTTATCCTTGTAAGAGAATAAAAGGAATGAAAATGTTTAAGATTGGAATGTTACCAGTAAGAGGATCATCTGTCAGCGGGGATCCTTCAAGGATACTTGTCTGGTAAGGATCATGGATCATGATCACATGAAATATTTCTTCAAATGGACAGCATTCCAAGCTCTTGGTAGCAAATCACCCTCCATTGTTAGCAATCGATATGCCCCCTTTCCTACTTCAGCTTCAATCAAATAGGGTCCTTCCCACTTTGGTGCTAGCTTTCCATCAGCAGGATTGGTGGTGTTTTGAAATGCTTTCCTTAATACCATATCCCCAACTTGGAATTTCCTGAGCCTGACATTTTTGTTGTAAGCTCCAGCCATCCTTTGTTGATAACTGGCCATCCTTATCCTTGCTAAATCCCTGATTTCTTCTATAGTATCCAAGTCTTGAATCAAGTTTTCAGCATTTTCTTCAGGATCACGAACGCTTGTTCTTGCAGTTGGAACCACCATCTCTGTAGGGATCACTGACTCTGCCCCAAATACCAAAGAAAATGGAGTTTGGCCTGTAGCATTCTTGGGAGTTGTTCTATCAGCCCACAGCACATAAGGTAGTTCTTCTGCCCATTTTCCTTTCTTGGATCCAAGCTTCTTCTTCAAATTGTTGATGATGATCTTGTTGGATGATTCTGCCTGACCATTAGCTTGTGGATGGACTGGTGTTGATGTTATCATCTTAATTCCCCAACTGTCACAAAAGTTAGTGGTTCTATTCCCAATAAATTGGGATCCATTATCACAAATAATTTCAGAAGGGATGCCAAATCTAGTAATAATATTCCTTTTAATAAAGGATATAACTTCCTTTTCTCTGACTTGAGCAAAGGCTTCAGCCTCTATCCACTTAGAGAGGTAATCAGTCATAGCAAGCATGAATACTTTTCCACCTGGTGCCTTAGGAAGCTTTCCAACTATATCCATTCCCCATCTCATGAATGGCCAAGAAGAAGATATAGGATGCAAGAGCTCTGCTGGTTGGTGAAGGATATTACTATGCCTCTGACAAGGATCACACTTCTTGGCATACTCCACAGCGTCCTTCTTCATAGTGGGCCAATAGTATCCTGTTCTCAGGATCCTTGAGAATAATGCCCTACCCCCAGTGTGGTTTCCACAATCTCCTTCTTGGAAATCCTTTAGGACTTCTTGAATTTCAGGATCCTCAATGCATCTCAAATATGGTCCTGCAAGAGATCGTTTATACAACATATTATTTAATATTGTAAATTGAGATACCTTATATATTAAAAGCCCTTGGGTTTTCTCCTGTAGGAATTTCTCCATGTTGTATGTATCTCATGATTGGGAGTATCCATGATCCTGAATGAGATTGGGTATCATCACTAGGGATGATTGCAGAATCTTCTCCTATCTCCATAGCTACATGATCCTTGATAGCAGGGGTCAGGATATGGATAATAGGGATCTCAATATTCTCAGGAATCTTCAAAGATGATCCTAGATTGGCTAATGCATCAGCTTCTGCATTCTCTTCCCTTGGTACCTGTGTCAAACTAAAGGATACAAAAGAGAGTGCCAATTCTTTGACTATCTCCAAATATTTGATTAGCTTTTCACCTTTAACAGCATAGGATCCATTAAAGTGATTAGTGATCAATAAAGAATCTACATGTACCTCAAGATACCTGATACTCATATGCTTTGCAATTTGCAAACTAGCTATCAAGGCTTCATATTCAGCCTCATTGTTGGTAGTTTGAAATTCACAAGCTATGGAGTGGGGTATTATGTCCCCCTGTGGCGATTTTAGTAGTATCCCAAGCCCTGTTCCATTCACATTGGAGGATCCATCAGTAAACAGTATCCAAGGATCCTTGGTTTCTTCAAGCTGTTGGACTTCTAGTTCAGCTTCCTTTTGCAAATCACTACTGAAATCTGCCACAAAGTCAGCTAATGCTTGGGATTTAATGGCTGTCCTAGGCTCATATCTTATATCATATGCACTCAACTTCACTGCCCACTTAGCCATCCTTCCTGGCATTTCATGTTTCCTGAGAACATTCTTAATTGGGAAATTAGTTTTGACAATAACGGCATGAGTCACAAAATAATGTCTTAATTTAGTAGATGCCATAATTAATGCAAGGATAAGTTTTTCTAAATGTGAATACCTGGATTCAGCATCAAGTAAGCTCTTACTTACATAATAAACAGGATATTGTGTACCTTGGTGATCCTTAACAAGGACCGCACTTACTGCTTTTGAGGATACCGCCAAATATAAGGATAACACATCTCCCTTTTCTGGTTTCATTAAGGCTGGGGCTGAGGATAGGTAATCTTTAAGAGCTTTAAGGGCACTTTCATGTTTCTCAGTCCATTCAAATTTCTTGTTTTTCCTCAAGATGTCGTAGAACTCCTTGCACTTTTCTGAGGATTTGGATATGAATCTGTTCAAGGCTGCGATCCTGCCAGTCAACCTTTGCACATCCTTAGCATTGGCAGGAGATTTGATATTCACAATGGCCTTAATTTGCTCTGGACTTGCTTCAATGCCCCTCTTTGTTACCATATATCCTAAGAATTTACCTGCCTTTACACTAAAATAACACTTAGAAGGATTTAGTTTCATATTAAATTTATCAAGGATATTGAATGCTTCCTCCAAGTCTTTAAGGTGATCCTCAGCTCTTTTGGACTTAACCACCATGTCATCAATATAGACTTCCATAGTGTGTCCAATTTGTTCCTTGAACATCATATTGACAAGCCTTTGGTAAGTAGCACCTGCATTCCTTAATCCAAATGGCATAGCAATATAACAGTATATACCAGTTGGGGTTATAAAGGCTGTATCCTCTTGATCGGATGGTTCCATCTGAATTTGTTGAAATCCAGATGAAGCATCCATAAAAGTTAACAACTCATGACCCACGGTAGCATCCACCATGGAGTCAATGTGGGGTAATGGGAAAGGATCCTTGGGACATGCCTTGTTTAAATCTGTGAAATCGACACATACCCTCCACTTTCCATTTTTCTTTTGAACAACAACCACATTGGCTAACCATCTTGGATACTTAACCTCTCTAATCATACCTGCTCGAAGTAGCTTATCTACCTCTTCCTAGATAATAGCATTTCTTTCATGTGCAAACTTCCTCCTCTTTTGATGAATTGGCTTGAATGACCTGTCAATGCCAAGTTTGTGAGTAATTATATCCTTAGATATACCTGTCATGTCTTCATGTTTCCAGGCAAAGGTGGTCCTCCTTCTTTTGAGAAAGGATATTAGCTCTTGTTCAATATCGCTAAGGATCCCTGACCCTATGAAGATCTTGGATTCAGGATCATCAGGATCCATAAGGATTTCTTTCAAATCCTATTCTCTTGCCTCCAAGACGTCTCTTGAAGGATACTTTAATTGCTATTGCTCCCTTGGTCTTGAGGCTGGTTTCATTGATGAGGTATAGCAATTCGTAGCCTCATGTTGATCACTCTCAATTTTCACCACTCCCCATGGACTTGGAAGCTTTACACACTGATGATAGGTGGATGGAACTGCCTTCATATCATGTATCCATGGCCTGCCAAGGATAACGTTACAACACGATAGGCAATCAATAACACAAAACTTTTGATAAGAATGCAATCCTTCAATATAGATTGGGAGTTTGATGTCCCCCAATGTATTCTTTGTTTCTCCACTGAATCCCACAAGTACTGAGGATCTTGGGATAATATCGGACTCTGGGATATTCATTTTCTTGAGAACATCCAGCTGAATGATGTTCACAGAGCTTCCTCTATCTATAAGGATCATGCGAACAAAGTGGTTAGAAATAAACAATGTAATTACGAGACCGTCATGGTGAGGATCCTGGATGTCAACACGATCATCCTCATCAAAAGTAATGAATTTATCCTGGGTGACAACGGAGGTCCTGACGGGTCTGTCTCCATTATCCATCTTGGTTTCCTTAGCGTGTCTTTTTGCTGCTGAGAAGGATGTACCACAGATGTCTGATCCACCGGATATGAAATTTATGACTTGTGCATCTGCCGGAGGAGCAGGAGCCCTTTCCGGGATCCTTTCAGGATCCTGGGTTCTTGACTTCTTTCGTCCCAAGAGTTCCTTTAAATGCCCCTTGCTCAACAAATAACCAATTTCCTTTCTAAGTGCAATACATTCTTCAGTGAGATGCCCAAAATCCTCGTGATATGCACACCACTTGGATTTATCCTTTGTAGCAGCTGATTTATCACTTTTCCTTGGCCACCTAGCTTTCTCACCTAGATTCTGCATTGCAAGGATTAGTTCATTGTTATCAACAGAGAAACAATATTCAGAAATAGGAGGATAATTCTCATCATCCTCTTCTTGTTCCACTGCGTGCACATTCTGGTTATCAGATCTCTTATAGGACTTGGATTTGTTGTTCCTGAAGTAGGATCCTTGCTTATCCTGCTTGGAGGATCCTGTCAATCTGTCCTGGATCCTTTTGTCATCCTCTTGGCGGATGAACTTAAGGGCCCTAGTCCTTACTTCATCAAGATTCCTGCAAGGTGTCATAACAAGATCATCATAGAATAATGAATCCCTAAGCAATCCCATTTTAAAGGCTTCAACAGCCGTAGCTATATCCAAATTGGGAATATCTAAGGATTCTTTACTAAACTTAGTGATATAATCTCTAAGTGATTCATTTTGACCTTGTGTTACCCTATATAGATCACTAGTTAATCGTTCAAACTTTCTGCTACAAGAGAATTGACTATTGAACAAGTTAACTAAATTAGCAAATGAAGTAATAGAGTAAGGGGGAAGACTTAGCAGCCATTTAAGAGCAGATCCTGTAAGTGTGGACCCAAATCCCTTGCATAGACATGCTTCTTTCAACCTTTCCGGAATTGGATTGATCTCCATCCTCTCCCTGTACAGAGCTATATGCTCTTCTGGATCCATTGAACCATCATATAGCTTCATTGATGGTATCTGGAATCTTTTAGGTATCTCAGCATCACATAAAGGTGGTGCAAAATGAGATATCCTATGGCTACCATCCGCAATCTCAGGAATGGGTTTAACCACTCCTGGTACACTGGATATCATATCCTTAAGCTTCTGCAGTTCCCTAGCCATGGCCTGATTGATACCTGTATCCTTCATAAAGCCATGGTTAGTGTTATATAAATTATTAAAAGTGTTACCTCCCGCAGGATTCGAGTTTGGAATTGCGGATGTGAATCCATCTTGTCGAGACTCAGGCATGATTGAAGGACCAGAGGAGGCAATGGTCTGCATTGGTATGAAATCTCCTTGATGGACGTTTGAGTTCTGAGGTTGCATATTTCTCGAGGATCCTTGATTTTGAAGGGGGTTGGATCCTTGGAATTGTGATGATCCTTGAACCTGAAAGGATCCTGGGACCAGGGAGGATCCTTGAACAAGGGAGAATACTGGGACCAGAGAGGATCCTAGGACCTGGGAGGATCCTTGGACCTGGGAGGATCCTTGGACCTGGGAGGATCCTTGTACTGCATGCATTCCCACATATCCTCCTGACGTGAAGTATCCCTGATGCTGAGAAGAGGATCCTAATGGTTGAGAGGAGGATCCCTGAGGATGGAAGCAAGAGCCAAATGCCTGACTCATTGTTGTTGTCCCATAACGCCTTCCTGATAGTTCACCCAAGTATTGCACGTCCGGAACTGCTGAGTATTGTGAGGTTATGACCGGAGTGTCGAAGTTCAGCGATCTTGGCATCAGAGGGGAGTGATCCTCCACTGATTTCTTCTGTTTCTTGATTTCATCGATTTCCCAGAGGATCCTTTCGTTGGTCTTATCCTGCTCTTGTGCATGATTCCTCATCTGCAAAATCAAGGTATAGAGATCATTAGTAGTAGGATTAGTTGAAACAGAAGAAGTAGGTGGTTTTTGGAAAATAGGAGTTGGTTTCTTCGCAGCATTCTCAGCATTCTTCTGGGATCCAGAAGGTGGTGGAGGCAAAGGAGGAACGCCTTGTGAGGAACTGAATGAGGGCATCAAACTTGAAGTATTCTTCACTGAGGAAGCCATCTGTTTGGTTGTAGCGAACCGAAATAACCACGAAAACACGAATCTTTCTAAGAATGAAGCACCAATTGCCCCACGGTGGGCGCCAAACTGTTTTGGTCAAAAATCAAGCAATGACAATGTAACCAAACTTTCTGTTGTGAGGTATGATGCTTGAATTGATGAACAACAATAAGGATCACTATGAAGTGTAATGAACAAATGACACGAAGATTTATACGGGGAAAAAGCCCTTGATCAAGAGTTGATCTCCGACACAAAAAACCCCGGATGATGGAAACTACCGATCACCAACTCAAATTAAACAAACAATCAATTACAACTTCAGATGATAGCGATCTAAGTACAAGGATCACTATAGTGTAACGTGTAGAAATGTATTAAAAATGCTAAGTGTTTTGTCGAGAGCCAGTGAGAGCGGTTGTATGAGTGTGTGTGTAGCCAAAAATAGCTAAGTGTCTCTAATATAGCTCGCTAACCCTTTACAAATAAAAAATATCAAGCCTAACTAACATTCCGCAAATGGTGCAAGTCTTCCACGACTCCACAACGTCCATTTCTGACCAAGCACGTGCGGAATAGGCTGAGAATATTCTCCAGGAATGTCGCCAAGACTAAGTCCAAGTTGATATTCCTGCAAAACATTTACGAATTCAAACACTTCTGAGGATCACTACTCCAGACAGAATTGAGGATCACTAAATCCAACAGCAAATAAGGATCACTGGTCATTTAGAAATCCACCCCTAACAATGTGTCAACCTTTACTTTTCTGCTTATTGTTTGATCATAGATACAACTCTATATCTTGAGCCGTATCCTGAAACTGTTTTTATAATTAACTTGGTTAATATATTTTTCACACATAATTTTAGCACACTACCTCACTTAACTAATTTGATCACTAAATTGCTTCGGTAATTTTTGACCAAAACAATTTGGCGCCCACCGTGGGGCAAGTGGTGCTCTCTTTACTAAATTTTTTTGTGAAATCATTAATCGGTTTTCTGTTTTCGAAACTCTTTGCCACATTGTTTACAATGGCCTCAAGATCAAACATGAGCTCCCCCACTATGTCTGCTGCAACCTCTGCTACTACCGGTTCGGTGCTTCCACCACCTCCTCCAAGGATGCCATTTTCTTCACAACCTCAAGATGTTATCCCTACTCGGAGTGTTCAGGGATCTGCTCCCGTTTTAACCTCTAATGATGAAATTCTAACTTTATTTGGAAGTGTGCAGGAACAAATGAGGCAGCAACAGGAAACTAACCAAATGTTGTTAAGAGAAATACAACTCTTAAAAGCTAGCTCGAGTAGACCTGCTGAAGAAACTGTCACTCCTATACAGCCCAGGGCATTGAACTTCAGTTCCGCAGTTTACACTGAGGATAACAGGGGGAATATCGTCCCAAGCCATTCTCAGAATCATACCCCTGAGATACCCTCCTCGGTCAGGATGTCAACTGTGAGGATTTTAGGATATGCTTCAGGATATGGCCAAAATCCTCAGACCGGTAATGTGTCAAATAATAATATTCTTGCTACTAACAATAATGGATCTTTGCAGGATGCAGGTATGACGTCAACATTTACTAGGGAGCTTCAGAAATTGAAGGACATGATATCCAGTGTACCTGGAGTAGTCCAGCCAATTCCGGAAGTATCCCAAGATAGCCACATGATATCTCGCTTTGCATATCCTATCTGTGATGCTGAAATCCCAAAAAGATTTCAAACCCCCAACATGAAGTTGTATGATGGGACTACGGATCCTGAAGAGCATATTGCCCAGTATAGGGAAAGAATGGAGATTAACCCTATCCCTCCGGAGCTCAAGGAAGCATGCTTGTAAGGGTTTTGGATCTACCCTGGCAGGATCAGCCTTAAAATGGCTATTAAATGTTCCTCCTCACTTAATTACTTCGTTTGCTCATTTGGTTAATTTATTTAATAGTCAGTTTTCTTGCAGCCGGAGTTTTGAGAAACTAACCAGTGATCTTTACAGGATAACTCAAGGGCCTCAGGAATCATTGAGGGATTATGTGAACAAATTCAGTCGAGAATCCTTGGATATCCCACATCTTGATGTTGCAACAGCTGTGCAAGCTTTTAAGATGGGGTTACAAAAGGATTCTCAGTTTTATCAGGATCTTGTAATGAATCCCTGCAGGAATCTCGACGAAGCTCGTAACAGGGCTTTGAGATATATCCGTTTGGAAGATGACAAGAAGATGCAGGAGAGGATGGATTCTACCTCAACCTATGAATCAACTAACAGGAAATCAGAATCCTTATATAAGCCATATCGCTCCAAGCCATATGGCAGAAATGATAACAAGAAAGTGAATGATGTTGAAGACGAGGATCCTGAAGAATATCCTGACTTATCAGAATACTGCTTTTCTGTTAATATACCTGAGTTAATGTATGCTATGCAGGGTTTAGGGGACAAAGCTAGGTGGCCTCGAAAGAACCAGCAGAAAGCTGATTGGAAGGATAAATCCAAATGGTGTGCCATCCATGAAGACTTCGGACATATGACCGAGGATTGCATTGCTTTAAGGAAAGAAATAAGTTACCTGTTAAGCAAAGGGTATCTGAAGGACTTGCTGGGAAGAAAGAAGAATAAAGGGCAAGATCCCGAGAAGGATCCTGAACGAGCAGCATCACCCCCAGCAGATGCCAAGATAATTAACTTTATTTCAGGAGGATCCGACATTTGTGGGACTTCGTATTCAGCGGCTAAGAGACATGCAAAGAAAGCTAAGAGTGAAAGGGGAGACAAACCAGTCAGGATGACTACCCTCACAACTGATAAAGTGATCACTTTCGATAGTGATGACAGGGATACTGTTCAGGATCCTCACCATGATGCTTTGGTAATAACATTATATGTGGCTAACCATTTTGTACGCGGGATATTGGTGGACAACGGTAGTTCTGTCAATATAATTCAGCTGGAAACATTGAAAATGATGAATGTATCTCCGATGGACATTACTTCAAAGTCCACTGTGCTCGTTGGTTTCAGTGGAGAAGCTAGAAATACTGTAGGAGAGATAAAATTACCAGTATACGTTGAAGGGGTCAACTTGATACAACGCTTCTGTGTGATGGACTCCTTATCCTGCTATAACATCATACTAGGCAGGCCATGGATCCATGACATGAAGGCTGTGCCTTCGACTTATCACCAATGCATCAAGATTCCAACCCCTTGGGGGGTCGTCAAAGTTGACAGTGATCAGCAGGAGGCGAAGGAATGCTACACATCCTCAATGAAATCCTCGACCAAGCCTAATCCAGCATAGCAATTAAAGATGCGGGCCCGGGATACCTTGGAAGCTTCGGAGCAGGATGTGAAGAAAGTTATCCTGGATCAGGATAATCCTGATATCTCGGTGCTCGTAGGAACCAACATCCCTCGGGATATTGAAGAACAATTAACTGACTTTTTGAAGTGCAGGATGTCAACGTTTGCATGGAGGCATGAGGATATGACAGGTATATCCAACGACATTATTACTCACAAGCTTGGAATTGACAGGTCATTCAAGCCTGTTCAGCAAAAAAGAAGGAAGTTTGCTCCTGAGCAGAATATAATCATCCAAGAGGAAGTTGAAAGATTGTTAAAGTCCAAAATGATCAGAGAAGTCAAGTTCCCAAGATGGTTGGCGAATGTGGTCGTAGTGCAGAAGAAAAATGGGAAATGGAGAGTCTGTGTAGATTACACAGACTTGAATAAGGCTTGTCCTAAAGACCCATTCCCCCTTCCTCATATCGATGCAATGGTGGATGCTACTGCTGGGCATGAGATGTTAACGTTCATGGACGCATCCTCAGGATTTCAGCAGATTCAAATGGAGCCTTCGGACCAGGAGGATACTGCTTTCATGACACCAACAGGTATATATTGCTATACTGCTATGCCTTTCGGTTTGAAAAATGCAGGTGCAACATACCAGAGATTAGTGAACATGATGTTCAAAGATAAGCTGGGGGACACCATGGAGGTATATGTTGACGATATGGTGGTGAAATCTAAAAAGGCTGAGGATCACCTCCAGGATATCAAGGGAGCATTTGATATCCTGGATCAGTATAACATGAAGCTGAATCCTGCTAAGTGCCATTTCGAAGTGGGGGCAGGAAAGTTTCTAGGATATATGGTGACTAAAAGAGGAATAGAGGCAAGCCCGGAGCAGATTAAAGCTATCCTGGATATAAAATCACCCTCGAATATGAAGGACGTTCAACGGTTAACAGGCCGAGTAGCAGCTTTGAACAGATTTATTTCAAGATCCTTGGAAAAATGCAAGGAATTCTATGATATCCTCAAGAAGAATAAGAAATTTGAATGGGGAGCAAAGCATGAAGCAGCCTTGCAGGATTTGAAGCGATATCTCTCAACTGCACCTCTATTGATGAAGCCTGAAAATGGTGAACCACTATCCCTATACCTCGCTGTATCAGGGAATGCTGTAAGTGCCGTTCTTATAAAGGACCATGAAGGTCAGCAATATCCTGTTTATTATGTTAGTAAAAGTTTGTTAGATGCTGAAACTAAGTATTCTTGTTGTGGGTGGAATTTTCTAACCTATATCCCGAAATTATATCCTGACTTTATATCTCTATTTTCGCTGCCAGGATACTGGACTAGGATATTGGTAACATCCTGCGAGGGTATCCTGCGTGCTGTTAACGATTTGCTTTGGCTGCAAGGTACAAACGGTCATGAGGCTTGGTCTCCCAGAAGAATAGGTCAAGGTGGTTACAAGAAAGACGTTGGAAGCTTGGAGAAGGGGTTTACAACGGTCAAAAGGGAATATTCGCAGGATCCCGGAATAATAGGGCAATATCCTGGATTTTTAGCATAGTTTGTTATTTCTTGTAACTATAAATAGGAGTGCTGGATCAGTAGGTTGACACACATAATCCCATCCACTTTTACACACACATTGCAGCTACGATCACCATTTCAATCACAAACACTCACAACACTCACAAATCACAATCATTGTAACACTTAGATTTGATCCGAGCATTATCCTGCACTGTATCCTGGTTATTCAAGCAATAAGAAGAACAAGGAAGCCGACGATTGTCAGCTCCCGAGGTTTTATGCCGGAGATCTAGAAAGATCAAGGGCTTTCCTCGTACATCGCGTGTCAATTTTTACTTTACTTGCATTTCGTTTACAAATTGATATAGTTCTGCATACCGGAGCTATATCCTGAAACTGTTTACATTTTCAACAAAGTAAATACATTTTTACAAACTTACATAGCACACTACCTCACAAACTAAGTTTGATCACTAAATTGCTTCGGTAATTTTTGACCAAAACAATTTGGCGCCCACCGTGGGGCAAGTGGTGCTATTTTTAATCAATACTTTGTTAAAATCATTACTCGGTTTTCTGTTTTCGAAATTCTTTTCAAAACTATTTCTAATGGCTTCTCAATCGAATTTGAACTCTTCTTCTATGTCTGTTTCAACCTCTGCTGCTGCTGGTTCACTACCTCCTCCACCTTCACGAGTTTAAACTTTTCAGAGGAGAAATGAAAGCAACACACCGAGAGAAATTCTTGCTGCTCAGAATGTTTCTAGATCCGGAAATTCAGGGAGAACCCATATCCTTGCTTCTAATGACGAAATTCTGTCTTTGTTTGGTAGTATACAGGAACAAATGAAGAGGCAGCAAGAAACTAACTAGACGATCATGAAGAATATACAACTCTTGAAGTCAAACTCCTGGAAACCTGTGGAGGATACAACTACTCCTCTACAGCCCAGGATGCTGAACTTTAGTTCAGCGACGTTTACCGAGGATAATCAAGGCAACATGATACCGAGTCAGTCCCGGAGCAACATGCTGGACATACCATCATCCGCCAGGATAACGGTCGTGAGGGATCCAGGATATGGCCCAGGATATGGTCCACGATATGGCAAAAGTCAACAGGCTGGTAACATGTTTGCCAATATCAGTATCCCTGCTACTAATAATTCTGATTCTTTGCAGGATATAGGTGTAACACTAGCATTGACCAGGGAACTTCAAAAATTGAAGGATATGATATCAAGTGTTCATGTAGTAGTGCAGCCTATACCGGAAGTTTCCCAGGATAGTCGCAGGATATCCCGATTTGCTCATCCAATTTGTGATGCTGAAATTCCAAAAAGATTCCAGACTCCTAGCATGAAGTTGTATGATGGGACGACAGATCCTGAGGAGCATATTGCCCAGTATAGGGAAAGGATGGAAATAAATCCAATCCCACCAAAACTTAAGGAAGCATGCTTATGAAAAGGCTTCGGTTCAACTTTAACAGGATCGGCCTTAAAATGGCTTTTAAATGTTCCACCTTATTCTATTACATCATTTTCTCATTTAGTTAATTTGTTTATCAGTCAATTTTCTTGTAGCAGGAGCTTTGAGAAACTAACAAGTGATCTTTACAGGATAACACAAGGATCACAAGAATCCCTAAGGGATTATGTTAACAAATTTAGTAGAGAATCCCTGGATATCCTGAATCTTGATGTTGCTACGGCAGTACAAGCGTTCAAAATGGGGTTACGGAAGGATTGTCAATTTTATCAGGATCTTGTAATAAATCCTTGCAGGAATTTAGATGATGCTCGGAATAGGGCTTTGAGATACATAAGGCTTTAAGATAACAAGAAAATGCATGAGAGGATGAACACGTCTTCAACATATGAATGGACAAATAGGAAGGACTGGGGAACAAAGCTAGGTGGCCGAAAAAGAATCCAAGGAATACAGATTGGAAGGATAAGGCTAAATGATGTGCCTTCCATGAAGACTTTGGGCATATGACAGATGATTGCATAGCCTTGAGAAAGGAGATAAGCTACTTGCTGAGCAAAGGATACTTGAAAGAAGAAAGCTCAGGATACTGACCAGGATCCTGAGAGAGCTGCATCTCCACCACCAGATACCAAGATAATTAACTTTATCTCCGGGGGATCTAACATATGTGGAACTTCTTACTCTACAGCTAAGAGGCATGCCAGGAAGGCTAAGGAGGAAATAGGAGATAAGCCCACAAGGATGACCATGCTTACGGATGATAAAGTCATTACTTGGTAAAGGGTCATGAAGGTCAGCAGTATCTGTCTATTATGTTAGTAAAAGTTTACTAGATGCTGAGACTAGATATTCACACTTAGAAAAATTAATATTAGCTCGACTAAACTTAGACATTACTTTGAAACACATAGAATTCCTATTAAACCAACTATCCTGTTAAAAATGTGCCTAGGAAACCCAAGATGTCAGGTAGGATGGCCAAATGGTCAGTGAAATTAAGTGCCTTTGATCTAGTATATGAACGCCATAAAGTCTTAGGCTTTAGCTGACTTTGTGGCTGATTTCAGTAGTGATATTCAAAATGAAGTAGACCTAGAAGTACAACAGCTAGGAGAAAACTTAGAATCCTGGACGTTATATACTGATGGTGCATCTAATGTAAGAGGTGTAGGTTTGGGTATACTACTAAAATCGCCACAGGGGGATATATTACCCCACGCTATTAGATGTGATTTTCCTGCCACTAATAATGAGGCAGAATATGAAACTTTAATTGCAGGATTAGAATTGGCTAAAAGTATGAATATCAAAAGTTTGCCACTAATCATTTTAATGGAACCTATGAAGTTAAAAGTGAGAAGTTAATCGAGTATCTCGAAATTCTCAAAAAATTAGCAGGATATTTCGATGTTTTTACACTTGAACAGGTACCAAGAGAATATAATGCTGAAGCAGATGCCTTGGCAAACCTAGGATCATCAGTCGGAATACCTGAGGATCCTGATGAGTATCCTGAGAAGGATCCTAAGTCTTGGATGGCTCCGATCATAAGATATCTCAAGGAAGGACACATCCCAAAGGATGAGAATCCTAAGGCCATTAGAATGAAGGTATCACGATTCACTATTATAAATAATGTCTAGTATAAGAAATCTCTTGCAGGACCATATCTGAGGTGCTTAGAGGATCCCGAAACCAAGGAAGTGCTTCAGGATATACATGAAGGGGATTGTGGTAACCATACTGGGGGCAGGTCGTTGTTCTCAAAGGAATTAAGAATAGGATATTATTGGCCGACGATGAGAAAAGATGCTGCAGAATATGCTCGAAGATGTGATGCATGTCAAAGACACAGTAATATATTACATCAGCCGGCCGAGCCACTTTATCCTATAGCTTCCCCTCGGCCATTCATGAAGTGGGGAGTGGATATAGTAGGAAAATGGCCAAAAACTCCAGGAGGAAAGGTCTTCATGCTGGCAATGACCGATTATTTCTCTAAGTGGGTCGAAGCTGAAGCATTCGTTCAAGTTGGAGATCAAGAAGTGGTATCCTTTATAAAAAGGAATTTCCTGACTAGGTTCGGAGTACCAGCTGAGATAATTTGTGACAATGGATCTCAGTTTATAAGTAAGAGGACTACTAACTTTTGTAAGAGTTGGGGAATCAAGATGATTACATCTACACCGGTACATCCTCAAGCAAATGGACAAGCAGAATCCTCAAACAAGATAATTGTCAACAACCTGAAAAAGAGACTAGGAGCTAAAAAAGGAAGATGGACAGAAGAACTACCCTTTGTTTTATGGGCTGATAGGGCGACGGTGAAAAATGTAACTGGCCAAACCCCGTTTTCCTTGGTATTTGGAGCAGAAGCGGTGATCCCGACAGGAATGGTAATACCCACAGCAAGATCCAACCTCCGGGATCCTGAGCAGAATCCTAAACTCCTATGCGAGGAATTGGATACTGTTGATGAAACAAGAGACGCAGCAAGGCTAAGGATGGCAGCATACCAACAGAGGATATCTAAAGCATATAACAAGAATATAAGGACTAGAAGGTTCCAGGTCGGAGATTGGGTATTGAGAAAGGCTTTCCAGAATACTACTAATCCTGCCGATGGAAAGTTGGCTCCAAAATGGGAAGGACCCTATGAAATTGAGTCAGAATCTGGGAAAGGAGCATACCGACTCAAGAATATGGAGGGGGATATGCTACCAAGATCCTGGAATGCTATACAAGTGAGTTTAGAATTTAATTTCTAACTCATAATGGTACGAACTCTATAACTCATTTATATTTTTGATATTATCTTTTATTTTGATACCCAATACTGACTTAAGCATCGGCGGGGTGTTAGCCAAGCTAACACCCACCTTAGTTTAAAGGTGTTTTGCAGAATATGCTTTGGGATATAGCTCCAGGATACACACTCGGGATACTTCGAAAGATTAGAGGATTGGCCCCCTCTCTCACGTTTAAGGGATCCTGATCCCTTCACAGGTTTAAATGTATTCACCTTTCTCACGAATTGGGTTTAAACACCCCGCCTGGAGCGCAAGTTATCCAGGGATAGTTCAAGGTGGCGGGACCAGTTCATGTAAAAGTGGCTGACAATTTCGTTACTGTTGGCTATACCCTGGATCCTTAAGGTATATGAGGATTGATCACCCTCTCTCACGAAAGGGTATTTTCATACTCTCTAAGGTTTAAAGGTTATCACTTTCTAAGTCTTGGAGTTTATACACTCCCGCCTGTAGCGCATGAAAATTTGGGATTTTCCCCAGGATTAAAGGTTTTCACCTTTCTAAGTTTTGGGGTTTCCACACCCTCGCCTGTAGCGCACGAAACGTGGGTAAAATCCCCAGTAAAACTCAAAGACTTAAAGGTTTTCACCTTTTCAAGTCTTGAGGTTCTTATACTCTGGCTTAAATGCCTGGAAAATGGGTTTAGTCCCAATAAAATACAAAGTTTTTGGATAATCCCAAAGTATATTTTCAAAAAACATAATCATTTACAAGTCTACATAAATTTTTGAAAAAAGATTGCTAAGTTTAAACAACTAGTTGAAGAATTGCTAAAGGATCATATCCTGGTACAACATACTGGTCCTGCACAGACAGGGGACATCCGTGATAGAACATGACGTATGCTGATACTATATCCTACTGGGGACATTTATGCTGGAGCAAGAAGGAAACCTATGCCAACACTATATCCCACTAAGGCATTGTGAGGAACTCAAAGGATCAAGTTTGGGCATAATTCGCCAAGCATCCTGGACTGGGGACACCTTTGGTGGAATGGTTGCGAAAGGACTGGAATGAAAGGATTGAGATGTCTTCTGTTTCGGTATGATCTTTCCTATTTTTGTTCTTTAAAAAAAACCTTATCTAGATTGTCTAAATTTCTGAAACTATATTATAACGCTTATGAGTATCCTGATCGGGATATGTTCTCAGGATATATTCTCAAGATGTATTCTCATGATATACTTCAGGATACTTGGACTGAAAATTGAAACTATGTTCAAATCAAACTACTGTTATCAAAACAAGCTTTGCAAAATAAAAATGAACCATCCTTTTTCTTTGAAAACTTTATCGAAATTGTTTGAGTTGTAAGAACTCTATTTGGCAAAAATCTTGGCAGGATATCTGCGGGTAACTTGATCAAGATATTTTCAGGACATTTGGTCAGGACATTTGAAATATTACACTAAGTTTGGAACATTGAAATCATATTCAAACTAAGCAATGCATAACAAGAATAGAAAAAGGACAACGATAGATAAGGTCATAAAAAGGTTATATTGTTAACATAGCAAAAGTTTGTGCTTTTGGTTTCATCTCAAACTGAGACCCATCCGCCAAAAGCACAAATTCATTTTTTGCCATACTTACTTAACAATTGAAGGCTTCGTCTTGGAACCCAAGATACCTCCCCCTTCAATTGTTAGAATGTTCAAAATTAAGCATACTAATTGATGATCAAGGGCTTCATCCTGAAACTCAGGATCCCTCCACCCTTGGTCATCATATTGTACTAATGTCTAAAGTGCAGGAAAGTAAATCGTTCAACATGCAAGAAAAAGAAAAGTGTTCAACAACCAACAACCATTGAACTTAAAAAAGCGGGCTCCAGCGTAGGCATAAATATCCATCATCGCTCACTTTGCCACCCGCTGACGGGGTAGCACCAGATCCACCATCACCAGCTTCTTCCGCCGTCTCACCCGCCTTGGAAGATTCGCCAATCTCAGGCTTGGCAGGATACGTCACAGGACTGCAACCAAGATCCTTCAGTTTCTTCTCCCAGACATCAACGGTCCAGGTTGGGCATTTAAAGCCCGCTATCCTGGCGTCATAAGCCATCTTAAGCCTGGCCTGAAGGAGGGAAACTACGACGGAACCCTTGAGGCCATCCCTGAATGAAGCCATATCTTGATTATGTTGGACCTCGGCGACAACCGGCTCGATCTCAGTGGCCTTCTTCACTGCAGCTTCGGCATCCAGAGTCACCTTTTTTAACTTATCTTCATAATGTTGTGACATGGCTGCAACGATATTCCCCTTATCCACGATAGTGATCTTAGCTTTCTTCAACTTGGCTTCTGAGATCTTCACTGTTTCACAAGCTTCGGTGTAGAGATGCGTCAGACGCTCAAGACCCTACAAAACAGAACTCAGGTATTGTTAATATAATCTAACTGGGGTATCGATTCAGCATATGTGTGCAGGATGTAGGATAAGGATATTTACCTGGTTAAGGAAAGAAGTCATGAAATGGCTAGATTCCATGAAACCAAGGTTCTCGTAGGAAAAGACTTCAACGATGACGAGAGAATCAGATTCTTTCCTCTTACGGGAACTAGAAGCACGGAGCTTCGCTGCATGGATGCAGGTTCAGAACTAGTTGAAGGCTTGGATGCTATGGAAGGCTTGGAGCTAGGCTCTTTCTTTACTGGAACGGTTGCTGGGAAACTGTCAAGCTCTTCCAGATCAAAAATTGAAACAAGATTGCTGGAATCTACATAAAAGGGAAGTGATTTCAATCTTTATATGTTAATACATCAACTAACCAAACATGTGCAGAAATGAATCTAGGACATACATCCTTACCCGACGTATTGGAGGATGAATGCTAACTTGAACTTGAGTGACTAAGCCAAAAAATAAACCCACTCAACTGAAGAAAAATCTGACCGGATGTTCCAATCAAATGGCCGGATGACGTACTATCAGGGAATGCTCCAGAGGCACGTAGAGCGGCCATGTCGGCATTATCAAAATTGCAAACCTCTTTCTCGGGCTTGCCAAGCAGATTGTGTGCCATGAAGGTTGGCTTGGAGTCCCCGGGGCATGAACGAGTGCGTTTTGCCATGAGATCGGAGACGACGGAAAAGATGCACAAAGAAAGAATAGAGAGAGAGGGAATACCTAAATGGTCCGGTACAATGTGATAATTAACAAGAAGAAAGTAGAAGATATAGGGCGAAGAGAGCTAACTATGAGAAATACTAGCCTTGAAAGCTGTATCAGGTCACATCACATCTCTATCCATTAAGACTTCAGATAACGTCAGAAAAATACATCTGTTAAGATCAAAGGATCCCAACAGCTATATTTTTGGGGACAATTGTTGTGGGTGGAATTTTCTAACCTATATCCCGAAATTATATCCTGACTTTATATGTCTATTTTCGCTGCCAGGATACTGGACCAGGATATTGGTAACATCCTGCGAGGGTATCCTGCGTGCTGTTAACGATTTGCTTTGGCTGCAAGGTACAAACGGTCATGAGGCTTGGTCTCCCAGAAGAATAGGTCAAGGTGGTTACAAGAAAGACGTTGGAAGCTTGGAGAAGGGGTTTACAACGGTCAAAAGGGAATATTCGCAGGATCCCGGAATAATAGGGCAATATCCCGGATTTTTAGCATAGTTTGTTATTTCTTGTAACTATAAATAGGAGTGCTGGATCAGTAGGTTGACACACATAATCCCGTCCACTTTTACACACACATTACAGCTACGATCACCATTTCAATCACAAACACTCACAACACTCACAAATCACAATCATTGTAACACTTAGATTTGATCCGAGCATTATCCTGCACTGTATCCTGGTTATTCAAGCAATAAGAAGAACAAGGCAGCCGACGATTGTCAGCTCCCAAGGTTTATGCCGGAGATCTAGAAAGATCAAGGGCTTTCCTCGTACATCTCGTGTCAATTTTTACTTTACTTGCATTTCGTTTACAAATTGATATAGTTCTGCATACCGGAGCTATATCCTGAAACTGTTTACATTTTCAACAAAGTAAATACATTTTTACAAACTTACATAGCACACTACCTCACAAACTAAGTTTGATCACTAAATTGCTTCGGTAATTTTTGACCAAAACAATTCTCATTTAGAAAAATTGATACTAGCATTAGTTATGGCATCAACGAAGCTTAGACATTACTTTGAGACACATAGGATTCATGTTAAAACAAATTATCCTGTCAAAAATGTGCTTAGAAAACCAGAAATGTCAGGCAGGATGGCCAAGTGGTCAGTAAAGTTAAGTGCTTATGATTTAGTATATGAACCTAGAAATGCCATAAAGTCTCAGGCTTTAGCTGACTTTGTGGCTGATTTCAGTAGTGACATCCAGGATGAGGTAGACCTAGAAGTTCAACAGTTAGGAGAATCCTCAGGATCCTGGACATTATATACTGATGGTGCATCTAATGTAAGAGGAGTAGGATTAGGTATACTACTAAAATCGCCACAGGGGGACATATTACCCCAGGCTATTAGATGTGAATTTCCTGCTAATAATAATGAGGCAGAATATGAAGCTTTAATTGCAGGATTAGAGTTGGCTAAGAATATGAGTATCAAGAATTTGCAAGTATATGTTGATTCCTTGTTAATTACTAACCATTTTAATGGATCCTATGCAGTTAAGGGTGAGAAATTAATCGAATATCTCGATATTCTCAAAAAATTAGCAGGATATTTCGATGTTTTTACACTTGAACAGGTACCAAGGGAGGATAATGCTGAAGCAGATGCCTTAGCAAATTTGGGATCATCGATCAGGATACCAGAAGGGACCCAAATACCAATATTACATGTCTTATATCCTGCGACGAATCCTCAGGATAAAGAAGTAGCGGCTATTCAGGATCCTGGAGCAGAGTACCCTGAAAAGGATCCTAAATCCTGGACGGCTCCAATCGTGAGATATCTCAAGGAAGGACACATCCCCGAAAATGAAAATCCTAAGGCATTTAGGATGAAGGTATCACGATTCACTATTATAAATAATGTTTTATACAAGAAATCTCTCGCAGGACCGTATTTGAGGTGTTTGGAGGATCCTGAAGCCAAAGAAGTACTTCAGGATATACATGAAGGGGATTGTGGTAACCATACTGGGGGCAGGTCATTATTCTCAAAAGTATTAAGGACAGGATTTTATTGGCCGACAATGAGAAAAGATGCCGCAGAATATGCTCGAAGATGTGATGCATGTCAAAGACATAGTAACATATTACATCAGCCTGCTGAACCGCTGTATCCTATTGTTTCCCCTTGGCCATTTATGAAGTGGGGTACGGATATAGTGGGAAAGCTTCCAAAGGCTCCAGGAGGAAAGGTTTTTATGTTGGCAATGACAGATTATTTCTCCAAATGGGTTGAAGCCGAGGCATTTGTCCAAGTCAGGGATCAAGAAGTAGTATCCTTCATAAAGAGAAATATCCTGACCAGCCGAGATAATCTGTGACAATGGTTCTCAGTTTATAAGCAAGAGAACTACTGACTTTTGCAAGAGTTGGGGAATCAAAATGATAACATCTACTCCGATACATCCTTAAGCGAATGGACAAGCAGAATCCTCAAACAAGATAATTGTCAATAACTTAAAAAAAAAGACTTGGAGCCAAAAAAGGAAGATGGGCAGAAGAATTACCCTTTGTTTTGTGGGCTGATAGGACAACGGTAAAGAATGCAACAGGCCAAACCCCATTTTCCTTGGTATTTGGAGCAGAAGCAATGATTCCAACGGAAATGGCGATACCTACTGCAAGATCTATCCTGCGGGATCCTGAACAGAATCCTGAAGCCTTATATCAGGATTTGGATACTATAGATGAAAAAAGGGATACAGCAAGGCTAAGGATGGCAGCATATCAACAAAGAATATCCAGAGCATATAACAAGAATATAAGGACTAGGAGATTTCGAGTTGGTGATTGGGTGCTAAGAAAGGCTTTTCAAAATACCACTAATCCTGCCGATGGCAAGCTAGCTCCAAAATGGGAAGGACCATATGAAGTTGAGTCAGAAGCAGGGAAAGGAGCATATAGACTCAAGAATATGGAAGGGGATATGCTACCGAGATCCTGGAATGCAATACACTTAAAGCTCTATTTCAAGTAAGAATAGAATGTAATTTCTATCTCAAGATGGTATGAATTCTATCTCTTTTTAATATGTTTGATTTGATTTGTTCTTTGGAACCCAATACTAACTTAAGCATCGGAGGGGTGTTAGCCAAGCTAACACCCACCTTAGTTTAAGGATGTTTTGCAGTATATGCTCCAGGATATAGCTCCAGGATGCTCACTCAGGATACTTCGGAAGATTAGAGGATTGGCCCCCTCTCTCACGTATAAGGGATCCCGATCCCTTCACAGGTTTAAAGGTAGTCACCTTTCTTCCGAATTGTGTTTAAACACCCCGCCTGGAGCGCAAGTTATTCGGGAATAGTTCAAGGTGGCGGGACCAGTCCATGTAAAAGTGGCTGACAATTTCGTTACTATTGCCTATATCCTGAATCCTAAAGGTATATGAGGATTGATCACCCTCTCTCACGAAAGGGTATTTTCATACTCTCTAAGGTTTAAAGGTTTTCACCTTTCTAAGTCTTGGAGTTTATACACTCCCGCCTGTAACGCACGAAAATTTGGGATTTCCCCCATAATTCAAGGGATTTATTTCCAGTACATTCTTGGGTTTTACCCCTGTAACATGAAAAATTGTCTATACAACGGGGACTGATATCCAAAGGATTTCTAAGTATTTGAAGGCATTGTACACAGGGGACATTCCCACTGAAGCAATGGTGTTAAGCTCAAAGGATAAGGCTCGGACCTAATTCACTAAGTGTCTCAGACAGGGGACATCTTCATTGGAAGAGTTGCAAAGGGATTGAAGTTTGAGAATAGGGTTGTACCCTATTCCTGGTATGATCTTTCCTTTGTAAACGTTATACTATGTTTGACAAAAGGTCAAACATCCTGATTAGGATAAATTCTCGGGATATATTCTCAGAATATATTTTCAAAATACTTCTCAGGATATTTGGTTAAAATATTTTGAAACTGATACTAGTTTGCATCTTTGATCATTCAAGTATTATCAAAACAGGTTTTGGAAAAGTGGACTGTCTTTCACTCTTTAAAAAACTTTCTACAAAGTTGAACGAATTTTTAGGAGTCCTATCTAATAAAAGTTTTCATAATATATCTCTGAGTATATTGATCAAAATATTTTTGGAAGACAGTTGTACAAAATTTTGCAAAGCTAAAATATACATTAAGGAATGCATAACGAAAATTAAGAGGCAACAACAAATAAGTCAAAAACAAGTTATATTATTAACATGTCAAAAGTTGTGCTTTTGGTTTCACCTCAAACCGAGGCCCATCCGCCAAAAGCACGATTAGTTTTTACCATATCTACGTAATGGTTGAAGGTTTTATCTCAAAACGAAACCTGTCCACCTTCAACCGTTACGACATTCAAAATAGGTTATACTAACTGATGACCAAGGGCTTCATCCTGAAAACCCAGGACCGATCCACCTTTGGTCATCATATTGTTCTAATGCAGGAAATATAAATTGTTCAAAAACAGGAAAAGTAAATTGTTTACACAACCACAACCATGAAATTTAAAAAGTGGGCTCCGGCCTTGGCACGTATATCCATCATCGCCCACTTCGCCGCCTAAGAAGCGGCACCTTCTTGATCAGCAACCTCTTTCCCAGCATTTGCACCAGCATCAGCCTCAGGATTCTTCTCGGCATCATCACCAGCATTGGCCACTTCCTCTGCCGCCTTAGAAGGCTTTTCACCAGCTTGCTTTGCAGGATGAGCGACGGGATGACCTCCAAGATCCTGTAGTTTCACTTCCCAAGCCTTTACATTCCAGGAGGGGCATTCGAAGCCCAAATCCCTGGCCTCGTAAGCCATCCTTAACCTGGCTTGGAGAAGAGAGATGACCACGGATGCTTTGAGACTGTCCCGATATGACCTCATATCCTGCTGGTATTGGAGAAGGGCGGCATCTAGTTTGGCTTGAGCATCCTCATTGGCTTTGTGGAGGGCAGCTTGGTGTTCCTGGGTCATTGCCTTGTATTTGTCCTCATAATGCTGGGACTTGGCAGCTGCAATTGTTCCTTGATCAGCTATGGTGGCTTCAGCTTTTTCGAGCCTGATCTCCAGCATCTTATTAAGCCCGCAGGCGTCTTCATACAGATGCATGAGACGTTCCAAGCCCTGCAGTTAAAGATACAGGTATCAGTGTAAAATGAACAGGATAATGACTAACATGCATGTTCAGGATATTGAAAGGGAATTTTTACTTGCTTGAGGAATGAAGTAGCTTCATTAAACCCATGATTCTCAAGAGAGAATGTCTCAGAGGCGGCTGGAGAATCCATTTCTTTCCTCTTCCGGGAACTAGAGGCCCGGGTCCTGGATGCCGGAGGAGCTTTAGTAGTCTTTGAAGTGGTGGGCTTCGGTGTGGCAGATGGCTTCGGCTTAGGTTCTTGTTTGACAGGTACAAGGCTGGAGTAGCTATCCAACTCGTCAAGTTGGAAGCCTTCGAGGTTAATAACTGGCACTACATAAGGGAAGATGTTTTAGGCTTATTATACCTTTAAAAATAATAATCAATTTAATATAAAGATAATTCCTGAAAATATGCTTACCAGACATGTTGGAGCTTGATCTTTGACTTAAGCTTGTGAGTAGCAGGTTAAAGGTTCTTTCACCCTCTGGAAGCTTGTAGATCTCTTTTATTCTTCCTTCTGATTCAGCACTAGGGGGAGCTAGTTCCTTGAAGTTTGCTGCAAGAAAGAAAATAAACACATCAGGATATTGGTTTAGGATGGAGGTTCGGGATATGATTGGGGATATTCCTAAAACCCTAAATCCTACCAGAAGTCAACCATCTTTTAGGAAGGTCAAAACCCTTATCAATGGAGTCTCTTTTCACAAAAAAGAATTTTCTTATCCACTTATCCTCGTTCTTGGTAGCTTTGAGGATGAGATGATCTTTGGAAATAGAGAATAGAAGGAATCGGTTGGAACCATGAGATCTTAAGCGATAAGCCTTTGGCAAATCCTCGATACACAGGTCGGGCATATGGCGAGCCTTAATTCCTTCCAAGGTGACTAATATGCGCCAAACCATGGGCATGATTTGGGCAAAGCTCAGGCCAGTAAGTTCGAAGAAACGAGAAATAAAAGGTGAAAACGGGTATTGAAGTCCTATGGAGAAAGGGTAGGCAAAGAAGCAGACCCATTCGTCGGAACAAAAATCCAATCGGACCTCTCGGTCGAATGGACGGAAGATTGTCCCGGCGGGAAAGGCACCGGAAGCTCGTAGGGCCGCGATGTCAGAATTATCGAAAGAACACACTTCTTTTGAAGGTTTCTGAAGCAAATTCTGTTTGTGGAAGGTGGAAACAAAATCCGCCATTTGTGATCTAGTACGGGTAGCCATGAAGGATCACAATCGGAAGAACAGGAGATATAAAGAAGGAAAATAGAAAAGAGAGAGAGAAAAGTACCTGATATTTGGTTGAAGATAAAGATAAATCGTAATGAGACGACCCTCGGTTAATAAAGGCTAAATGTAGGGGTAAAGAGTAAATAACGCCTTGGAAGTTGCACATTGTCATTTCAAGGGTCTCATCATATTGATTGCCTTAATTGGTGAGATAAAACTTTTAAAATATATCCGTTGGATTGGTATACCAACAGATATATTTGGGGACAATTGTTATGGGTCATTTTCTGAGCATACATATCTTGATCAATATCCTGCTTTTAATTGTTTATTTGTGATCAGGATACTGGACAGAGATATTGCTAACATGTTGGGCGATATCCTGAGGAATATTGAATTAACCACGTGCAGGTTAAAGGCTGGGGTTCGCTAACGGTCAGATGGACTTCTTCTCCTTAAGACTCGGGCATGTTTGTTATGGGAGAGACGTTGAACCCGAAAGACTAGGTCCACAACGTTCGAGTGAGGAATATTCGTTGGATCCCGGTTATTTAGGATAGTTTGTTATATTTGTTTTACTATAAATAGATGGGGGCGGATCAGATTAAGGCACTCAACTTTCACATTTTCAAACACTTTCTCTCTAGCTCACTGCAAACACTACACACAACACTTGTATTCGAATTACATTGTAACACATAGTTGATCCGCACCACATCCTGCACTGTATCCTGATATTTGAAGCAATAGAAGAACAAGGCAGCTGCGATTGTCAGCTCCCGAGGTTTTATGCTGGCGATCTAGATTGATCAAGGGCTTTCCTCGTACATCACGTGTCAACCTTTACTTTTCTGCTCATTGTTTGATCATAGATACAGCTCTATATCTTGAGCCGTATCCTGAAACTGTTTTTATAATTAACTTGGTTAACATATTTTTCACACATAATTTTAGCACACTACCTCACTTAACTAATTTGATCACTAAATTGCTTCGGTAATTTTTGACCAAAACAAACGATATTCTCGATATCTTGCCTAGTCATAAATTGATCCTCCTGGTGTTGCTCAGATTGGTTAACCTCATTAACTGGTTCATTATTAGCGTTTTCCATCTGATAATTAATATATATAATTTATTAGTATAGAATAAATAGCAATTATACACAAAACAATCATACAAATTTCATAACACACATATATATCCAAAATTATCGATTCCTCGATTTCTCTTTTTATATATATATTATGCATCATTACACACCATTATATTACAAAGGTTTTATTTGTAGGTTATTTTACAGACTTATTTTATTATTATTATTATTATTATTATTATTATTATTATTATTATTATTATTATTATTATTATACAATCACAGCTTTACAACCCTCCTATTACTAGATATTCTAGAAGCGACGTTCCCTCTCGTCGTACTTCCAGGAGATCTGTTCTCATACTTCCCGAATCCTATTCCCCGCACCTATCAGTTCCTCGCCAAAATGGCGGAGTTCAGCTAAATTTTCATTGCTCATTGGTGGGTTTGGTATAGGTTCTGGGTCGAACTGAGGGAAAAAGGTATAAGGATTATTAAGGAGGTTTTGAAACTGCCAGTCGTTGGTCCACCACTCGTCCATTTCTCCTAAAGGTTGGGTATGGATTAAAGGTTCTGGAATGGCTGGTTCCAAATTTATTGGAAGTTGAGTTTCAGCAGGATAAGGGTAAATGTTGGTATTGATAGGGCTAATGATATCACAGCCTGCCAATATACGATCCAATTCTTCCTGTAAAGGCAACTCCTCGATTTGCTTAGAACTTTCCCCAATTTCCATTTCTGCTTGCCTGGAATCTTCCCCAATTGCAATTCCTTTTCCTTTGTCTATGGGATTCTCTATTTTGGGAATTCTCCTAGTTGCTGGTTTCCTTCTGCGTACACGCCTCCATCCTACAAATCTTCTCCTTTTCTTAGGTTTTAGTTTCTCCGGAGGTGGAGCGTTGAATTCCATAGGTTCTTCTATATCGGGTATATAACCAGTAAAGTCTCTGGAAACTTCTATTTTCACCGGATAGAGATTGAGATTCTGAAGGGCTTCAGATAACTCATTCATGCTGTTTAGCATATATGCAAAAACGCACACAAAATGCTAAGTTAAAATTTTATAATAAAAATTTTCTCAAATAATCATTCAAGTATTATTGCACACCGTGGGACTAATTTAATACAAAAGACAACTGAAAATTAAAGCATACTAGGGTTTATGGAAAACTTATTTATTTACTGGGTAAAGTTTCTGGTTTATAGGTAATAAGGGTGCTAGAGCTGGGTTATGGTATTTAAATGCTAGCATTGACTGCTACCGTAGCTAACATATAGAGATCTGCCCATTTTTCATCTAACTTGTCTTCCCATGCTGGGTTATTGTCTAGTTTCTGGTTTTCTCTCTTTTCTTTTGGTTGTGATTTCTTTATTTTCTCCTGACTTTTCCTAATAATCAAACTTCTTTTATTAGGAGAAAGTGGTTCCTCATATTGTGCTTTTCGAACAAATATTCCTTCCTCGGTATCTACTGAGTATCTTGAGGAATTTGATTGGGATGAGCTTCCCTTTTCTTTTGGTGAATTATCTAATTTAAGATAGATATCCGAGATTCTTTGCTTACCCATACTGTAATTAACAAGTAGTCAGTTAATAAAACATCTAATCACAAAATGAAAATCAGGAAAATTAAGTATTTTAAAATACTTAATAGGCAATAGGCAATAGGCTTAAATCAGTGGCTCTTTCAGTAGCTCTGATACCACCTTTTCCTGTCACGACCCCAGCCCCGGTTTGACCCGGTCAGGAGCCGCGGGACAGGAACCTGTGGTATCTGTGATGCGACAGCGGGAGATTTTTAACAGGATCTTTTAAAACTCAAAATGCCCAATTATTTTATTCCATAATTTGGAATAAAACCCCGTAATTTACAATAGAGGAATTTAACTTCGGAATTTCCCTGATTTATTAAAACATGTTTATTCATTTTTAACTGAGCCACCTCTTCAAGCTTGTTAGTGCTCCATAGCACGTTTTTCCTTGATTTACAGCAGGTCGCCTGAAACATGTTTTAAAAATATTTTGTTAGCAGGGAAATACTGGTGAATCATTCATTTTGATAAAATGACACATAGTTATCAATTACAGCATAAGAGCGATTACAGTGGCTTCTATCTTATTTTTATCTTGCACCGTGTCACATTGCCTGACGATGGTCATACCACTATTGGGTCCTGTCACCCAAGTAGTGACGATCACTGTTAGGATATATTAGCCTAACCAGTGAAAATTAGTAATGTGCACAATACCCCACTAGCCAGTGATTCAAGATAACCACGACTTACTCCCTGTAATTATAACATTTGAAAATAATTTGAGGTATTGTAAACAGTTGATAAAAAGAGAATGACTCACTTTGCAGATTTATATGGGCAGAGTTTAGCCTACTGATTAGCCTTTTAACCTAAATTTAAACAACATGCACACGAACTAGGTTAGTAACTAATACAGCATTTACGATAACTCACGAGATTAAACCCTCACAACGAATGACAAAGTGCGATACTTAAACATCCATCGAATTTACGATGAATGACAAAGCATAACCCTAATGTGGGCAGCACTTAAACATCCATTGGATAGTTTCAATCGATCGGATATTGAATCGTATCAGCGATCGAGTTATTACCCTGTATTGCGGCAGCGTTTCGTGTTATGTGTGTGTTTCTGTAGTATTTGGATGATATATCAGTGCATGAATCGAATTTTAACGTCGAACGAACGCAGAATATCAAGTCCCAAACCCCTATATTTATACCTGAAAAACAGCCCCCTCGTGTGGCGCGAGGGGCTATCGCGTGGCGCGTGGGGTGCCACCCTAGCATAGGGTAGCCCCGTGTCCCAGTAGCTCAGGTGAGTTGGTCATTCGCTCAAATTCGTTTTACACGTAAAACTGTTATGATAATATCAACTAGGATTTACCCCCCCCCCCCTGAGTTTTAGGGGCCCTGATCCTGATTCTGATTGTTCTGAAAATTTTAGGGTTTATGCCGGATTACTTGGGGGTCTCAATTAGGGTTTCCTATTTGACCAAATAAAATAATAAATAGGACTTTTGATAAGAGTTGTTACAATTACCGAAGCAATTAAGTGGTCAAATTAGTTTTGTGAGGTAGTGTGCTAGCTGTGTTTGTAGAAAATATGCTGATTTAGTTGTTTGCAAAAACAGTTTTCAGGATATAGCTCAGGATACCGGGCTATACCAACAATCAAACAATGAGCAGAAATGTAAATATGGAGACGAGATGTATGAGGAAAGCCCTGATCAATTTAGATCTCCGGCATTTCAGGATATAGCTTAGGATACCGGGCTATACCAACAATCAAACAATGAGCATAAATGTAAATATGGAGACGAGATGTATGAGGAAAGCCCTTGATCAATTTAGATCTCCGGCATAAAACCTCAGGAGCTGACAATCGTCGGCTGCCTTGTTCTTCTTATTACTTCAAGATTCAGAATACAGTGCAGGATATTGTATGGATCAGCTAAGTGTTACAATAAATTTCAAGTGTGAGTGTTGGTGAATGTGATTACGAGGGATCGTAGCTGTTAAGAGAGTAAGAGAGTGAGTGGAGTTGTGTCTCTATTGAGCCATACAGCTCCTATTTATAATAAACAGAAATAACTAACTATCCTATAATCTTGGGGAACTTCGAATATTCCCTTTAGACCGTTACAGTCCTCTTCTTCAGGCTTCCAACGTTTTTCTTCGAACTGCCACGTCCGAGTCTTCAGGAAGACCAAGCCTTGTGAACGTTACAAGCTCGCAGTCATAACCTACACATGATCAATTTGTAGATATCAGGATACTACCAATATCCTGATCCGGTATCCTGGCCATAATAAAAACAACAAAGTCAGAATATAATCTAGGATATGAGTTCAAAAAACCAATCATAACAATAATATATATATATATATATATATATATATATATATATATATATATATATAGGGTAAGGTTCATGCGAGAACCAATGTGAACACAACCTAAAATAGCTAAAAAAAACCTAAAAAAACCTAACCCCCCCACCCCCTCCCCCCCCCCCAAGCTAAATGCTAAAAACTAAAACCCCCAAAAAAACCTAAAAAAACTTAACCCCCCCCCCCCCAAAACCTAAACCCCCCTCCCCCAAAGCTAAAATGCTAAAAACTAAACCCCCAAAAAACCTAAAAAATTCTAAAAAAAAATCTAAAAAAATCTAAAATTTTTTTTTAATATTTTTTATGTTAAAATCGCTACTTTTAGTAGCAAAAAAAAAAATTTGTGTGTTTTTTAGCTATTTTTAGGCATTTTTGGTTGTGTTCACATTGGTTCTCGCGGTTCTCGCAATAATGGATGGTTCCTAACGGATCTTTGTCCTATATATATATATATATAAATATAAATATATATAGGGAGCCGCTAAAATAAGAACCACCTCCAGTTGTAAGAACCGCGAGAACCACTCTCAGACAATCATATTTTGCCAACATAAAGGGTATTATGGTCTTTTACCCCAAATGTCATATCTTCCATCTCTCTTCATTTAATATATCTCTCTCCTCTTTATATACCTCTCTCATCTCTCCTCTATCCTCTTTCGTTTTCATCTTTGTTCAATTTGTCTCTGCACTGAAGAAACCCCAAATCAAAAATCAAACCACCCCCAAATCATTATCATAATCAACAATCTCCAAACCACCACCACTTCACCTCCCAATCGGCTCCATATCCTACCAACCCAAATCACTAACCACCACCACCACCGCCACCGACGCTGTGAAAGACGGCGGCTCTGCCGTGTCGGAGACGATCAGCGACGAACTGAGCTTCTACGAGCCTCTTGGTATCCCTGAAACGGAATAATAATCACATCACGTCTTCTTCAATCTCCGTTTGTTTCTCTCTCTGATTCTATCTACAGAGCAATTCATCTGGTTAGTTTCCTTTTTCCAATTTCAGGGTTTTCTTCTTCCTGCTTATCCTATCTTTTTCTGTTCTTTTGGTTCGATTTTGTCACACAGTTACTGTGTGAAGTGTTTATTGGGCTGCGATTCTGATTGAATTTTGAATCAGGAATGGTGGTTTTAGGGGTGAAAGATGTGGGGCTTCAAGAGGATGAAAAATATGTGAAAATTGGTATGGAGATTGATGGAGTTGAATGATGGGTGGAGGGGTGGGGTGAGGAGGGGTGTCTCTATTTTGGTGGGTTGTTTGATGTTTTTGGTTCGGTTCTTGAGGTTGTTTGATGTTTGAATGTTTTTTGGATCTGGATACAGGTTCCTTGAATGATCCATTTGTATTCTTTGATTATTTGGGTTTTTGATCGGTTTGGTTCTCGATACAGGTTTGAATCTGTTTGAATGATGTTCTTGGTCCTTTTGAATGTTTAAATCGGTTGAATCTGGTGCCTTATTGAATCGGCGGTGATGATGCAAAAAAAAAAAAACTGACGATGGTGCGACAAGGATGGTGGATGGTAGGTTTTTGAACCTGCAACCCCACTTGGCAGCCTCTGATTATCGGAAAATCTGAGCCAAACCCCGTTTTTTTCGAGTTACACATTGTTTTGGTGTTGTTGGTTTTTTATATTTTCCCCCCTAGTCGATGATGATAACAATCTATCTGAGACACCTACCAAGTTTGCGATTAATCGGTGCGTTCGTTTTGCGTAAAAAAGTTTTTGTGGAAAAAAAAGGTTAAACCGTAAACTTTTTAACGTTAAACCGTAAACTTTTTAACGTAAAAACGTAAAACCGTAAAACGTAAAAACGTTAAACGTAAAAAGTTTTACCTAAAACGTAAAACGTAAAAAGTTTTACGTAAAACGTAAAACGTAAAAAGTTTTACGTAAAATGTAAAACCGTAAAATGTAAAACGTAAAAACGTAAAACGTAAAAACGTAAAACGTAAAACGTAAAAACGTAAAACGTAAAAACGTTAAACGTAAAATTTTTTACGTAAAACGTAAAGCGTAAAAAGTAAAACGTAAAAAGTTTTACGTAAAACGTAAAGCGTAAAAAGTAAAACGTAAAAAGTTTTACGTAAAACGTAAAAAGTTTAAAAAACGGGGCGTAAAACGGGTCGTAAAAAAACGCACGTAAAAAAGGGGGCGTAAAAAAACGGCGCGTATAAACGGGACATAAAAACGGGACGCTAAAACGGCGCGTTAAAAATGGAGCGTAAAAACGCCGTTAAAAAAACAGCGTGAAAAAAACGACATTAAAAACGGTGTAAAAACGAAGTAAAAAACGGCGTGAAAACGGCGTAAAAACGACGTAAAAAAACGGCGTAAAAACGACGTTAAAAAAAACGGTGTAAAAAACGGCGCGTAAAAAACGACGCGTTAAAAAAAATGACGCTTGAAAAAACCCGGGTAAAAACGGCGCGTAAAAAAAAACGACGCTTGAAAAAGCCCGGCATGCAAAAAAACCGGCGCGCAAAAAAGTTGTCTTTGTAAAAAAAATCTGCATTTAAAAATGTTTTTAATAAAAAATTTATTTTTAAAAAATAAAAAATAATATAATAAAACAAAAAAGTAATAAAAAAATAATATAGACAAAATAGAGTAATTTTACTAAAATACCCTTTTAGATTAAAATATTAAAAACATAATAAGACAAAAAATACTTAATATTATTTTTAAATACTTTTAATCTCATCCATCCATCTCCTTAATCTAAAGGCTAGAAAGTGGTTCTCATGGTTCTTACAACTGTAGGTGGTTCTTATTTTAGCGCCCCCCTATATATATATGTATGGTCAAGTTATTCTACAAAGGCTCCTAATTATAAGAAGTGTAAGAAGGATTTATAGAGTGACAAGTGTTCAATAACCTAAAATTAAACCCACTACATCACCACCCAAACCCTAAAACCCCACCCCCACCCCACCACCACCCAAAAACCTACATCCCGCACCCCCCCCCCCCCCCACCCAAAAACCTAAACCCCCTACCCCACTTCCTCTCGGCGAAAAAAAAAACTATACCTCACCAAAAAAACCCCCAAAAAACCTACCCCCCATCCACCCTCACCCTTTTTTTATAGTGGGTTTTTTTAGGAGCCTTTGTACCCTTCTTACAATTAGAATCCTTTGTATTTGACCCTAGTCATATATATATATATATATATATATATATATATATATATATATATATATATATATATATATATATATATTGTTATTTTAGTTGATGGATTAATAAAAGTAATAGGTTATAGATGAGTTTGGGGCTAAGTACCCCTATATTGAGATAGATTGCCCATAACTTGTGGGAATGGATAAATGAAAATAATCCATGGAATACACAAATTATTTGGTATAGAATATGAAATCTTCACTCTTTCTCCAACGTCCTACACCACACCATGTACTTTTTTTTTGTTAAATATTATTTTGTTTGTGTATAGTGCAATTATAGAGGAACAACCCATGTGAGTTCAAAAACTCAAGAAACCCGCTGGATGGACACAATTTTGCCACGTGTTATAACTTTTTCAGAAGAATTCTGATATGTAACAAGTTTTGTCAAGAGAAAGAAAGTTAATATGTTACACATTTTTCACTCGTTTACATATATGTAACATCACATGTCATAATTTTTTTGTTTTTAACAACAAATTTTACAGGTTTTACGAAGTGTAAAATGTTTGAACTTAAGTTTTACTAGGTTTCAGTGTGTAGTGTATGTAAAAACATGTTACATGTCACTGTGTTAGACTATAAAGTGTAAAAACAAAAAGTTGTTACAGTTGTTTTTGTACGTTTGTAACATGTTATGAAAAATTAACTTTTTTTAACATCCAATCTCAGCCATACAACTTTTAGATGGATGGTGGAGATTGAGTTTCTTGAATTTATAAGAATATTCTTATTATCCTTTCCCTATATATATGTTTGTGGGGTAAGGGATAATTATCATTTTTAAAATAATAACTAAAGTTTTTAATGACTGTTAATGTAAGAGACGTAATACGATAGAAAAAGTTAACATAAAGGATGATAGGGTGAAAAATATAAAATATAAAACATGCAATTTTATATATAAAACATGCAATCTTATATAAACGTAAATAATATTTTCTGTAATTTAGTTACCCACATGTATTTATTTTAGATTATTTTATGAATCTTTTTATATAAATAAACAATAACTTGGTAAAATTAATGTCTCTTAGAAGGTAGATCTTATGTTCAAATCTAGGTACGAAAGTAATTTAAAATTATTGTTGTAAACTGTAAAATAGAAAATAAACAAAAACTTATAAATTGCTTCTTTAAAGAAAAACTAAAAGTAATACTAAAAAACGATGATCGTCCTTCTACGTGTGCTGGCCTGGTTTTGGGCTGATTTTGTTTGTAATGAAGTTCACTTTAAAAAACAAATATTTTTGACTTCTAGATAGAAAATTATTTTCCCGCCATATGTGAGTGTGAGTGTGTGTATATATATATATATATATATATATATATATATATATATATATATATTTGAATAGTATTAACCATATTTTTGAATTGAAATAAATTTGTAACTTCAAATCATAATTTTGTTTATTTCCTGTACATATAAAATTTTATAAATCAAACTTATAAATCGAATTAAGTTCCTTTCTTATCCACACAACATAAGGTTCTCTTATCGTTTGTGTACATGTGTCTACATATACATAGTATGTACGTGTATAAAAAGATATTGACAAACCCTAAAGGCCCCTACTACTCAACAATCGTCTCTTCATGGCACCCCACATTAGCAATCATTGCGACTTCTTCCTATTATAGGAGAGAAGGTTTGAAAATGCATAACCAATCAACCAGCTAAAGATCGACACATCATTCGTAACGATGACATGGTGTTCCACATCACATCACACATGCCTTTATATACATTCCTATTGGTGAATAGAGTGGCGGCCTTCATGGGTACGTAATTTTATTTTATAATATAACAATTCATGTTGTTTCTTATGAACAGTATCAGAATTGGACAAATTTTAGATACTATTTACGATAATGCAATGACCCTTCATTTACCATCACAAAGGCACCACCTGCTTGTCTGTATTAGAGTAATCATCATTAGTTTAGTATGACCAACTTCTTCAAATTAAAAGGAAGAGAGACAAAAAAAAATGGGAGGAATAGAAAGAGAGAGAATGAGAGATAGAGTTAGAGATGAGGGAAAGTGGAAAGGGAGGAGCCGACAATGGTTGGGCTGTGTAAAGATAAGAGAAAACAAAAGAGCTGCTGTTATTGAATAGAAAATTAAGATTGGGATATTAAAATCCAAATAACCAAAAATTGAAATTGAAGGCAGTCAAAGAGGTTTCTGAAACTGGAAAATAAAAAATCCAAATAAGTTAAACATAATTAAATAGGTTCAAATAATAATGTTATTCTACATATATTAAATTTAAAACAAACTCTTTTAACGTATACAAATTTTAATTTTTGCTATCTATGTATATTATCTTCATGTGTTACCTTACTCCGTTGGCACGTATGATTTGCTACATGATAAAAAGATCGCTAGATGCATACAATAACAAAAACGTCCACAGTTTCAATTGTCAGTATAGTTAGTTATGAAAACAATTATATTGTTATTTTGCACATGCTTAACTCCCTATCCTATCTAAATGGGCGGTGATTTTTTCTTCTAGGAAAATAGATGAAAAAAGGTATATATTTTTATTTTTTATTTTAGTTGAACACATTTATGCGTATGGTAGGTACTATTAGTAGGGGTGTTCACGATCCGATCCGATCCGATCGAGGGTATGCTCATGCTCGGATTGAATTACAACCGATCCGATCCGAGCGGATCAAATTTGTAAAACCGATCGCAAAAGTGATGCTCATGCTCGGATTGAATTTGAATCGATCGGCTCGGTTTCGCTCGGTTTTTATCAAATCCTAAAAAAAAAGCGAGTGGATCGTTTTCGCTCGATTGAATAATAAGGCTTCGTTCAACAAAAACAAATTCTAACTTAAAGTGCGAATACAAAAACAACACAAAATAAAGTGCGAATACATAAGAAACACAAAATAAAGTGCGAATACAAAAGCAACACAAAATAAAGTGTGAATACAAATTGTCATTTAGTTCAAAAGCCATAAACTTCTTCTTTAAGCTTGTTCATCTTCATCTACAAAATTCAACTTCAAATCAACATATAACCTATAAACACAAGCATTAAACAAAACCCTTAAGTTCTACACATTACAAAACAACTTTTAGGTTTTGTCAATTATAAAAATACCTTTCATTTATTATCAGACTCATCTGGAGTCAACACATCAAGAAACAATATGGTTAACAGAAACAGAAACGATTTAACAATTAACATAAAGAAACAATATGGTTAACAGAAACAGAAACGATTTAACAATTAACAATTTAACATAAAGAAGCAATCTTTAACGATTAATTAACAAAAAAACATACAGATTGAAGCCTGAAACAAGTCCGACGAGGCGACGAATGAAGACTGGAGCGAACAGAAACAAATATTTAACAATTATTGAAGAATGAACAGATACAAATATTTAACGATATGTTGCAGATATGTTGCAGAAACAGAAACAGATATTTAACGATTATTGAAGAATGAACACATATATTTAAATTGAAACAGGAGCGACTAACCTTTTAGGAGACACTTGAGCTGATGATTGTCCGATGAATTGAGTCGGAGACACTTGAGCCGATGATTGTCCGATGAATTGAGTCGGAGAGGGAGAGTGAGAGTCGAGACACTTGAGCAGTTGAGAGCGGCGACTGAATTCTGTTTTAGCTTTTAGGAAATAGATTTACGGTTAGATTTGTATATTAAATATTAACTTGGGCTAATGTTATTTGGGCTTTTAATTTTTTGGGCTAGTATATTTTTTGGGTTTTTAATCTATAAAATATATATATATATATATATATATATATTATTAATAAAAACTAATTCGAGCGAAACCGAGCGATCGACGAGCGAGCGGAGCTTTGCTCATGCTCGGATTGAATTTGAATCGAACCGATCCGATCGGCTCATTTACAAACTGAGCGGGAATCGAACGAGCATTTTTCGAGCATTTTTCGAGCGATCTTCGATCGTCGAGCAGTTTGGACAGTCCTAACTATTAGAATCATTATTGATATTAGTTTTTATTGTTTTCAATTGATGTAAATACGTGCCAACATCATTTAATTTGGTCATATAATGATTCAATTATTTCCAGGTTTTCTTTTTCAGTTGTTATATCGAGTGACGGTACCATATCGATAACGTAATAGTCCAAACCGATACCAACCAAATGTCTGCCGCAACGCGCGGAGGAATCCACTAGTTCAATAATATATCATGAACAAAACATCTAGATTAAACATGTTTAAAAATATTGTCTAAAAGTGGTGAGGGCACAACTAGAAAACTGTTACTATTCTCAAGTTAATTTCTGTAAGTCTTTGTCTGATTGACCGGACCCATAAGCTGAGCTTTGACCAAAGCTTGGCGCTTCAAGGTAATACTTAGCGCTTTGGCCAAAGCTCGGCGCTTCAGGGTAATACTTAGCGCTTTGGCCAAAGCTCGGCGTTTGAGTGGTTTTTTTATTTTAATTCAAAAATGCACCTATACTAGTCGAATTTTGACGTATTTTGTTATTACACGTCATTTTATGAAGTATATGGTCTATACGACACGTTTCGGATAAGTTTGGTTACGTGTGTTGCCGTATTCCATGATTGGCCGTACGGGTCGTGTCGGTGACATTCGGTGTTCGGGTTGGCATGACACATGATAGAAGCGCATCTTTTGAACAATAACAATCATAAACACGACCCGTACGGCCAAAATACGTCATAATACGATCAATAATACGCCATAATAATCAATCTACACACTAATACGACACTTACAGACAATAAACATCACGATACCGGATGTCACCGACATGACCCGTACGGCCAAAATACGTGATAGTACGGAACAATAGTGACAATACACGTCATAATACGACATTTAATGACAAAATACGTCAAATACTGATCCGGTAGGAAACGTATAGATACAAAACGACACGTTGGACTACAAGTGAAATCGAAACAGAATCACATGTGTAAGAACCGTTTTTCCGTCTTTATAAAATTGCTTACAAGAGTAATTTAAAGACTTCAAAATAACAACCTTAATACATAATTTTACAAAATTTGGGCATGACCCGTTCTTAAGACGAGTATACCCCTGTTAAAAACCACAAACAAGACAATACCATTCTACAAGATACAATTAGAACTAAAACATCAAGTACTTAAAGGTGTGTTACCAACAATTGAACAAAAATGTATTTTGACCCAAAATATTAACATAAGCTAGCGGAAGCGCTTGGTAAGACATATTTTGATCATGTGCTCGCTCCATTTCGCCGAGTCGCCTAAGTTGAGGATTTACCTACATTTAACAACAAGCTTTAGAAAGTTAGTCATAATACTTATTTCACTTTCTTCACAAACCTTTCAGTTTAATTATTTGCATTCCTTTATATATACTTTCATTACTCTTACGCATACGGTTACCCCATTAAATGAGTATGGCATACACTCTCATAACGAATTTCAAGCATACCTTTTACGACCCGGTATCATCGGGTTAATAACTTACAACATAAATCTTTTGTTCTATCCGTAAAACGGATTGAACTTCTTACGTTCCTTATTGCATTCACGACCACCCGTTCTAAACGGATGGTACCATCTTCTTACTCGACCCGGTTCGACTCGAACCGGTCGACTTGCATAGCTTAATGTAACTTTCGTTAGCATAACCAAATCCGCGAGGGATTTGTAATCTACTTACTATTCACTATAATCATTGTAACAAGAGTTGTTTATCATAATATAAACAAAATTTTAAATAAGGTTTTTGTGTGCAACGAAACATACCTCGATCTTGTACGCCTCCTGCTTGACTAGTGTTTGAGCTTTCTTCCTTCACGCCTACATTATAACATTCGTTTACTTAGTTAAATCAACTCATTCCATCCTTTTCTTTTCATACTACATATATAACCATCTCTTAAGCATTTTATCAAACACTTGGTGGGCATTGTATTTACAAGCATAAGGTACAAGTATTCATAGCATGGATTTTACTTTATTCACTTTCTAGTCTAACAAAAATTGGTTAGATTCATATCATTCTTTCATCCTATGCTAACTTATCTAATTTCTCTATCACATACAAGATCATGCATTTATTCACAATTATAAGCATATTATATACATCATCATGTTCATCAAAATTTTACAACAAGTGGGTATAAACCCTAACCCATTCAAATAATCGAAACCAAATGAAATTCTCAATCTATTATGGAATCCTAACTTACAATTTCATTAGATTTGCACCTAAATTCATGTTTGGGTTAAAACCCACTTTCCTCCACTCACCAAAACAGGATTTTCGACTTACCATTCGATGAACAAGCTTAGATGGTTGAAAATTCGAGTACATGCATTGATTTGGGCTCTTAATGTCTTCCTAATCTTGAGAATTTCTGAAAGTTAGGGTTTCCCCCCTTGGTCCCTGCTTCTGGTCGAACTACAACACACACCAGTGTGTTTGTTTTTGTGATTTCTCTAGTTTAGTAAAACTTTTATCACATTTTACAAGTTCAGCCCCTATAGTTATAAGTGTTGATAATTCTCACATTAACTTTCATTCTTGTTGAACTATCATCACATTCTTTTAACTTGGTTAATTCATTATATATATATATTTTTTTTACACTTAAAGTAGCATAAATGTATAGCATATTTTTGGGGTGTTACAAGTCTACCCCCCTTAAAAGAGGTTTCGTCCCCGAAACCTGGGCACATAACAAATTTAAAAGGATAGTGCTTCCTCATTTCATCTTCCGCTTCCCATGTGAGTTCCGACCCCTTTCGGTGTTGCCATTGAACCAACACTTGTCTAACAACTTTGTTGCGGAGATTCTTCACCTTGACGTCTTTAATGGCTATGGGTCTTTCGACATAATTCAACCCCTCTTTCAACTCGATGTCATCGAGAGGTACTAATGCTGTTTCTTCCGCAAGACACTTCCTCAACTGTGACACGTGGAAGGTATTATGAATCCCGTCTAGAGTAGGCAGTAATTCTAATCGATATGCAACCTTTCCAAATCGAGCCAAGATTTTGAACGGTCCAATATATCGAGGACCTAATTTGCCCCGTTTGCGAAAACGGATTATACCCTTCCATGGGGACACTTTCAGCAGAACGAAATCTCCGACTTGAAATTCAATAGGACGCCTTTTCTTGTTTGCGTAAGCTTTTTGCCGATCCTGGGCTGCTTTCAGTCGAGCTCTTACCAATTTTATCTTTTCATTTGTTGCTGCTATTAGATCACTTGGCGCAAGCTCTCTTTGTCCCACTTCACCCCAACATACGGGGGTTCTACATTTTCTCCTGTACAGTAGTTCATAAGGAGCCATTTTAATGCCATTATGGTAACTATTATTATAAGAGAATTCCACTAGGGGTAGATGGTCATCCCAGCTTCCCCCAAAGTCTAATGCACACGCTCTCAGCATATCGACAAGTGTTTGAATGGTTCTTTCTGACTGGTCGTCAGTCTGAGGGTGGTAGGCGGTGCTTATGTGTAACCTCGTGCCCACACTCTCGTGAAACTTTTGCCAGTAGCGGGAGGTAAATCTGGTGTCCCGGTCCGAGACGATTGACACGGGTACCCCGTGTCGAGATATGATTTCATTCATATATATTGCTGCCATTTTCTCGGAAGAGTGAGCCTCTTTGATGGGTAGAAAGTGAGCGCTTTTCGTAAGCCGATCTACGATTACCCATATTGTATCGTCTCGAGTAATCGTGGCGTAACTATCATCTTCATGGATTTTACTCGAATGGGAGACGGATACTCTTTTCGGCTTAACGCGTCGGCTACCACATTCGCTTTTCCCGGGTGATAAAGGATATCACAATCGTAATCTTTGATAAGTTCTAACCACCTCCGTTGCCTCATGTTTAAGTCTTTCTGCTCAAAGAAATATTTAAGGCTTTTGTGATCCGAGTAAATTGTGCATTTCACGCCATATAGATAATGCCACCAAATCTTTAAGGCAAATACTACCGCTGCCAGTTCCAAATCGTGTGTTGGGTAGTTTACTTCATGCAGTTTCAATTGTCGTGAAGCATATGCGATAACCCTTCCCCTTTGCATTAAAACGCAACCTAAACCCTGGTGTGAAGCGTCTGAATAGACCACTAGGTCTTCAGTCCCGTCCGGTAATGTCAAGACCGGGGGACATGATAATTTCTCTTTTAATACTCGGAAGGCTTCCTCCTGTTCTTTACCCCACACAAACTTCTCTTTCTTCCTCCTCAGTTTTGTTAAGGGTAAAGCTATCTTCGAAAAATCCTGTATAAACCTTCTGTAATATCCCGCGAGGCCTAGAAAACTTATTATTTTAGTCGGGTTCTTCGGAGAAACCCATTTCATTACGGCATCAATCTTTGACGGATCTACTAAGACACCCTCCGAATTGATCACATGACCCAGAAACTGCACCTCTCTGAGCCAAAAGGCGCATTTTGAAAATTTCGCGTAAAGTTTCTCCTTACGGAGAACTTCAAGTACTTCACGCAAGTGTCTTGCATGTTCGGCCTTGCTTCGCGAGTAGACTAGAATATCATCTATGAACACGATCACAGATTTATCTAACATGGGTCGGCATACCCGGTTCATAAGATCCATAAACGCAGCCGGCGCATTCGTCAATCCGAAAGACATGACTAAAAATTCATAATGCCCATAACGGGTTCTGAACGCGGTTTTCGGAATATCTTCTTCCCGTACTCTAACTTGATGGTACCCCGAACGCAGATCTATCTTGGAGAACCAACTCGCCCCTTGCAATTGATCAAAAAGATTGTCAATTCTAGGCAAAGGGTAGCGGTTCTTGACGGTTAGCTTATTTAATTCTCTGTAGTCAATGCACATACGCATCGACCCGTCTTTCTTTTTAACAAATAAGACAGGCGCTCCCCAAGGTGACACACTCGGACGTATAAAGCCCTTATCTAGCAAATCTTGTAATTGTGTCATTAACTCCCGCATCTCGGTGGGAGCCAGTCTATAGGGAGTCTTCGCAACCGGCTTCGCACCTGGGCTCAATTCGATGCGAAACTCTATCTCTCTTTCGGGAGGAAGTCCTGGTAATTCTTCCGGAAATTCATTCACGATCTCCACGTCTTCAAGCTTCGGGAAACCTTGTTGAGCATCTACCACATAAGCTAGGTATGCCCTACCCCCGTTAAGTGTATACTTAGCGGCTTGAACGAGGGTACAAAGTTTCGCTTCCACCTTTCTTTCGCCTTGTATATTTAATCGCTTTCCACTTGGAGATTGGATAAGTATTGTTTTGGTTTCACAATTAATCTCCGCATGGTGTCTGGCCATCCAATCCATACCCACTATCATTTTAAATTCTCCCAAAACCATGGGTATAAGGTCGATATTGAGTTCTTCGTCCTCTATAGTGAATTTGCAATTTCTACAAATCTCGCGTAACAAGTAGTTTTTACTATCGGCTATTTCCACTTCTAGAGGAACTGACATTAATTCAATCTTAAACGAGGGATGATTTACTATCTCATTCGAAATAAACGACATGGTAGCCCCGGTATCAAATAATACATAAATCGGCATAGAGTTTAATAAAAAGATACCTGAAACTACATTCGGATGAACCTTAGCTTCCTCCGATGTGATTTGGAACATTCTTCCTTTAGCTCTAGAACCCTCTTGCTTCTTGTCTTCCTTTTTCGATTCTTGCTGAAGTTTAGGGCATTCCGATTTAATGTGCCCCTTTTCGAAACAGTTGAAACAAGTCTTCGGGCTATTTGGACATTGATAAGACGAATGTCCCTCCTTACCACATTTGTAGCACCCCTTCTTGCCTAACAGACACTCTCCAGTATGAAGCTTTCCACAAGTCTTACAAGGAGTGATACCACCCTTCGACTTATCTTTCCTTCCTTGCTCTTGATACTTTCCCTTTTTGGATGGACTCGAACTTGCACCTTTCTCACTTGATCTCTTTTCCCCACGTTCTTCTTGCCTCTTAATTTCGATTTCTCTATCCCGTGCCAGATTGATGAGCTCATCAAGGGTCTCACATTTCGAAGGAGTAATGAACTCCCTAAATTCCGCCTTTAACACCCCGTAGAAGCGGTTGATCTTCATCCTTTCAGTCTTCACAAAATCCCCACAGAACTTCATCTTATCCATGAAAGTATTTGATATCTCATTTATCGACTCGTTCTTCTGTCGGAGGCGCAAGAAATCCTCTTGGATCTTATCAATAGCCGACTGAGGGATATGGTATCTCATAAAAGGTTCCTTAAATTCTTGCCAAGTCATCACTTGGAGTCTATCCTCCCCTATTTCTTTACTGTGTGCATCCCACCAATCCTTCGCCTGAAGAGTGAGTTGGCCAGTAGCGAACATCACCTTATCTTCATTATCACAACGACTTCGAATAAATACTGCTTCTATATTTGAAATCCATCTTTGGCATGCAATCGGGTCGATTTTACCATCATACGCTGCGGGATTGCACGCCATAAAGTCTTTATATGTGCACCGTCGTTCTTTGCTTTTGCTCTTAGATCCCTCCAGCAGTTCTTTCGGTTCTTCAATCTTGCTAGTCATCATGGCATCCACAATTCCCAACACCCGACTTTCTACTTCTTGAGCTAATCGTGGAAGATTAGCTTGCATAACCCCTTCTGCCACTTCTGTGACCTTATTGATAAATACTTCTTGACGAGCAGTATCATCATCATCAACGTTGCTTGCATCAGCCATCTACACAATGTCATGTTTTCGTTTAATACCAATCACAAACTTTCAGTATATCATTGTTCATTAATCAGCATTTACTTAATCCATCTCATGTCATTCGGTTCATCACTTTTGATTCTTACGAATTCATTCTTGTTGTAATCACTAATTGTGATTACATACACCTATTAAGCCTTATATGAACTCTACGTGGTCATGAAATAAGTTTTTGGATAACCCGGCAACACAAAACGTGAAAAAAAAAATCAGTGAATCGATATTGCGTAAGCCGTCGGCGATGGCTAGGATGCCCGTCGGCGACGGGCTCTTAAAATGGGCGTCGGCATGTTTACCCGTAGACAGGGTGTTAGGGCGTCGGACGGGGGTATGCCGTCGGCGACGGGAGGTAACCCGTCGGCGACGGGCTTTCGTTTAGCGGAAACGCTGCAGATCGGTTTTTAAGCATTCTCGTTCGCTTCTTTCCATTCCGTTTAGGCTCTACAGCTCCTGAACTTCTCATTTAACCTCCCCACATATCTATTTTATTATTTTCATCAAACTCATAATAAACACACTTGCAATTTGTTTATAACTTAAACGTTACCTCATGGGCAATCTTGGAGCGAGCACACTTTCGAATGAGCCGTCGGTTTGAGTTCAAGCATCGCGTTAAAGATCGAATCCCTCAAACCTAGGCTCTGATACCAACTTGTAAGAACCGTTTTTCCGTCTTTATAAAATTGCTTACAAGAGTAATTTAAAGACTTCAAAATAACAACCTTAATACATAATTTTACAAAATTTGGGCATGACCCGTTCTTAAGACGAGTATACCCCTGTTAAAAACCACAAACAAGACAATACCATTCTACAAGATACAATTAGAACTAAAACATCAAGTACTTAAAGGTGTGTTACCAACAATTGAACAAAAATGTATTTTGACCCAAAATATTAACATAAGCTAGCGGAAGCGCTTGGTAAGACATATTTTGATCATGTGCTCGCTCCATTTCGCCGAGTCGCCTAAGTTGAGGATTTACCTACATTTAACAACAAGCTTTAGAAAGTTAGTCATAATACTTATTTCACTTTCTTCACAAACCTTTCAGTTTAATTATTTGCATTCCTTTATATATACTTTCATTACTCTTACGCATACGGTTACCCCATTAAATGAGTATGGCATACACTCTCATAACGAATTTCAAGCATACCTTTTACGACCCGGTATCATCGGGTTAATAACTTACAACATAAATCTTTTGTTCTATCCGTAAAACGGATTGAACTTCTTACGTTCCTTATTGCATTCACGACCACCCGTTCTAAACGGATGGTACCATCTTCTTACTCGACCCGGTTCGACTCGAACCGGTCGACTTGCATAGCTTAATGTAACTTTCGTTAGCATAACCAAATCCGCGAGGGATTTGTAATCTACTTACTATTCACTATAATCATTGTAACAAGAGTTGTTTATCATAATATAAACAAAATTTTAAATAAGGTTTTTGTGTGCAACGAAACATAACTCGATCTTGTACGCCTCCTGCTTGACTAGTGTTTGAGCTTTCTTCCTTCACGCCTACATTATAACATTCGTTTACTTAGTTAAATCAACTCATTCCATCCTTTTCTTTTCATACTACATATATAACCATCTCTTAAGCATTTTATCAAACACTTGGTGGGCATTGTATTTACAAGCATAAGGTACAAGTATTCATAGCATGGATTTTACTTTATTCACTTTCTAGTCTAACAAAAATTGGTTAGATTCATATCATTCTTTCATCCTATGCTAACTTATCTAATTTCTCTATCACATACAAGATCATGCATTTATTCACAATTATAAGCATATTATAGACATCATCATGTTCATCAAAATTTTACAACAAGTGGGTATAAACCCTAACCCATTCAAATAATCGAAACCAAATGAAATTCTCAATCTATTATGGATTCCTAACTTACAATTTCATAAGATTTCCACCTAAATTCATGTTTGGGTTAAAACCCACTTTCCTCCACTCACCAAAACAGGATTTTCGACTTACCATTCGATGAACAAGCTTAGATGGTTGAAAATTCGAGTACATGCATTGATTTGGGCTCTTAATGTCTTCCTAATCTTGAGAATTTCTAAAAGTTAGGGTTTCCCCCCTTGGTCCCTGCTTCTGGTCGAACTACAACACACACCAGTGTGTTTGTTTTTGTGATTTCTCTAGTTTAGTAAAACTTTTATCACATTTTACAAGTTCAGCCCCTATAGTTATAAGTGTTGATAATTCTCACATTAACTTTCATTCTTGTTGAACTATCATCACATTCTTTTAACTTGGTTAATTCATTATATATTTTTTTTTACACTTAAAGTAGCATAAATGTATAGCATATTTTTGGGGTGTTACAACATGAAATCATGGAATTCGACAATACACGTAACCGAACTTATCCGAAACGTGCCGTATAGACCATATACTTAATAAAATGACGTGTAATAAGAAAATACGTCAATATTCGACAAGTATAGGTACGTTTTTGAATTAAAATCAGATTTAAAAAAATCATAAAACCATCCAAAGCCGAGCTTTGGCCAAAGCGCTGAGTATTACCCTGAAGCGCCGAGCTTTGCCCAAAGCTCAGCATATAGGTCCGGTCAACCAGACAATTATATTTATTTTTATTATAAAATTTTTATATTTTTTAATTTTCTTACACAATTCCTACGATTTTTTTCTTCCTACACAGTTTCAACGGAATTTAATCGTCTTTCCTACACCGTTCCTATGAAAATATTTTTTCCTACGCATTTCCTATGAAATTAGTTTCTTTTCCTACACAATTCCAACAGAATGTATTCTTTTTTCTTACGCATTTTCTACAAAATTATATTTTTTTTCCTACACAATTCCAACGGAATGTGACTAAACTTGTTTCGTGTTTTTCCTACACATTTCCTACAGGATACACACTACTACAAAATGGAACATTAAACGGGGTGATTTGGGCTTTAAGACAGGGTTTCTAACGTCGTCTTAAAAAGGCGCGTCTTAAAATGGGGTTTTATTAGACGGGATTCAAACTAGACCCCGTCTTAAATAAGTGGTGAGGGCCAGGGGCTAATACAGTGATTCAAATTAGTAGAATATTTAAGATCAAGAGTAGATTAAATTAGTATGTGTTATTTTTCAATCTAAAAATTTAAACAAATTAGAGGATAGATAATTAAACTGAACATACGGCCTTACGCCTAGGGCATACGGCATGCAAGCAGGATTGGGTGCGAGATATAGCGGTACCTATTGTAACACTACCCCTCCTTTTCGGGGGAAAGGACTGCTAGGTCGAGGGTTGCTTGCCGAGCCTCTTGAATTGATTTCTCCATTTATCAAAGTTAATTTATTCTCTTATATTTTTATAATATTTGATTTAAAACTTAATTTGACGTGTCTATAATATCGCATGCTCGTTAGCTTAAAAACAACTAAGTACGTTGTTTTAGTTAAAAATAATTTTATCACATTCCGATATAAATTTTAATGAGATCCGATTTGTATTCAAAATAGAACTATTTTTGGTCTCATAAACGTCGTTGGCATGTGTTTAGATCAATATTCTAGAGAACATTGGAACCGAAAACCAAGTTGTATTCAAAATAAATTTTACCTAAAACGGGTGTATATATTTTTATTTATATTATGTAATGTTTGATCGTGTTATTTTTAATTATTATGTAATGTTGTGTTTTTTTACGTTTATATTTTACAGAATGTTTTGCTATAAGGGAGAAGGTGCACCATTCGAGTACCCCTTCCGGTTAAGTACCCGCATCGGTAAATGGCCGCCACCCATTCAGGTAGGGTGTTTGGCTTGGTTTCACGAGTATGCATACGTGCTTAGGGTAGTTGTGGTGAGTGTGTGATTGGTAGATAGAGTAAAGAGGTGGAGCCCTTGGTTCTAAAGTAGATGAAAGGAATGTTGCAAGTGATTTAGTGATATTAGAGTAGTTATGAGTAAAAATAAGATGGCAATGTATGATTAGTGAGTTCTATACTAGATGAAAGGAGTGCCCATTCCTCCTAATAAAAAAAAGTGTACATATAAATGTAAGATTAGAGAGTATGTAAAATAAACAGAACTAAATAGATTGAAAGCATGTTGAAACATGGAATGCGGATTCAAGGAAAGGACATTACATCAACCTAATTAGCTGTGCTAACATGAATAATTTTATCAATTAGCTTACAACAACAACTCTACCTAGTATATCCTACAAATAACAAAGCTAGTAGTAAGGTCAGGAAACAATAAGATGTAGGCAAACCTTACATCTATCCATGGGATGGAGGGATTTTATTAATTAGCTTATGATAAGCTATTTAAGTCTATGTAGTTTATGACATTACAAGATTATTTATGTCCAAAAAAACACAAATTCGTGATGGAAATCACTATGTTCCCAAGATTGGCGACCACCACCATTCCGATCGTAAAATTTGTGACCCTTTATGTTTGGTTGCAAACCATTGCGACCGTTTTATTTTTGTTGCAAAATGGTTGCGGAAAATTGAAAAGAAAATTATAAAATTAAAATCGGTATAGACGTGGCCGTATAAATGGATTGAAAATTTGAGAAATTAATATTTTGAAATTAAATTTAAAATGTGGGCCGCAAATCGGTCACACAATTTACGAAGGTTTCAAATTGCAAAAATTAAAAGAATATAATTAAAAATTTATCAAATATCAATCGTAAATTTTATAAACGTTTCATTTCGCCATGAAAAATGAAAAAGAAGTTTAAAATTAAATTTCAAATGCGATCCTTAATAACTAGCTTTGTAATGTACTTTGGCAAATTCTAAAAACACTAGTTAACAATGTGTGTTTTTCCCGGAACTGATGGCTTGGTGGCTCATGTATGCATTCACCTCTGACCGTTATGGAAGAGGGGATGCATTTGCTCGATTGAGAGCATCTCAGGATGCTTATCTTGTGATTCAGTTGGCTGTTAAAAAAATTGATTGGTTTGGATTTAGGAAGACCATAAGATGTCTCTGGTTCTTCTATTGACACCAAGACAAGAGCCATTTGCACATTTCCATAGTTGTGTGTATAGGACGAAATCCCACCTTATCCATGTGTCATAATCTTGATCTTGTTTGTTTCCAATTATTGCCACGAAATGATGCATCTTGAGACAATTTTGCATTTTCCTCGTTCTTATTACTTTGTATCAATTTCTAACAATCTAAGATTTTGACTATACATGAATTTAAACAAATTATTTCAAGACAAATATCATGCCATAAGCTTATTTCTGTCATAACACACACACGTGTGCATATATATCTAAAATCAAATAAGGAAGCTTAACTCATATAAAGTTATGAGGTGTGTGTAAAGTTCTTATTCAGATATTCCATCAAATTTTAAAATAAGGAAGCTTAACACCATATAAAGTTATGAGATGTGTGTTAAGTTCTTATTCAGATATTCCAACAAATTTTAAATCTTTGGGTAATCATGCTTTAAAAAAAGTTAACTAATTCATCGCCTTTTGTGCTTCACCATATAAAAGAAAAAATCATGCACAAAAATTAACAACATGATTCACAAACACTTGTTTCGAAGGAATAGACATCATATTCAAGGGTATACTCGATTTTTTTAACACAGTAGGAATCCTTCTTAGGCCATGCGTAGCGGGGAGTTATACAACAATATATTGGGCTATGACGTTCCATAGCGCCCCTCAAAACCGCCCCCGGCGTTATGGGGTTTCTCTTACACACACATATATATACATACATATATATATGTATAATTGAAGGGGTATAACCCCACTACACACTCAAGTTATATAACCTCATCATAACTCCCATTTCTTACACATTTATCACGTGTCGTATAATCCCACATCTATCTATGGAGGCTTATAGCACTTGAGTAGTACACATGGTCTTATAATAGCATACACATGGTCTTATAATAACAAACAGAACAGAATCACAATCATTTTCTCCTTCATCACTTCATGGTCAATATTCAGAAGATGGTTTAGCTAGGGTGACTATACGTAGCTGTGTGTACTTTTTTTTAACAGAATTTATGTGTTGAAAGTACCCCGATAAGGCTACTCGGTGTTGAAGAGGCAAGTCTTTGGAGGATGCCCTTCCACGTCAGCACCACGTCAACATCCAAGGAGGATGCCCATCCAAGGATGGACCAAAGGAAATGAAGGATGGGCCTATATATTTATATATATGTGTTGTAATTATATGTGTGTGTGAGAAGGGGGAGGAACGGCTTGAGCGGCAGCAGCAAGACGAAGAGGACGCCGACGCTCCAAGGGAAATGGGAGGATGGGGCGGCGCCGCCCCACAACGGCCCGGGGACGTCCCCCCCCCCCCCCCCATACCGAACAGCATAAAAAATGAATATTATTTTTGAAATCGAGAGCAGAGAGGGGCTTGCTAAGACCGTGAGGTATGGTGGTGTAACAACTCTCATTAAAATGACTATTTCTTATTTTATTATGTCTAATAGGAAACCCTAATTGAGACCCCCAAATAATATTGCATGACCCCTAAAATTTTCAAAACAATTGGAACTAGGATCAGGGCCCCTAAAACTCAAGGGGGGGTATTCCCTAATTAGTATTATCCTCACAGTTTGCTGTAGGATTTGAATTTCGTCGAATTGTGACTCACCAAGGCTATGTTGGACACGAAACTACCCTACCCTAGAAGAGCACCCGTCGCACCACGCGCAGGGACCTGGTGTCCCTGGCGCGCCACGCGAGGGGACCAAAAACTCAGTATATATTCTAGGGGTTGGCACTTGCATTGTGGTGTTGGTTCGACGATAAAATTCAATTTGTATGCTGCGATATCATCTGTTTAGTCCAAAAAACACACACAAGTACGAAATTCTGCCACGATAACAGGGTAATAACTCGATCACTGCTACGATTCAATGTCCGATCGATAAAAACCAGTCCGATGGATGTTTAAGTGCTGCCCGTATTTGGGCTATACTTTGTCATTCGTCGTGAGGGTTTTGATCTCGTGAGTTGTCGTAAAAGTTGTATTAAGTTACTGACCTAGTTCTCGTGTGCATTGTTATTTAACTAGGTTACAAGGTTAAATCTGTAGACAAGGTTCTGTCCGATTAAATTTGCAATGTGAGTCATTATCTTTTTATCAAATTGTTTTCCTAAAACTCTACTTGTTTTCAAAGTTATAATTACAGGGATTAAGTCTTTGTAATCTTCAATTACTGCCGGTATGTGGGGTTTTGTATACATTACTTGATACCCGTCACCATTGGACAACAGGTTAGCCAATGGGTGATCTGACCATAGTCACATATACTGTCAAGTGACAAATACCGATTTGGGGTAATTGGTAGATAAAAACAATATAATCACCCTTAATACTGTATATTATAACAATGTGTCGTTTGGTGCAACTTGAATGACTCGCCAGTATTTCCCTGCTGATAAAACCTTTTTAAAACATGTTTCAGGAGATTTGCTGTGATCCAGGAAAAAGTGCCGTGTAGCACTCCAAGCTTGAAGAAGTGGCTCAATAAAATAAATAAACATGTTTTTGTAAAATAGGGGATTTCCTTGAGTAATCACCTTTATTGTAAATTATGAATGTTATCCCCAAATTGTGAAATAAATAAATTGGGCATTTTCAAGTTTTAAAAAGATCCTGTAAAAATTCCGCTGCCAACATAATAATTACCACGGGTTTCTGTCCGCGGCTCTTGGAACGGGTAAAACTGGGCCGGGGGCCGTGACAGAAAAATGTGGTATCAGAGCCACTGATTTAAGCCAATTAAGTATTTAAAAATACTTAATTTTTCTGATTGCCATTCTGTGATTATGTGAAAATTTATTTACAAAATTTTAACTTAGAATTTTGTATGTTTCTTCATATATGCTAACAGCATGAATGAGTTATCTGAAGCTCTTCAGAATATCGCTATCCATTCTGCTGACATGGAAGTTTCCGAGGGTTTTTCCAGTTAATGGGCCGACACTGAGGAACCTATGGAATTCCAAGCCCAACCTCAGGAGAAACCTAAACCAAAAAAGAGAAGAAGACTCGTAGGCTGGAGGTGTGTGCGTAAGAAGAAACCAGCAGTACAGAAAGTTATAAAGATTAAGGATCCGAAGGATAAGGGGAAAGGAAAAGATATTGGATAAAGTTCCAGGCAAGCCCAGGAAATGCCATCATGGGAAGAGTTGGATCGTAAACTGGCACTTAGCGACCTCATCGGACCTGCCGATGAAAACCTTTCAACTACCCTGTTGAATCACAACTTCCAGTTAATCTAGAGCCTGCTATCCCAGATCCCATTGTCAATCCCCGACCTCTACCAGGAGAGCTGGAAGAATGGTGGACCACTGACTGGCAATTTCAGAATCTTATAAATAACCCTAATACCTTTTTCCCTCAGTTTGACCCCGAGCCTGCACCAAACCCACCTATGAGCAATGAGAATTTGGCTGAACTCCGCCACTATGGCGAGGAGCTGGTGGATGCAGGGAGTCGAATCCGGGAAGTAGGAGAACAGATCTCCTGGAAGTACGACGAGAGGGAACGTCGTTTCTGAGATGCCAGCTGACGGGGATGGTGTGACTGTGTGGTTGTGGTTGTATAATAATAAAATAATAATAATAATAGTAGTAATAAAAATATAATCCTGTAAAATAACTTAAAATAAAACCCTTGTAAGATAACTGGTGTGTACGGACGCATATTAAAATATATAAAATATGGAAGTCGAAAAATCGACAATTTTGGCTATACGTGTGACGTGATTTTTGGTGCGATTGTTTTGCATTTAGTTGTTAATTACTTTATACTAATAACTTATATATACTAATTACCAGATGGAACACGCTCTTAATGAACCAGTTAAGGAAGATAATCAATCTGAGCAAAAAAATGAAGATCATTTTCTTAATAGGCAAGACATAGAAAACATCGTTGCTCAAGGAATAGCCAATGCTATTCCAGCAATCCTTGCTGTTGCCCGAAATCCAGTTGAACCTCAACCTATTATTCCTAGCAAACGTACTCGTGATGACAACTTCAGTAATAGCGTAAATGGAGGCGGCAACAATAATAATAATAATAATAATGATGATGGGATGCAAGCCCCATTCCTTAAAAGAATGAAAGCTGCAACGCCTGGTTGCACTTACAAGGAATTTCTTGCCTGTAAACCTGTTGAGTTCGCAGGCAATGAAGGGGCAACTGCCGCGCTACGTTGGTTGGAGAAAACCGAGGCAATAATTAAAATAAGTAAATGTGCCGAGGAGGATAAAGTCATGTATGCTTCTCACCTTTTCAAGGAAGAAGCATTAGAATGGTGGAATACGGTATTACAAGCTAAGGGAAGTGACATGGCCTATGCCATGAGTTGGGAAGAATTTAAGCGTCTGGTGGAAAGAAAATTCTGCCCAGAATATGAAAAAGAACAAATGGCGAATAAATTCTTGGGCCACCGAATGGTGGATGTTGATTGTCGAGGGTATACTTCGAAGTTCTTTGAATATGCTCGAGTTGTGCCTACCTGACTTTGCCAGAACCGGTACTTATTTCTCGCTACATTTGGGGTTTAATTAGCGAGATCAGTGATATTGTCAAAGCTGCAAGACCCCGCACGATCGATGATGCGGTGGAATTAGCCAACACTTTGACTGACGGACTGGTGCGTACGCGAGAAGAAAACAGGAAAAAGGAATTAGCCCAAAAGATTACCCAGGGATTTCGTGTGGGTAATAACAGCAACTTTAAAAGAAAGGGAACTGGGCAATCTTCCACCCCGCCGTTTTGCAGAAACTGCAAAAAGAAACATTTTGGAAAATGTAATGAAACCTGCAACTTCTGCAAAGCTATAGGACATCGTGAAGAAGATTGCAGAAAGAAAACAAAGATCTGCTATAACTATGGAGAAGCTGGGCATTTCAGCCCAGAATGCCCTAAATTGGTCAAACCAGCAGATAACAAGGACAAAACTGCTGAAGGGACTAACAAGAAGAACGCAAGAGCCTTCCAATTGACCACGCAGGAAGCTGAACTGATTCCTGACGTAATAGCTGGTACGTTCTTAGTTCATAACATTTATGCGAAAGTATTATTCGACTCCGGGGCAAACCAAAGTTTTGTAAATACTTCTTTCTGCCAAGCTCTTAAGCTACCCTTAACCAACCTTAGACAAATTTTTAAGGTAGAAACGGCAGATGGGAATTCTGTTAACATAAATAAGGTTTTGCGAGAAGAAAAAATAGAACTCTTAGGCCATAAATTTTCTGCAAACCTGTTACCTATGAAATTAGCCGGATTCGATGTCGTATTAGGAATGGATTGGTTAGTAGCCAACCATGCTCGAATCCTCTGTGATAAGAATTCCATAGAAATTCGTGCACCCACAGGAGAAGTAATTATGATTACAGGGGATAAGCCGCGTAAACCAATGAAGTTCATTTCAGTAATGAAAGTTGCTAATTATGAACGAAAGCAAGGAATAGTGTATATGATTTCGGTAATCATTAGCACTAAGGGTAAGGAACTTAAGGAAATTCCTGTAGTATCAGAATACTCGGATGTATTCCCAGAAGAACTACCAGGATTACCACCAGATAGGGAGGTAGAATTTAGAATTCATTTGATTCCTAGTACTACACCCGTAGCTAAAGCACCCTACCGATTAGCACCCACTGAAATGTTAGAACTGAAAAAGCAATTAGATGAATTGCTCAGTAAAGGATTCATACAACCTAGTTCATCCCCTTGGGGAGCACCAGTGTTGTTCGTAAAGAAGAAGGATGGTTCGATGCGAATGTGTATCGATTATAGGGAATTGAATAAGGTTACAATCAAGAATCGATACCCTTTGCCTAGGACTGATGATCTTTTTGATCAACTTCAGGGGGTTAGATATTTTTCTAAGATAGATTTACGCTCCGGATATCATCAATTGAAGGTACAAGAAGAAGACATACCTAAAACTGCTTTCAGAACTAGGTATGGTCACTACGAGTTTACAGTTATGCCTTTCGGACTAACAAATGCTCCGACAACATTCATGGACATTATGAATAGAATCAGTAAACCGTATTTGGATAAATTTGTAATTTTTTTCATTGATGATATACTTATTTATTCCAAAGGTCAGGACGAGCATTGTGAACATTTAAGAGCACTCTTAACTTTGTTAAGAAATGAAAAGCTTTACGCCAAATTCTCAAAGTGTGAATTTTGGCTACAGGAGGACAGTTTTTAGGACACATGGTGAATCACGAAGGCATTCACGTAGATCCCTCCAAAATAGAAGCGATCACTAAATGGAAGGTCCCGCAATCAGCTATGGAAGTCAGAAGTTTTCTAGGATTAGCTGGGTACTATAGGCGCTTCATTAAAGATTTTTCTAAGATAGCTGTGCCATTAACTAAGCTAACCTGTAAATTGGTTAAGTTTGAATGGGGACCTAGGCAGGAAGAGGCTTTTAGAATTTTAAAGCAAAGGTTAACAAATACCCCAATTCTTGCCTTACCAGAAGGGACAGAAGATTTTGAAGTTTACTGTGATGCCTCTAAGCTAGGATTAGGATGTGTGCTAATGCAACGCAAAAAGGTAATTGCGTATGCCTCAAGGCAATTGAAGAAGCATGAGGAAAACTATACGACTCATGATTTGGAATTAGGGTCGATAATTTTTGCCCTTAAGATTTGGAGACAGTATCTGTATGGAAGTAAGTTTACCGTTTATACAGATCATAAGAGTTTAAGGTACATATTTGGGCAAAAAGAATTAAACATGAGACAACGAAGATGGATGGAAATTTTGAGTGATTACGAGTGTGATATTCAATATCACGAAGGAAAAGCGAATGTAGTCGCAGATGCTCTAAGTCGTAAGTATCATGAAAAGCAAAAGCGAGTTCGTGCTCTTAGATTAAATCTTCAAGTAGACTTAATGGAACAACTGAAAAACGTTCAAGAAACAGCAACCAAAGATGATGCTGAAGGAATGAAAGGAAGAATAAAGGAATTAGAGCAAGGAGCTGACGGAATTTGGAGATTCCACAAAAGAAGGATTTGGGTACCTAAGCAAGGGGATTTAAGAAATAAAATCTTAGAGGAAGCCCATAAATCTAGGTATACCATGCATCCTGGTAATAATAAGATGTATCAAGATTTAAGGAATAACTTCTGATGGATAGGAATGAAAAAGGACATAGCTAGATATGTTTCTAAGTGTCTAACTTGTTCACAAGTTAAGGCAGAACACCAGAAACCTTCAGGGTTACTCCAACAATTAGAAATGCCTGTATGGAAATGGGAACTCATAACTATGGATTTTGTTACTAAGTTGCCCAAAACCAGAAAAGGTAATGATGCGATTTGGGTAATTGTGGATCGATTAACCAAATCAGCTCATTTTCTACCCATGAAGGAAACCTTTAGCATGGAAAGGTTAGCCAAATTATACGTAGACGAGGTAGTATCCTTACATGGAGTCCCACTCTCCATTGTATCGGATAGAGATAGTCGTTTCACTTCACATTTTTGGACGAGTTTCCAAGAAGCAATGGGGACACGATTGAATTTAAGTACTGCATATCATCCCCAAACAGACGGACAAAGTGAAAGGACGATTCAAACCTTGGAAGACATGCTCAGGGCATGTGTAATAGATTTTGGTGGAAACTGGGATAATCACCTTCCCTTAATTGAATTCTCCTATAACAATAGTTATCATTCAAGCATCGAAGTTGCCCCGTTCGAAGCACTGTATGGACGAAAGTGCAAAAATCCAGTTTGTTGGGCAGAAATAGGAGAAAGTCAATTATCAGGTCCCGAGATTGTACAAGAAACCACCGACAAGATCACTCAAATCAAAGAAAGACTGAAAACGGCTCGAGATCGCCAGAAGAGTTATGCAGACAATAGACGCAAGCCGCTAGAATTTCAAGTTGGAGACAAGGTACTCTTAAAAGTTTCTCCTGGGAAATGAGTAGTCCGATTCGGAAAGAAAGGAAAGCTAAGTCCAAGATACATAGGACCATTTCCAGTTGGAATAGGCCCAGTTGCCTATCGCTTACAACTACCAGAAGAATTAGCTGGGGTACATGACGTATTTCATGTATCTAACCTCAAGAAATGTTTGTCCGGCGAATCCCTGGTAGTACCTCTTCAAGATAAAGAAGTAAATGAAAAGTAAAAATTTGTAGAGAAACCACTTCAGATAGAAGACAAAAAGGTCAAGTTTCTCAAGCAGAAAAGACTAGTACTGGTCAAAGTCAAGTGGGATTCAAAGAGAGGACCAGAGTACACTTGGGATCTGGAATCAGAGATGAAACGAAAGTATCCCTACTTGTTCTAGTAAATATCGAGGACGAGATTTTTATAAGATGGGGAGGATGTAACAACTCTCATTAAAATTACTATTTCTTATTTTATTATGTCTAATAGGAAACCCTAATTGAGACCCCCAAATAATATTGCATGACCCCTAAAATTTTCAGAACAATCGGAACTAGGATCAGGGCCCCTAAAACTCAAGGGAAGGGGGGGGGTATTCCCTAATTAGTATTATCCTCACAGTTTGCTGTAGGATTTGAATTTCGTCGAATTGTGACTCACCAAGGCTATGTTGGACACGAAACTACCCTACCCTAGAAGAGCATCCGTCGCTCCACGCGCAGGGACCAGGTGTCCCTGGCGCGCCACGCGAGGGGACCAAAAACTCAGTATATATTCTAGGGGTTGGCACTTGCATTGTGGTGTTGGTTCGACGATGAAATTCAATTTGTACGCTAAGATATCATCTGTTTAGTCCAAAAACACACACAAGTACGAAATTCTGCCACGATAACAGGGAAATAACTCGATCACTGCTACGATTCAATGTCCGATCGATAAAAACCAGTCCCATGGATGTTTAAGTGCTGCCCGTATTTGGGCTATACTTTGTCATTCGTCATGAGGGTTTTGATCTCGTGAGTTGTCGTAAAAGTTGTATTAAGTTACTGACCTAGTTCTCGTGTGCATTGTTATTTAACTAGGTTACAAGGTTAAATCTGTAGACAAGGTTCTGTCCGATTAAATTTGCAATGTGAGTCATTATCTTTTTATCAAATTGTTTTCCTAAAACTCTACTTGTTTTCAAAGTTATAATTACAGGGATTAAGTCTTTGTAATCTTCAATTACTGCCGGTATGTGGGGTTTTGTATACATTACTTGATACCCGTCACCATTGGACAACAGGTTAGCCAATGGGTGATCTGACCATAGTCACAGATACTGTCGAGTGACAAATACCGATTTGGGGTAATTGGTAGATAAAAACAATATAATCACCCTTAATACTGTATATTATAACAATGTGTCGTTTGGTGCAACTTGAATGACTCGCCAGTATTTCCCTGTTGATAAAACATTTTTTAAACATATTTCAGATGATCTGCTGTGATCCAGGAAAAAGTGCTATGTAGCACTCCAAGCTTGAAGAAGTGGCTCAATAAAATAAATAAACATGTTTTTGTAAAATTGGGGATTTCCTTGAGGAATCACCTTTATTGTAAATTATGAATGTTATCCCCAAATTGTGAAATAAATAAATTGGGCATTTTCAAGTTTTAAAAAGATCCTGTAAAAATTCCGCTGCCAACATAATAATTACCACGGGTTTCTGTACGCGGCTCCTGGAACGGGTAAAACTGGGCCGGGGGCCGTGACAGGTGGGGCGGGGGTTTGGGGCATGGGTTGACACGTGGACTTCGAGGGGCACCGATGGTCACGTGTGGGTTGGGTCGGTATGGCGGGGCGTGGCTAGCCCGCGTGGGTTGGCCACGTGTCAATTATTATAAAAAGAATTGAAAAAAAGCCTAAAATTATTATAAAAATACACACAAACTTAAAAAAAAAAAGCCTAAAATTATTATTAAAATTTCCTAAAAATTACAAAATCCTACCAAAAAAAAAAAGGATTACAAATCTAAAAAAAACATAATTAGACATATAAAAAAACCCTAATTAAGCGTTAGGTAGATTTCGAACAGGGCGAGCTTGTCAAACGGCTTCCGCTCCTTGCCTAGGAACTCGATGTTGGCCACCGCCACCCGGTCTTCGTGACTTATATCACCGCCCGGGACGCTGTCGTAGTAGCTTTAAAACGGTCGAGCTTCGGTCGTAGTTCGCGCCACTTGTGTTGGCACGCGTTTAGATTGTGCCGGTCGTTCCCCACGTTGTCCCGGTAGCTAGGGAAAGCTTCCGGCCAGTAATGGGTCTCACCGGGTTGGCAGCCCTTCATCGTGTCTACGACGCTCGTTACAAGTGCTATCTCTTCCTCGTGCGTCCATAAGGCCCTTTTTCAAGTGTGACTATACGTAGCTGTGTGTACTTTTTTTAACAGAATTTGTTTGTTGAAAGTACCCCGATAAGGCTACTCGGTGTGGAGGCCGCAAGTCCTTGGAGGATGCCCCTCCACACCAGTGCCACGTCAACATCCAAAGAGGATGCCCCTCCAAGGATGGACCAAAGGAAATGGAGGATTGACATATATATGTGTATAGATATGTTGTATGTATATGTGTGTGTGAGAAAGGGGAGGAACGGCTTGAGCGACAGCAGCAAGACTAAGAGGACGCCGACGCTCCAAGGGAAATGGGAGGATGGGGCAGCGCCGCCCGCACGACGGCCTGGGGACGCCACCCATACCGAACAGCCTAAAAATGAATATTATTTTTGAAATCGAGAGCTGAGAGGGGTTTGCCAAGTGTGTGAGAGGAAGAGGATACGTTAAGCAGCATCATTTCATTGCTTTATGATATTTAATAGGGCTGGCATATTGTGTATACCCGTACACGATAAGACACGAACACGAAATGGGTATACCTGTACACGACACGAAAATTTATCGTGTACCTGTAACCCAAACACGAACACGAATCTGTTTATACCTGGTATACACGATAATACACGATAGTACACGATAATAGCTGTTTAGAAACACATATTAGACAACCTTTCAGCGAAACAAAAGTCGACGAAAGTTCATAAAAGTCTTAAAATAAAACATAAATCTATGCTCCTTAACAAATTTAAGACAAAAAAAACATAGAATTCTAATCAAAACATATATTGAAAACAATATCAAGTCCCAAACTTCCAAGTTCCAATTGGTCTTTCTTCTCAAATCTTCAATTCCAAACAATCAAACCTACACACAAAATAAGTATAGTCAATTAGTCATATTAATCATGGATAATTGGACATATTCATATTCATATAGTTTTATCAAGTAATATTATTAGAAAGTTTTAGAGTGAGGTACCTTAGGATTGTTCATTGTTTTTAACTAGCAACACTACTTGAAGGATTTGGAGTTGGTACCTTAGGATTGTTCACCGAGTTTGAAGCATTCAGTAGACCTAGTCCTGATAATAAATAAGAATAATTTATAACAATTTCATACTTTATGAACTAAACTGCATTTTAGGATACAAAGAGTCGTCGTCTTCCATTGTGTTCTTCAAATCCAAACTTGTATTTGGTTATGAATCATTCATGTCCTCTTCAGGTTCATCAATCTCCAACCCTACAGAAGTATTGCTATTTGCTAGATTAATAACTTCAGAAATCAAACTAGTTTCATCAATTTGATTATCTAGTTCATCATAAACAAAAATATCTACTCTACTATCCAATCAAACTAAACAAAACCACGTACCAGCAACATATCCAAACGCAGAAAGTCTCTCCTCAAGCTCAACTACATCACTCTCATTCTTCTTATAAATCTCATTGCAGCGACCAAGCAACTCCTCAAACGACACCGTATCAAACGACATGGACTCAAGGAGGTTGAGATCGCTGGTAGCAGTTGATACACGGCGGTTCAGACATTGCACGAACGATAATGAAGCACAATCTAAATAAAAGTATATAAAAAAACAAATTCATCAAAAAGAAAAAACTAGATCTAAAGCAGAAGTTGTGCAAAACAAAAGCAAACAATTGAAATTATATTACCTAATGGAATCGAACGATAACGAAGCAGAATCTAGTTAAAACTAAAATTCATCACAAAAAAAAAACCTAGATCTGAAGCAGCAAATGCGATTAACAAAATCGAACAAGTGCTATGATATTACTGAACGGAATCAGACAATAACGAAGCAAAATCTAATTAAACTAATATATCTCACAAAAAAAAAACTAGATCTGAAGTAGCAAATGTGATAAACAAAGGTGAACAAGTATGATTAAATTACCAACGGAATCAGACGATAACAAAGCAGAATCTACTTAAAAGCAAAACTTATCACAAAAAAAAACCTACAAGGCTACAACTGAATTAACAATTGTGATAAACAAAAGCGAACAAGTACAACTACATTACCGAACGAAATCGGAGGATAACATTGCCGCCGGCGTGAAAGGGAAGGCTGGCGACGGGCGACGAAGAGCGGTGACGGCCGGTGACGGACTCGGAGTCGGGAGGAATCGGTTGTGTTGAGAGTTAGAGACTTGAGACTTGAGAGTTGAGAGAAGAGAATGAGTGACGGCTGCAAAGAATTAGGGTTAAGGTATTAGGGATAAATGGACTATATATATTATATATATATTTATTTAATTTTAAAAATAACCAGGTACTAACAGGTACTTAACAGGTAAACAGGTATTATACCTGTTTAGACACGAAAATTAACAGGTAATTTCGTGTCTACCTGTTTAGTACACGAAACATGTTAAGGTCTTACCTGTTACCTGTTAAAGTCGTGTAGGTACGTGTCGTGTATTCGTGTCTCGTGTATAAATTGCCGGCCCTAATATTTAATTATTTTCATTACAACTTTACATCTTATGCATCACAGTGGATGATTCAAATGAATTTTTTTTTTATAAAAATAAAAAAGTAAGTTTTATATCAATATATATGCTCAATTTAATACGTGTATTTATTGTTATTGAAAGGATATATAGGTAATTTTATAGCTTTAATTAATTTATTGTATTCCTTTAAATTAACTAATTAATTAAACTTGTAACACATTTTTTAAATATATACTTTTTAAGACAACCTAATTTATGGTAAAGGACAATTTTTTATATGTGTAGAATAAATTTCGATATTTATACGATAAATTTTGAAATATGTAGGATAAAATGTTTTTGCCTAATTAATAAAAAAGAAAAAAATTATATGAGAAGTTATAAACTATCTAATGTTTACCATTATGCCATTTCTTTTTTTTTTTCCTTCTCATATTAAGTTTCTTTTCAAATGAACATTCCCCATACATTATGTATGTATAAACATGCGCATATACACACACAAATAGGTCTTACGGTGTGTACGAAACAAAGAGAAAAAACCCGCGATAACATTTTCGAAAATATTTTGATTACACTTCTAAGGAAAATATTTATACTAGAACATAATGGAACTAAGGTGATTGTTATTACTCGAAAGTTTTAAAGTAGCGTAATAGTTATTACACTACTTTTAAACTGTAGAGTAATAGTCATGCTAGTGTTGCGCACTATTCACGCATTAAAATCTATTTGATTATCGATTCTTGATTTTCTTTTCATTTTTGCTCTTTACAGCAGATGATAGCTGTAGAAGAGGAGAGTTGGAGAAAGTGAATTATAAAATAAAGAGCACAAAAATGAACCAGGGTTAGATTGAAAAAGAAGAAAAAAATGTGAGATGAGGAAAGATTGGGCATAAATGAAAATATAATGTCATACCTGAAAGCTTTGTAATAGAAAGAAGAAGAAAGGATAAGAAAGAAAATATGCTTGATCCATACTTGCTTACCTGGAAACTTTGAAGGTTGAAGTTGAAGATGAGAATGGTGTGCATCAAATAATTATTATACAGTAAATAACTTTATCAAAAAAATAATAAAGTGTATTTCTTTTTTGTTCTGTTACAATAAATATTTTCTTCTTTTTTAATAAGTTATGTTTATATATTGAAAATTCAAATTTCCTTCAAGTGGTCTTAATATTTTCTTTACTTATTATTTTTATTTACTAAAAACCCATTTCAGAATTAATATATATTATTTTTCATAATAAAAAGTTAAAAGGCTTAAAAGATATTCACGAGATGTATAAGGGTGTCTCCACTCCCCATCCATTCGCCCTTCCGGAGCCCGCTGTTGGGATGGACACGCCTTTACAAGGCAGCAAGACTACCTCTGATGCTTCTATTGCAGCAACCAACCCCTTCCACAACGGCGTTGGTTTTTGAGTATGCGGGCGGGTCAAAAGTAAAAGACAAAAGGTTTTATTTAAATATCGTGTGGTGGGTAAATGATGTGACGGAAATTGAGAAGGGTAAGGATATTTGTCGGCTAGAAATGAAATAAGGATTTTTAAGGATATAATGTGGTAGATAACATCGCAGCCATAAAGGCCTAAGGGCATACATAACGTTGGAGATAGTGTATGAAGGGAACTGTCCGATTGAGTTTTAAGTGTATGGAAGGGCATAATATGTGAGTACATGGTAGGGCTAGGTGTTATGTTTTTCTTTTCACTATTTTTATTTTTAATACCATATTTTATTTTGAATAAATGTTTGTAACTATAATAAGTTATATAGTTTTTTAAATAATTTGATTGTAAATAAAAAAGAATCTTAATAAGAATATGTGCACAAGGGTGATGATTTGAAAATGTAAAGATTTGTAAGAATGCTTATAAGGCTAAGAGTCATGAGATAACTCTCAGCTTACATAGAAACTTTTGGGGAGTTATGGGGCGTGAAACACCGTCTCACGGGGCGTTAAAGGGAGCATTATGAGGCATTCAGTTATGCTACTAACGGGCATGAGAAGGTTTGGTCGTTGGCTCCAACCTTTTTCCACCAATCATAATTTTTCTTTATTTTTTATTTTTAGTTTATTATATTTATTATTATTTAGCGGGGTGGTGGATAGTTAAAACTTGTGAAATCATTACACACTAAAGGTTGAAAAAAAGTGAGTGGGATCTCATACTTACATAACAATTTTGTGGCTGGCACTTTATGACGTAGCGGTTAAAAGATAAGGGTGAAAGAAGAAAAGTAAGCGTTAAAGATGAAAGACTAAATTACACTACAAAAAGATCGGCATCGGGGACTGAAAAATCAGTCTCTAAAACTCCTAAATCATTCGCTAATGGTTATTAGGGACTGATTTTGCCAGTCCCAAGTCACTCCTAATTGTTTAGTCCTAGATACTTTCATTAGTAACTAAAACTCAGTCCCGATTGTATGACACCAATAGGGGCTGACATTCAGTCTCCTATACACATAAAATCAGTCCTCAGTCTATGTTGTCGTACACCTTCATTTCAGTCTTGAATACATTTCGTCAGTGACTGAAAATCAGTCCTCAGTCTATGTTGTCGTACACCTTCATTTCAGTCTTGAATACATTTCGTCAGTGACTGAAAATCAGTCCTTGATATTAGGCCTTTTAGGACTAAAAATCAGTACTTAAACCTTGTCTATTTTGTCCTAAATACATTTAATTAGCTTCGGGTTCCATGACAATTCAGTCACAAAAAAAAAATCAATCACTAATACAATTCGTAATTGATAAATTAGTCCCAGATACTATGTATCTGCGACTGATTGATCAATCCCTCATAATTTAATCCCAAATGGTCACTTTTCTTGTAGTGACTTTTTGAGTCCTTGTGTTTTAGTGGTTTTAACTAATTGAGTGCAAAATTAAAAAGTTTAACGCCCTGAGTCCCTAACCACTCATTTTATAACATTTCGAGTTCAACTTTTTAATACTTGTACTTTTGATTTTTGATACAAGTGGTTAAAACCACTAAAACACAAAGACTCAAAACGTTATAAAATGAACGCTTAAAGACGCAGGGCGTTAAACTTTTTAATTTTGTAGTCAAGTAGTTAAAACCACTTAAATAAAAGGACTCAAAAAGTAATTTATAAAGTATGTCAAATAAGATGATAAAAATGAATTAGTCATAACAGAAGGTCTCAGATTTAATTTTGTTAAAACATGTACGGAGAATTTGTGAGCACTTGATAAGTTGATTAATGGTTATAAAAATATGCCATCTTTTGCATTTTTTTTTTTTGTTTAATAAAAAGGTACAATACGAATTTTTCATATGGATTAAATTTGCGGCTTCATGTTCTCTCCTTTATAATTGTTTTCTTTTTATATTTTATGTGAAGTTAATTTACACCCATTTGTTGGTAAAAATATCATATAACAAAGCACGTAACTATTAACACATTGTGCACAACCTTACATCCTCCTCATACATAAGTTTAGTTAATTGTAGAGTTAAATGCTTGGTTGGTCTCTGTGGTTTACGAAAACTGTAGATTTGGTCCTAATGGTTCACTAATTATAGAGTTGGTCCCAATAGTTGTAATTTTTGCACTCGGGTGGTGCTTATCACTAACCTCTGTTAAATTTCTCAGTTAAGTTGATGTTAAATGACCAAATTGCCCTCAACAATTAAAAAAATAAAAGCAAAATAAGAAACAAAAGGAGATGGGCCCACCATCTTCTTCTTCACACCCCCCCCCCCCTCCCCTCTCTTTCTCTCTAAAACACCTGTAACCACCATCAGCCATCATCTTTGGGCCACCACAACCCCCACCTCCGAACACCATTATGAAGCACCATAAACACCCACCTCCACCATCTCCCATCCACCACCACTGAACACCCACCTCCGCCGTCTCCCCTCCACTACATCCGTCGAAGCTCTGTCTCTCTAATCTCCAACCAGTCACCATCTCCCTTATCTCCCATGTTTCGGTTCTCTGCCAACTATTATTATACACAAATCTATCAAATCATACCCCTCAATCAGATCCCTCAACATCTAGGGTTTCTAAATCACCGATTTCTTTCATATTCATTACAAGATTGTTAATATTAATCATTTCAATATGTTCACGAGAAACAACAATCAGTTGATGATCGAGACGTCGATGATCAGTACAAATCAACTGAAGATTCATCATCGGTGCGAGAGGATGTTACGGATGCGGTTTATGGAGATTCGTTGGCACTGCGGAATGGTAATGGAATCGGACTTGCAGATCGTTTGACCGATTGTTCGTTGGAGACGGAGATAGAGATGACGATTTGTTGATTCATGGAACGGTTATTCAGTGGCTACATGCGTTTGATATGCAGGTGGTGGTTTGAGGAGATGGTTGTTGTGACAGAGATGGTGATGGTGGATTGGGCCTTGGGGAGACAGTGGTTGCAGATGTTATTGAACAGTGATGGTGGTGGGTGGCTCTTAGACTGAGTGTAGTGGGGCGACTCCCACCCCCAGGTCGCCCCAGGTCGCCTGGAACACCGCCCCCGGGGGCGACTTGGGTGGCGTCCCCCTCCAGCCCAACCTGTTCTCGTCGCCCACTTTCCACAAAAATCAAAGAAACTAGCCGTTACATTTGTGGTTCCAACGGATATATTGACTAAAGTTTTGTTTTTTTTTTTAACCAAATTACTATATATATATACATCCACCATACAACACAACACACTCTAAAAATATACAACACAACACACTCTAAAAATACATTCTTTCAACATAACCATTTTGTTTTTTTGGAACCACAAATGGAGTTCAACGTCCCTTCGTCATCCTCGTCCGACGACGATACAACTTCATCTAGTTCTTATGAATTTGAAGAAGCCGTCAACGAGGCGGTAATGACAACGATCAATTTAATGGTTCACGTTGCTAGCGAGGACAATGAAACGGATGACCCACTGATTAGAAAAAGAACTTATATTATGCGGGATCATGCCGCAGGACAACAACGGCTGATGCAAGACTATTTCGGGGAGGAGCCGGTATATGACGCGAAGATATTTAGACGTCGCTTTCGCATGAGTAAACGTCTATTTACCCGTATTACAAACGACATGGAGGAAGATTATGATTATTTCAAACAAAAGTATGACGCTCGTGGGTATCTTGGCTTTACTTCGTTACAAAAGTGTACTGCGGCCATCAGACAACTTGCATATGGCACAAGCGTTGATTCATTTGACGAGTACCTGAGAATGTCTTCCAAGACTGCGCGAGACACACTCATACACTTTTGTAAAGGTATATTTAGTAAATTTTGTTTTCAAATTTTTTATATATTTAACTTTAGCGTCAATTTTTTTATATGTTACTGTCAATGTTCGTATACATATTTAAATTAAATTTATATAGGTGTGATTGAGTTGTATGGGCCGGCTTATTTACGACGTCCGACTTGGAGTGATCTCCAAAGGATGTACGAAGTGCATTAGCACGTTCACGGTTTCCCCGGTATGATCGGTAGCATGGACTGCATGCACTGGAAGTGGGAACAATGCCCTACCGCTTGGCGTGGTACACATACTAGAGGCGACATTCGCAAACTGTCGTTAATATTGTAGGCGGTTGCATCTTATGATCTTTGGATATGGAATGCATATTTTGGTCAACAAGGTCTCACAACAACATCAACGTGTTTGAGTCTTCGCCGGTTCTCGAAGAGATTATAAACGGGTTGGCACCAACTTCAGCGTTTTATGCGAGCGACAATTACTACAAACGCGGATATTATTTAACTGACGGTATCTATCCGGAGTACGCAATGTTCGTAAAGACGTTCACCGAGCCTATTGATCTTAAAAGAAAATATTTCACGAGAAAACAAGAATCAGCAAGAAAAGATATCGAGCGAGCGTTTGGAGTTCTTCGAAAGCGATGGCACGTCATCAATTATCCAGCAAGATACTGGACAAAGGAAAAAATGCATGACGTCATTTACACATGCATTATATTGCATAACATGATATTGGAAGACGAAGACAAAGCCATTTGCCAAGATTACAATGAGAATGACCCTTCATTGTTCCCGGAGTATTGGACACAAGAAGTATCATCGGAGACATGACTCGAGAACATAATGGATATAAAGAATAGACAGAAACACACCATGCTTATGTATGACTTGATCGATCACCTATGGGACAACACACAACCAGGATACGAGGCGGAACTCGTTAACGAGGATGAAGGAGATAACGAGGATGAAGATAATAACAATGTAGTCGACCTCGACCTAAACGAGTACGTTAGTGACGATGAGTAGTAGATGTGTATTGTTGTATGTTTTTTAATGAATAAGTTGTATGTTGGTTATTTTATTTAATGAGTATCAATAATTTTATAAAAAAATATAACACTTTATATTTTTAACATAAAAAAAATCAAAATTAAATGGGTGCCACGTGTCGCAAGACGCCCCACCCAGCAAGGTTGCCCCACTACCCCTTTTTTGGTCAAAATCCTCTTATGTGACGTGGCGCCACGTGTCGCAAGACGCCCACTCAAAAGGTTGCCCCACTACACTCAGTCTTAAAGGGTGTAGTGAGGAAGAAGAACGGTGGGATGGGGGTGGGCCCACTTATTTTTAATTGTTTTTTTAATTTGTAGCCTTATGGGTATTATAGTAATTTAACACATACTTAACTGAGAAATTTAACAAAGGTTAGTGATAAGGACTACCCAAGTGCAAAAATTTCAACTATTAGGACCAACTCTGTAATTCATAAACCACAGGGACCAAGTCTGTAATTTTCATAAACCACAGGGACCAACCAGACATTTAACTCTTAATTTTATGATGGATATGTTAATCCACAAACTTTAGTGCCGTTATATGGTGTTGAACAGTGAATATGTATGGACTGATGATAGATCTTTTATCACGGACTAAGATCAAATAAAAAGTTTATTTTGCATAAGTATGATAAGAAGAAATCTTAACCATTCATATTTCTATTCAATGGTTAAGATGAAAATGTAGGAAAAAAGAGGAGTGTAAGGGTATCTTGGGAAAATCCTATTTATTCATTTTCTCTCTCCACATGCAAATCACATCCATATTTCACCCCTATTTTTTAAACATTCATAATTTTTTTATACGACATTATTTTTTCATAAAAATCTCACCAAAAATCAAGCGTCTTTTTATCTTTACTTTGACAAATTTCCATATAAAATATGACAACTAAAAAAACACACAAAAATGTGTTGTAGTTCTATGCTGTAAAGCGTTTTTGTGCTGGTTTTTTGTACTACATTTTTTTGATAATTTTTTTTGTCTTAATTTTTGTGCTGGATTTTTTGTACTAGATTTTTTGTGCTGAATTTTTTTGTAATAGATTTTTTTTTGTGCTATATTTTTTGTACTAGATGTTTTTGTGCTATATTTTTTTGTACTGGATTTTTTGTGCTAGATTTTTTTACTGTATTTTTTTGTTGTATTTTTTAGAAAACAAAAGGGGCGCCACATATCATTTTCACACTCCTACTTATAAGGATCAAAATGTTTTAGTATCAAAATGTTTTTCCTTCCTATTTATAAGGAGTGCCATATGTAATTATCATAATTTTTTTTAGGCTACTTAGGCAAAATCCATTTTTTAGTGGATCCTTCCCCCTTTTATCACTCTATACATATCCATTACCATATAATACATATATTTTATATACATACAAAACCAATGTTGGGGAATAGTGCTAGGTTGCTGTCTGGCACTCCCCTATTGGTCCGGGTATATTACGCTTTTACCCCCAGCTTATAATTACGAATTTACTCCCTGTTTAAAGTTTTAATTTTGTCCTTGGCTAAAAATTATAGTATTGCCAACGTTTTAGCTTTTGACAAATTACGATTTTATCCAAACCCCAAATTACAATTTTACCCCTAGTTAAAAATTACAGTATTCTTATCGTTTTAGTTTTTTTTTTAAGATATGTGGGGGAAGAGTGTCAAGTTGCTGCACGACACTCCCCCATTAGCCTGGGTATGTTACGATTTTAACCCCAGTTCAAAATTACGAATTTGCCCATATTCAAACTTACAAATCTGCCCCTATTCAAAATTACAATTTTGCCCTTGTTTCAAACTTATAGTCTTGCCATCACTTTAGGTTTTGGCAAATTATGATTTTACCCGAGTCAAAAATTATAATTTTTTCCCTCTGTTCAAAATTACAGTATTGTTATCGTTTTAGTTTTTTTAGCAAAACTATAGAAGTGTTTTGTTTTAGTTGTTTGACTCGATTTAATTTTTTATTCCTGTTAAGGAGCTGCCTAACACTCGCTAATTAGTCATGAGAAATTACAGTTTTCCCTGAGCTCAAAATTACGGTCTTGTCGTGGTTTTAGTTTTTTCTCTAGCAAAACTATGATAGTGTTTTTTTTAATTGGTTGAGAAATATTCTGCCAAGGCGAAATGAAAATTTAAGGCCCTTTTTTCCTTCTTTGATTGTTATAACCTATACTCATTTATCCATATTTGGAACCAAACAAAAATCTAGCACAGCTATTACAAAGAGTGGTTTGCTTGTATAAATAATCAAACAAATCTAAAGCAATAATTTGTATTAATATTAATAGTTAGCATATTAATTTTTTTAAGTAGGCCCAAACCTAAGTTACTTGTACTATAGGTCTGGCTCTGCGATACTTTATAGTTGGACTAATAGGTTCAAACATATGATGTATCGCAAATTAGCCCAACTTTTTCTTTTGAAAACATCCTTCTGAATCAGTTTATGAAGTCAATTACATACACACAATAATTAGGATATGTGTAGTTACCACATGTTAACTACTTTGAAACATTTGAGGTTGAATCTTATACGAAGGTCGTGTTAATGTTTAGACCTCTCATACGTAGGATCCACCCTGAAGACTCGGTCTTCATCATCCAGCAGCATAATTTCTCGACCTAACCCTCAAGATATACACAACACACCATTAGACATGTTGAGTGAGTGAATATGGCCTAACATGAGTAGTAAGTGATATTTTAACAAACAACTAACACAATTATTGACCATGTATTATAGCTAATAAGTGATAGCTGATTTTTTTAACTGTTTAATATAAAGTATTAGTTATTTTTATACAAGCACTATTAATTATATATTAACAACAAATTAATAAAAATTGGTTGGGTATCATCTTTAAAAGTACATTGGTTATCATCTTTAAGCACACGCTAAAACTTTGAAAACTGTTTATGAGCCCAAAAAATATACTTTATTTTGAAGAAAAAAAAAAACTTGATTTTCGTTAAAATTTATATTAGAATATATACATAGGGAAAAAATAGTTAACAACATGTATTTTGCTTTTTTTATTTATACCTAATGATCGAGTACAAGTTATTTAATTTAAGAAGAATAAAATTAAATGTTTAATGAAATATTATAATAAAAAAATAAAAAATTATTGTGTCTCGAAGTGACTGTGTGAGAAAAAATAAGTTATCTGCGTTACTAGCATGAGCCCACTCACAGGAATCCCGCTCACAGACTACTTGTGCATGGAACGCATTGTGTTCCATTAAGTGTGAGCTGGCATGATCACTCCTCTCATAGCTCGATATGTTACGAATGACAAATGAGCACGAATTCTTTTGAGTTTATACAGATGGGAAAGGATTCTTGGAGTTTATGGCATAAATGTAGGGCCGACATGCTAGAAAACTATGACTAGGGGGTAGGGGCAAAGGTTATTGGTGGCCCGGAGGTGTCCCGTGTCTGCCCATTTTTTTAGTCGTAGTGTTAGTTTTACCAAAAAGTTTCAAAATATATTTTTGGGATATTGACCACTAATAATCTCTACTAGACGTCTTTGGTCATTGGCAAACCCACCTTTTTTTATTCCCACTGTCAGTCTCACCTTTCAACTATTTTTCCTCTACCGATCATCAGTTCCGAATTACAAACTAACGTTTTAGGGATTTTGATCAGAACGAGTATACGAGTCTATTGATAAAAAACTTACTTCGAAACGGTGCACCAAATGACTTGATTTTTGTTAATTGAAAGTTTAAACACCCGAATTGAAGCACCATTTTTGTTGTTCGGAGCACAATTTCAAGGTAAGTTTTACATCATTCGACACGTATTCTCGTTCTGATCAAAATCCCTAAAACGTCAGTTTGTAATTCGAAAAAAACTCAACTCCTTTAAGTGTTTTTAACTAAAGACCAGTGGAGGAAAAATAGTTGAAAGATGAGACTGTCAGAGGGAATAAAAAAATGTGGAACTGTCAATGGCCAATGACGTCTGGTAGGAATTATTAGAGGCCATTATCCCTATATTTTTTAGTGTAAAATATAGAATTTTTAAAAGTTCAGTCTCCACCAATTTGGATTTTAAGAGTCTGAGTCCTAGTTTTCGTTCAGGTCCGCTACTATTCGATAATTCTAACTACAACAAAAGTAAGGGGATGTTTGGCCTAGCTTTTTTAACAAAGCTTATAGCTTTTATAGCCTTTTTTTACAAAATAAGCTTCATTTGGTGTTTGTTTTAACTTTTTAAACTTATGCTTATTAGCTTATATAAGCTAATTTGAATAAGCTTATTTGAACATGGTTTTTAAGCTTATTTGAAGAATGATAGAAAATAAGCTATAAGCTATTGCAAACACTTAAAAAGAGCTTATCAAATGATAGAAAATAAACTATAAGCTACTTTAAAATATAAGCATAAGCCAAAAAATAAAAGCTAAGCCAAACACCCCCTAAGTGTCGACGGGAATAGAGATTCCCATTCATTGGAGGAAAGGGGCGGCAAGGGAAATAGTGCCAGGCACCTGCCTGACACTTCCCAATTGGCCCAATAAATTTACGATTTTATCCCGCTTTAAAATTACGATTTTGTCATCAGTTCAAAATTACGTATTTGCCCCCCGTTAAAAATAAATTTACACTTTTGCTCACAGTTAAATATTTCGATTTTGCCCCCGGTTCAAAATTACGAATTTGCCCCGTTTCAATTTACAGTTTTGCCATTAGTTTTTTTCCTTAAAAATACGCTTTTGCCATCGGTTCAAAATTATGTTTTTAACCCCACTTAAAAATAAATTTATGCTTTTCCTCCCAGCTAAAAATTTCAATTTTGCCATCAGTTTAAAATTACGATTTTGCCCCGTATAAATTTATAGTTTTGCCATTAGTTTTTTTCTCACAGCTAAGTTACGATTTTGCCCTCAACTTAAATTTACATTTTGTCCATCGTTTTTGTTTGTTTTTCTGTTGAAATTACAATTTTGCCCACGGTTTAAAATTACAGTCATGCCGACAGTTTCCTGGCACTCCCCTATTGGTCCATTTAATTTACGTTTTTATCCCTGAATTAAAATTATGATTTCGCACTCAGTTAAAAATTACGTCTTTTCCATCGTTTTAGTTTTTTAGCAAAACTATAAAGGTTTTTTGTTTTAATTTGTTCACTCGATTTAATTTTTTTCCGTTTCAAGGAGCTGCCTAACACTGACTTATTAGTCCTGAAAAATTAAAGTTTTGTCCTGAGCCCAAAATTACGGTCTTGTCATCATTTTTGTTTTTCTTTTCCTAGCAAAATTATACTAATGTTTTTTTAATTGATTGAGAATTATTCGGCTCGCCCCGCAACACGAGCGGGGCATCAACTAGTTGTAAACAAATCACCACAAATCAAGTTACACATCTCGGTGGGTCCTAACGCCACGTCTTTCATGATCATTAAGTTGGACCCCACACGGGTCGTTTCGAATTGTATCCTGCCAATTACATCATCCAAATAATTTCTATTGTGTTTTATAATAAATAATTGGATATGATATGACCTCTCTAGGACTCTTTAACCCCATGATTATACATCGCTTTGTCCTAACTTCATTTTTTCTGTCATTCTTTTTGTCTTAATATATTTAGTATTATGATATTTATGACAAGCTTGTTCTCAATCATTCAATATTTATGTATACAAAAATTTATGACGATCTTTACGTTATAGAATAATTAAGCATATAGTTGATCTTTTAGAACAAGTGCATTTCTTAACTTGGAAGATCAACACTATTTGAATTTAAGATTTCACATTTAATATATATAAGGTCTGTTTGGTTTAGGGTAATGAAATGTACGAATAAATGGAATAAACAAGGTAATAGAATGGACAAAGGAATTAAATGGATCATTACCCATTTCATAGTCTTGTTTGTTTATCATGTGAGAATAGAATGAATCGTTATCTTGAGTTGTTTGGTAGACACGGTAGGACAAGACAAAGGAATAAAATTTGTGATGAGTGGCGGTTGTGGGCGGTGGTTAGCGATGGTGGTGGCGGGCGGCGACGGCAGCATCGATGGGTGGTGATGGTGGGTGGGTGGTGGTAGTGGCAGAAGTCGGTGGTGGCGGCAGTGGGTGGCAGAGGCGGGTGGCGACGACGGTGATCGGGTGGCAGCGGCGGCAGGGGTGGGTGATGGTGGTAGTGGTCGATTGCTGGTAGCGGTAGTGGTCGGTGAAGACAGTGGTCGATGTTGGTTGGTGGCGGAGGGTGGCATCGGTGGTGAGTGGCGATGGCGGTGTTGGTCGGTTGCGGAGGCAAGTGGCGATGACGGTGGTGGTCGGTGGTGATGGAGGTTGGTGACGACGGCTGGTGCCGGTGGTAGTGAGTTGCTGTGGTGGTGGGTGATGGCGGTGGTGGAATGTGGTAACAATGGCAGGTGGTGGTGATGGTGGGCGGTCGGGATGAATATTTGGTATCGGGTGGTATCAGTACCGAATTTCTCATACCTAATTATTTTTTATACCTATTCGGTACCCACTTTTGGCGTTTTGGATACCAATACTTTTGGTTCGTTAACGGTTTTATACGGTACCAATATTTTGTCAAATTTACCTTCAAATACCGGTACCGCACCGGTATCGTATTGGTACCGTATCGTACCAAGCATTTTCGGTACCGATACCCGTATTTGGCGATTTTCGGTACCGGTACCGATAGTCATGGCAAAAATACCCGAGCCCCGACGGGTATACCGGAAACCCGAAGTATTTGGGACGGGTATACCCGATACCCAATGGGTATTTGGTTGGGTATGGATATGGAAAAAATTATTTCATGGGTATGGAACGAGTATAGGATTAGATTATAACCGACCCGATTACCCGAAACTATATTCACGTTTACCTGAAATTTATGCTTGAAAACTTTTAAGTTTTATATGTATTTCCCTTTTAAGTATTGTCTAGTTATGTCTTACTCTTGTAGCTTTATGTTTTGAAATATATATTTTGATGATTCTATTTATATTTATATTTATATTTATATGCTATGTAGTACAAAATTATTTTTAAGATTAATATTATAATATATTTACATTTTTAAATATATTAAATATTATTTTCAAGATTAAAATCTTACATTATTTTGATAGTTGATGATTGTGCATAACTAGTGAGATTTTCGCGCTATGCGGCGAGAATTCGGTCGGTATCGATTCGGCTTATTATGCCTACAACAACTGAAAAAGAAGTCTAATAAAAAGAAACCGTGATATGCCTAAAATGCTATTGACGTGTAATTACACTAATCGGCATCATAAAAGCAAATACCAATACTGATCTTGCTTGGGGAGAATTATTTCATTTTGGTTTGTCATGGTAGTGGCATGGTACTAGCTGTTGGTGCAGTTGTCTGTCGACTTCATCTTCGTTCGAGTCTTAGATTAGAAATGACAGATCTAGACACGTTATATGAGAAAACAAACGAAATTAGGTTTAAAGGTAATTTCGCTTGAAATGACATTGTGTCATTTCAAACGAAATTAACTACCTAATTCCGTTTGAACATGTTATATTGCTTGAGATGTTGATTTCGTTTGAACATGTAATTCCGCTTGAGACATGTTCAAGCGGAATTACCAAGTCTATATATAGGTGCTAGGTCGTGTCATTTCATACGGCATTAGCAAGGTTGTTTCCGACGGCGGAGCGCTGTCGAAGTGTCTACATGCTGTAAATTGATTCCAGATTAATACAATAGACAGTTAATAGTGAATACAAGCTAAACAAAGACTGAATCAATGAATTCCGCCTCTGATTCAGTCTGAGACCTCTTCTGAACGACTCGTTTGGGTCACAACACGATCCTACATGTGGTATCAGAGCTCAGGAGGAAGAGTTCTTACTGTTTAGTTTGTTTTCGCTGGAAAATTCTGATTTCTACACCTTCTTTTCAAAATTTAACAAGTTTTCACGGTTAAAATCGGTTAATTTTCTTACATATTGTGCGAAACAGTGTTTTAACAAATCCTTGAAAGATTCAGACCCAAATTCAGGAAAAATATTTTTGACCATGTCAAAATTGAAGATTGTGATAAGAAAACTGATCAATTCTGTTCCAATAAGTGACCATGTCACAAATTTTGACAAAGTCAAAATTGAAGATTGTGATAAGAAAACTGATGATGAAGTTAAGAAAGGAAAAATATTTTTGAAATTAAAAGAAAAATTTCAAGAAACTGTTTTACATTCTACTGAGAAAGGTGAATGCTCAACGCAAAAACCTGTAAAGAAGAATGTGGAACAAAAACAAAAGGATAAAAAGCCGAAAAATATTCAAAAAGAAAATAAAAGCTCATCAGTTCAATCATCCAATCGTGATAAAAAACCATAAAAACTGGAAAATCAAAACTCAAAAACTGTTGGTAATAAGTGGTGCAGGTTTGACCACAGTGCTCAAAAGCCAAATCCAGCATACAAGAGGAGAGATGGATATCACCAAGCCAAACAATGTTATGATCTGAATGTTTGGACTGAAGGTGGTGATTGGTACGATAACAGAGTGTGTTACACTTGTGGTGTGAGAGGACACATTGCTGTTAACTGCCAGAACTGGAGTTATGAAACAAGAAGATGCTTTGAATGCAATATCAAAGGACACATTGCCAGGGATTGCCCAATGAGATGAAAAGGAAGATCGAGGGCTGAATGTCAGAAAAAGGAAAAGAAATCAGTCAAAATCGAAGAAAAGCCCAAAGAACAAGAAGTTCAAGAAAAGAAAGTTAAGCTTTCACAAGGGCAGAAAGACAGACTGAGGAAGAAGAGGAAGAAAGCGAGAGAGTATCTCGAAAGGATTTTGTCCTCGGATATAACTGTCAAAGCGAATAACAGTTTTGATAAATCGTCTTGCTCTCTAAAGAATGACAAGTCTAGCAAAACGGATTCATCAGATACAAATCTGAGGACGAAAGGGAAATCAAAGAAAGTGGAGAATTCACTTCCTGGCGATGAATTTGTTTCTTCAGAAACAAAGGAGCCACGTTTTGGCGATGAATCTGACTCATCAAAGTCAGACAAGCCACGTTCAGGCGATGAATCTGGTTTGTCAAAGCCAGAAGAGCCATCAGTTGAGGTAAAAAATGAAAATTCTGGTCTAACCATGGATGATGCAAATTTTCCAGCATTGTTGAACAATAATTCAAAATCACCCAAGGACCGTCAGGCTTGGGTGAATCTCTTTAAATAAATGAAAAACCTGACTTGCCGGAGCTCTCAAGTTGGTAATCGTGGAGCAGGAATCGGCACATTTCTTGAGAAATTCACTTCGGTGATATTTCGACTTACAAGTGGTAAATCAAGGACATTAAATTGTACTTGATTTTCTACAATTGATTGTGTTGAGAAAATCGGGAAATGTAAAATCCTACAAGTGGTTCAAGAAGAACAAGGTGATGAATGATCCCCATGTTTGAGAAATGACTCACAAAACTAATTTTCCGGAAATACCATTTTGATTAAAACAAACTTAAGTGTTTTGAAATCACTATGGGAAAATGTTTTGTTGTCAGGGGGAGTTCTGATTGTTTAAGCTAAGTGAATGGAGAATTGAAGTAATTCTCATCATGTTGTCACTTTACCTTGTACAGTTTGTTTTCAAATTTTCTCAGAAAATCAAAATTGAGACATATTTTGATTTTAGGGGGAGTAAAAATTTTAAAAAAAATTAGAAAATTTGAAAATGCCAAAAACATTGAAAAAATGCAAAAATGAGTTTTGTTGTGAAAAAAGAGGAAATGATTGTAGATCAGTTGGACTGTCACAACATGCTAAAGAAATGGAAAGTTAAAATGTGATAAACGGTCTCACTAAAGATGTGACGGTAGGCTCAGCTAGACTAGTAGATTTGCGATAACGATACAAACCTAAATGAAAAAGCCTAGTTCTAGTGGGAAACATGGTTGAAAGCATAGTACTTAGTTTTGTCCTTCTTGATTGTGTGCCTACTCAGTAATCGCTGATTGTCGAAAGACATAAAACTGGTTAAGTTTGTGAACTTTCACAACTTTGCTGAAAAAGTCGTTGTGATTGTGCATTTCTTTTTGCAAAGATTTAAACTTGTTTTATTTCTTTATTTTGTTTAAGCATTGGACATCCTCTGCGTATACGTGAGTATCGACCTGGATGTTATTGCCTAAACGTTCTGCTTTATTTTCCTTGGTGTTTCGTTTAAGCTTTGGATCACCTCTGCGTATACGGAAGTATCGACCTGGTGGTTAAAGCCTAAACAACTTCAACTTGTTTTATTTTTCTTATTTTGTTTAAACATTGGACTTTCTCCGCGTATACGGAAGTATCGACCTGATTGTTAATGTTTAAACATTCTGCTTTATTTTTGCACAAATCACAGTTGATAAAAGTTTAAAGGCATTACTTGAGTCAGTGTATTGCATGATGAGGGGATATGCTGAGATCGTGGGGTCCATAAGAATTTAGTGCAATATTAATATACCTTAACGTATCGGTAAGCATTTCGAAAGTTTTTAGATTGAGTTTAAGTGGACAACTATATCGTCAATCTATGTGAATCGTTTAGAAATTAAAATGTTTATAGCTTAACGGTGCTAGTGTTTGGTCACATAAACTGATATGATTCTCTTACACAAGCTCACAAAAATATTGTTTGTTTGTAAACATTTCTTTACTGCATTTTTATATTGTTCTTTCTAGAAGTTTAGCCTTTATTTGAAAATTCAAAAAGATTTTCGACAACTGATGTTGAAGAGCTGATTTTCAAAATTCCAAGTGCTAAACATGATGAATAGGGTTGGGAGTGTGTGCTTAAATGAAGAAATTTGTTTTGAGAAAAAGGTTGATCAGTTAATCAAGGTCATTAAATAGAACTTGATGTAATTATTAGGATTGAATGATTTCTACCACTAAGTTTTTATTATTGATTTAAGTGAAAACTTATGTTTTGGTAAGAAAATATGTGCATATGATGAGCTAAACAGAATTAAAGCCAGGGTTTAATCTCAATGTGATAGCTAATTCCAGACAGCGATCCCAGCTTGATGAAAGGGGGAGTCTGACGAGGTTAGAGCGAAAGAGATAGATTCTGGAACATGCTAAGAAAGGAAAAGACCGATCAAGATTGAAGAGTTGTCATGATGAAGACTCTCACTGAAGATTCCGTCAACATTCAAGGGGGAGTCTGTTGGTACAGTTGTCTGTCGACTTCATCTTCGTTCGAGTCTTAGATTAGAAATGACAGATCTAGAGTTATACGAGAAAACAAACGAAATTAGGTTTAAAGGTAATTTCGCTTGAAATGACATTATGTCATTTCAAACGAAATTAACTACCTAATTCCGTTTGAACATGTTATATTGCTTGAGATGTTGATTTCGTTTGAACATGTAATTCCGCTTGAGACATGTTCAAGCGGAATTATCAAGTCTATTTATAGGTGCTAGGTCGTGTCATTTCATACGGAATTAGCAAGGTTGTTTCCGACGGCGGAGCGTTGTCGAAGTGTCTACATGCTGTAAATTGATTCCAGATTAATACAATAGACAGTTAATAGTGAATACAAGCTAAACAAAGACTGAATCAATGAATTCCGCCTCTGATTCAGCCTGAGACCTCTTCTGAACGACTCGTTTGGGTCACAACACGATCCTACACTAGCACTCGTATCAACTATATTTGATCCGTTCGAGCACATCACAAAGGTATACTCAAAATTTTACATCGATTTATATTATATTGTTAGAATGACGAAAAAGGGTATACGTCATCAATTTATGTAAAGAAAAAACTAAACAATAAGATCACTTTGATGAGATGTATGTTTATGCTTTGATCACTTGTACGTCGCAAAGATAACTTTGAAAGTTTATGAAGAATTATGTTATATTGTTCGAATGTTTACCCGGAAATTTATAAAACATCGTACCTTAAAAGTTAATAGAAAAATTGATTAACAACCTATTACAAGGCTTTCAAATAATTTGAAAAAAATGAAAATAAGCTTATATCATATGCTTTAAACTATATGTTTTTTTTATGATCAAGAGATTTGTAATTATAAAATTCAAAAGATAAAAAAATTTAAGAAAAGAAACCAGGTATAACTAAAATCACGTGGGCTAAATTAGATTAAACTCCTATCCAACCACTTGTAAAAAGTACTTTATATTTATATTATATAATTATGTTATACTACATGGAGTGGACGTTGGTTTGTGGTGTGGTGTCCTCTGCACGTCGGGCACACCACTCAGGAACGGCAAGGAGGGCGGCGTAGAGTTGTAGCGGAGGCTTTTTCACCGATGTGGAAGATTTTGGGGTGACGACGTGACATGACCTCATTGGATGTGGACTCTAGCCGTTGCCCCAGATGACTATTTAAAAAAATTACTTTTCGAAAATTTTAGTTCTCTTATTAGAAACTCATTTTCCATTTTTTACGTTCAAAATCTCTCAACTTTCATCTCATTTATCACAAAACTCTTTAAAATGACAATGAATCCATGGAAGAAAGAAGTTGACATTGCGTTGTATGAATCTTGGATGGCAACAATTACCGACAACGCGCCTCCCATTCCCGGGCATCCGTTTTTGGGAACGAGTTTTTCAACAATTTTGTATGCATATGGGTGAGCCACCCGAACCATGGACGCACTTTGTTCACGTTTCTGGATTATTCGTATGACTAGTTCGAGATTTGATATGCTTGTCAACGCTATGGACAAAGACGATGGTAAGCTCACCGAAGACAACGCCATCCAAGTCACCCTAGTCGACTACATGCACACGTACGGCCGTGACTTCAAACTCATTGCGGCATGACAAATAATAAGAGTCTTTGGTTAAGTATGTTTAGGTTAACGTTTAATTTTAATTATGTAATGTTTCTTTGAGTATCGTTTTTTTTAAGTCATGTAATGTTTTTATTTTTTAAGTTATGTAATGTTTTTATTTTTTAAATTATGTAATGCTTTTTCATTAATGTTATTTGTTTATTTTTTATTAATGGTTTTTTTATTAAATTTATAGATTTTATATATTTTTAAATATAAAATAATAATAATAATAATAATAATAATAATAATAATAATAAAAAGTGTGTGTCACGTGTCAAACAACGCCACTCTTTCATGCCCCCTCTTTCCATCCCACTCCTCCCTTTTTTGCACCACGCCACTATTTAGGTACCGGTTTTCAATTTTATGGTTTCCTTCGATTTATCACGTAAACAGATTTTTCTCTTATAATAACTTGTGTTCTTTAACATGTTCGGTGTGTGAACTTTACACGAGTCGATATTCTTAGGGGCATGTCATAATCTTATTTCTTTTTGTTACATGAGACAACTTTTGTGTTATTAAACATAATATCATTGTAAATAAACTTCTTTTTTGTTGTAATTAATATATGTTTCCACTGGTTTAGATAAATG